>OU343221.1:63780596-63860033 GCA_910596185.1 Chrysanthemum makinoi
TGGAACACTAGCAGGTTTGTATGGACATCACGTGAAGAATATGTTTCAACCAATCCACGAAGACAAATTTTGGGAAGACTGTGAAGTGGTAGAATGGATGCTTTATCAGACTTGTAGATTGCATGCTATTCAGACTACACAGGAGAAGATATTCATGTTCATAGAAAAAGATTATCCACTATCCAAGACTGTAGCAAGGAAGATGTTGGAAGTCAAGCACCACGGGGACTAAACCAACAAATCCAATGATTGACTAGTTGTTTCTGAAGATTGAGAAAATTGCTGATCTGCAAGGTCCTCTAGCCATAAAAGCCAGGCCTCAAGGAAGATTGAAAAGGAAGGAAAACTGATCTAAGGCTGCTGATGAAGAGTCAGAATCTGACAAGGAGAAAGAGGAGGCTGTTGGGTGTTTGGATACATCCTCCAAATGAAGACGCTGTGAACTTAAAAGAAACTTTATAATTCTGTTAGAAAATATCAAGTTTAGGGGAGGATTGTTGGGTTTTTGGTTCTGATTAATAGGAATTATACTAAGTATGGAACCCTTTGCCAGCATGATTGTAACCACGGCTAGAAGGATGGAACCACTGCTGAAGATAAACCACGGCTAGTAGAAGATTGAAATCACGGCTAATGTAATGAACCCTTTGCTAGTATTGTTTAGGTCGGTTTGTTTTGTAATATTCTAGAATATCTTGAGTAGGTCGTATTGTATGGAAAGTGTACTTATCTTGCAGAATACGTAATGTAGATTGTATAGGACTCCTTAGCCTATAAAAGGAGGTCCTAGGTTAGAGTTAGATATACGTATTAGTTATATCTAAAGTCGATACACTTCAAGGTTGTAAAACCCTAATACTATTCAGAGTATTCGTATAATAATATATTGAGGTGTTTAGTGATAACTGTCGTTATTCTTCTTAAGGTTAAACATTAAATTCCGCGTAGTGTTTAACAAGTTATATTGTTTAAATCAGCTTCTATATTAGATCGTTTGCTCATCTGGGATCAACATTGGGGATTTCCAAAAATCATAAATTACACAGAAATCGAAACTGATATTTTGTTTCTACATTTCTGGCACGAGGTTGTAATATGAAAGTGCAGTGCGTTTTTCTGGAAAAATTACTTAATTAAAACCTGGAAAAAATTCTGCAAAACATCCATTATGACTCGATACAAGCATTTGAATTTAACAAACACACAAATATATACAATTTCAATTATTGATAATCTCATGTTCATGCAAGTTCTTAAAACCAATGTTGCAAAAATGCGTTGATCGGTAGTGGTGATTCGACCACCACAGTGATGAAATCGGTCAAGGCGGGATTAATCGGTGATTAATCGGATTGGCATTTCATGCAAGTTTTGGGTATTTTCGGAGACCAAACTAAAGATCTTAACTGATTTCAAGCCTAATATGTTTCCAAACCTCAATAAAAGGCTCCAATTCTGATTATGAGGCCCATTGTGCGTTATAAGTGAAATAAACAATCCCCATTGTGCGTGATAAGTGAATTTTTTTTAAAGTTGACCGATTCGGCCTATTTTTCTTGATTCGGCTGATTTTTGGCCGATTTTTTTACCTGACCGATTTTTTGACCAATTTTCAAAATTCTAGAAGGTGTATGGCCAATTACCGATTAATCGGCCGATTCGGCCGATTTTTGCAACACTGCTTAAAACATATGCGATCTTCCCTACACTCATTTTTTTGTAAAATACCTTTATATGCAATTAAAACGAAGTTAAAAACAAAATAAAGCATTTTCACAAAGTAGTATAAACATGAGAATCAACCAATAATGAAAAAGATATATAAAACACACAAATAAAATGAAAACAAAAATGCAAACAAATAAACATGGGTTGCCTCCTAAGAAGCGCTTGTTTTTGTTCGAGTCACGAGCTTGACTCTACCCTTATATAACGGATAAAGGGGAAGTTTTCCCTACACTTAAGATTAAGTGTGGGTGATAGTAGAGATACACACCCTTAGGGTGAAAATTTCCTACGTGAGGAGAGGGTGATGGGTGATTTATATGCTCAAAGGGGTGTGCTCCATTCATTATAACCTTACCTAATTCTATTGATGTAGCGGGTGAATCAAGTCTTTCTCCTAGAAATGGATCATCTTCTATCAAATTCAAGAGATTCTTAGTTAAGGATCCATCTTGACCTAATAAACTCGGTTTAAACCCATAATGTTTCTTGTTATCAACCATGAATGGGTGATGTAAGTGTGTAAGGTCATGGGTTACTCCTATATTAGTTTCTACTCTACATGGCAGGAGTCTACTACTTTTATCTTAACATTACCTGGACTACATGGTTTGATGGGTGAATTGGGGCCTAATTTAATTCCTAAATTCACATCTAAAGATGGAAAATTGGGTAAGGTTTTTGGTTGAGGCTCCGGTTCGTCAAAACTAGGAACTTTCGTAGAACTAAGAGAAAGGTCATCACTAAAAGCGTTCAAACCTACATCCT
Organism: Chrysanthemum makinoi; assembly: GCA_910596185.1. Lineage (NCBI taxonomy): Eukaryota > Viridiplantae > Streptophyta > Magnoliopsida > Asterales > Asteraceae > Chrysanthemum > Chrysanthemum makinoi. The sequence continues at coordinate 63,783,090 of OU343221.1, forward strand.
CTAATGGTTTTTGGTCCAAAGGTTCTATATCAATCGGGGTTCCTATAGTATCTTCTTCCTCTTTCGGGTAAGTCATAGGCGGTATGTATTCCTCATATGATGGTAGGGCTTGTGGGCTTGGAGTTTTCACCCCATTCTCCATTATATCTATATCTCCTATATGTTCATCATGTGTTTTAATATGATCTAACCCAAATACACTCCTAAGTATCTCGAATCCTTCTTTAGCCATTTCAAATTCTTGGTCCGATTCATAAGAATCGTTCTCAAAAACTAAATTACTATGTTCTATTTGCCTAATGAATTCCTCATGCGTGTCATATGTTTTTGTGAAATCTATCCCACGCATGCAACTTAGTATTTCAACTCTAACCATGTCACTCTAAACAACCATTCTGATTGAGCCTTCCACTTTCAGAAAATGTCTAAATCTTCGTTATTTTGATCCCATGTTCCACTTCTACTTTGGGTGAAAGTCTCAAATATTTCCCATGCATCCTTAACACCATATCCTCAAAGATCCCCATCTGCTATATAGTCAAGTCTCATTTGGGTTTAGGTGGTCGTCACGGTGTAAAACAATTGGAGTGGACACAATTAATCAGAGCCTTGATGAAGGAATTTTAGTAGTATGTATTTAAAATGAGTCCACGCCTCGGGAAAGGATTCATCATGATGTTGTCAGAACCTCAAGATCTCATTTTGGAGTGGAAAAGGTAGATTATGTAGTGGATTTTGTCGATTGGGTGAAAAGTTTGGCGGTTCGTTTCTCCATAACGGCTAACGGAATAGTCAATGAAAAGGGTTATGAACAAAAGCACAAAGAAGGGGGGATAGACTACAAGAAAGCTAAGAAAAAAGAGAAAAAAGCTCACTTGATATGAATCAAGCGAGTAGAGCTAAACGAAATAGAAATCTAACTAGCTATTCTATTCCCCGGCAGTGGCGCCAAAAACTTGATGCGTGAACCTCCTTTTCTACGAGCAAGCTTTTCAACCCTCTAGGCAGTGAACCTAATCGTTGTAGCGTAGTATGGGGTAAGCCTCGGGGATTGATTTCGTTCTCTAGGGAAATAGGAATGCTAGAAAGAGATATATGACGAGAATGTGGGGTTGAGGAAGATTCTTTTTAGTCTTTTTTATGTTTTTTAGAAAACAAGGGTAAAAATCTCGAGGTATATGATTGGGGGGGTGGTACTTCTACCGATTTTAATACTTTAACTAGTTATCTAATTATCTAATTAACTATGGATAAATTATGCTAATTGAGGTGTGCTCGTATGAAGATTAAGGATGTGTTTACTTAGATACTATTACTCCCTAGTTATCTTTTATTGGTCGGTTGAGTTGTCACTTCCTTTATCTTTATTGGTGCGTTGTATTCCGATTAGTCGTAGGGCGGTGCCTAATTCCCTAGTTATATGAATTGTGACTCTCCTTTAGAATACACGGGATCGTCAAGTGCAATAGCATCTCCCTCGAATACATTACTATCCTAAAGCTACAATTTACGCAATAAACACAACGATGGCTCAAGGCACACTCAAGCTTTTACTATTTAGGACGTTCAAGCTCGCAACAATGAAAGAAGAAGCCAGTTTTCCTTACTCTAGCATCTACCAATTAAGACAAGAGACAACCTAACAACAATCAATAACGAGGTTTCATAGATCTAAGCAAACACAAGAATAATTTAGCTAGACATGTTAAACAAGCAAGCATACACACAATCAATTGAACATGGGACAAACATAATGATAAATTGGATAAACAAACTTATCTTGTGGTGTAATCTAGGGTATGAGACCCTAGAATACTGTCCAAGTCGGACTACGGTGAGTTAGGGTTTGCTCTAAAATTCTCTTGATGAGTGTCAAAATCATTCATTTTGTCTGATATAAAGCTATGAAATCATGAAAACACTAAAAAATCCATCAAAATGATGAAAATATCACAAATCAGTGTTTTATGTGTTTTAAATGCAAAAATATCAAAATCAGGATGGCGTATCAAATTTGCAAAATTGGCGGTTTTAGTCCCCAGTTTAAAAGTTGTCAAAAAGCAGTCCACGAGCACATAATTTCAAAAGTAAAGTCACCAAAGGTCCTTTTAAAATCACAAATTGTCATATTTATTCCTTTGGTGGAAAATCTAAAAGTTTTGAGAAAATTACAGGTTTAGTCCCTAAAATCCAAATTGGTCAAATTTAGTCCTTGGAAATTTTCGAAAATGTCAAACTAGACCTTGGTCTATTTAAGGTTGGCAACACTAGTCCTTGGATTACATCTTCATAATTTCTGAGTTTTGGTCACGGAATTTCAAGTTTTACATATTTGGTCCTTGGAGTTAATAATTCTACAAACCAAGCGGATCCTATTTAACAAGCCCAATCTAAACACCAGCTGGCTGTCTTTACCGGTTCAATATCTAACCCGACAACCCAACCCATTATTTAAACATAAACAAGCCGCCCCTAAACTGTCATCCCCGACCAAAGTGTACTATCTCCCCCCCTCCGATACCTACCAGTCCACTCTACTCCACCATTTGTCTCCCCACCTCACTAACAACTAACACCACATTAAATGCACCTCTCCCTGTCCAAGATATGGAAGCCAATTTTTCCCGCCAAAAACACTCAATGGCCAAGATCAAGTTTGAGACATCAGGGTTGAAATTGTGGTGGGATTATCTCAGCAAGGGAGAAAGCTTGGAGCTATAAAAGAAGAAAAAGGAAGCAAGCAAAAGAGTAGTTTTAGTTTTAATATTTCCTAATGTCGTATTTTAGTTAAAAAGTTTTAGTTTAGTTCAAATAATGTAATTTAAGCTTATTTGTATCTCATTCAGTAAAACATCAACTGTATTGTTCTTTTGATCATCAAACTAAGTTTTCACTTGAGTCTTAAAAATTCAAGTTTTCTGTTAAAAGGTTCAGTTTCATTTTCTTATGTTTAATCTTCTTTTGGCTTATTTCAAGCTTAATATAGTTTATTAAAGCTTCTAATAGCTTTTCATAAGCTATCATGTCGATTTCAAGCATTTTGGCTCAGGGTCAACAAAAGTCAAACTGGGCTTGATTTGGGTTTTAGACATTGTTTACAGTGTTGCAAACTTGGATTTGGGTTTAAAATAGATCGGAGTTAGTTTAAGTTTGGGTTTGGTTTAGCGCAAATCATTTGGAAACACGTGAGTAGTTACTTCACTTTTCATTTTCAAGTCTACTTTGTATTTTATGCTTATTCTTGCATTTGTGATCATTGGTAGTTTTAACTTTGTTTAAGTAGTTACATTTAGGTTATATAAACCTAGTTTGATCCTTCTTGCAAGCTGGTTTAGTGTTTAGAGCATTTTAATTACAAAACAGTAATAACAAAGAGTGTTTGGTTAGGATCAGTTTGTTGAGATTAAATTTGAATCAGTGGTTTAGTTTTGTTGCTATAAGTTTACTTAGGTCTAAAACATTCAAATCAATCTTGTTCTTGCACTCAAACTCTTAAAAAGTCAAAATCACTTTGTAACCATTCTATAATCGTTTTACTGTCCAGCATCGGTGGGTATCAATCTTGCATCCGAGCTCAAATTTAGTAGAACTAGCACTTTATCAAGATCATTTTCATCATTTTACATCCAATTCAGTCCTAGGTTTGCATCTAAATCTCACAAAAGTCAAAATACTATTCTGTTCTTTAAAAGTCAAAAGTAGTCTAAAATCAATTTTTGGCGTAACTTGCGGCATATGCTCGGTGTTCATTTTAGCTAGTTAGGGTCTTAGATTTGGCACTTTGGTAGTTTTTCAGTGGTCTTCAAGACCCTCTATCTGTTGCCCATTTGCTTTTACGATAAGCTCTTAGATAAGCTCAAAGTAGGTCCCTAGTTCAGTTTACGTTTTAGTGAGCTTTGTCATTTGGTAGTTTTTGTTTTGATCATAACACGCTCATTACTAGTCATCATTAGCTGTAATTCTGGATAATTACTCTCTGCTAGGTTGTCTTGAGATTCCCACTCTTGTTTTTCCTTTAGCTTAACAAATAAGCAGTTTGCAATGGCATGAACTTAGGGGCAGAATCATATTTGCTTATTATGGCGATTAGCTCTAATCTTGGTAGATGCTTATTTAGGTTATAGGAGTAGTTGCAATTAGTTCCCTTAGAGTAGTTTTAGAGTTATTTAGCTTATGTTTTCAGTTGGTTCAATGTAGAGCTTATTAGCTTATTTTCATAGTGCTTATTTAGATCATTTACCTAGCAGCTCCTATTTCTTCCACTTAAGCCTTAGTTTTATATTTTCCCTGCTCTAGAATAATATTTTAGGATTTCCTGAAATTTTCATAATTTTAGACAACGTTTAGTATTTTTCCTAAATAAATTCGGTTTTTAATCATTTTAAAATAGCTTTTATTGCATTTAATTCAGAAAAAGTTTCAAAAAATAATTTTTCATTTTTATTAAGTTTAGATAAATATAAAAAGCCAAAAACATATTTTTCCATATTTTTCTTAGTTAAATTTGTATTTTTAAATAATTTAATCAGTTTTAAATAGTTTAAAATTCCTAGAAAATAGATAAATAGTCATAAAAATACAAAAATAGTTTTGAAAAGTCTATTTTGATATTTTAGACTTTTCAAAGTCTTAATCTTATTTTTCTAGCCTGATTTCCTATTTTCTTATATTTTAGGTAATTAATTAATAGTAAAAAAATAGTTTTAATTAGATAATTAGTCTTAAAAATAATTTTCTTTTTCCATAAATTTTCTTTTATCATTAGGTTTGTAAAAACATCATTTTCATATTTTTAGGGTTAATGTTGCCTTAGTTTCACTCTTTTTATTTTGTTACTGACGTAGATTTTAATTTCAGTTTCGTAAAACATAAAAACAAAAACATCATTTTAATTATAGTGATAGCGTTTATTTAATAGATTTTATCTTTTTAATTTCCTTTAATTTGCATTTAAGCCGTTTTAATTTGTTGGCTTTTTCTGTAGTTATAATTCACAATCTCCTTTTTCGTTCAAATTTCTCGATCACTATACGTTGGGTAATCCATTGCATAGCTCATTTGGGACATAACGACCGAAACACTATACTCCCGATCTTCATTGATTTCGTTCTTGAGCGTTTTAAGCTTGCGATTCGCCATTCACAAGTGGCGAGCTTGTGTGATAAGCGAGCTGATGCGGAGCGCATCAAATTCTGGGCGCATCAAATTTCTCGGGCGCATAAAAAAAATCGTCTTTCAAATAAAGGCCGTAGTATTTCCCTTTTACGTTCTTTGTTTCGGCATAACCGCTGGTACTTTGAATATTGAGGGCAATATTCATTTCTAAGTGTGGGGGGGAATTCTCACGAATTTCATATATTATCTACAATTTCCCGTTTTTGGCCAAATTTTTTTTTTGGAGTAAGTGTTTTACTTACTCAAGCAATTATCGATCCGCCATATGCGTAAGACAAAAGTTGGCTAATCCAGAACAACGGCTCTTGGTAAAAATTTCTCAAATCCGTTTATATGGCTTGCAATTTGCCCAAAATTGTATGGTTCTCAACTCACCATATCCTAAAAAGTGAAGAGTTGGCTAGCCATAAGATTATGGCTTGTGGTAAAGGCAGTGGAAAAACCATAATTGGTAATCGACTCACCAAAGATAATTCTCATGATTTATCTAAGAGTTGGCTAGTCGAGAAGTGCGGCTTACGGTAAAGACAAATCAAATCGTTGAAAGTTGGTGGTTTGCTCAAATCACATGGTTATCGGTGTACCATGGTTCTTACTTGAGCTGAAACATTTGGCTACTCTAGAAGTAATGGCTTTTGGTAAAGAGATGAAATCCATTAATTTTTCTCAAAACATTGCTAGGGACTAGCAATATCTTAGTGTGGGGATTGATGAGTGTCTAAAATCTCATCATTTTATCTGATATAAATGCAAAATCATCTGAAAACACTCAAAATGCATCAAAATGATGAAAATATCACAAATCAGTGTTTTATGTGTTTTAAATGCAAAAATATCAAAATCAGATGAAAAACGTATCAAATTTGCAAAATTGGCAGTTTTAGTCCCCCAAGTTTCAAAAGTTGTCAAAAACAGTCCCTGAGCACATAATTTCAAAAGTAAAGTCACCAAAGGTCCTTTTAAAATCACAAATTGTCATATTTATTCCTTTGGTGGAAAATCTAAAAGTTTTGAGAAAATTACAGTTTAGTCCCTAAAAATCCAAAATTGGTCAAATTTAGTCCTTGGAAATTTTCAAAAATGTCAAACTAGACCTTGGTCTATTTAAGGTTGGCAACACTAGTCCTTGGATTACATCTTCATAATTTACAGGTTTGGTCCCTGGAATTTCAAGTTTTACATATTTGGTCCTTGGAGTTAATAATTCTACAAACCAAGCGGATCCTAGTATTTAACCCAAGCCCAATCTAAACACCCTGGCCCAAACTGTTTTACCCGGTTCAATATCCTGACCCGACAACCCAACCCATTATTTAAACATAAACAAACCAGCCCCTAAACTGTCATCCCGACCAAAAGTGTCTGCTATCCCCCCTCAGTACCACTACGGTCCACTCTACTCCACCATTTGTCTCCCCACACTCACCTAACAACTAACACCACATTAAATGCACCTCTCCCTGTCCAAGATATGGAAGCCAATTTTTCCGCCAAAACACTCAATGGCAAAGATCAAGTTTAAGACATCCAAGGGTTGAGATTTGTGGTGGGATTATCTCAGGAGGGGAGAGCTTGGGAGCTATAAAAGAAGAAAAAGGAAGCAAGCAAAGAGTAGTTTTAGTTTTAATATTTCCTAATGTCGTATTTTAGTTAAAAAAGTTTTAGTTTAGTTCAAATAATGTAATTTAAGCTTATTTGTATCTCATTCAAGTAAAAAACATCAACGTATTGTTCTTTTGATCATCAAACTAAGTTTTCACTTGAGTCTTAAAATTTAAGTTTTTACGTTAAAGGTTCATTTCATTTTCTTATGTTTAATCTTCTTTTAGCTTATTTCTGAGCTTAATATAGTTTATTAAAGCTTCTAATAGCTTTTCATAAGCTATCATGTCAGTTTCAAGCATTTTTGGCTGGGGTCAACAAAAGTCAAAGCTGGGCTTGATTTGGGTTTAGACATTGTTTACGGTGTTGCAAACTTGGATTTGGGTTTAAAATAGATCAGGTTAGTTTAAGTTTGGGTTTGGTTTAGTCGCAAATCATTTGGAAACTGTGAGTAGTTACTTCACTTTTCATTTTCAAGTCTACTTTGTATTTTATGCTTATTCTTGCATTTGTGATCATTGGTAGTTTTAACTTTGTTTAAGTAGTTACATTTAGGTTATATAAACCTAGTTTGATCCTTCTTGCAAGGCGGTTTAGTGTTTAGAGCACATTAATTACAAAATAACAAAAGAGTGTTTGGTTAGGATCAGTTTGTTGAGATTAAATTTGAATCAGTGGTTTAGTTTTGTTGCTATAAGTTTACTTAGGTCTAAAACATTCAAATCAATCTTGTTCTTGCACTCAAACTCTTAAAAAGTCAAAATCACTTTGTAACCATTCTATAATCTGTTTTACATCAGCATCGATTGGGTATCAATCTTGCATCCAGGCTCAAATTTAGTAGAACTAGCACTTTATCAAGATCATTTTCATCATTTTACATCCAATTCAGTCCTAGGTTTGCATCTAAATCTCACAAAGTCAAAATACTATTACTGTTCTTTAAAAGTCAAAAGTAGTCTAAAATCGGTTTTTGGCGAGAACTTGCGGCATATGCTCGGTGTTCATTTTAGCTAGTTAGGGTCTTAGATTTGGCACTTTGGTAGTTTTCAAGTGGTCTTCAAGACCTCTAATTTTGCCCATTTGCTTTTCGATAAGCTCTTAGATAAGCTCAAAGTAGGTCCCTAGTTCTTTGGTTACGTTTTGTGAGGCTTTGTCATTTGGTAGTTTTTTGTTTTGATCATAACTTTGCTCATTACTAGTCATCATTAGGTATGATGGATAATTACTCTCTGCTAGGTTGTCTTGAGATTCCCACTCTTGTTTTTCCTTTAGCTTAACAAATAAGCGGTTTGCAATGAACTTAGGGGCGAGTCATATTTGCTTATTATGGCGATTAGCTCTAATCTTGGTAGATGCTTATTTAGGTTATAGGAGTAGTTGCAATTAGTTCCCTTAGAGTATTTTTAGAGTTATTTAGCTTATGTTTTCAGTTGGTTCAATGTAGAGCTTATTAGCTTATTTTCATAGTGCTTATTTAGATCATTTACCTAGCAGCTCCTATTTCTTCCACTTAAGCCTTAGTTTTTATATTTTTCCCTGCTCTAGAATAATATTTTAGGATTTCCCTGAAATTTTCATAATTTTTAGACACTGTTTAGTATTTTTCCTAAATAAATTCAGTTTTTAATCATTTTAAAATAGCTTTTATTGCATTTAATTCAGAAAAAGTTCCAAAAAATAATTTTTCAATTTTCTTAAGTTAAGATAAATATAAAAAGCCAAAAAAGTATTTTTCCATATTTTTCTTAGTTAAATTTGTATTTTTAAATAATTTAATTAGTTTTAAATAGTTTAAAATTCCTAGAAAATAGATAAATAGTCATAAAAATACAAAAATAGTTTTGAAAAGTCTATTTTGATATTTTAGACTTTTCAAAGTCTTAATCTTATTTTTCTAGCCTGATTTCCTATTTTCTTATATTTTAGGTAATTAATTAATAGTAAAAAAATAGTTTTAATTAGATAATTAGTCTTAAAAATAATTTTCTTTTTCCATAAATTTTCTTTTATCATTAGGTTTGTAAAAACATCATTTTCATATTTTTAGGGTTAATGTTGCCTTAGTTTCTTTTTTATTTTATGCGGTAGCGTAGATTTTAATTTCATTTAAGTAAAAACATAAAAACAAAAACATCGTTTTAATTATAGTGATAGCGTTTATTTAATAGATTTTATCTTTTTAATTTCCTTTAATTTGCATTTAAGCCGTTTTAATTTGTTGGCTTTTTAAGTAGTTATAATTCACATCTCCTTTTTAGTTCAAATTTCTCGATCACTATCGTTGGGTAATCCATTGCATAGCTCATTTGGGACATAACGACCGGGGAAACACTATACTCCCGATCTTCATTGATTTGGATTTCTGCGAGCCGTTTTAAGCATTGCGATTACGCCATTCACAAGTGGCAGGCTTGTGTGATAAAGCTTGACTGTTCTGGAGCGCATCATCTACCTCTTCAAATACAGAAAAATTGAATTCTATATATAGATTTATCAGCGTCACCTTTGCTAGTGACGATGCGTCGAGGTCGCCATCATTAGGGTTTCGTTTAGGCCAAGTCATCGTTGGGGCGGCGTCAGTTGAGATGTGTTAATCTTGGGCGTTTGGTGTAGATTTGTAGTGGCGCCTTCGAGAATTAGCGTGACGTCGGGCTTTATGACGAAATTCGGCTGAGCCTTGGTGCACGATCAAGTATTCAATAGGGGACGGTAAGCCCGCTTTGGTTGGGGCATGATGGTGTCTTTGGATTGCCTTTGATCTTGACTTCGCAATTTTCTTCATGTTTTCGCTCCTTTTCGTCCAAATATGCTTTATTCGGCATTTTGCTTCAAAAGACCTAAAATGTGAAAGGAATGATTTTAGCGTGCCGGATATAAAATGTGTCGATTTAGGGCTTAAATGATCCCCTAAAAACGTACATTTTAAATCCTTATCACTCGTCTTTACCATCACATAATGCACTTTCATCCATACCTTCGAGGCCCTCAATATTCACTCTTCAATCAAGTCATGAAACCACTAAATGAGACATACATCTCATATTTTCTAATTTTCGACTCCTCTACCAACTATGCACCCTTTGATGATCCGACGAACGAGGAAGAGATGCAAAATCAAGTCGAGAGAGTGATGCAACAGGAGCAAGTTCAAATCATCCTCAGGGAACAACGTCATAAGTAGTTAGGATGGAATTATTGCTTCTCTTAGATTCTTAATTATGGATAATTAACTTAGTCTCAATTATCCTAGCACTTTCTAACATGCTTAACTTTATTCTATCATCTTGCATGAATATGGAGTTATATTATACTTGGATGATAGCTTATTTTGTCTTTTTGATTGCATGATTATTGCTTAACTTAGTAAATTGCATGTTACTCTTTTATTGATGATTGTAGCTATACTTGGGATATTTCTAGTAATTATTCTTTGGTGAATTGAGTCACTAGGATTTGCTACAAATAGTTCCCCTAAGAACACCCTACTTAGCTGCCCAAAAACATGTAGAACAGGAAATTTTGTGATTTCCAGGTTACGTTAAAATTAAATTTAATGGTATAAGTAGGGTATTTAATGGTGCATTACCATAAAATGACAAAATTCTCTGTTTGAGCTACATCCTACACTCCTTCCCTCAAACGCAATGTCTTTTTAATCCTTCATGACCCTAAACCTAAGATTCCTTCCTTTATCAACCTTAGAACTCCCTAACTTACTTTAATTCAAATCACACCACAATTTCCTATATAAGGCTTCACCATTGCAAGTTTCTCTTGCATCTCATCTTCACTTTCATATCACCAAAACCACCATGTCTTCTACTCAAGCATCCTAACCCACATCTCTAAGAAACCTAGGATTACCGTCGGACCACCATCAAATCACACTCAAACCACCACAACCACAAGACACCGTGTTCATTGACTTAACTCATGGCAATCATGATGATGATGGAGTTAGTACACCACCTTTTCAAATCACTCCTTGCTCTCTCACACCACCAAATGCTCCATCCAATACATCCTCCAATGGGACTACATCATCTTCCTCCTCATCCTTTGGTTTCGTCTATCCTCTATGGCATGACACTGCTCTCCCCTATCACCCCATTGGACTATGCTATGCCAACTCCATCACCCACATACTCACCACCTCCTTCATCTCCTATCATGGGACAACCTATCCAACTTCACCCGGTTGATATCCATAGTTCTAATTTCCTATGTTGTCTTCACAACGTAATCATCTTCTCTCTTGGGATGAGTTACACTTCATGTTCTCCTATGTGAAGCACCTCTTGACACCACCACAAGGGCCCATCATACCACCTCCTCCACCAACCAATAGCCCAACCAACTAAACGTGTTCATGTTTAGTTTTCAAGAATAAATGTCGGGAATCCTTTTTGAATTTGAAGCAAATATTAGGGCCTTTCAAGTCACTAGAGATTAATATATGCTTCATGTAGTTTTAATTTTCTTGTCTTTATGTTGTACTCACACCTTATGTGTGATCATCTATCATCTATGAATGCCTGGGTTTGTTTCTTATTTTATGGTTGGATTATCTTTTTCTTTTGGCTATAGCCTATCTTTACTATTTTAGTGGATATTTGTCTTGGTTGCTACATGTTAGATATTGTATTTGTGTTATCTAAATTTTTTTTGTAGCAAGAGCCATTGCTCGATTCCTTGGTACCCTCAGAGGGTATATATCAAGGGGGAGCCTTACCTTAGTCTAGACTTTATTTTTGATTTGACAAAAAGGGGGAGAAATAAGATACAAACTCAAATTAAAAACTTGTTAAAATTAATGTTCACCTAAAACGAGTTTATGTTTTGTCATCATCAAAAAGGGGGAGATTGTTGATGCAAATAATGTCGAAAAACGTTATTTATATCTTTCGATATCTAGCGTTTTGATGGTAACAAAATGTAAAATGCGTTCGTCAAAATTAACCTAAACAAGTTTTTAGTCGAAATATCTCAATTCTACATATATCACTCTAGGTATGAACAAACAAATTTACAACGACAAGATCAAAAGAAGTGAATTTGTGTCTCAAACTTCACATTTTTAATGTGACAAAATATTTTCAAAAAACATTTTACAATTTATTTTGGAATAATAAAGAAATGTTTTAATTGAAAATATAAATTTAAAAATCCCTTATTATTTTCCCCTAAAAAGCACTCCAAACTTCCTCAAATAAACTTTTACCACTAAAAACAAAATTTGGAGCATCCTTGTTTGAAATTTAGTGGTACCGTTATGATATTTAGTATACCGATCCTCATGTTGGTCCGATTTTTTCACCTTTGTAAATACCGGCCCACTTCATAGTTTTTGGGCATCCTTTTTCACACAAAACTTTCTGTGTTTAATTCCTTTAACACACTTACATTTCTTTGATCATCTAAATAGTTTTCTTTTGTTTAAGAGTGATCCATTCTTCCAACCAAATGATCACCTTCATTCCTCTCTAGTCCAAGAAGAACACATTGTATCAAAAAGATACTAAATGTTGTAGTTATAGTAGTGTGCGCTTGTAACACTTGTTACATACTTGTTGTATCTTGATATACATCAAGTAGTCTTGAGTCTTGTTTTGATACCTTGTGTGGATCATTGTGATTGTGTTGAGATCTTGGAGATCTCTTGTAGTTTGTGTGATAGTGTGTTGATCAAGTCTAGATCGTGTGGATCTAGTAGGTTGTGTGATTAACAAGGATCGCGTAGATCGTGAATGAGATTAGTACTAGCTAGATTAGTACTCGACATTTAGCTTAGTGTAGGAATTGTGATAAAAGCGGCGTTATGCGGTTTTCACCGCTTGAAGGGAGTTTGTTGACATAGTGCTTAGAACTCTCGAGTTGGGTACTCAGAGAGAGGTGGAGTAGAAGCGAAAAGAAGAAGCCGTTGCGAACCACTATAAATCTCTTTGTCTCGGTTTGATCTTTCCATCTCTTACTCTTTACATTCATTATTTACTTTCAATAGTTGTAGTGTGTTTTTTTAGTATTGTTAAGTAGGATTCATATTGTTGTGGTTTGATTTCACAAAGGATTGAATCGAATTTTTTTGCAAGTAAACTTTTATAACTAAATTAAAAAGTGGTGAAACTATTCAAGCCCCCCCCCCCCCTTCTAGTTTCCCACAGCGGTGCTGAAGCCCGCGTCAATCAAGATTTTTAATATAAATTGTATTTTAAAGCTTGAATCAATCAATGGATTTCGACAAATATCAAGAAGGGCAATCTATGCAAAGACCACCACTTTTTGAAACCGATTATTTTATCTATTGGAAAATAAGATTCGAAACTTATGTGAAATCAAAAGATATTGATCTTTAAGCATATTATTATCGAGGGTGATTTTAAACCTATTAAAAAGAATCCGAAAACAAACAAGAATGAAATTATTCCTTACGAAAAACAAAGTGATACTCTTAAAACTAGCCAAAATTGATGAGGCTAAAATGATTTATAGTACTTTGCCAAAAAAGAATTTGAAAGAATTTTATGTGTGTGTGGCAAAAGAAATTTGGAAAACTTTTTTAGTCACCCATCAAGGTAATAATCAAGTTAAAGAAAACAAGATTGATCTTCTTGTGCAACAATATGAACAATTTTCCATTCCGAAAGATGAAACTATAGATAATGCTTTTGCTTGATTTAATACAATTGTCACTAGTCTTAAAGCTCTTGATGAAGGTTATTCTATCAAGAATTATGTTAGAAAGTTTTTAGGGCTCTACATCCCAAATGGAGAGCAAAGGTCATCGCCATTGAAGAGTCATAAAACTAGGGACATTATCACTGATGAACTCATAGGAAACACGAAAGTTCATGAAATGATAATCAAGAAAGACTCAAACATAGTTAAAATTAAAGGAGAAAAAGTAAGGTCTCGAGCATTAAAGCCAAGAAAGTCAATTGATGAGGAAATTTATTTCGATAGTGAAGACGAAGAGTATGCCTTAACGGTTAGAGACTTTAAGAAGTTTTTTTAGGTGAAGAGGTAGATTCGTTAGCCAACCACGCGACGAAAAGAAGTCATTCCCAAAGAATCGTGATGATAAGAAAGGAAAGAGTGATAGGAAATGTGTTGGGTCTATTATAGATTTGATGATACAAAACAAGACGAATGAAACATGAAGGACTAAAAGTGACAAGAAGAGAAACTACAAAAAGATGGAGGATTTGGAAGATTCTAGAAGATATGCTTAAAAGAATATTTAGTTTCCTAATTGTATTGTTTCCTAATTATATTATGATTCCTCTTGTAAATCCTAGATGTCTCTAGTATATAAAGAGACATAGGGTCATTAGTTTTAGAGTATGTACGTACAAGATGTAGACGTCTAAAGGTGTGTGTGTGTGTGGGAACCTAGAAGTAGGGAAGCGCTGGGGTTTAGTTAATTAGTGTTAGATCAAGTCTTTGATCTTTATTATAGTTAGTTAGTTTATGATTATGAAAAACCTTGTTCATAATATATGATTCTATGTTTGAATATTAGCCTTTATTATGTGTTCCTGGATATAATATTAGACCTCGTCTAAGAGCTTACAACGATCTTCACATGTGGTATGAGCACAGGGCTAAGTGATATCTAGGGATCTACAAGGTTTTCTTGAAGAAGAAGGAAGAAAATTCGAAGGCTGTCAAAATTCGTAATACTACCGACCTTTGTTTTCGGAGGCATAACTTTTTATCGAACCGTTGGATCGAGCTAAAATTTGAACTGGAGCTTCTTGGTATATCTATCTTTAATCTCACCAGAAAGGATTGTCAATGAACTCTCAATCAAAGTTATTGGGTATGAAGTCTGCTGTGAGAAAAATTCGTAAGGTTACAACAGCCTTTGTTTTGAAGCGATCATAACTTTTTCGTTAACCGTTGGATCGTAACGAAATTTTAGTTGGATGTTCTCTATATATCAATCGACTTTCCACCAAAGGGATCTTGATCTGAGCTTTTATGTGAAGATATATCTTTGTCGAAGTTGGTACGCGATTTTATATCTGAAATCTTTATTGGAATTTTTAAAATCTTTACTTGATTCTTCGAAAGTCTTTGCTTGTGTTTTAAGCGTCTTGCTTTCTGCTAAATTGAAATCTTTGCTCGAATATACAAAATACTTTGTGATTGAATGAAATCTGCTCCTTCTCAAAATCTTGTTATTATTGAGCGTCTTCTTGATCTAAATTTCAAAAATCTTTTTTTTTCATATGGATTTTGATTTAAAGGGAAGTGAGAGCATGATTATTGTTATGGAGTTTTTGGATGACACACACACGAGTTATTGTTCCACCACAATGAGTTTGGTTATTTGTTCTTAAGGATTTAAAAGGCTTGTATTTGATTCATTGAATAATTGATTCTGAAGAGAATTATTTATCACTTATTTGAAGGTGAAGTGGAATTACTTGGTTTGTGTTCTTATCATCTAACTTGATGAATCTAGCAATGTGTGATTTTTCTTATGATGCTCTATGCACACATGGCTATCACTTAAAGGTTACATTGTAGTGCTCAATGTCTCATACTAGTTGAGGATTCTTGTCAAGGGATTGCGGTCTACTTATGTAATACCTGAATTTCTAAAATTCACAAAAGACCAAAATACCCTTATGATCAAAAGTAAGAATAACTAAATAAACAGAATACCAAATGAGCTATGTAAATTAAGAAAACTTATAAGAAATATCACATATGATCCAAATAAATTTTGAATGACTTTGTAAAGTTAATTTTTATAGATGATAATTTTATAAAATCAATTATGTATTTTAAATATTTAGCCGAATATATTTAATAGTTTTAATAAAAGAATTTAATTAATAAGAGCCCAATATAAATTTATATTATTAAGAGTCCATTTATTTTAAGTCCAATACATTATGAAGCCCACAAGAAAAATAGTAAATCAAGTATATATACAAAATTCGGTTCCCATAAAATCCCTTATTGCCGATTAACCATAAACCGACTTCAAAACCCTCAACAATTCGATTTCCAGTTTCCAGAGCTTGAGACCATTTTTCTTGGACAAGATTGAAGGTAAAGAAGGTGGGAAAAATAGTGTTCGAGTTCCTAGGTTGCTGTTTTAGTCGTGGTTAGTTTTTGGAACAATTAGGGTTTCGACAAGTGAGGTTCTTCTTTTGTTCTAACAATTCAAGCTCATCAAGGGTAAGTTCCTAATGTTGATTTCAGTCCTATAAGTCATATATATAACATAAAATTGGCCATGCATGTTTAATATGTCGTATGGAATTATTTGGAATCAAAACCTAAAATGCGTATATTAATAACGAATGAGTGTATAATATTTTTAGAGACCATGAATTGATTTTTCCAGAAGCTATTATATGATATAAGACCTGAATAAAATACATATTTGTGAATTCGAAGCTTGTATGAATTGTTTTGAGTTTTAGGGTTCGATTAAACATGGAAAAGGAAGGTTTTAAAAATTAGGGTTTTGCATGAACTAGGGTTTCCTTGTAATCATTGAAGGTAATTAATGAAGTAGTAATGATGAGCTAATAATTGGTTAAACTTAGGTTTAGGGCTTATATTTGAATTATGTCTATTCGGCCTTAAATAAAAGTTTTGGGTTGGTTTTGTAAATTATGAAACTTAAGGGTTATTTTTGTAAACAGTAAAATAAAGGTCCTAAGCATATAAAATAAGTGTGGGGGTTAAACATGTAATTTTGGATATTTAAAGGGCTATTCGAGTTGTATTTAATTTATTAGGGTACGTTTTGTAAATTCTAAAACCTTTGGGTTAAAAGTGTAAAATCTGATAAAGTAAGGTTAAATTGTGAAACTTAAAGATGTCAAGGGTGTAATTTGTAATTCGGTAATTATGGGTTCAACAAGTGTAAATTGATTTTGTAGAGGCATGAGTTTAAGTTAATTTAGGTTTGTTATCATTTACGTTCTAGGTTAAATTGGGAAATCATTAAAAGAAGTAATATATGAATTTAATGCGTATTTAGTAATATTTAAAGAGTATGGGAACCCTAGAATCTAAATAGAAAGTTGGTGAATTAATGAGGAATGCCTAAAATGTTTGTAATTTAGATACGTCACTAAAATGAGAATATTACGACAACTCTAAAAGTATTAATGCGATGAATCCGTTATAATATTAATGATGCTAATAAGTATTAAATAAATCATAATCCGTGTAGATCGTTGGAGGAGCGGCGTTACATCTTCGTATTCGTTCATTCGTTACTTTTCTCTATATTGCTTTAATGCGGATATTACGTCTTACTTTAAGACACTTAGGTTATCGTCTGAGATATTCGACCTTTTTAGTGAAGGTTCATTATGATGTTCTTTTCGTTCGCTTTTCTATTTCACTTATTAGGACTCCCAATGCCATTGCTATGAACCCTTTTTCTTGAATGTTTGATCTGTTACTTATCTGAATTTATGTTCTAGTGAACTATGCAATATCTGATGTGAACTTATGTTAGGAAGATTTTGATATGCATCTGTTCAACTTTGCTATGGTTGATTATGAACTTGAATATGAACTTGCTTATGAATATATGACATGCCACTATGACATGAACTTATGATTTCGAATATCGAATATGAACCTTATGATATGAACTATCGATAAGTTATTTGACCTTTATGATGAATTATGATATGTGTCATTTATGACAACCTGTTTGACCTAAGTTTAGTTGACACCCGAGCCAAATAATAACTAGTCATGGGGGTTCCATGTCCGTATCGATGATGCACCTCGACATGACTCTAGAAGCGTAGAGTGATGTTACGCCCTTTTGTTATCTGCTTATGAGCTCGCTTATATATTATATGGCCACTATTCCGCTCTGGGCGTATGGATGCATCCTAGACCATTCTGTTATCTCGATATGTTTTCCGGTGAATGATGTCGTGTAATACGCTGCCTTCACAAATTCTGGGAGCTAGCTACTCCATTTGTTATCAGGTCTCTCATATTATATATGGTATTCGGTGGGTCACCCTCCGAATACAATGGTTACTTATGATATGTTATGATCCGATATGTTTCGGCTCGTGGTAGTTGACTAAATCTTTATCTCTGTTACTTCGTGTTAAGTATTCCGTATGATTCGGTATTTCGAAATGTTTATATTGCGTGTATTCGAGGTATTATAGAGAATGTGCTGGCGACGTGATTTATTAAGTGATTATTAGTTGCCATGCTAGACAAAGATTAATTAATGCTAAAATATGATTCGTATATCCGATATTATGATTTGTTATCGCACGTGAATGCTGGATCTCGCTGGTGATTAATGTGCTAGTGTATAATTGAGTATTTTGAAGGTTAATTATATGTCGCGATATGTGACCGCCATGTTAAAAACTATGCTAAGGTTAGGATTTGATATGAGATCTGGTTTAGCTATATTGTCTGCCATGACTTGTCTCCAGCTATTCCGCCGCTACAATATTTGCATTAATTGTAAATGTTGATTAATTGATTTGTATGAATGTCATGATTATCTTCTAGGATCTTCCTCGTTAGTCTCTAGACATTCCGTTTGGCTTATATGTAATTTGTTATTCTTGGTATGTTATGTGTTTGGTTGTTCGATGTGTTTTGTGTCATTAATGTGCTATGTGATGTCTAAAGCTGTTATGGTTGTTTGGATTGTGATATTTGTGCTTCGCTGAGAATCCTAAAAGATCCTTCTCATTATTTCATTTTATTTTCAAGTATTCAGGTATATTAGTTTTGTTTAGCTTTTGTTTCGCTTTATATCCGTTCACTGGTTTTGTAAGTCAGCCTCGCATTTTTCTTTCATGCTGCGTATTAAGCATTCAAGATGAGCTTATGGGATAGTCGACTGGTTTGAGAGTAGAGACGAGAGCAAGATTTGACCATAGAGATCTTATATTTATTTGAATATTAAGTTATTTATACTATCTTGTGTTTTTGTAAGGTTCCGCTTTTGTACATTAGTTAAAGTTCGATATGAAACCGTATTGTGATATCTTTACCCTCACGTCGGTGTTACAATTTATGGTATCAAAGCCGTTTTAGGACCCTTAGAGCTTAAGGCTATGACTGCGCGGTGGGTACATTAGGTTTCCGCCTGTTCGAAATTTTTCGATTCCTTTTGATGGTCGATTCGATTGACTGATATCCTTTGCCTTCACGAATTAGCCTCCTTGTTCGCAGATCGATTTTGTTATTTTTTTTCGCCGTCCGTTTGTCGATCGTTAGATGGAGACTACCCGTGGAGCGGCGAAGATGGTGCACCACGGTTGTCGCGGTTCGTCTTTGGCAGAGGTTCGAAGCGTACACACCGACCGCCGTGCCGTCGAGACATCCGATGTTGTGGAGGAAGTTGGATGGACCAACCAAAGCGCAAGAGACGAGACAAGATTCAACCGTGGCTGAGAAGATTCATCTACTTCATATGATTTGGGGCACGACTTATGTCACTCGATTCGTTTGTCATGTGTTTCAAGGCGGTTTGATATTCGATAAGTGATTCGACTGTATTGCTTTTCTCTCGATTTGTTCGAACTCCGGTGAATCGTGAAGTTTTATCGTTTAGCATTCGGTATATCTCGCCTTTCTTCCCTGGATCGTAAGTAATAAGTCATGAGGAAGAATACGAGGTGGACTCGGATTTAGAATCTACTGCTATCGTAGGTTTAATCCCACACAAGAATAGAATTTCGCCGATTAGTTGCCTCCATGAGAAATTTCGACATTTGATTTTGAGTTAGGTTCTTTTGTTTTCATTTTGGACGCTTGAATCTCGGATTATTAAATTTCATTTTGGGAATTCATCTTATGTCGACTTTGCAAATTTTGTTTGATGGATGGAAATAAAACAAAATTTTGAAAGTATAATTCCTGCCTCTGCGGGTTTCTTCTCGATAGATCCGTTAAGTTTCTGTTAGTCCTTATAAGTTTTGTCAGCTATTTTATTTTCGTAATGTAATTGTTTCATTTCTTCAAGTTGAAATGAAGTATGGCCATCATGATGGTATACTCATGAGTATCTGGTTTGTTATAGTATGTTACTTGCTATTTGAGTGTTATCTGTATGTGGTATGTTATTAGCTATGTGTTTTGTCAGCGACCGAGACCAATATAATGACAATAAGAACTTGTTATGTGATGCAAGTATTATGACGCCGGATCAACGTAATAATACCGAGATCACATAATCTGAACTTATTGAAGGTATACGACGCCCGGGAAATGCACGTAGTTGACATGTGATAGACTTTGACCGTATCTTGTTATTTGGTGCTTCTCATGTTCGTTTGAAATTCGCACCTAATTGTGAGATCCTCGTAGTAGATATCTGTGCTACGTAAGTTTTGTACGCTTGGAATCCGGTTGTTATGACTGTAGAACCTATAGATTGCTATGACCACCTTAACCTTATATGTCTCCCCATATTTTCGCGATTGAAGTTTATAGGATTTATTTTCGTATGCATATGATGTCCTCATCATTAGATATCTGATAAGTCGGAATTTGTCGTTTGATTTTTCTGCGTTCATCTCGTTCTCCGCCATTATTCTTATAAGTATATAATTATCTATTATAAGTATTTGACTATCGATTTGATTTCTGAATAAGTTTGAGTTTGAATATTCTGATAAGAAATTCATTTGTTCGGAGATAAGATTACGCGTTTGTTATATTCCTAGAAATTCAGAAATCAAGTCGCACGTTCCTTTGTTCAATTTCGAGGACGAAATTTCTTTTAGAGGGAAGAAATTGTAATACACAAAATTCTAAAATTCACAAAAGACCAAAATACCCTTATGATCAAAAGTAAGAATAACTAAATAAACGTATCAATACCAAATGAGCTATGTAAATTCAGAAAACTTATAAGAAATATCACATATGATCCAAATAAATTTTGAATGACTTTGTAAAGTTAATTTTTATAGATGATAATTTTATAAAATCAATTATGTATTTTAAATATTTATCTATTTATATATTTAATAGTTTTAATAAAAGAATTTAATTAATAAGAGCCCAATATAAATTTATATTATTAAGAGTCCATTTATTTTAAGTCCAATACATTATGAAGCCCACAAGAAAAATAGTAAATCAAGTATATATACAAAATTCGGTTCCCATAAAATCCCTTATTGCCGATTAACCATAAACCGACTTCAAAACCCTCAACAATTCGATTTCCATTTCCCATGAGCTTGAGACCATTTTTCTTGGACAAGATTGAAGGTAAAGAAGGTGGGAAAAATAGTGTTAGAGTTCCTAGGTTGCTGTTTTAGTCGTGGTTAGTTTTTGGAACAATTAGGGTTTCGACAAGTGAGGTTTTTGTGCTTCTTTTGTTCTAACGATTCAAGCTCATCAAGGGTAAGTTCCTAATGTTGATTTCAGTCCTATAAGTCATATATATAACACATAAAAATTGGCCATGCATGTTTAATATGTCGTATGGAATTATTTGGAATCCAAAACCCTAAAATCGTATATTAATAACGAATGAGTGTATAATATTTTTAGAGACCATGAATTGATTTTTCCAGAAGCTATTATATGATATAAGACCTGAATAAAATACATATTTGTGAATTCGAAGCTTGTATGAATTGTTTTGAGTTTTAGGGTTCGATTAAACATGGAAAAAGGAAGGTTTTAAAAAGGGGCGATTAGGGTTTTGCATGAACTAGGGTTTCCTTGTAATCATTGAAGGTAATTAATGAAGTAGTAATGATGAGCTAATGATTGGTTAAACTTAGGTTTAGGGCTTATATTTGAATTATGTCTATTCGGCCTTAAATAAAAGTTTTGGGTTGGTTTTGTAAATTATGAAACTTAAGGGTTATTTTTTGTAAACAGTAAAATAAAGGTCCTAAACGTATAAAAATAAGTGTGGGGGTTAAACATGTAATTTTGGATATTTAAAGGGCTATTCGAGTTGTATTTAATTTATTAGGTGCGTTTGTAAATTCTAAAACCTTTGGGTTAAAAGTGTAAAATCTGATAAAGTAAGGTTAAATTGTGAAACTTAAAGATGTCAAGGGTGTAATTTGTAATTTTGAGTAATTATGGGTTCAACAAGTGTAAATTGATTTTGTAGAGACACGCATGAGTTTAAGTTAATTTCGGTTTGTTATCATTTACGTTCTAGGTTAAATGGGGAAATCATTAAAAGAAGTAATATATGAATTTAATGCGTATTTAGTAATATTTAAAGAGTATGGGAACCCTAGAATCTAAATAGAAAGTTGGTGAATTAATGAGGAATGCCCTAAAATGTTGTAATTTCGTCTGTCACTAAAATGAGAATATTCTGACAACTCTAAAAGTATTAATGCGATGAATCCGTTATAATATTAATGATGCTAATAAGTATTAAATAAATCATAATCCGTGTAGATTCGTTGGAGGAGACGCGACGTTACATCTTCTTCATATTCTTAGTTCATTCAGTTATTCTTTTCTCTATATTGCTTTAAGGTACGGATATTCTCGTCTTACTTTAAGACACTTAGGTTATCGCATGAGATATTCCGACCTTTTAGTGAAGGTTCATTATGATGTTCTTTTCGTTCGCTTTTCTATTTCACTTATTAGGACTCCCAATGCCATTGCTATGAACCCTTTTTCTTGAATGTTTGATCTTTACTTATTCAATTTATGTTCTAGTGAACTATGCAATATCTGATGTAAACTTATGTTAGGAAGATTTTGATATGCACATCTGTTCAACTTTGCTATGGTTGATTATGAACTTCTCAATATGAACTTCGCTTATGAATATATGACATGCCACTATGACATGAACTTATGATTTGAATATTCTAATATGAATATGAACCTTATGATATGAACTATCGATCAAGTTATTTGTGACCTTTATGATGAATTATGATATGTGTCATTTATGACAACCTGTTTGACCTAAGTTTAGTTGACACCCGAGCCAAATAATAACTAGTCATGGGGTTCCATGTCCGTGTCGTTGATGCACCTCGACATGACTCTAGGGCGAGTGATGTTCGCCACGCCCCTTTTGTTATCTCGTTTATGAGCTCGCTATATATTATATGGCCACTACTATCTGCATCAGGGGCGTATGGATGCATCCTAGATCTGTTATCTCAAGTTATCGATATGTTTTCGGTGAATGATGTCGCAGTAATACGCTGCTCTTCACAAATTCTGGAGCTAGCTACTCCATTTGTTATTGAGGTCTCCCCATATTATATATGGTATTCGAGGTCACCAATACAATGGTTACTTATGATATGTTATGATCTCGATATGTTTCGGCTCGTGGTAGTTGACTAAATCTTTATCCTGTTACTACGTGTTAAGTATTCTCGTATGATTCGATATTTCGAGTGTTTATATTATGTATTCTGAGATGATATGTTAGAGAATGTGCTTATGACATATTTGTTTAAGTGATTATTAGTTGCCATGCTAGGACAGGATTAATACGTTAAAATATGATTCGTATATCTGATATTATGATTTGTTATCGTTACGTGAATGTGTTGATCTCATGAGATTAATGTGCTAGTGTATAATTGAGTATTTTGAAGGTTAATTATATGTCTGCATATGTGACCTGCCATGTTAAAACTATGCTAAGGTTAGGATTTGATATGAGATCTGGTTTAGCTATATTGTCTGCCATGACTTGTCTGCCATTTCCGCTGCTACAATATTGCATTAATTGTATTAAATGTTGATTAATTGATTTGTATGAATGTCATGATTATCTTCTAGATCTGCTCGTTAGTCTCTAGACATTTCCGTTTGGCTTATATGTAATTTGTTATTCTTGGTATGTTATGTGTTTGGTTGTTCTGATGTGTTCGTGTTTGTGTCATTAATGTGCTATGTGATGTCTAAACTGTTATGGTTGTTTGGATTTGTGATATTTGTGCTTCCGCAGAATCCTGAAAGATCCTTCGTCATTATTTCATTTTATTTTCGTTATTCAGATATTAGTTTTGTTTTAGCTTTTGTTTTCAAGTATATCCGTTCACTTTGGGCTTTGTAAGCTCACCGCACTTTTCTTTTCATGCGGGTATTAAGCATTCAAGATGAGCTTATGGGATAGTTGATCTGGGTTTGAGAGTAGAGACGAGAGCAAGATTTGACCATAGAGATCTTATATTTATTTGAATATTAAGTTATTTATACTATCTTTTGTAAGTTTTTGTAAAGGCTTCCGCTTTTGTACATTAGTTAAAGTTCTGATATGAAACCGTATTGTGATATCTTTACCCTTGTCGGGTCGGGGTGTTACAACTTATATTTGGTTTCGTATAAGTATGGAGTTCCGTGGATAAATAAGATTTAAGACACAAGTTTGGGAAATTCTACTTCTTCATCAAGTTCGTTATATTTGGTTTTCTTCACAAGTAATCATTAAATAAAGCCTACAGATTTTGAAGAATCATTTGATCTACATGCATCACTCAAGGGGAAGTGTTTAATTTTTACTATTGTTGATCATTATTACTACTCCTAGTTGAAGTTTTCTACTGTTTTGGATCCATTTTTCCTATGGTGCGTAATGGTGGGTGATTTGAAGCATTGGAAGTCTTAGATTGGAAGTATGATATTGGTTCGTGGTGGTCAAGATCATTATTTGCATATGTTCCCTATTTGGATAATAACAAAAAGGGGAAGAGATGTTTGAGTGGCATTACATGGATTAAGGGGAAGACAAGAATGTTTCATTCATGGTGAGATTTAATTATCTCAACTCGCTACTGCCTAGGGAAGTTCGTACAAGAATCGTGTTTGTTTTGTCATCATCAAATAGGGAAGATTGTTGGGTCTATTATAGATTTGATGATACAAAACAAGAAGAATGAAACATGAAGGACTAAAAGTGACAAGAAGAGAAACTACAAAAAGATGGAGGATTTGGAAGATTCTAGAAGATATGCTTAAAAGAATATTTAGTTTCCTAATTGTATTGTTTCCTAATTATATTATGATTCTTCTTGTAAACCCTAGATGTCTCTAGTATATAAAGAGACATAGGGTCATTAGTTTTAGAGTATGTACGTACAAGATATAGACGTCAAAGGTGTGTGTGTTGTGGGAACCTAGCGTAGGGAAATACGCCGGGTTTAGTTAGTTAGAGTTAGATCAAGTCTTTGATCTTTATTATAGTTAGTTAGTTAGTTTATGATTATAAAAAACCTTGTTCATAATAATATTGATTCTATGTTTGAATATTCCGCCTTTATTATTATGTGTTCCTAGATATAATATTAGACCTCGTCTAAGAGCTTACAACGATCTTCACAAAATGCTTTAGATGCGGAGATCCGAACCACCTCATTGGAGAATGTCCTAAACCACCGAGAACCTAGAACCAAAGTGCATTCGTAGGAGGTTCTTGGAGTGATAGCGATGAAGAAGAAAAGGAAAAGCCCGACGACGAAACATTTCTCATGTCTCACACTCTAAATGAGGTACATTCCGATTTTTCATACTATAGTGTTGATAATTCCTCAATAGATGATAACACACTATATGATTATTACAATAAGTTATATGAAGTAACTTCTAAAATCATATCTAGAAACAAGATATTAAAAATAAAAAGTATTAGTCTAGAAATTCAAGTTTTAGAACTAGAAGAAAGAGTTAACAAACTTGAGAAAAATAAAGAAGTCGACGTCGGATGTACGTCACGTCAAAACCTTCATTTAGAAAATGAAGAACTTAGGAAAAACGTATTTAAGACCACTAAGTTCGAAGAAGAAACAAAAGCACTTGATAATATGCTAGATAACATTAAATGCAATGTGTATGTCGGTGCGGGTCTAGGGTTTAATCCAAATGAAGCTTCGACAAGTGGAACGAAACAAGTAAATTTTGTCAAACCCACAAGTTCTGTCGAAACATTGGACGACACCGTTAAAGGTACAAACGGCACCACTAAAATTAGTGGTACCGTGGTGCCGTATGTGGAAAAAGTCAAAATTGCTTCGATTTTGTAAAACAGTTTGAGTCCTAAACCAAGTTATGTAGTAATTAATAATGTCAAGTTGCCAATTGCTAGTAAAAAGGTAGTTAAGACTTTTTACAAATCATTGTCTACTCCTGGACTTGGTTATGTAAAATCCGACACTAGATCAAAGACTCCACCACCTAAGAGAATAAATAATTTTAAACTAAGGTCTAACACACCACAACCTAGAGGCAATATTAGAAGGCAAAGTTATCCAAATAACTATCTCTTAACTTGGAACAACTTCCAACAACGTGATTATATGCTTTGGAACATTTGTCCACCCTTCCAAGTTCCAACATTCTAACCAAATGTTTGAGATGTTCAACACTAATAATTTTGGACCCATGGGACATTGGGGACCAAACGCTTGAAATTGACCGGTTAACCTATATATAACACGAAGTTATTGCACAAATCAAAACTTACTTGAATTGAATCGTTAGTGTAGAATGCAAATCTTTTTTAATACGCAAAAACACGAGAGCGCATTCGGCATTGATCCATCATCCATGGTAACAAGTCGTCTGGACTTATTCACAATCTTGTCCCCTTAATACGTCTATTAAGACTTGTCGCTAGAACTTTATCGTGCAAGTTGTAACCACCTTCAAAAAACATACCTTACTTCCAACTTAGAAAGAATTTGGCTTATATGAACTGATAAACAAAAAGTCAACTTGAACTTGTGTCGTGGGAGAGAGACAAAGGTTGTTGAATGTTGTTTTGGATATGAGCAATTCGAGTTGGCAGGGACAATGTATTATTCAGGTTGGTATAGATTCCTTGCATTCGAGACTCGATCTTTTGATGTCGTACGTGAATTGTGATCCTAGGTTTTCAATGTCCCTAGTTCTTGCTTCAAAATATATGTCGTGTACATGTCCAATTTTCTACTCAGGAAAGTGTATTGCACTGGATAGTTTATGTGTTTCAACTACAGTAGTTCCCAACTTCTTATTAGAGCACCAGTTGCCACGGAGTCATAAGGCTCGTGTTATAAGAAAAAAGTGCCACATCAGCTGATCAGCATTTATCTTATAACTCAAAACCTATAACTCAACATAAAAATACTCTTCTTCCATCTCAAATTATAAGACACCCGTGGACCTCACAATTTTTAATTTTTTTCACTATTCAAATAAAACAACACATTTTATTAAATTAAAAATAGCGATGCACTAAAAATAACGACACATTATAAAAAATACAATTTAGTGATTTAAGATATATTTATAGGATTTTTAAAAGGTAAAAAAAGTTTTTGGAAATATATGACCTTCATCGCCACCTTTTTTTTAAAAGCACAATATACATGTTGCAATATTGAAAAAATAAAAAAAATAATAAAATTAAATAAAAAATAAATGATTACGCATAATGTCGGTTGGTCATCATGGCGCTAAACCATTTGACGCCATGCATGGTGATACGCCTGGGCCCGAGCCCATGGCCTATTAAGGTCTTATGGTTTTACCCTACTTTGTCTTATAAATTCTCTTGTAATCATTTATGATATTCAATCAAAGTTTAAGATAAACAAATCTCTAGTTCTTCTCTCTATATTCTTAAGGAGCTCGCACACGCTAAAAGTGGTGCCTTATCCCGATACAACCCCTAACCGGGTCGTATCAATTGGTGCTTTCATTGAGAGTCCTCGTTGAGAGGGCTACCAAATTAGGGTTCCAATTATAAAAAACTGTTCATCGACAACTATTCACGGTAGTGTTCATCGATCACTATTCACGCGCATTGTTTAGCGGAGTTACGCTCACTCGGTACTGTTCATCGGAAAAAAATTGTGATTTTTCTCGTTTTTCGAGTTAATGTTAATGGCTCGAGCGGATGTGATCGGACGCTGAATACGCGACTCTCTAAGCTCTTGCAAATGGGTACGGTGGCCGAATATGAGAGTGAGTTTGTGGTTCTTGCAAATCAAGTAACGGAGATCTCAGAATCTTTACTTAAATCGATGTATATCTCGGGACTTAAACCGCTTCTACAATTGGCACTCTTAAGTTTAGCGCCTACAACTTTAGGAGAAGCCTATTCCATAGCCCGTATAATGGAGGCTCGTTTTGAGATAATTGCTTGGAAAAAGGAACATTGAAGAGAAAAATAGATATCGTCTATCATGGCCAAGTGAAAAAGTTCTATATGTGGTTAAAGAGTCCTTAGATGCTAATGAAGATATTGGTGTTGTTGAGGTTTGTAGCGCTATAAATGATGTTTTTGATATTGGTGAGAGTAATGTGGAAAGCATGGAAGTTCATAGTGAGTTTAACGAATTTTCAGAAAATAAAGAAAGTGTGGAAGATGTTGTTGTGGGCGGAGATGTTTTCGGAGAGAGTTTGGTTGTTTTTTTGAAGTGGGTATATCGCGAGAAGAGTTGTGGGGAAGCAAAAGATGGAAGAAGGGTGTTGTGTTATGTCCAAGGCAAAGGAATACGAAAGAAGAAAAAGGCGAAGGCTACAATTCAAAGAAGATTATGGGATCCCGGATTATGCCGATGTTGCAGGAGGATAGGCTACCCAAACGACTCAAGAAGTCCAAACGTATGGCATAAAGATTATGTCATATAATCTATCTTTATTTACGTGTCTTTTTTTAGGATTGTTTTCATGTTTATTTATGTCACACCCCCAAATTACCTGTTTTGCAGCGGAATGGAATTCCTGGGGATTGACTGTCATAGCATCACAATCACATTTATATTGAACGACCTAAAGTGTCGTTTGGAAAATACATCGTTTGATTTAATAAAACAATCAGAGTTTACAAAGTAGGTCCCAAATGAAAATCAACTTGTGCGGAAATAAGTTTGTTACAATTCAAACAATGTTTTAAAGTTTATAAAACCCAAGTGAGACGCGTCGTCACCACGACTCCATGATGTGTCCAAATGCATGCCATGAAGTGAATGCCTTAGATACCTGAGATAAAACATGCTAAAAGTGTCAACACAAAGGTTGAGTGAGTTCATAGAGTTTGTTTTGAAATATAACATCTTTCAAAATCAGTATTGTGCACGAAAGGCATTGTAAATTGTTGAAATGTAAAGACTATCAAAATCGATTATGTAGCAAAGGCATTGTAAATCCACTCAGCCCAAGTCCCTACCATACAAAACTTGCAACCTGGTGTTCACAACCCATGCCGAATATGCATAGTTTATGTTCAAACAGAAATCGCCAAATGAATTCACAAAATAGTGCATGACTCAATGTATCGAAATCGTTTATGCAGCAAAGGCATTGTAAATCCACTCAGCTCCAAGTCCCGCCCATACAAAACTTGCAACCTGTGTGTTCACAACCCACCGCCAGAATGTATATAGTGTATGTTCAAATCGTTCCAAGACCGTTAGTCCATAGTCGTATACCAAGTCCGTTAGACCAATGAATATACCAAGACCGTTAGACCAATGAATATACCAAGACCGTTAGCTCAATGAATATACCAAGACCGTTAGCTCAATGAATATACCATAGTACCTAACTCGACGTAGAACAATAGCACATAATCAATAGCACTTAACTCGACGTAGAACAATAGCACATAAACAAGAACAATTAATATAGTACAACATTTGATTTTAAAACAATGGTGATCATGATAGAAATTATCCTTAATAATATAAAGTACTTGTGAAAAATAGTCGAACATGTATCTCCCCCAAAATAGTTTCAAACAATTGAAAATGGGGCTATGAAAACTCACAGTAATCCTTATAAAAGTTAAAGTACTTGTGAAAGTAAATGAAAACAGTTTGAGCATGTATCTCCCCCAAAACAGTTATGAAAGCAAGTAAAAGTAGGGGCCATGAAACTCACTTGGACAATGATGCGATGGCAAAAGTGAGTACACCGATATGTAATGTGAATCTCTATACTCGAACCTATTATGAATGATATGATATATGATAAGTTGCAATGTAATGTTATGCATGCATTTCGTATGTTATTTATACCATTTATGAGTTTTGAAAATATTACTTATCGTCGAAAAATACTCGTTTGACGTCTTGACCAATCAAAAATCACTTTACAAGTATTTACGTCAAAATGTCATCCTACAATGGTTTAATAATGATTTTTGGTGAAATTTCCACTTTTCGTCGTAAAACAATGTCGTCGGAATTTTCATGAAATTAACAAAATGGCTTTGGAAAACCAACGTAAGTAAAACGGTACGTCGATCGTTAGAGAACGAACTCGACGGTTTTGGAAAGTTTGTATTGATATCTAAAAGTTTCAGTTCAGGAGTTTTCGTCCAAAAGGTCTCGAACATAAAGATAATAGGGGTTAAATATGGTGATTTTAGTTACCGTAACACTTATCTCGTAAAAATAATATAGTTTTTCTAAAAATAATAGTTACGCCAAGTTTATGAAAACGTGTATATCTTAGTCGTTTCAAACCGTTTTCTACGATATTATCGCCCTTAGCTTCAGATCAAAGTATACTAATTTATTTTTGATAAGTCGAAATAATTTGTAAAGCTTAGGACTCGTTTTTGACTCGTACAAAACTAAAATAGGTTGCTGAAATTTCATAAAATATATATTTCGTCGTCAAACTTGAAAAATTCATAACTTCTTCGTTATAAGTCCGTTTTTATCCGTTCAAGCGGCCACGGATTCGTTTTAAAGTATATTTTCTAAATATCTAGGCCAAAAATTCGTGCCTACTGTCGGATTTTCCAGAAAAACAAAATAAGGACAGAACACTTTTATAACTCGTCGAAAATAGTTTTTCTCGTACTAAACCTATTCCAATCCCTTCAAATCAACTCCAAAGCTATTCTAATCCTACCATACACCTTCTTAGGGTGTCATGGGTTCCTAATCATCATCAAGACCAAAATATAACAAGGGAATAATTATAGGATGACTTTATATATATAAACTCTAAAATCAATGTAAAAATGGTATAAATAAACACAAGTCTTGCATGTTTTTGCTCAAAAATGATGAGATGAGTATGAAATGAATATGTAAGATGAAAATAGATATGAGATGCTTACAAGTGATATGATGAGGTGATTAGAACCAAGGATTAACCTAAACACCCTAGGTTTTTATTTCAAAACCTTAAATAAGAGTGTAATCTAGATTGTTATAAACTTGGACTTGAAAAACTTTGTGATCCCTTGTAGCTCTTGATAGAACCGGTTATGGAGAGAAACAAGAAGAGAGAAAAGAAATTTTGAGTATCTTGAATTATTGGATAGTGAATATAATGAATGAAGTTTGAGTGTACATATATACAAATAAGACTTTGAGTACAAATTTTATGATACATCCCCCATAGGGCCGGATATGGGGGATTGTGTTTCTCAATTTTATTTTATTTTTTCTTTTTAATAATTGTTGTATAGATACTTGTATAATTTGTAAGAAACATGTAAGTAAATGTATGTAATTAATAATACTTGTAAGGTAAATGGTAACTTTTTGGTACAAGTAAATTTTTAATAGATCAAAATAGAGTATAATGATTTTATAAAATTTGTAAAAATACATTCCTTGTGAAATTTGAGTGATAAAATAATTATCGAGTAGTTTTTAAGAAAAACGCCGTAATAATATAACTTTAACGATTTATGTTCAAAATAAATTCAAAACACTAGTTAAACTCAAAATATAGTTTTTATAACTAAATGTAAGTATAAAATTACATCGATCATTTTTGAAAGTAACGGATTAAATATTAAAATAATAACTCACGCGATAACGTTTATTTAATATAAAAAATTACGCGTTAAATGTGAAATGAAATGTCATGAATGAACTAATGAGATGCAAATGATGTCAATGGAATGTAGACTAATCTTAGTCCATACGAAATGTACGTGATGTTATGATCATGAATTCGCCGCTAAACCATAAAGGTTACGCGAATTTGGAACAAGTAAACCAAGTTTACTATAAATGTTGAAATAGTGAAGCATAAATTGTTTCGAGAAATGACCTGAAAGTACGGGTTGTCACATTCGCCCATTCAAAAAGGAATTCAGTCCCCGAATTCAGTGCGGTTGGTCTCTCGGTTTAGGGTTTGATGAGGCAAGCCTTCCCATTCTCGAGCAAAACCCTCAAAATACTTTTAGGTAACCGATTTTTACTTAATCCCACAACTCATCAAACAAGAACTGTCATACGATTAGGCTAAATCGGTTTAGGTAACAACTTGTTTCTAGCTCGATCTTTGCAACTCATCAAACAAGAACTGCCACGCGGATCAAACCGAAACAAGTGGTTTGAAGAAAATCCTTTGAAAATTTGGCTCGACACGGGAATTGCTTACACATCTAAGCCTACTACTCCCTTCATTGCATGATTCTTCCTGAATTAGACATAGGTGATCAGGCTATGTATAATTTAGGAGTAACTATGCAATGCTTGGACTAATCGACTCATATGTTGTTTGGTGTTAAGTCAACCGGTGTAAAAATTGTGATAGGGAATGACAGGGCATTCACCACATTAGAGTATGAGGAAAGGATAATGGGATGGGTATTTGAAGGCATCAATGTGACAATCGATTTTTGAAATGAAAGTAAATAACTCGAAAAATGTACGTATAAATCGTATGCAAAGTGAACATGCACTTGTGATGAAATGATGAGATGCTATGATGATGTAGTTATAGTCTAGGGTCAATGATGCAACCTAGTTCTCTATAACCGAAGCTCTGATGCCAATCTGTCCACCCCCAAATTACTGCTTTGCAAATGAATGGAATTCCTGACGGTTGACTGTCATAGCATCACAATCACAGTTATATTGAACGACCTAAAGTGTCGTTTGGAAAATACATCGCTTGATTTAATAAAACAATCAGAGTTTACAAAGTAGGTCCCAAATGAAAATCAACTTGTGCGGAAATAAGTTTGTTACAATTCAAACAATGTTTTAAAGTTTATAAAACCCAAGTGAGACGCGTCGTCACCACGACTCCATGATGTGTCCAAATGCATGCCATGAAGTGAATGCCTTAGATACCTGAGATAAAACATGCTAAAAGTGTCAACACAAAGGTTGAGTGAGTTCATAGAGTTTGTTTTGAAATATAACATCTTTCAAAATCGTATTGTGCAGCAAAGGCATTGTAAATCGTTGAAATGTAAAGACTATCAAAATCGATTATGTAGCAAAGGCATTGTAAATCCACTCAGTTCCAAGTCCCGCCCATACAAAACTTGCAACCTGTGTGTTCACAACCCACGGCCAGAATATGCATAGTTTATGTTCAAACAGAAATCGTCAAATGAATTCACAAAATAGTGCATGACTCAATGTATCGAAATCGTTTATGCAGCAAAGGCATTGTAAATCCACTCAGTTCCAAGTCCCGCCCATACAAAACTTGCAACCTGTGTGTTCACAACCCACTGCCAGAATGTATATAGTGTATGTTCAAATCGTTCCAAGACCGTTAGTCCATAGTCGTATACCAAGTCCGTTAGACCAATGAATATACCAAGACCGTTAGACCAATGAATATACCAAGACCGTTAGCTCAATGAATATACCAAGACCGTTAGCTCAATGAATATACCATAGTACCTAACTCGACGTAGAACAATAGCACATAATCAATAGCACTTAACTCGACGTAGAGAACAATAGCACATAAACAAGAACAATTAATATAGTACAACATTTGATTTTAAAACAATGGTGATCATGATAGAAATTATCCTTAATAATATAAAGTACTTGTGAAAATAGTCGAACATGTATCTCCCCCAAAATAGTTTCAAACAATTGAAAATGGGGCTATGAAAACTCACAGTAATCCTTATAAAAGTTAAAGTACTTGTGAAAGTAAATGAAAACAGTTTGAGCATGTATCTCCCCCAAAACAGTTATGAAAGCAAGTAAAAGTAGGGGCCATGAAACTCACTTGGACAATGATGCGATGGCAAAAGTGAGTACACCGATATGTAATGTGAATCTCTATACTCGAACCTATTATGAATGATATGATATATGATAAGTTGCAATGTAATGTTATGCATGCATTTCGTATGTTATTTATACCATTTGCGAGTTTTGAAAATATTACTTATCGTCGAAAAATAATCGTTTGACGTCTTGACCAATCAAAAATCACTTTACAAGTATTTACGTCAAAATGTCATCCTACAATGGTTTAATAATGATTTTTGGTGAAATTTCCACTTTTCGTCGTAAAACAATGTCGTCGGAATTTTCATGAAATTAACAAAAATGGCTTTGGAAAACCAGCCGTAAAACGGTGTACGTCGATCGTTAGAAAACGAACTCGACGGTTTTGGAAAGTTTGTATCGATATCTAAAAGTTTCAGTTCAGGAGTTTTCGTCCAAAAGGTCTCGAACATAAAGATAATAGGGGTTAAATATGGTGATTTTAGTTACCGTAACACTTATCTCGTAAAAATAATATAGTTTTTCTAAAAATAATAGTTACGGCAAGTTTATGAAAACGTGTATATCTTAGTCGTTTCAAATCCGTTTTCTACGTATTATACGTCCTTAGCTTCGTATCAAAGTATACTAATATATTTTTGATAAGTCGAAATAATTTGTAAAGCTTAGGACTCGTTTTTGACTCGTACAAAACTAAAATAGGTTGCTGAAATTTCAGAAAATATATATTTCGTCGTCAAACTTGAAAAATTCATAACTTCTTCGTTATAAGTCCGTTTTTATCCGTTCAAGCGGCCACGGATTCGTTTTAAAGTATATTTTCTAAATATCTAGGCCAAAAATTCGTGCCTACTGTCGGATTTTCCAGAAAAACAAAATAAGGACAGAACACTTTTATAACTCGTCGAAAATAGTTTTTCTCGTACTAAACCTATTCCAATCCCTTCAAATCAACTCCAAAGCTATTCTAATCCTACCATACACCTTCTTAGGGTGTCATGGGTTCCTAATCATCATCAAGACCAAAATATAACAAGGAAATAATTATAGGATGACTTTATATATATAAACTCTAAAATCAATGTAAAATGGTATAAATAAACACAAGTCTTGCATGTTTTTGCTCAAAAATGATGAGATGAGTATGAAATGAATATGTAAGATGAAAATAGATATGAGATGCTTACAAGTGATATGATGAGGTGATTAGAACCAAGGATTAACCTAAACACCCTAGGTTTTTATTTCAAAACCTTAAATAAGAGTGTAATCTAGATTGTTATAAACTTGGACTTGAAAAACTTTGTGATCCCTTGTAGCTCTTGATAGAACCGGTTATGGAGAGAAACAAGAAGAGAGAAAAGAAATTTTGAGTATCTTGAATTATTGGATAGTGAATATAATGAATGAAGTTTGAGTGTACATATATACAAATAAGACTTTGAGTACAAATTTTATGATACATCCCCCATAGGGCCGGATATGGGGGATTGTGTTTCTCAATTTTATTTTTTTTTCTTTTTAATAATTGTTGTATAGATACTTGTATAATTTGTAAGAAACATGTAAGTAAATGTATGTAATTAATAATACTTGTAAGGTAAATGGTAACTTTTTGGTACAAGTAAATTTTTAATAGATCAAAATAGAGTATAATGATTTTATAAAATTTGTAAAAATACATTCCTTGTGAAATTTGAGTGATAAAATAATTATCGAGTAGTTTTTAAGAAAAACGTCGTAATAATATAACTTTAACGATTTATATACGAAATAAATTCAAAACACTAGTTAAACTCAAAATATAGTTTTTATAACTAAATGTAAGTTTAAAAATACATCGGGATCATTTTTGAAAGTAACGGATTAAATATTAAAATAATAACTCACGCGATAACGTTTATTTAATATAAAAATTACGCGTTAAATGTGAAATGAAATGTCATGAATGAACTAATGAGATGCAAATGATGTCAATGGAATGTAGACTAATCTTAGTCCATACGAAATGTACGTGATGTTATGATCATGAATTCGCCGCTAAACCATAAAGGTTACGCGAATTTGGAACAAGTAAACCAAGTTTACTATAAATGTTGAAATAGTGAGGCATAAATTGTGTCGAGAAATGACCTGAAAGTACGGGTTGTCACAATTTAGGAAAGTCAATTAAGAATGTTTTAAGACAACACCTTGAGGGCAAGGTGGTTTTGAAGGAGTGAGGAATGATACGCCTGGGCCCGAGCCCATGGCCTATTAAGGTCTTAGAGTTTTACCCTACTTTGTCTTATAAATTCTCTTGTAATCATTTATGATATTCAATCAAAGTTTAAGATAAACAAATCTCTAGTTCTTCTCTCTATATTCTTAAGGAGCTCGCACACGCTAAAAGTGGTGCCTTATCCCGATACAACCCCTAACCGGGTCGTATCACATGGCGTGGGGTTCGTATTACTCGATTGCGTTATCCGTTTATGCGAAAGGCAATAGCGCCCTTACCAAGCTCTCTTAACCTTATCTATAATGGCAAGTTGCCCGTTTTTAATTAAAAATAATAGTAATAAAGTATCTTTATGTTTACCCTTATTGTAGCATCTCAATAATCGTACTCTGTAACACCCCCAAAAATCGGGTTTTAGCAGAAGCATACAATTTTTGGGTTGCTACTCAATTGGATCATAACACAAAGTGAAAAATAAAGATTTTTCTTAAAAGATTTCATTTATTGAAGTAAAATAGAGTTTACAAAGGTTGATTTGTTGCGGAAAAATGGCCCATTAATAAAATGTGGTCCCAATTCGTATATCAGAGTCATCTATGACCATGCCATGCCAATGCCCAAGCGCCTCCAGAGTTAGCTATCGCCTTTTCATCCTGAAAATACATGCTAAAAAGTCAACACAATGGTTCAGTGAATTCATAGGTTTAGTAATAAGGCAGTTGATCACAAGATTTTCAAGTTTAAAAGAAGCCATGGGCTACGTTGTTATACGCCCATAAAAGATAGTTGATATTATTGCACTAAGCTCATGAAACCAATACTAACTGCATACACCTAATTACTGGTGTAAGTAAATAAAATTGCCCCTCTGAGATGTAATAGCCAATTACATAGAGATACCAAATATAGTGCGCCCTGGTTATTTCCGATAACCGAAGTCGGGTCGTCAATTCCCATTGTACTATCCACGATATTTGCGTTCACTCGCAAGTGATTAATGGTTCATGATGTAGGGGACTTTTGGCTGGCAACTTAGGCAGAGTCATAATATCAAGAGTACAACCAACAGTTTTCGAGCAATTGTGATCATAAAAGCAGTAGTAGCATGTATTCTCCCCCAAGGAGTTTATAAAATAGTTAAAAGAATAAAAGTGGGGCTATGAACTCACCTTGGTTTGCATAAATGTAAGACATCACAATTAACATCAAGTAATAAACATGCACGGCTCCAACACGCAACCTAGATAAGTATGGTGTTGTTTTTAGTCTAAGTCTTGTATTCAATAACAACGTTTGTAAGTTTGCAAGTATTTATGTTTTTGAAATGCTTGAAGTTCAAAAGCAAAAGTATTTGGATCTTTAAAATGCTTGGAGTTAAAGACAAATATTTTAAATATTTGTTTCACAACATTTTATGCAAAGTTTCATGAGTTATTTTGATTGTCGTTAAAGATCGAAAATGTAGTTGCGAAAATAATTCGCACGTCTTGGCTCTTGGAAAAGATGGAGGAATAATGTATACGAAACTTTCGTATAAGAGTTGACTCGTATAGTGACTCAATTATACTCACGCCAAATAAAGAATATATGATCGACACAGTCGAGAAAAGTACTGGCGCGTACTCGAGTCGAGAAGGAATGACAAAAGAAGTCAAGGATATAGCGACAAGACAAACGTCGATCGAGAAAGTCAATTAGTACGTTTCGGTGTTTACCCCATGTTCCCAGATAGTTTGTATAAAACATACATGTTTTATAAATAAGGTTATGTTTGAATTTGCAATTCGAACAATACAGTTTTACTACATAAAAGTAATACGTGATTGGATTTTGTCAAGTTTTATAACAATAAAAGGGATTTTGATTTAAAATATAGGTTAGAACGTTTTTATAAATTTCGGCATGACGCGTCCATTTATATAACGTGCCCAAGTCATCGTGACTTTATTAAAACTCATGTTGCAAAACAATATTTCTCGATAAGTTTATAATTGACAAGTCATTATTAGTTGAATAAATGTTTATTGCATATTTTAGGTTTGTTACGAGTCTAATATATTAAATTCTTTACGAGTCTAATATATTGTATCGTCTCAAGTCCAAAACGTCCAATAAATGCTCATACAACTACAAACAATTGTCCAAAATAATCCAAGTCCAATTTTAATAGTTTTCGTCCAACAATGTCCAAATCCAATGATCAAATCCAAGCATAGGCTTTAATAAGTATTTCCATGTCCAAAATCTTTAATCCGTTAAGTATTTATTTTGTCCAGTTATCCAAATCAAAAACAAATCCCATATCGATCCCGAGTTACGATTCAATATATATAACCGAAACGTCATCGACTAAAACAAAGATAATAAGTTACGTTAATAAACGTTAAATGAAATGATTAACGTCAAAAATAAACATATAAAATCCAACACTTGATTTTTAGTTTCCAAAACAATACATAATGATATTAACGTATACGACCAATTCGAGGTGACCTAAACCTCGTCAATGACTCAAAAGATGATTCGTTTAGACCTAAAATATTTTCCAAGTCCCCACGACACTTCATGTGTCGTGGTACAACTAACGACATTTACCGAAAGTGTCGTTTTCAAAAAATTTTCCACAAAGGAAGTTACCGCGACTAAACTAATAATTCCAACCTCAATAATATTTATCAAACATTGTTTAAAAGACCTCGACCTCGACTAATTGCTTCGGTTACCAAAACTTGTGGCCACGACTCCCCGTGAGTCACGACTCACACTAATAAGTTTAACACACACCATGGCCAACAATTTATCACCACTACCTATTTCTATAACACCAAACAATCAACTGACGCGACTGAAGTTATAATCAGCAGCAACATTGGTCACCACATGCCACGGCTTATACCAACCTGGCCATGAACCTATCTAAGGTTCGGCTATTCACCAAAATAACAAGCCGTGACTCCCATGGTCACGGATCAGCCCACCCATGGGAATAATTGCCCTGAACCAATCACCTATCAAGTCACCTAACTTAAAATTCATCACAAAGAACAAAATACTAACCCATTTTTGAGTCCACACCGGGTCTGACCCGTCCCGTTCACAAACCCGAATCAAAACCCGAAAAAATAATAACAACAAGCACAAATACTCGCTCAGATTTAATAACATCATGAAATGAATGAGAATCAGACCTGAGTCAACTCAACTCGTGAGTTGACTCGGACGAGTCAAGTGACTCGGAGTGAGTCGAACGATTCAAGAGCCAAGAACATGGATCCATGCGTTTCTTATAATTAAACGTTAAGTTTTATATATTTTTGATAATAAAAACGTTTATATCAAATTTTATTATTTTAGGGTTTCGCATAAAATGAATAAAATGATTAGATGGAGGCGCGTGGCTCTTACCAACGAGTGAGGAAGAGGAGGAGGGTGGTGGTGAGCGGGCGGCACGAGGTGGTGAGCGGCGGTGGTACTCAAACACGACCAAATGAGCTTCTTTTTAACCCAAATGCTCCAGAAATGACCCTCCAACCTTGATCTATGCCTTGGTAACAATAAAATGGGTGGCCGGAATTTTGGCCGAACCGACGGCGCCGAAAAGTTTTCCGGTGGTTGGTGGTATCCAAATGGGGAGGATAACCTAATTTTGGGTTTATATACCCCCTTGAGGGGCTAAACGTGGACAGAAGAAAGATCGGGGGCGTGGTGTAATTTTAACAAGGGGCAGTTTTGAAACTTTAATAATCTTTTATAAATAACTCTTGTGGGCCCCATTTGACGTAGCAAACGACCGTTTAAAAATACGGGACTTGCGCCATTGCGTCCGAAATAATTTTTCTGATAAAAATGAGTATTCATATGTATAGTTTTCTCGAATTTAAATTAATTAATAAATCAAATTAAATCAAGAGTTGTAAGTCGCGCTGACTCATTTATAGCTTGACTTTCGCATTTCACGAGATATCCTCTCGTTTTCAAGCTCAATTAGATTTAAGAAAGTTCGAAAGCGAAGCTTTGGGAATAATAAATATAATTATAAAAATAATATTTTTGACTCAGAAAAGTATTTATCATACTGAACCCATAGCTACTGTAGTGTCGGTACGCGTGCGGACTCGTAAGACAGGAAAATCTCTCGTGAGTGTGATTTATTTATCAGTAAATATCAGGAAATGATTTATTTGCATCATTTGTTTATCAATGCTACTCGTGATTACATAATTCATATAAAAGTAAAAATTCGTACACGAAAATGCTTAAGATGATTTAACTAAATCCTTAATAAACGATTACTTCGTTCTTTACAGGTGAATAATGACTAGGAAATTTACGGGTGGTTACATACTCCCTTCGTTTTAAAATATAAGTTTATTTTGACTTTTTTAAAGTTTTTTTATTCCAACTTTGACCTTAATTTTTTTTATATAATATAATACTTGATGCAAAATATATAAATGTATTTGTATTTTAAATTCATTTTCATTGGTATATTTTTCATCAAGTATTATATAACACGAAAAAAAAATTAATGTGAAAGTTGGAAAAAAAATGGACTTATATTTTGAGACGGAGGAAGTAATAAATTATCTTTATGTTTATACGGAGTATATGTTATGTTTATATTCAAATATAGAAAATGGGAAAACATAGGTTTCTTCTGCTCACATTAGGTTTTTTCTGTTCGCATTACTCAAGAGGTGAGTCTTTAAGTTCGATATACACGTTTTAACTGGGTTGTGACTGCCGTTTCTGACTTTTTTCTTGACCGCTCAAAATGTCTAATGAGGTTTGAACCTTATACATCTATTTTGGGACATTATCACTTTAAGATGTGTGAGGTTTCAAGTTCAATTTCTTCTACATGCAAACAATCCTGAAGTAGCCATGCAACCTTCTGAAAAGTGAGGAATTTGAGTCTGTGTGGTGGGTTCATACATTGTGGATTAGTCGACCAAAAGGTCAAAAACCATAGTTATAAAAAAAATGTCTAATTAAAAAGAGTATACATGTGAACCCGCTAACATTATTACAAGTATTCAAGTTTTTTGGTTGAGGTGTAAATCGAAAGGAGAGTGTGTTAATTGTTGAGACTAGGGTTGAGCATCGCAGATCCAAAATCGATTGAGACTGAGAGGACTGACAAGACCGATCGAAAACTGACCGAACTGAAGGACCAGCGGTCCGGTCTAGGTCCAAATTTTTTCTTTATTTCGGTCTCGGTCCAATTCGTTCTGGTCCGGTCCGGACAGATCTTGCGCAAAACCCGACTATTATGTCTTCTTAAACCGGACCGACCGAAGGACCGGACCGGATCGAACACATTCGGTCCGGTCCTCTGTCTAAGGTTCTGGGCTAGTTCGATCTCGGTCCGGTCCGGTTCGGTTTTGAATCGTTGATCACCACTAGTTGAGACAATAATTTTTTTTTAAGTTTAATCAAAACGGGTTAAGAAATTATTTAAATCCTTCATCCGCTTAAAGCATTCACCTAGATTTTGTATAAGGTACCATTTTTAACGTTTTAACCTTTTTATCGTTTAGGCTTATTGTTGCGTTTTAACATTCATAACAATTATATAAAACACATATACATCATCAAAGCATGCAGCGGAAGTAATAGAATAATACTTGTAAAGAATTAACCAGATTAAAAGTATACACGTACCATTTGCGAATCAAGCAATACAACTAGCCAAGAACCAAGGAAACCCTAAACCCTAAAAATTAGGGTTTATCAAATTCGACCTAACCCTAGTCGATCACCAAGAATTACCCAAACACAAATGTATTTGCCATTCGTTTTTGTACACACGTACTACAATCGAATCAACGCGAAAAGCTAGGTTCTTGAATCACAAACAACCAAAACACTTAAGTTGAGCTAGAAGAAATCGACCCTATAGGAATAGGGGTGGTGTTCGAACGGTTCTAGCACACAAGAGGGAGAGGAGAAGAAGTTAGGGTTATTAGAGATTCAAGGTTAAGAATAACGAGTACAAGAGACCTTGTATTTATACTATTCTAAACCCTTGGTCTCCAAGTTAGGGTTGGACTCCCCTTGTTCCCTTGTTCGGCCAGCCACAGTAATCCCAAAGGGATTCTAGAACCTTCCCGACTTCTATTTTCATCTCAAGTCCTTTAACTTGTTATTTAACGACCGTTAACCAAACCTCGTTAAATACTAACTCTTGTTAAGTGTTTTATCCGTGATTAAATAATTAAATACAACATTTTATATATTAATTATTCTAACATTGATTCTTTTACGTAATGTGTGCAATCCTGAAGTCTTGTGTTCGAATCCGATCATAAGTATATTAAAAGTATCCATAAACCTTTCAGCTCCCACTTGGATATTTCTTAATATAGTAATGACATTGGTTTAGTCTAGCTTAACACGCCAATGCCCCCAGATCGAACCTAGTATGGTCTCCTGGAAAAACCATTTAATGATTCATCATTATACTTATCCTTTTGCTACTAGTACTACATTAACTATCGATATGGATCAAGTCATTCCATAAGTTAATATTTTGTTTCTCGTTATATCTGATTGATCAAGATTACCTAATCATCTGAACGTATTCCAGATAAATCTTGGGTATGGCCATACAAACATCTTGTCAACCCTACGAGGGGCCCAAAATAGTATTATACTTTGAAACAAATTTAAAGGAACAAATTCTCTTGACTACAAGCAAAACTCATGAACTTTGCAACACTTCTGAAAACAACCCTTATTACTATCAATTATGGATAGCGTTAGACTATTTCACACAAGTGTGCTACATTCATAACAGTTATCTGGTATCTCAAGTCTGAGGATAAATATCCATGATTTACTTAATTACAATGATCCATAAAGTACAATCATGTTAAGTTGGGATTTGTCCTATATTCAATTCATTGAATATCATGTGAATCTGGCATGTCCCACGTAGCAATATACTTAAGTATATTCTATCAAAACTCATATTTGTCTTAATTCAATGACATTCCCACACCATTGATCGACAACGGACTATTTAACATGAGTAATTCACGGATTAAACATTCAAATATAGGATATAATATTAAGAAAATGAAAAAATGAACATAACCAATATTTTATTTCATTAAAGTAATATTTGTTCATAACATCCCTTATCCAAATTCTAATCACAGATTTGCATGAAACTACTAGCTAAACCAAGTCCTATCCCATCAGCATGGTGAGTAAGCTTTTCCTTTTGATAAAGGCTCCGTGAAGGGATTAGTTAGGTTGTTATCTGTGTGAACTTTGAGTAGATTGATCTCTCGTATGTCGACTTGTTCTCGAACATAGTGATATCGTCGAGTAAAATTTCTGGTGCCCTTCATGACTCCAGGCTCATTGGAAAATGATATTGCAGTAGAGTTGTCATAATATACATTTATAGTTAATTCGATTGAGGGCATAACTCCAAGTCCCGAAATGAATTTCCTAATCAAAACAGCTTCCATCGTAGCTTATGAAGCAGCTATGTACTCAGCTTTTGTAATAGACATTGCAGTCGTACTTTGCTTCTTGCTGTTCCAGTCTACTGCTCATCCATTAACGATAAAGACATATCTGGTCTGAGACTTCTTATCATCTTTATCAGTTTGGAAAGACGCATCGCAAAACCCTGTAACATCAAGTTCTGCATCTGGATTCCCACCATGCACTAGAAACATATCTTTAGTAGCCCTTAGATACTTAATAATGTTCTTAACAGCATGCCAGTGCTTCTCACCTGGATTTTGTTAATATCGACTGGTGATATTCTGTGTAAACGCCACATCAGGCCTTGTACATCTTACCGCATACATGATAGATCTAACAGCCGAAGTATAAGGAACCTTTTTCATGTGTGCCACCTCAGCAGGTGTTGAGGCACATAGTTCACTACTTAACCATGTTCTACTTGCATTGGCAAATATCCCTTCTTGGAATTTTGCATATTGAATATCTTCAATATTTTATCAATGTAAGTGCTTTGACTTAATCCAATCAACCGCCTTGATCTATCTCTGTAGATCTTGATTCCCAGAATATATGCTACTTCCCCTAAATCCTTCATAGAAAAGCACTTTCCAAGATAAGACTTCACATCTTGTAAACTTGGAATGTCTTTTCCCATGATCAATATGTCATCGACATATAGGATAAGGAAAGTAACATTACTCCCACTAGCTTTGTGATATACACATGGCTCATTAAGATTTTGAGTGAAACCAAATTTCTTGATCTCCTCATCAAATCTCTTATTCCAGTTCCTTGATGCTTACTTCAATCCATAAATGGATCTTTGAAGTTTGCATACACGGTTTGAAAACTTTGGATTCACAAACCCCTCAGGCTGCGCCATATAGATGTCCTCATCTAGGCCACCGTTCAAGAAGGCGGTTTTGGCATCCATCTGCCAGATCTCATAGTCATAGTACGCCACTATGGCTATAAGAATCCTAATATCTCTTATGTCTGCTATAGGAGAAAACGTCTCCTCGTAGTCCACCCCAAAAGTTTGAGTAAACCCTTGAGCTACTAGACGAGCTTTATAGGTATGTACATAGCCATCCATGTAAGTTTTCTTCTTGAAGAGCCACTTACATCCAATGACTTCAGCATTGGGAGGAAGGTTTACTTCAATCCAGACTTCGTTATCTCTCATGGATTGCATTTTCCCATTCATTGCAACTTGCCATTTGTTCTTTTCAGGATCAACCATGGCAGCTTTATAGTTAGCAGGTTCACCAAGATCTCCTAACATATTTTCCGCAACTTCTACGTTAATACATAGACGTTCAGGTGCACGCATAGTCCTTACAGATCTACGATTGGGTCACACCAATATGCGACTTCTTCAATCGCTATCATCCAAAAAGATTGT
Organism: Chrysanthemum makinoi; assembly: GCA_910596185.1. NCBI lineage: Eukaryota > Viridiplantae > Streptophyta > Magnoliopsida > Asterales > Asteraceae > Chrysanthemum > Chrysanthemum makinoi. Next base: position 63,827,914 of record OU343221.1, read on the forward strand.
AAGAAACCTACCAAAACTAAAATACGAACATCATTTTTGTGATGCTTGTAATATCAGAAAACAAGTCCATGCTAGTCATAAGGCTAAAAATATGGTTTCTACATCAAAATGTCTAGAATTACTACATATGGATTTATTTGGTCCCTCCGCTATCCAAAGTTACAGAGGTAACTTCTATACCTTGGTTATAGTGGACGATTACTTTAGGTACACATGGACTAAATTTTTAAAGAATAAAACTGAAACATTTGATCACTTCGAAATCTTAAGTAGAAAAATCCAAAGACAACTAGGAAGTCCTATTGTATCGATCCGAACGGATCATTGTCAGGAATTTGATAATGAAGTGCAATTCGAAGCCTTTTGTGATGCTAATGGTATTACCCACAATTTCTCGGCTCCTCGCACTCCACAATCAAATGGGGTAGTTGAAAGAAAAAATAGAACCCTACAAGAAATAAGTCGCACCATGATTAATGAGCAATCTATTCCTCATAAATTTTGGTGCAATGTCGTCGACACATCAACCTATATTCTAAATCGAGTCTTAATTAGACCATTATTAGGAAAAACTCCATACGATTTGTTACGAGGCAAAAAGCCTTCGTTGGAACACTTTCGAGTCTTCGGTAGTAAATGTTTTATACTTAACACTAAAGACTACTTAACTAAATTCGATCCAAAATCAACTGGAGGTATTTTCTTAGGATATTCTCCTAATAGTAAAGCATGCGTAATATTAAATAAAGAAACCATGAAATTTGAAGAGTCTTTAAATGTCAAATTTGACGAGACTCCACCTAAAACTTCTTTACATCTTGTCAACGACGAGTTAATCGAAAGTGAAGTCTTAGAAATAAAAGAAAAAGTAAACAAGGAAGATGGATCATTTAACAATGAAATTATCAATGTTAAAGAGTCTAATGATCATCCCGTATAAAAAGTCATAGGAAAATTAAATGAAAGAACTCTAAGGTCTCAAGTTCAAAACCAAAGTAGTCTCTTTTGTTTCATGTTAACTATAGAACCTAAAAACACTCAAGAAGCTATAAAAGATGAAAGTTGGGTTATGGATATGCAAGAGGAATTAAATCAATTTGTTTCTAACAACGTTTGGACACTTGTCCCTCCACCTAAAAACCAAACAATAAGTAGAACAAAATGGGTGTATAAAAACAAATTAGATGTAAACGGTTTTGTGTCTAGAAATAAAGCTAGACTTGTTGCTCAAGGATATAACCAACAAGAAGGCATAGACTTTGATGAGACCTATGCTCCCATAGCCATATTAGAGTCTATAAGATTCCTTCTTGTGTATGCTTGTGTTCATGATCTTAAACTCTTTCAAATAGACGTCAAAAGTGCTTTTCTTAATGGCTTTATAAATGAAGAAGTTTATGTATCTCAACCTCCGGGTTTTGTCAATTTAAAAAAAACTAATCATGTGTACAAACTAAAAAAAAAGCTCTCTATGGTCTTAAACAAGCCCCAAAGGCTTGGTATGATTGACTCAAAGAATTTTTAATTAAAAACAATTATACTGTGGAAAACGTAGGGGGGGGGTGAATACGTTTCCATTTCAAACTTAAAATTTTTGTATCAAATATAATATAAATCATTGCATTTGCTAATCTCGACGCGAGGATGCATTTAACGCATTACGACATGTAAGGCCAACCCCTTAATATCACATAAGATTCCGCAAGATTAATGGTTTATTATAAATCAAGCTTCACCATTATTAGTCCAGTTTGTTTTACTTGATCAAGCGTGTCATAATATGTAAAGTGTTAAATATAGTTTAAGACTATATTAACACTTAAAAGACCAAGTATACATCACAATCATAAACATCAACCACATAGACAATCAACAATATAAAGCAAGAATAAAAGTAAAGCGATAAGTAAAAGGATACACAAACCAACACGGGGATTTATAGTGGTTCGGTCACGAAGCTACTGTTCGCCCTACTCCACTCCCCGAGTACCCGACTCGAGAGTTTCCTCACTAGATCAACAAACTTCATTCTCGGCGGAGAGAACCTTCCACAACGTCGCTTACACTTTATCTGGTACAAAGCAAAATATCGAGTCCTTCACACAAGGTGGAACCAAACCTTATCACTACGTCGCCTATACTTTATCCTGTACAAGGCTAGATATCGGGTTCCATTACAATGGAAGAACCACTACCCGACCAACACGACACATTTATGACACCCGTTATGTTTTGTGACCCAACATAACAAACCTTGTGTTTTATGGCACAAATACATAAACCATCTAATCTAGTTATGGATACAATTAGATGATACAAGACAAGATCCAAGACAATGTGTCTAATGGATATGAAATCCTAAACCAAACATCAAGAACACAAAGCATGATGTAGTTAGTCTTTCATGAATGAAGATAACAAGTTTCCAAAGCTTGTTGTAGAAGATCTTCATGTGCTTGTATGTTTATTATAGAGGATCACTTCAGTAGGTAAGGATGTAAGATCTCTAGGCTTGCTTTGGAGGATCACTTCGGGAGTATGCTTACAACAAATGAAAGTTAGAAGCATTATGATCATATGAGATGAGGGTGTTTTACATGTTTCCTACTGATCTAGATATGTTAGAAATTGTGGAGAGAAAGTGTGTGAAAAGGTACTAGAAACTAAGAAGAAATTGTATGCTATTTATAGGCAAAGAAGCTATGTGATGCCATGCATGATTTCAAAGACATCTTGGGTCATGGGTTATGGTCTTTAGGTTATGGGTCATGGACTTTGGGTCATGGGTCATGGATTTTACCTATTTTGATGTTATGCATGATGTCAAAGACATCTTGGGTCATGGGCTATGGACTTTGGGTCATGGGTCATGGATTTTACCCATTATGATGTCATTCATGATGTAATGCATATTATTGCACATTTAATGCATGATGTAATTAATGCACATGGGTCCTGGGTTATGGGTTATGGGTCATGGGCTTTGGGTCATGGGTACCCAACTAGATACAATGAACCTAGACAATGGGTTATAGATTATGGATCATGGGTAATGGGTAATGGGTTATGAATAATCCATCCTATTTTATTAACCATTTACTTAACTAGTTTTAAGCCATGTATTTTATAAAAGTGTAAGTAACAAATGTTACTTATATATGTTTTATAAAAATGGTTTTGGCTTTATACAAACTATTTAACTAAACATGTTTAATGGTTTATTAGGGGTTTTATTATAACGCAACATAACAATCATGTACGAACCTGTGTTGTAGTATCAAAGGATTTGAGACGTCGAGAGATGTTTAAAGTATGTTGAGACAAAATAAGATTACGAGTAACTTGTAGATTTTATGTTATGTATTACAAGTTACATGTTTGTCATCAACAAAACAAACGAGACTGTATAGATTAAATATCGTAATATTAGAACTAACAATCTCCCATTTTTTGATGATGACAAATTATATGTAAACGTAATAGATAGGTAAAATTTCGAAGTTACTTGTGTCCGTACTTCCTTTACATTACCTTCTCCGTTTACACTCTTCTCCCCCTTTTGTCGAAACAAAAAGGGTGTGTCCTTGGAGTTTAAACTTCATTTCTCCCAAGAATGGCGAGCTTGTATCATACCTAGTGAAGTTAAATTGAAAACACCTTATTGCTCCCATTGTTGTACACAATTGGCACACCACGCCAATACTAATGGAGGAAGAGAAGAATTATCAACAAGATTCACTTCAATGGTCTTGATGATGACGAAGCTTAGCAACTCATGACCTTGAGCATGCACGTCTTCAAGAGGTTGTGATCTCGCCTTTAAGTGGAACCTAGAGAATCACATAAAGAAAAAAATACATAGAAAGATCCTTTGAATTATAACCATTGTTGCCAACGGATCAATGGATAAAATTTTGAGGCTTAACCTACATCAAGGTTAGTGTTGTGGAACGAAATAAAAAAATATATGATGAGAAAGAAATCTCCCTTTTATTGGAACATAAAGAAATTTTGAAGAATGAATGTGTGCATGCTCTCCCTTGACGGTTGCTCCCCCTTGTTAAGGGCTTCAAGTATTTTAGGAAGCTAAAATGAAAGTATTGCAAAATTTGAAATGTTTTTGCTTTGACGAAAGCTCCCCTTTATTGAGGGCGTCAAGTGCTCCTAGTGTGTTTTGAAAATCTACAAAACAAAAAATTAGTGAAAAAATATATTCGTCCTTGGACGAGTAAGTCATATGATGCACTTTGTAGATGCTTGACGGAAGCTCCCCCTTGCTTGAGGGCATGAAGAAGAACCTACAAAAAAATAGGTAAACCTCGTCTGGATACAAGTGTGCCATATACAAAACCATGTATATGAGTGAACCTACAAAAAACATTAGTATAAAATTTCGTCCATAGACGAGAATTCCATACACATCAAAGTGTGTATATATGAACCTACAAAGAAAGGATCAGTGCCAAAAAGAGAATAATTCTACTACTTGCATCATCATGGTTGGTTTAGAGGTTGTAAGGTTGTTCAAGATAAGAAAAACATGTATTTAGGGATGAGACGCATTTCATTACGAAATTCATTTGGCTTTTGACAACATAGATGTTTGTGGAGGATGGTTGAGCGACCATGAATTGTAGTGGTAGTGAGACACTTGTAGGATGTGGTTGACACAAGTAGGTTGTGGTTGACACAAGTAGGATGTGGTAGAACATGAAACGTACTTCATCACGTAGTTCATGAACTAGACCCTGGACATGGTGATAATGATAGCAATCATCATCATGACTTAGAGGTATGGAATTTGTGGTAGAGGTGATGAGAGGTCAAGTTTTACTACGTAAGAAAGTGACTCAAGAGTAGCAAGGGATGGTGATGAAAGGTATCAAGGAGACTCTTTTTGTTGACTCGATTGACCTTGTTAATTAATCAAGTACTTGAGGTGGTAGACATGATAACTTTGTGAGTAGTGACAGAAGTGGAGGAAGATGGTAAGGATGATGCAAGATGAGGAATATAAAAAATGTGTGAATGAGCACAACTTGACTTGATAATGAAATCGACCATTGTCAACCTACACAAATCCAAATGAGTTAGTACAAAATTAAAACAATTATACAAACGGATAAATTGTTCACATAATATCAAAAAAAAAGAACACATTTTTATAAGCATAAAGTTTCTTCTTCCATAAGAAATTGATAATCCTATGTGTTGAGCAAGTGTTTGAGGGAAAAAATAGAATTTGAAATTATTATCTCAAGAGAAAATACAACTACTGTTTGCTTGGTTCCACCGGTTACCTCACTAGAGGGATCCGGCTAGCTTTAGGCTAGGGATCCGGCTAAAAGATGAGGTGAGAAGGAGATGATTGGGTTCTAGCAAGGTCTAGTACCTACATATCCTTCAGTTAGTCAGTCCATTAAGGTGTCTTACATGGCATGAGACCTAATTGGTCAAGACTAATGAGTGAGGTTTGACAATGATGACTTTTGTGGGGAAAATGGAGTTTTAGAAATAAAAATGAGTGATCATGGATGACAATAAGTGTTTTGAGGATGGTGAATGGTAATAGGAACCAGATGATGGTTAAAATAAAATTTAGAAAATTTCTTAAAAATCACAAGAAATGGAAAACTAGATTTTAGAGCATTTTAAGGTCAAGATGAGTAAAATCAATTTGTTAAAATTGAGAGAAATATCAAACTAGGTGTTTTGAGATGAGAGAAACAATGTGTAAACGTTAGAGTGGAAAGATGGTGAGTTTTGTCACACCCCCAAATTACCTGTTTTGTAGTGGAATGGAATACCTTGGGGGATGACTGCCATAGCATCACAGATACAGTTATATTGAACGACCTAAAGTGTCGTTTTGAAAACACATAGTTTGATATAATAAAACATTCAGAGTTTACAAAATATAGGTCCTAAATGAAAATCAACATGTGCGGAAATAAGTTTGTCACAATCCAAACGATGTTTTAAAGTGCATAAAACCCATGTGAGACGCGTCGTCACCGCGACTCTATGATAACTCCTTATGTATGCCATGAAGTATATGCCTTAGATACCTGAAAATACATTGCTAAAAGTGTCATCAAAAAGGTTGAGTGAGTTCATAGAGTTTATGTAAATGTTTTGTACGACCACCACAAGTATAAGTTATGTATGGCAAATATGCCACATGAAAATGATACAATTGCTATAAGCACATGACACCGAAGCTAGACTGATCATGATGTTCGCCCCAACAGAGTGTTTGCCAAACAACTCAAATTCTTATATTAAATGAAATGCATCCGTTTGACCAGTTGGGACCACCAACCCGGATGGAGGAGTCACCCTCAATAGATCTATTCACTCACCCTCGTTTCTTCCAGAATTAACTGTTCATGATTATGAAATGGGGACATTCAATTAGAAATGAGGTAACTTAAGCAATGTATTCTCCCCCGTAGGTTTGAAATAAAGTATAAACTTGAATAAAACAGGGCTATGAAAACTCACTTGATACAATGATATGATGGCAAAAGTGGATACACTGAAATGAGGCGCAATCTCAAACTGCAACCTATTATGAATGATATGATCTAATATAAGTTATGATATAATGTTGTGCATGCAAACTCATATGATATCCATACCACTTGTGCAATTTTTGAAAATGAAGTTTATCATCGAAATATATGTTTATGACATCTCGTCATGTTATAAAATACTTTACAAGTACTTACGTTGAAACGACATCCTACAATAGTCGTTTAGTGATTTATCAAGAAATTATAGTTTTTCGTCGCAAAATAATGTACTTTGATTATTAGTAAAAGTGACTAAGTGGCCTCGAAAAGCTAGTCGTAAAATAGTGAATATCGAGTGTTAGGAAACAAACTCAGCGGTTTTGGAATGCTTGTAACATTATCTAAAAGTCGTAACACTGAACTTTTGTCCATACGAGTCTCGATCCTAGATAAAAATGATGGTGAAGTGAGGTAGTCGGGCTAAAAACGCAGTTTCTGGGCAGTTTTCGGGAAAGTTTGAGGTCATAAATTACTCGTTATAAATCCGTTTGACGAATGGCTGGACATTTTGGAAAGTAGGCCAGGTGAACTAACTTTTACTTAAAGATACTATTTTACCAAAACCAACTCGATCATTGAGAAAAACGGCTCCAAACATGGGTACCCGAAAAGACAGTTTCAACACTTAGAAATATTTTAGTAAAAGCTGAAGGAAATAAGTTGTGATCGTCGTATTTCAAATATGTATATCTTTAGCGTTATAGGTCCGTTTTCTATGTTCTTTATATCCTCGGAATCGTGATAGTATGTATTAATATATTTTTGATAAGTCGACTCTTCTAGTTTAGGTTTACAACTCGTTTTTTACCTTTGAAAAACCCTTGACAGCAAGTATATTTTCAGAAAAATAGTTTTCGTCGTTAAATTTGAAAATAGCGTAACTTCTTCGTTATAAATCTGTTTTAACCCGTTCAAGCGACCACGGTTTCGTTTTAAAGTCTATTCTCTGAAAATATAAACCAAAATAATCCATGACCTGTCGAAATTTCCAGATTTTACAAAAATGAACAGCCCCTAATTATATGTCGTCGAAAATGATTTTTCTAGTGTAATACTTGTACTAAACCCTTCGAATCAAAACCAAAGCTATTATAAACCTACCATACACCTTCTTAGGGTGTCATGGGTTCCTAAACTTTACCAAAATTGATAGGTTTCATAGGAATACTAATAGGATAATTTAAACCCATATTAAGAAATAAAAACATGTAAAAGTGGTATGGATCATAGTATATTTGCATTTTTTCTAATAGAATCATAAAAATACATCAAGTAAGAGTTTATAAGAGTAGGAAAAATTAGTTGATGCTTACTTGAGTGATTGAAGAGTTTTGTTGCAAATATACCTAATTAATCTTGAGGTTTTTATTTCAAAACCTAAACTAGATTACTACATGAACTTGTTAAACACTAGAGCTTGAAAAACTTGATGTTCTTCTTCTTGTTTTTGGCTTGGCCGATCACCACAAGGGGAGGGAGAGAGTTCTTTTATTTTTTTCACCTTCCAAATTTTAGTTTGTATGTGTTTTAAGTTTAGATATTATCTTGTATAATGAAAATATCTAGCTATTGTATATGTGTACACTTTAGAAGTAAAAATCAAATTTGCCACTTATGATGACTAAGGGGGGCGGCTATGGGATATGGGAAATGAATTTGATGGGTTTTGATTAGTTAAATGTATTTTAGTTTAAGTTTAATGTGTATTTGGTACATTTAATTAATTATTTAGTGTAGCGTTAGCTAGAAATCGATTTTGACGGAACAAAATAAAATATATCGAAGTCATAAAAATTATAAAAATGCATTTCTCGCAAGTATTGAGTGAATAAATATTTATCGAATTGAATTTACGAAAACCGTCGTAAATGTATATATATTATACAAAATAATCTCAAAACATCGGGTAAACTAACAATATGATTTTTATAGTCTTAAAATGAGTATAAAAATATATTTGAGACAATTGTTGGAAGTGTCGGATCAATTATTCAAAATAAATGATCGTGTGATAGCGTTTATTTAATAAATAAATATACGTTAATGAAATATGCAAACCCATGCATAAACTAATATGAAAATGATGCTACTGATGATATGTAGACTAAATCTAGTCTATATGAAATATTCTCAATGATGTTCCATGAATACGCAGCTTAACCCTCCAGGTTACGCGTATTTGATACTCGTAAACCTAGTTTACGAAAATGATGAATAGTGAATCATGAATAGTGATTTTTCTCCGGGAATGAATAGTATTTCGTGAATAGTAAAATTTTGAAATAACCTTTCAAAGTATCAAACCGATTTCAAAAATGATGAATAGTAATCAGTGAATAGTAATTTCCTGAGATGAATAGTGAAATTTTCAAAGTTTGATAAATGACCTGAAATTACTATTTGTCACAAGTTTTGAAGTAATGATAAATCAAAAACACCTTGAATGTGATCCTAAGTCATCCATGAGTGAATGTGAGATCAACTGAGCCTAAGGAAAACTTAAGTGATCCTATGTCTAATAAGGTCTGGAAGGTTGGATTGATGCAAGAAGGCCTAAAATGAGCTTCTATCACCCGGATCCCATGGATCCTTCCTTTGGGGGATCCGGCTAGTTATAGCCAAGGGATCCGGTATCTGAGATAGATTTCTTAACAGAATGGTTGTGAGATTTTGTTCCACGTATCGAATTTCGGAACTAATGATCTCTACAGCAAGCATATATGTATATAAGTAAGGCATAGTAAGTATAGCATGTAGAAGTAACATATAGGCAATCAAATGAGATCAAGCTCACAAATAACATAGAGGTTTAGCAAACTTAACAAGCACTATTCAAGAAGCTCAAAACATATTTACGGTCTAGATTAGTAAATTCTTTGTACTAACAATGACGTGCAAGGTATGTGTCTAGAAAGAAAAGCGCACATGATGGTGTTCAAGAAAAAAAGAGTTGTGAAGTGCTAGTTTAGGATAATCTAGACTACATTTATATCCAGAAGGTGGAGTTGTTGTTTGTGGAGATGAAGGAGTTTTGTTTAGAAGAGTAAGTGTTCGATTTAGAAAGGCTTGAAGCAAGTACGGTTTTGTTAGTTGGTTTTAGCTAAGAGATGTTTACCTATGTGTTGGTATTGGAGAGTAAGAAACACATGTATATGTGTCCTTAAGAAAGTGAGTTGTATAAAAGATTGTTTTGGTCAACGGAAGCAATGAACTATGTATAGTCATTACGGATGGTGATTAGCATATATTGAACTTCATTCATGAAGTCATGTAGCTCTTCTCGATCAAAGCAAGATAATCGCTTGATGAGGCAAGTGGTTGTGATTGCCTAACAAAAGAAAAATCAATTTTGCAACTTGTTTGATTAGTAATCCTAAGACAATGTAAGGTATTTCCATTGTAAATTTACTTTAGGAAAACATAGCAGTAGAGATTTCCCAAGTGAGAGAATGAATATGAGACTATTACTAGCCATGCTCAATTACGACTAAACACGACCATTTTTACGGGTAATTTCACATACCCAACTTCTCTTAAGGAAGCAATTCAACCATTAGGTCAAATTAAGTTTCTAGTGCAATAAGTTCTGTAGTATTCATTCTCAAGTTAGGAAAATTTAGATTCCTACAATGGCCTATCGAAGAGTAACAATGATGATACTTTGCTTCATTTTATTAATTGTATTCCTGATGTAAATGCATAACAACTAAGGTGACGAAGGTGTCATGTTTAAAATTTAAAGAGGTACATATGGAGAAGAAAAATGGTTGGATGAGAGAGTTCAACATATGTTGTTGGAAAGCTCAAGTTTGGATTTTCGAATATGACAAATTATATTCACGTTGCAAAATAATTTACTTGAGTATCTCGGATGAAATAATCAAGTTGTCAATTCTACTATGAAGCTTGGAAAGCAATCATGGAAAAGAAAATGGGAAAGTACATCATCAACACAAGTGTAGGTTATGATCCGATGTACATTTTTGTTGTTTCAAAAAACGACACAAGAAATGATGAAATCAAGAAATCATATAAGCACATAATACACTTATGTTGCACACATGACAAACTCAACAAGACGTCATTTAGTATGTTACATGTTTTAAACATTATTCAACTTATATGACTTATCTTAGCATTTAAAATAACTTTTTGACACAAATAGATGTTATTCCAAACACTCCTTCAAATAGCACATTGATTAATAAAAGATTACTAAATCGACAAACAAGAGAATGAATAGCAAGGTGAGGAAACCACATATGTTACTCAAACAAACAAGCACAAAAACTATTTGAGATAAGCAAATGATCAAGTAATGCAAGGTAAGACAATTAAACATTTAGCATATCATACGAAAGTTCTTTTCATCACTTTGTGTTAAATATAAACATGTATACCAAGCTTGATTAGCTTCCTTTATATTTATGAATATGACCAAAAAGCTTAGTTTCAAAAGAAGACACACTGTTAAAGACGAAAACATCCGTCTCCAATTAAACCAAAAGTTTGTGCAAAAGTTATGATCGAAAAATGACTTTCTATTATAAATTAATGATTCTGTAAATTTTTGTTATGAATCACTATATGAAATCATTTTTTTTGTGAAAGTAGACTCAAATACCTTTCAAACGATAGGTGGCACGACTTCTACGTACTTACGGTTAATTAGTTACGAATTTTTGAAATTTAACCAAACCAATCCTCTACACAAACGGATCCGCCGGATCCCTTGTAAAAGGGATCCGCCCTTTGATAAAAAAGGATCAAAGGATCTGACATAGATTCACAAAAATACATATTTTGACCCGACAAAAAGGTTTAACCTTTGTAGACTTTTTAGTGAAGTTATATTACCCATTTTAATCATTGTTCAAGCTTGACTAACAAGATATCTAACAACAAAACTTCAAAGAAAAAGAATCAACAAAACACTTTTCATATTATGCTTATTTGATACAAAGACCTTACTGTTTTGAAAACCATTTGTTTTTAAAAATTAGAGCCAACCCGCTCTGATACCAATTATGGAAAACGTAAATGGGGGGGGGGGGGGGGAATACATTTCCATTTCAAACTCAAAACTTTTGTATCAAATATAGTATAAACCATTACAATTGCTAATCTCGACGCGAGGATGCATTTAACGCATTACGGCATGTAAGGCCAACCCCTTAATATCACATAAGATTGCGCAAGATTAATGGTTTATTATAAATAAAGTTTCACCATTATTAGTCCGGTTTGTTTTACTTGATTAAGTGTGTCGTAATATGTAAAGTGTTAAATATAGTTTAAGACTATATTAATACTTAAAAGACAAAGTATACATCACAATCATAAACATCAACCACATAGACAATCAACAACATAAAGCAAGAATAAAAGTAAAGCGATAACTAAAAGGATACACAAACCAACACGGGGATTTATAGTGGTTCGGTCACGAAGATCCTCTTGGCCCTATTCTACTCCCCGAGTACCCGACTCGAGAGTTTCTTCACTAGATCAACAAGCTCCATTCTCGGCGGAGAAAACCTTACACAACGTCGCTTACACTTTATCTGGTACAAATCTAAATACCGAGTCCTTCACACAAGGTGGAACCAAACCTTATCACTACGTCGCCTACACTTTATCCGGTACAAGGCTAGATACCGGGTTCCATTACAATGGAGGAACCACTACCCTACCAACATGACACATCTATGACACCCGTTATGTTTTGTGGCCCAACATAAGAAACCTTGTGTTTCATGACACAAACACATAAACCGTCTAATCTAGTTATGGATACAAGAAGATGATACAAGACAAGATCCAAGACAATGTGTCTAATGGGTATGAAATCCTAAACCAAACATCAAGAACATAAAGCATGATGTAGTTAGTCTTCCATGAATATAGATGACAAGTTTCTCAAGCTTATTGTAAAATATCTTCATGTGCTTGTATGCTTGTGATAGAGGATCATTTCAGTAGGTAAGGATGAAAGATCTCTAGGCTTGCTTTGGAGGATCACTTCGGGAGAATGCTTACAACAAATAAAAGTTAGAAGCATTATGATCATATGAGATGAGGGTGTTTTACATGTTTTCTACTGATCTAGATATGTTAGAAATGGTTGAGAGAAAGTGTGTGAAAAGGTGCTAGAAACAAAGAAGAAACGGTATGCTATTTATAGGGAAAGAAGCTATGTGATGTTATGCATGATGTCAAAGACATCTTGGGCATGGGTTATGGTCTTTGGGTCATGGGCCATGGACTTTGGGTCATGGGTCATGGATTTTACCCATTGTGATGTTATGCATGATGTCAAAGAAATCTTAGGTCATGGGTCATGGATTATGGATTTTACCTATTGTGATGTCATTCATGATGTAATGCACATTTAATGCATGATGTAATTAATGCACATGGGTCTTGGGTTATGGTGATGGGTCATGGGTCATGGTCTTTGGGTCATGAGTACCCAACTAGATACAATGAACCTAGACAATGGGTTGTGGGTTATGGATCATGGGTAATGGGTCATGGGTTATGGATAATCAATCCTATTTTATTAACCATTTACTTAACTAGTTTAAGGCCATGTATTTTATAAAAGTGTAAGTAACAAATGTTACTTATATATGTTTTATATAAAAAGGTTTTGGCTTTATACAAACTATTTAACTAAACATGTTTAATGGTTTAGTATAAAAGGATTTGAGACGTCGAGAGATGTTTAAAGTATGTTGAGACAAAATAAGATTACGAGTAACTTATACATTTTACGTTATGTATTACAAGTTACATATTTGTCATCAACAAAACAAACGAGACTGTATAGGTTAAATATCGTAATATTTGCACTAATAATCTCCCCCTTTTTGATGATGACAAAATATATGTAAACATAATAGATAGGTAAAATGTCGAAGTTACTTATGTCCGTACTTCCTGTAACAAGTCGTGAATTTCCCTACCGGTTTTCGTGGCTGTATTTTTTTTCGAACTATAATCATGACAAGTTACGAGTTATATATTTTTTTTGAAACTTACCTCGACCTCGATAATATTTTTCTTTACTTTGCTAAATTATATATAATAAACTTTTATTTAATTTTTTTTATAAATATCTTACCGGGCCTCTAAGCCCAACCGATCCAACCCTTTTCATTCTTGGGCTCTTGTATCCAACCCAATTCCTTGTCTTTCTCACGTGAGCCTAGCCCTTTTATTTCTCAGCCCAAATGCACCCTTTATTTTTAATGGTTACAAATTGCTGCACTAATAAACTGTTGGTTTTATGGATATAAATTAGTAGACGTGAGTTAGGATCGAACTCGAGACTATGGGATTGCACACTTTACGTATGAGAATTTAAAGTTAATAATTAAATATAAATGTTGTATTTATTTATTTATTAAACAAAATAACTAACGGACGTTAAGTAATTAATGTAATGGACTAACGGTCGTTAAATGTTTATGGAAAAGGCTTAAATTGCAAAAGTTGAGAAGGTTCCGGAATCCCTTTAGGGATACCAAACCGATCGGCCAAGGGAGCAAAACAAGGATAGAAAAACCAACTTGTTCACCAAGTTTAGTTGGGTATATAAACAAGGCTAGGGGTTTTATTTTTCCATCTCTTGCGCTCATAAGCTAAACCCTAAAAATTGTTTTGTGTGTGTTTTTGTTCTCCAAACCGATCGTCCACCATCATAGGTGTCGATCCACTCTTTTCCACAAAACCAAGTTATTTGTTTGATAAAAACTAGCATTACTTTAATTCGGTTTAGTACGTGTGTACAAGAACATAGTAATAACATACTTTTGTTATTATATTGGATTGAATTACAAAACGGTAAGGGGTAATTAATATAATCCTAATTAAATCAAATTAGGGTTCATCCGTTGCTAGTTTGTGGATTTGATTCTTGTTCGGCTAGAATCAATAAAAGGTACGCATATTCTTTTATGTTAATTAATTGTTCATTAATAAATCCTATACGCTTCCGCTTGAATACTTTGATGTTTTGCATGTGATTATTTATTTGAATGTCATGTTGAATAATTCCAACAGTGGCATCACGAGTCATTGGTTTTAATGAGTAATTAATTACATAAACGTGTAATAAAACAAATACTTGTATGTTGTTTGATATGTTAATCTAGGGTTTATGTTTTAATTTATGTTTGGTCGATTTTTTTTAATTATTGGGGCGTTCCCCTATTTTTTTATGTCGACACATGTATAAATTTTTTAGGGTTTTGAAAATTGTTTGCTAACCTTATTAAAACCTAGAATTAATATTGATTACGTGATCAATTCGTGAATAATTTGTTATGTGTCATGGAATTTTTTTTATATGCGATCTTGTGACTTATGTGTATAATTGTTATGATATCCATGATTATACATGCATGTTAGTCATGGATAAGTTGCTTTGATAATTGTTTAATTGTTGAGACATATTTAATTACGATAAATCTTGAATCGGGGAAGACTCCAATTATGTATAATTAATGAATCAATTATGTGCAATTTGGTATATTATTAATTATGGGTTTACGCAATCGATTCGTCGATGTATGTGGCTCACTCTCAATTGAGAGAGTGAAAGCCCTAATTAATATATACATTAATTTTACCTAGAAATTGATTATTAATAGGGTTTTATCGAATAAGTTGCATGTGGCTACTTGTTTACACGTATAAATTGTTTATTATGTGCGCATTGTTTTTTTTAGTAGTTTATTTTTTATTGGTATTACTTATTTGTTTATTATGTGTGACAGTTTAAGCAAAGGGTAATTTTGAATAGAAAAATAATACGGACTAAACAATGGCGAAATTTGATTTGTTATGGAAGAGTTAAGTTTTCAATAGTTTAATTGATTGGTGACTTTGGTACAAATGACTGAACGTCTCACCCACTAGAATGAACTATAAAGGGGTTAATAAAGAAGTGCGCACAGTCACACTGAAAGGATGTCTAAGGTTATGCTTTGCGCTTACCTCGGTCCTCTGCCCACGTAAGTTCAATGGAGCTACTTAGTAAGCCATAAAATGTGCAAACTCATCTTAAGGGCTAATTAGTTTTAATTCCATGCGCCACTTCGGTGGTAATTACCCGAAACACTAAGTGTTTACACTTATGCAAAAGTACGGTATAATGGACGATAATTATCACTAAATTCCTTGATTGGTGAACCCAATACCTCAATCAAAACTTTGATAATTTGATCTTTATGAATTTGTAATAAAAATTTTTTATTAAATTTATGCTACAAGATGAATGCATGACATCTTTGTACATATTTGATTTGACCACATAAAATCAAAACTAGTACCCTTTTAAATTAAGTTATATGCCATCTAATTAAAAGGAACACTTGAAGTTGCAATTTATGTGATGAGAGTACTTGGCTAGATTGTGATGGAGAGGTAAATCTCTATGTAAAGTGAGACCTTACATGGACATATTTGCAGTTCTTTAAGTTGGACACTTAAGTTGAGTAGGAAGTGAGACTTGGACTCAATGGCATAAGATGGGATGAAACATGTTTATATTTGCAATAGCGTTGGAAAATATAAATCCCATAATGATCTAGGAGTTGGAAATTGTTTGCCAATTAATGTTCGACAGATTACCTTATTATATGCGTTCGTTGCTAGCAGATCAACTGATGTAATGAACCTATAATAATTTGGATCCTAGTTTTAGAGAAAAAAATTATATGGTTATATGTTTATATTACCGTTGGGTATATTTTATTTTCTTGAAAAGTTGTATTATCGAAAATACTAATACTTGAACTTTTTTCTGTAGAAATGGCTCAAAATAACGATAACACTAACATTGCACTAAGTTCGGCGTTCAAAAGCTTTTTTGATCGAGAAAAGTTGACTGGATCCAAGAATTTCAATGATTGGCACCGCTCTTTGAGAATTGTCTGTAGAGTTGCTGACAGTTTGAAATATCTTTATGAACCTTGCCCTGAACAACCAACTGGTCCTGATGCTACTCAAGCTCAAATTGATGCTTGGCAACTTGAGTATAAGCGTCATAATGATGTGGCTTGTCTTATGTTGGGAACAATGGAATCTGCTCTTCAAAAGCAGTTTGAACATTATTTCCCATATAATATGCTCAATGAACTTCGGACTATGTTTGAGAAACCAGTTGCCGTCGAGATTTATGACTTGACCGACGCGTAATACCTGTAGGCAAGGTGAGGGTAAACCCGTAAGTGCTCATGCGTACCGAAATGAAAGGTTACATGGACCAGCTAAAAGCACTTGGCAAAACTTATGATTATGACATGGCTGTGAATCTGATTAATCGATCCCTTAACAAGGATTTCAATGGTTTTGTTAGAAATTTCAATATGCACTGCGTGGTGAAGACAGTTACTGACCTACACGCATTGCTAATTGACTATGAGAAGGGGTTGTGTAACACCCTAGGCAAATCCTACATCGGCTGTGGCCTGGAGAGATGTTGGGCTCATAAGATAACATTCGCCTTACAATGACACAACGCGTTTTGTGGTCTACTGCGAGTGGAGTTCTGAGGAACCTGCGAGTTAAGCGTGCTTGGGCGAGAGTAGTACTGGCTTGGGTGACCTGCTGGGAAGTCTTCAAATGAGGCCACAAAAACAAAGCCGTGAGCCTGCGGGCAAAGCGGACAATATTGTGGTCTGAGTAGGCGGGGTGTTACAAGTGGTATCAGAGCCACTCCTGAGCCGCTTCGATGGTAGGGCAAACCTCATCGAGGACGATGAGTCCCTAAGGGGGGGTGATTGTAACACCCTAGGCAAATCCTACATCGACTGTGGCCTGGAGAGATGTTGGGCTCATAAGATAACATTCGCCTTACAATGACACAACGCGTTTTGTGGTCTACTGCGAGTGGAGTTCTGAGGAACTGGCAGTTAAGCGTGCTCATGTGAGAGTAGTACTGGCTTGGGTGACCCGCAGGGAAGTCTTCAAATGAGGCCACAAAAACAAAGCCGTGAGCCTGCGGGCAAAGCGGACAATATTGTGGTCTGAGTAGGCGGGGTGTTACAGGTTGCCTCAAAAGGTTCCTACCGCCCAGGTACTTGCTATTCAGGGTGGAAGGATTAATACGCCAAAACCGCAGCGTGCGAACAACAAGAAGGGGAAGGGTAAGGGAAAGGTTGACAAAGGCAAACAGGTGATGGCCTATCAACCTCAACCCAAGAAGAACACTACTCCTAGGAAGGAAAATCCTAAAAAGGATCAAGCATGCCACCACTGTAAGAGCGTTGGGCATTGGAAGAGAAAACAGGGCTCTCTATCTTGATGAATTGCGGGCAAATAAAAAGAAGTATAAAGGGTCCTTGGGCACCGGTTCTTCTGGTAATTTATTTGTCATTGAATTATTTACTCTAAATCATAATAATTCCTGGGTATATGATACGGGCTGTGGTATTCACATTTGTAATACACTGCAGGGGTTTAGAGTGGAAAGGAAGCTTGCCTATGGGGAGCAATATCTGCACGTGGGGAAATGGCACAATGCACTGTTGAAGCCATAGGAACGTTTAGTTTAGTATTGACTTCGGGCTTAGTACTGTTATTGAACAATTGTCATTACGCACCTTCTATAATTGGAGGTGTTGTTTCCTTTTCAGTTTTGTTGGATGATGGTTTTACTCATACTATTTCACGTAATGGAATTGATGTTTCTTTAAATGGTGTATTTTATTTTAAAGCAAATGGTGTGTTTGAAATTGATGTGATTGGAAGTGAATCTAACAATAACAATAATTCAATATTTAGCATTAACAAGAAGATAAAGTTAGACTTGAATTCTTCTTATCTTTGGCATTGTAGACTTGCTCATATAGGCAAGGCTCGCATGCATAAGCTGCAACAAGAAGGGCTTTTGCAAAATATCAATGATAAATCATTTGATAAATGTGAGTCATGCATATCTGGAAGATGACTAAGAAACCTTTTCATAGCAATATGGAGAGGGCTTCTGATCTACTTGGTCTTATTCATACTGATGTGTGTGGACCACTTAGACATGTGTCAAAGAGAGGTTCTAGCTACTTCTTAACCTTTACTGATGATTTTAGCCGTTATGGTTATGTTTATTTACTTAAGCATAAACATGAGGTGTTTGAAACATTTAAGGTTTTCAAAGCTGAAGTAGAACTGCAATTGGGAAAGAAGATTAAAGCTCTTCGATCCGATAGAGGAGGCGAGTATCTAAGCCAAGAGTTTAAAGATTACTTAGCTGAGAATGGAATTGTCCAAAATCTCACTTCTCCATATACTCCACAACAAAATGGTGTATCTGAGAGAAGAAATCGTACATTGTTGGACATGATACGATCTATGTTTAATCTTACCACTCTACCTTATCCTTTGGAATCACTGCTCGCATTCTAAATATGGTTCCCACAAAGAAGGTTGATAAGACACCATATGAAATATGGCATGGTAAAGCTCCTAACCTGTCTTATTTAAAGGTCCGGGGTTGCGAGGCGTATGTTAAACGTGACTCAGCAGATAAACTCCAACAAAGATCTGTAAAGTGTATCTTCGTAGGATACCCCAAGGAAACTATGGGTTACTACTTTTACTATCCAATTGAAAATAAAGTAATTGTTGCTAGGTATGGAGATTTTCTTGAAAGAGATCTCGTATCACAAGAATTCAGTGGGAGAGTTTATGATCTGGAAGATGATCAAGAAAATGCATTAACTTCAAAACACTAACGCATTTCTTAGAACCTCGATAGTCTGGGTCCTCCACCGAAGTTGAAGTGATTCCCGTTCGTCAGATCCGTAAGGAAACGCGTGCACCTGAACGTCTATGTCTTAACATAGAGGTTGTGGAAACTATGTTAGGAGATCTTGGAGAGCCTACTAGTTATAAAGCTGCCATGGCAAGTCCTGACAAGGCAAAATGGCAAGTTGCAATGAATGGGGAAATGCAATCCATGAGAGAAAATGAAGTCTGGGTAGAGGATGACTTACCTCCAAATGCCACGGTGGTTGGAAGTAAGTGGCTCTATAAGATTAAGACTGACATGGATGGCAATGTACACGTCTATAAAGCTCGTCTAGTTGCGCAAGGTTTTACTCAAACTTATTGCATTGATTACGAGGAGACCTTTTCTCATGTAGCGGACATTAGAACTATTAGAATTCTGATAGCTATAGCAGCATACTATGACTATGAGATATGGCAAATGGATGTCAAAACCGCCTTCTTAAATGGTCGCTTAGATGAAGACATCTATATGAAGCAACCGGAGGGGTTCGTGAATCCACAATTTCCAAACCGTGTATGCAAACTTCAAAGGTCCATTTATGGATTGAAGCAAGCATCAAGGCAATGGAATAAAAGATTTGATGAAGAAATCAAAAAGTATGGATTTATTCAAAATCTTGATGAGCCATGTGTATATCACAAAGTTAGTGGGAGTAATGTAATTTTCCTAATTCTTTATGTCGATGACATATTAATTATGGGAAAAGACATTCGGAGTTTGCAAAATGTTAAGGCATATCTTGGGAAGTGTTTTTCCATGAAGGATAAGGAGAAGTCATATATTCTAGGAATCAAGATCTACCGAGATAGGTCAAAGCGGTTAATTGGTTTAAGTCAAAGCGCTTACATTGATAAAATATTGAAGAGATTCAGTATGCAAAATTCCAAGAAAGGATATTTGCCGATGGAAGTAAAGCATGGCTTATGTAGCGATATGTGTGCTTCAACACCTGCTGAGGTGGCACGCATGCAGAAAGTTCCTTATGCTTCGGCTGTAGGATCTATTATGTATGCTGTGAGATACACAAGGCCGATGTGGTGTTCGCCAAAACATGACCATCGATATCAACATAATCCGGGTGAACTTCACTGGATTGCTGTTAAACATATTCTAAAGTATCTTAGGAATACGAAAGATATGTTTTTAGTGTATGGAGGAAATCCAGCATACGAACTTGGTGTTACAGGTTACTGTGATGCATCCCGGCAGCAGTGATAAAGATGATACAAGAGGTCTCAGCACGGGTTATGTCTTTGTCATCAATGGAGGAGCAGTTGACTGGAAGAGCAAGAAGCAGAGTAGATGTACGATTGCGATTGCGGCGACAGCGACCGAATACATAGCTGTTTTGGAAGCTGCAATGGAGGCTGTTTGGATTAGGAAATTCATTTCAGGGCTTGGTGTTATGCCTTCAATTGAATCACCTATTGATATGTGTTGTGACAATTCTGCTGAAATCATATTTGCCAATGAACCTGGATTCATGAAGGGCACCAGACATTTTCTACGGAAGTATCACTATGTTCGGGAACAAGTCCAGGAAGGTGAAATAAATCTACTGAAAGTTCACACAGATGATAACTTAGCTGATCCGTTCACTAAGGCTTTAGCTAAAGACAAGCTTGTAGGACTTGCCAATGAAATTGGACTTCGTTTAGCTAAAAGTTTCATGCATAACTGTGATTAGTATTTGGATAAAGGATATTGTAAAACATTTATTATTTTAATGAAATAAAGTTTGGATTATGTTTATTTTCATTTATAATATTGTTGTCCTATATTTGCATGTTTAATCCGGGAGTAACTAAGTTATTCTAAATGTCCGTTGTCGATTAATGATATGGGAGTATCATTAAATTAAGACAAATCTGAGAGAAGTGGTAGAATATACTTGAAAGTATATTGATGAGAATGCATACCAATTTCGGATGATATTCAATGAATTGAATATAGGACTTATCCCAACTACATAATTTACTTGTGGATATTGTTATAAGTAAATTATGAATAGTTATCCTCAGACTTGAGATACCAGATAAGTGTCATGAATGTAGTGCATTTCTGTGGAGCAACTTAACGCTATACGTAACTGGTAGTCATAAGGGTTGTTTTCAGAAATGTTACAAAGTTTGTGGGTTATTCTTGTAGTAAAAATAGAATTTGTTCCTTCAAATATATTTGGAGTTTAATACTGCTGGGCCCTCGTAGGGTTGACAAGATGTTTGTGCGGCCGCACCCAAATCTCCTAAATATGTTTAGATGATTCGGTAATCTTGGTCAATCACTTGAAACGAGAAACAGAATAGTTTTATAAAGAATGACTTAATTCCATATCTTTATTTAATGTGGTATTAGAAACAAAAGGATAATAATAATGAGAAATCATTAAAAGGTTTTCCGGGAGCCTTGCTCGAGTTGTACTAGAGGCATCGAAGTGTTGCTAGACGCTAACCGAATGTGATCACTCTATTAAGATATATCCAAGTGGGAGCTGTTGGTTTTATGGATATAAATTAGTAGACGTGAGTTAGGATCGAACTCGAGACTATGGGATTGCACACTTTACGTATGAGAATTTAAAGTTAATAATTAAATATAAATGTTGTATTTATTTATTTATTAAACGAAATAACTAACGGACGTTAAGTAATTAATGTAATGGACTAACGGTCGTTAAATGTTTATGGAAAAGGATTAAATTGCAAAAGTTGAGAAGGTTCCGGAATCCCTTTAGGGATACCAAACCGATCGGCCAAGGGAGCAAAACAAGGAAAGAAAAACCAACTTGTTCACCAAGTTTAGTTGGGTATATAAACAAGGCTAGGGTTTTTATTTTTCCATCTCTTGTGCTCATAAGCTAAACCCTAAAAATTGTTTTGTGTGTGTTTTGTTCTCCAAACCGATCGTCCACCATCATAGGTGTCGATCCACTCTTTTCCACAAAACCAAGTTATTTGTTTGATAAAAACTAGCATTACTTTAATTTGGTTTAGTACGTGTGTACAAGAACATAGTAATAACATACTTTTGTTATTATCTTGGATTGAATTACAAAACGGTAAGGGGTAATTCATATAATCCTAATTAAATCAAATTAGGGTTCATCCGTTGCTAGTTTGTGGATTTGATTCTTGTTCCGCTAGAATCAAGAAAAGGTACGCATATTCTTTTATGTTAATTAATTGTTCATTAATAAATCCTATACGTTTCCGCTTGAGTACTTTGATGTTTTGTGATTATTTATTTGAATGTCATGTTGAATAATTCCAACATAAACTTGATACTATGTCCCTACGTTTTCTGTGCACCAGACGAGTAAAACACAAAACAAAGCAACATAAACTTTGATTAAATAAGCATGTGAGTGTGTGTAGTAAAAGAGGAGACACAAGGCAAACCCAACCCACCTTTAATAAAATTTTGTAACACAAAATGTGTACAAGTATTTTTGTATCTTGTTTCCTTGTTTTCTGTGAGCACCATGCACGAGGTAATCAAAAACAAAAGCACAACATCACCTTTGGTAAAGATATTGTGTACGTTTGTGTGTGATCCAAAGAGGGGACCAAAAGAACTAACTCTAGCCACCCTATTAACAATTAAATATAGCCTAAACACATTTACCATCCTTAGATCTTATTACCCATTAGACTTAGTGTTCCCTCCATGCTCATTGTGATGAGACTACACTAAAAACGTGCCCTCCTTTGGCTGAAATGTCTAGCACGCTTAAAACACAATCACACTCCATCTTCTCTTTTCTTGAAACCATGCAAGATCACACCTAAAATAATGTAAAAGCCATGCCCATATCCTTCTATATAAACTAACTAAAGCACTAAGATAAACTCACCACAAAACTCACGTAAATTACTACCCTCACATTCACTCGTTACTGTTGAACTCACAAGCTCTCACACTACAAAAATCACATTTAAACTCACTCAAAACATTCTTCCACTCCAACAAAAGTCGTTCACTGTGGAAGTCGAGTACAAGGGAAAACAAAGGCGCAAGGGTCTTGATCATTTCACTTGGGTATAAGGAACGAGAAATCATCTTGGTCACGTTCCAAAGTCCTTTTAGTCACGTTCAAATCGCTTCTAATCTCGTCACCACCCTTTGGGTGTCGTAAGTCCCTTTAACTCACTTTCATCTCAATTCTCTCGTTATATTACATTTTTCACACGCACTTAATATATCGACCTCATACACGTTTTATAGTTTTAGCACAAGTTAAACCAAGTAATACGTTTTATGTAACCAAATCACGAAACACGTCTCGACTAATACATATGTCTCGTTATAGATTTTTCCTTAAAAATTCATGTCGCGAATAATGATTTTGTAAATTTACTCGACACTTGTTTTTGCTAAATAAATCCCTAACGACACTGTATACCAAGTTATGGAAGTTAATGCAAAGCCAATTAAAGCACCAACACCCCCCCCCATATGTCACGGTTTTCTTCTAAAAACCAAACGCACCTGTATGGGCCTTAAGGCCCATTTACACAAAACCCGCGGTCCAATTAAAGTATACCCGACCCGTTAAGCTTAAAAATAAGTTCATAAGCTATTTATAAGCTAATGTGAAAGTTAAATAAGTTGACTTGCTTCGAAATCAATTTTGGGACTAAATTTGCAAAATATATAGTTTTCGGGTCAATAGTAAACATTTTGGAAAGCTAAAGGGTATATGTTTATATTATACGTATGCATGGGAAAAGTCTAGGGTGAAAACTTTAAATATGATAACTTGTTTTAAAAGGGAAATAAAAGTTTGATGTCAAAATGTAAACTTTGAAACTAAAAGGACTAAGAGTGAAAATATAACCTTTTGGACAAATTTTGTAAAAACAGGTTTCTGAGGGATCAAAACTGTAAATTCTGGATATTTTGAGTAATAAACACATTTGGGTACAAAATGTCATTTTCCCAAAGTTTAAGGGCCAAACTCGTATATTTTATAACTTCAGGGTGAAAAGTGTAAATCTGAAAAAATGTTTAGAAAACTTGTAAACTTATAATGGTTTCATAAAAATGAATATTTTGATGACCTAGTGTTCATATACAAGAATTATTAAGTCGATAACTAACTAAACCTATATATATTTATTAATAAATATATGAAAACATTAATCGATATCGACACATCTTAAAGTAAATAAACAAAACTCCTGGCAACATCGTCATATTTATAAATCAACGCTCATATCGCACTATTGAATTGTATATTCAATGCTCTATCATTTTGGTCGTGAACCAAACGTATATCATTATTTTGAGACTTGCCATCTCGTTCTTAGGTTCCGGGTAGGAGCCACTGCTATATCACACTCGATCTCTTTGTGCTTAATCACTATCGCTAAGGTGAGTTTATATCCCCACTTTTACTCTTATTACTTGCTTTATAAAACTATGGGGTGAGAAACATGCAAAACTCTTTTCGGACCTGAAACTGATTACACTATTACGTGAAACAACCTTGAATCTCACTATGCTACCGTCAGTTCCTTTTGGGGAAGCGCGATTGTTATGAATAGATCTATTGGGGATGACACCTCCGCTTGAGTTTGACCAGATAGGCAAACGTCGAACGTATACCATATCGAATCCAAGTGTACTGGAAATACACTTGTCGGGCCTTATTTATCATGCTTCTTGATGCATGCACACTGTCGTAGTTTCGGTTGCATGAACTTGATACTAACGTAATAGACTTTTACTACATATAGTATCATTCACGGAGATGGTTATATGTACAACTGTGGTCCAACTTGATTACTCTAACTTAAACATATGAACTCACCAACCTTTGTGTTGACACTTTAGCATGTTTTTCTCAGGTTTACTCCTTGGCGTGGGCATTGGCAAAGGCATTCATTAAGGATTGGCATCCGAAGTTTTTCCAAGCATATCTAATACAACTTTTAAAGGGGACAACATATATTTTTATGTGCTTTACTTCCGCACTTTGAAACAATATTGTATAACTATTTCTCAAATTAATCTATATTTTGAAAATGGAATAGATTTTCCATTCTTTATTACCTTGTGTTATGATTATTGATTTAGTACCACCCCATGACCCGAACACTTTCGTTGTGCAAATTTTGGGGGTGTTACACTTCCTTTACATTACCTTCTCTGTTTACACTCTTCTCCCCCTTTTGTCGAAACAAAAAGGGTGTGTCCTTGGAGTTTAGACTTCATTTCTCCCAAGAATGGCGAGCTTGTATCATACCTCGTGAAGTTAAATTGAAAACACCTTATTGCTCCCATTGTTGTACACAATTGGCACACCACGGCAATACTAATGGAGGAAGAGAGGAATTATCAACAAGATTCATTTCAATGGTCTTGATGATGACGAAGCTTAGCAACTCATGACCTTGAGTTTGCACGTCTTCAAGAGATTGTGATCTCACCTTTAAGAGGAACCTAGAGAATCAAACAAAGAAAAAAAAATACATAGAAAGATCCTTTGAATTATAACCATTGATGCCAACGGATCAATGGATAAAATTTTGAGGCTTAACCTATATCAAGGTTAGTGTTGTGGAATGAAATAAAAAAATATATGATGAGAAAGAAATCTCCCTTTTGTTGGAACATAATGGAATTTTGAAGAATGAATGTGTCCATCCTCCCCCTTGACGGTTTCTCCCCCTAGTTAAGGGGGTCAAGTATTTTAGGAAGGTAAAACGAAAGTATTGCAAAATTTGAAATGTTTTTCTTTGACGAAAGCTCCCCTTTATTGAGGGCGTCAAGTGCTCCTAGTGTGTTTTGAAAATCTACAAAACAAAAAATTAGTGAAAAAATATATTCATC
The DNA here is from genome assembly GCA_910596185.1 of Chrysanthemum makinoi. NCBI lineage: Eukaryota > Viridiplantae > Streptophyta > Magnoliopsida > Asterales > Asteraceae > Chrysanthemum > Chrysanthemum makinoi. The sequence goes on from OU343221.1 coordinate 63,854,122, forward strand.
CTTGGACGAGTAAGTCATATGATGCACTTTGTAGATGCTCGACGGAAGCTCCCCCTTGCTCGAGGGCGTCAAGAAGAACCTACAAAAAAATAGATAAACCTCGTCCGGAGACAAGTGTGCCATATACAAAACCATGTATATGAGTGAACCTACAAAAAAAATTAATGTAAAATTTCGTCCATAGAAGAGAATTCCATACACATCAAAGTGTGTATATATGAACCTACAAAGAAAGGATTAGTGTCAAAAAGAGAATAATTCTACTACTTGCATCATCGTGGTTGGTTTAGAGGTTGTAAAGTTGTTCTAGGTAAGAAAAATATGTATTTAGGGATGAGACGCATTTCATTACGAAATTCACTTGGCTTTTGACAACATAGATGTTTGTGGAGGATGGTTGAGCGGCCATGAATTGTAGTGGTAGTGAGACACTTGTAGGATGTGGTTGACACAAGTAGGATGTGATAGAACATGAAACGTACTTCATCACGTAGTTCATGAACTAGACCCTGGACATGGTGATAATGATAGCAATCATCATCATGACTTAGAGGTACGGAAGTTGTGGTAGAGGTGATGAGAGGTTAAGTTTTACTAGGTAAGAAAGTGACTCAAGAGTAGCAAGGGATGGTGATGAAAGGTATCAAGGAGACTCTTTTTGTTGACTCGGTTGATGACTCAATAAAGGATTTTTCACTAAGATTGACCTTGTTGGTTAATCAAGTACTTGAGGTGGTATAAATGATGACTTTGTGAGTAGTGACAGAAGTGGAGGAAGATGGTGAGGATGATGCAAGATGAGGAATATAAAAAATGTGCGAATGAGCACAACTTGACTTGATAATGAAATCGACCATTGTCAACCTACACAAATCCAAATGAGTTAGTACAAAAGGAAAACAATTATACAAACGGAGAAATTGTTCACATAATATAAAAAAAAGAACATATAAATAGTCACGTATATTGAACTCATTTATAAGCATAAATTTTCTTCTTCCATAAGAAATTGATAATCATATGTGTTGAGCAAGTGTTTGAGTGGAAAAATAAATTTTGAAATTATTATCTCAAGAGATAATACAACTACTATTTGCTCGGTTCCACCGGTTCCCTCACTAGAGGGATCCGACTAGCTTTAGGCTATGGATCCGGCTAACAGATGAGGTGAGAAGGAGATGATTGGGTTCTAGCAACGTCTAGTACCTACATATCCTAAGTTAGTCAGTCCATTAAGGTGTCTTACATGGCATGAGACCTAAGTGGTCAAGACTAATGAGTGAGGTTTGTCAATGATGACTTTTGTGGAGAAAATGAAGTTTTAGAAACACAAATGAGTGATCATGGATGACACTAAGTGTTTTCAGGATGGTGAGTGGTAATAGGAACCGTATAGTGGTTAACATAAAATTTAGAAAATTTCTTAAAAATCACAAGAAATGAAAAACTAGATTTTAGAGCATTTTAAGGTCAAGATGAGTAAAATCAATTTGTTAAAATTGAGAGAAATATCAAACTGGGTATTTTGAGATGAGAGAAACAATGTGTAAACATTGGAGCGGAAAGATGGTGAGTTTTGAAGTAATGATAAACCAAAAACACCTTGAATGTGATCCTAAGTCATCCATGAGTGAATGTGGGATCAACTGAGCCTAAGGAAAACTTAAGTGATCTTAATGTAGCATGTTTAACTAGTCTAATAAGGTCTGGAAGGTTGGACTGATGCAAGAAGGCCTAAAAAGAGCTTCCATCTACCCCCGGATCCCGCAGATCCTTCCTTTGAGGGATTCGGCTAGTTATAGCCAAGGGATCTGGTATTTGAGACAGATTCCTAAACAAAATGGTTGCGATATTTTATTCCACGTATAGAATTTTGAAACTAATGATCTCTACAGCAAGCATATATGTATATAAGTAAGGTATAGTAAGTATAGCATGTAGAAGTAACATATAGGCAATCAAATGAGATCAAGCTCACAAATAACATACAGGTTTAGCAAACTTAACAAGCACTATTCAAGAAGCTCAAAACAAATTTACGGTCTAGATTAGTAAATCATTTGTACTAACAATGACGTACAAGGTATGTGTCTCGAAAGAAAAGCGCACATGATGGTGCTCAAGACAAAAGAGTTGTGAGGTGCTAGTTTAGGACAATCTAGACTACATTTAGATCAAGATGGTGTAGTTGTTGTTTGTGGAGATGAAGGAGTTGTGTTTAGAAGATTAAGTCTTTGGATTTATAAAGGCTTGAAGCAAGTACGGTTTTGTGAGTTGGTTTTAGCTAAGAGATGTTTACCTATGTGTTGGTATTGGAGAGTAAGAAACACATGGATATGCGTCCTTAAGAAAGTGAATTGTTTAGAAGATTTTTTTGGTCAATGGAAGCAATGAACTATGTATGGTCATTACGGATGGTAGGGATGATAAAAGCACCCAAAACCGACGGGGAAAACCGACGGGGAAAACCGAAACCCGAACCGCTTGGGTCAGGTTCGGGTGTGGGTTTGGATGCGGGTTTGTGTATTGATAAATTTTTTTAGCCGAGTACGGGTTCATGTACGGGTTCTGATAATACCCGCCCGATTACCTGTACCCGTACCCGTATCCGTTTACCCGAATCTATACCCACTTTATTGATATTATAATTAACTAGAATATATATACATTATTTATAATTTCTTCCATTATATATTTTTATATAAGTATCTCTATTACATAACACATTTTATTCTGTACATGAATAATTCAAAAGCGTTAAATCGATTGATATGATATTCATTTTCTTTTATTAAGGTGTTTTCCTTTGTTTTGTCGGTTGATTTTAGTGTGACTTAATCTTAATATCGCCATTTTATCCATATAATATTGGGGATAAATGATACCCACGGGGAAACCTGAAAAACCGATGGATACTATTAATCGGGTATCTGACGGGTAATGGGGCGGGTACGGGTTCGGATATTATAAACGGGTGCGGGTACGGGTACACTAAAACCCACCTCGAATCCGACCCGTTGCCATCCCTAACGGATAGTGATTAGCATATAATGAACTTCATCTATGAAGTCATCTAGCTCTTCTTGATCAAAGCATGATAATCGCTTGATGAGGCAGGTGGTTGTGATTGACTAACAAAAGAAAAATCAATTTTACAACTTGTTTGATTAGTAATCCTAAGACAATGCAAAGTATTTCCATTGTAAACTTACTTTAGGAAAACATAGGAGTAGAGATTTCCCAAGTGAGAGAATGAATATGTGACTATTACTATCTAATAAGGATTTAAAACGTACGTTTTTAAGGGATCATTTAAGCCCTTAATTGCCCACTTTTATATCCGTTACTGCTTAATTTCGTTCTTTTTCACTTTTTAGGTCTCTTGAAGGCAAAATGCTGGAATGATGCTTATTTGGGACGAAAAGGCGTGAATGTGAAGAGAAAATGGCTAAAGTCAAGATCAAAACACTCAATCTGCTGGCAGGCACCCGACGGGTCAGAAACAAAGGCGACCACGTCCCTATTTTGTGACGGACAGGAGTGAATTGCTATTTTACACCTGACGGTGTCAGGCTTTGAAGAGTAGGGCGTCACGAAGATTTTTCCTCCCAGACGGCCTAGATCCAGATACAGATGATGTCAGAAGCTAAAGCGATGGCGTCACAAACAGCGGACGCCCGTCCCAAAGTGACTTGGCCAAGACGAAACCTTAATGACGGCGATCCGACGGCGTCACAATTAAAAGGTGACGCCGTCGCAGTTGTAACTCTATATATAGAATTCGATTTTCAGACTTTTAGAGAGGTAGACTTGTGGAGTAAAAACCTAAAACGATTGTAGTCGGTCTAGGACAGTATTTTAGGGTTATAATACCCTATTTTACATCGAGATAAGTTATTTATTCCCTTGATTTCATTATGTCTTTGATTGAATGTGTGTATGCTTGCATGTTTAACATGTCCAGCTAATTTACTTGTGTGTTTGCTTAGATCTATGAAACCTAGTTATTGAATATTGATTGGTTGTCTCTTATCTTAATTGTAATTGGGTTAGGAGTGCTTATAGCCATCGTTGTGTTTTTAATGCTTGATTAATCTTTGTGAACATTAGTTTATAATTACTAGTGGAATTGTAGGCTAAAAATTCAAAGAAAACATTAGTGTTAAGTTTATGAATCCTAGAGATTTGTAGTCATTAACCTTAGGTAGCTTCAAAGAGTTAGGGATAAAATCACACCATACGACCTTAGAAAACACAACGCGTTAAGAATAAGGACGTGAACCATCAATAAAAGATAACTAGGGAGTAATAGTATCTAGGTAGACACATTTTTAATCATCATACGAGCACACTTCAATAGACATAGACTACCCCTTAGATTAGATAATTAGAATAGTAGAGTAATCGGTAGAAGTACCACCCCCCAAATCCAATACCCCGAGATCGTACCTTTAGTTTCTAAAAAATATAAAAAAAATAAAAAATAATCTTCCTCAACCTCAACCTTAGCGTAGTAATTTCTCACTAGCATTCCTATTCCCCTAGAGAATGATATCAATCCTGAGGCTTACCCTAATACTACACTACAACGATTAGGTTCTGCCTAGGTGGTTGAAAAACTTGCTCGAAGAAAAGGAAGTTTCCTTTGACCCCGAACGCGCGTTATACGCGTATCAAGTTTTTGGCACCGTTTCCGGGGAATAGAATAGCTAGTTAGGAGTCTATCTCATTTAGGTTTCCTTGCTTGATTCCTAACAACTTTTTTCTCAATTTTAGCTTCCTCGTAGTCTATCCCCCCTTCTTCGTGAACTTTGTTCATAATCCCATCACTTTTCCTCATGGAAGGTGATAATCAACTACCACTTATCAACCCACCACCAAATGACCCGCCAAGAGGCCACACTCTTGGTGAATACTCTATATGATAAGGTTTTGAAATGTACCTTTTTGAGGGGTCGTTTAAGCCCTTATTTGATCACTTTTGTATCCGTTATTACTTAATATCGTTCCTTTTCACCTTTTAGGTATTTTGAAGGCAAAATGCTGGAATGACACTTATTCAGACGAAAAGGCGCGAATATACAAAGAAAATGGCCAAAGTCAAGAATTGAGACAACAGGGCTTGCTGAAACCGAGGGGGACAGGCGGTCAGGTGTTATCTGTGACGCCGTCGGACCACTTTTGTGACGGCTCAGTAGCCAAATTGCTTATTTACAAGTGACGGCTTCAGATTTTAAAAGAGTAGGTCGTCGCAACTCAGACGGCCTAGATTTGATCCAGACGACGTCAGAGACTGAAGGGGACGGCGTCACAAGCATAAGGTGACGCTGTCGCAAGACTAACGTGGCTAAGACGAAACCGTAATGACGGTGACCCGACGGCGTCACAAATCAAAAGGTGACGCCGTCGCATGTATAATCTTATATATAGAATCCGAATTTTTTAGTTTTCAGTGTGTAGTCTTTTGGAGTAAAAACCAAAACCGAACCAAGGCTGTCTTGTACAGTATTTTAGGGTTCCAAACCCTATCTTACATCAAGATAAGTGTTTTACTTCATTAATTCAATTATGTATTCAATTACTTGTATGTATGCTTGCATGTTTCCCATGTCCGGATAATTTACTTGTGTGTTTGCTTAGGAGATATGAAACTTAATTATTGAATATTGATTGGTTGTCTCTTATTTAATTGTAATGATAATAGTAAGACGTAGATCATCCGTTGTGTAATTAATGCTTGATTAATCTTTGTTGAACCTTAGCTTATAGTACCTAGAGTCATTGTAGGCTAAACCATCCAAAGAGTACCTTAGAGTTAAGTTTATAAATCCTAGAGATTTTGTGTGGGCGATAACCTTTGCGGTTTCAAGAGTTAGGGATAAAGCGCATACCCTACGGACCTTAGACACACA
>OU343221.1:63860133-63944438 GCA_910596185.1 Chrysanthemum makinoi
ACCAGGTGTAAATCCAAAGCACCCAAACCTTTTGAAGCTTGAATTGGAGCAACTCTTCTTGCATTGCTTCCACCCAACTTTCATTTTCAAGTGCCTTATAAACATTCTTTGGCTCCATTTGTGACAGAAAACACATAAAGAGACATTCATTCTTGCCTTCATGAGTCTTAGATTCATATATTTCAGCGATGAATCTATGAATATCAGCAGCTTTGTTTGTCTCCTAGTCTCACAGGGTGAATTGACGGCCCAATCACATTTTCAAGAGGATGTGATTTATGAATTATAGTATAGGGAGTCTGAGGAACTGCAATCTCACTTGGCATATTAGAGATTTCAACATCGTTGGCTTGAGCTTCCTCTGTAACTAGAGTTATATTTTCACTTCTGGTGTTGCGAGGAAACTTTGGACTAGCGGTGGAATCGAATTTTCACTGCTTTTAGGATCTTCAGGTTCATGTTGCTACCTCTTTCTTTTCGAATCATTAGAAGGATGAGCATCTCCAGTCTTGGAATATCTCCATTATCCGCATAGTCCCCAAGAGGCAAACTGAATTCATCTTGATCATCTACTTGATCCTTGCTGGGTTCATCATCATCAAGAAATTCTTCTGAACCTGCAAAATCATAAGAGGATGTACTTGTAGAGATAGGCACATAGTTCATAGTATTGATTAGAGAATCAAGATCAAACAGCCTTTTCTGACCAGTTCCTTTGACATTCACTTTGTTTCCGGAACTCAACATGCGATTCTCTTCAATCTTTCGGGTTCTTAAGTTGAATACTCTGAAAGCTTTACTGACCATGGAATACCCAACAAAATACCCTTCATCAGCTTTTCATCAAATTTGCCCAGATAATCAATGGTATTGAGAATTGTAACATGACATCCAAATGGTCTCATGAAGTCTAAAATAGGAGGTCTTCCTCTAAAACAACTCATAAGTGTCTTGTCTTCGTTTTACCACCAAAACCCTGTTTTTGCATAACATGCAGGGTTAAATGCTTCACCCAAAAAGTGATTGGCAATTTTGAATCAGCCAAACATGGTTCTAGCAGCCTCAATAAGTGTCCTATTTTCCTCCCACAACACCATTTTGTTGAGGAGTTCTAGCAACACTAATTCTTTTAATACCTGTTTATCTTCCAAAAATCATCCATAACTCTATTCTTAAATTATGTCCATTGTCACACTGATGATTTTCACTTTTAAATTATATTGGTTTTCTACTTCAGTGATAAAAGTCTTAAGGATGCCAGTTGTTTCATCCTTTGTATTAGAAGAAAACCCATGTAAACTGCTAAAATCATCAGTACTACAAGACAGTATTTCTTGAGATTCAAGCTGCCACAGATGTAGGGACCAAATAAGTCCATGTGTAACATTTGAAGTGGGTGAGCAATAGAGTTAACTAGCTTTGACACTGAAGAAGCTCTGTTGTTTGCGGTAGGACAAGCCACACATGTTTGATCATTTTCAAATCTTTTATGAGGTAAACCTCTCACCAAACCATCTTTGACAATCTTATTAATGGTTTACAAGTTAACATGACCAAGTCTTCTATGCCATAACATGGATTCATCCACCGTCGCCTTGCAACCAAGCAAGCATAATCATCTTTAGCAACAATGTTGTTCATATCAAAGCTATATAGATTGCCTTTTCTAGAATTTTAAGAAGAATCGGACTTTTCATCGGGCATCTTAAAATCCTTAGAGAGGAACAAAACACATATTTGGTAAAAAAGAACATTGTTCATCTTGTCACACATTTGTGACACACTAAAAAGATTATACTTAAGCTCTTTTACATAGTACACGGGTTCAAAGTCCAAGTTACCAGGTTTGATTGCTCCTTTACCAGAAACTTTTCCATTAACTCCACCTCCAAAGTTGACATACTGTCCATCATTATGTTCAAAATCTGAAAGATAGGACTTGTTGCCAGTCATGTGCCTTGAACACCCAACTTGTATATCCTTGATATGATCTTTTGACCTTGGATGTTCCTCAAGACATAAAAGAAAGAGTTAGTTTCTTTTGGGGACCCAAGCCATGATTGACTTGGATCTGCCTCGTGTATCAATATAGTAAAATCTATCAAAGGTCATTGATACACCATTGGGATTGGTTGTAGAGGTAGTTCCTTTAGGTTTCCATTCCAACGTGCTGAGGCCTTCACAGCATTGCCCATGTCCCCCTTTCCTTATTTACAACCCTTGCAGTGGTAACTTTTGAATGAGCAGTGGAAACTGCTGGTTTGGTATTAGGTACCTACTGTTGATTATAATGAACCATTTTAGATTGAAAAGTTCCTTTCCTTGTTTGTGCAGATTTTGCAAAAGTTTTTCTGGACTTTGCACTTTTAAACAAGTGACTTAGGGTGAGCGGTGTTAACAGTTTTTGCAGTGGCAAAGGTTTTGAGGCCACTTCTTAGTTGAACTACTCTTGGGACCATTTTGCAATGTGAATTAGGGTGTACTTTATTTGAAACCTGTAGACTCCACCCTTTTATTCCCATGGACTTCCCTTCTCCCATTATGATAGTCAAAATAAGCATGTAAATGATCAAAACTACCACAAATATAGCATGCTTTGATGTACATCACAAAATCACTACCTAGTTGTTGAGATTTAACATGATTCAAACTCCTCTGGTTACCCCTAGAGGGTAGGTTTGTTCCTATACATCTCAAAGCATACCTACAGTTGGTCTAGGTTTATTAACTGGTTTCCTAGGTTTCTCTGTAACATTATAACAACTTTTGGGATAGAAGCCTCTACATTCTTTTTAACATTCTCATCAACAATAGATTAGTCACTAGCACTCTCAAAAACATCATTATCATGCTTAACCTCATCCTCACATTTCACAGTTGTGTCCTTTAAAGGACCATATTCACGTTCAAGATCCTGAAACTCTTCTAAGCCTGTATGAGCTAAATCTATACTCGAGGTGATGAACACCTCTTAGTGGTGAAGGCACTGTATTATAACCCATACGACTTAACTTACTTATTATTTGAGCATTCCAAATTTTATCAATTGACTTAGACTGATGGTAACATGTATCTAAAGTTAAATTGACATTTTCATTTTTCTTTTGAAGTTTTTCATACAACTTTTGGTATGCTTCGTTCACAGCTGTTGTATGTTCTACCTCTCTTCTAAGAAGAATCATATCATCATTATATTTTGACTCATTTTCTTGATAGTGCTTTAGTTGAGTTTCCAATACATTCTAGCTCTCCTAAGGTTAGACACAGTATAATTAGCAATATACAACTCTTGTTTTTCATTAGAATATAAATCATTAAGCCTTTCAACTTCTCTAGCAGCCCTACATGTTTTAGAACAACTTTCAAAGTTTTGTACCTTAGAGCGAGAGAAAGCATGAGAGCAAATTCAAGTAGAAATAAGAAGCAGATCTGAATGTTCTTCTTCTTGATCATCAACCATGAAACTTCAATCATAGCTCACACCATCAATAGCCAACATTGCCTTTGGTTCTTCCATGGTTGGTTCCTTCTTTTGCTTGACCAAGTAGACTGGTGTCCTTGGTCTTTGGTCTTCTACATTCTCTAGCAAAGTTTCCCAACTTGTAGGCGGTTAAAACATTCCACTTTCTTCTTATCAAAGCATGCAGTTTCACTACCATTGATGTGAATAGGTCTGCCGTTCTTCTTGTAGAATTTCCAAGCTCTCATGCTAAGCAAAGCTATTTGCCATTTTATGTCCATCTCCTCCAAGCCATTTTCATCAATTTGCTCTATGTCTACATGAGTTAAAATAGAGCCATTGACTTGAGTGGAGATAAAAGCATAAAAGGTAGGATCTCCAATACCAGCAACCTTCTTCTTTGAACCTGCAGTGGTAACACAAACATTAAACCCGGTGGAAAATGTCGACAGAGTGACAATCATCATCACAGCATCTTCAGAGTCATCACTGTCAACAGAGGTTGACATCAAGCCAAGCTGCTGAGCTTGTACTAAGTTTCCGACTTTCTTCAAGATCTTTGTTCAATGAGTTTAAAGTTGTTGTAAAGATCATGAGCTTCATTGTTTCAATTTTCTTGATTTGTTTCCCAGGATGCAGTAACATTAGTTTAGAACTTGAAGGCAAACTTCTTAGAAACTTCAAATTGAGGTCTTCCTCTTTTACCTCAATGCCAAACCAACACAGTCGGTTGTGGACATCTCTGAAGTTTGGTAACAATGCTATCAAGTGAGTCATTGCTTGAAGCAGAGAAGTTTTCATAACTTTGCTTTAACAATGTCTTTTGTGTCTTCTTTGTAGCATCATTACCACCAAACATGGCGATCTCTTCAAAACAGTTCTTTAGCATCTTGAACTTGCTAAATGCTATGATCTGGTCTTTAGGAAGAGTCATCAGAAACAAACTTCTAGCCTTAAGATCATTCTTCCTTAGTTCTTTTTCAATACTGGATTCAGGCACAGAAACTTTCACAACTTCTGTGTCACCAACCTTCTGAGTACTAGTCACAGGCTTGAAAGAATCACCAATTTGAATGATCTCCCATAGAGCATAGTCCTGAATAAGGAAGTCCTCAATAAGTATCCTCTAAATCTCAAACTCATTAAGTTTGAGCTTAGGTAGCCTTGGTGTAGAAGAGTTTGACTGATTGTTTTCCATCTCCATTGAATTGAGTGAGTAGGTTAAGCTAATTCCTTGGATCTTCTAAAACAAAATATCAGAACCTTCGCTCTGATACTACTTGATGGATCTGTAACACACCTTGTGTCATGATATTTTGTATGATATTAATAAGCACGTGAATTTACTTAGTAATACTTAGAAGACGGATTGTATGATGTATTGTAAGTAAACACAAATTAAACACAAAGCTTAAGCTCCAATATTATTGATGAATAATACAAGTGATCTTGTTTATCACTAGGGTTACACCTTGAAGCTGTAAGAGTAGATAATTAACTAAGTTCCTAAGACAATGACCTAGGACCTCCTTTTATAGCACAAGGAGTCCTTTACAAGATAAGAATAAACCTATCAATATAGAATATACACACAATCTATTCTATACTTATCATTATACTAATACTAAACAATTATCCAATAGCGGTGGTAATATTTGTACTGGCAGTGGTAATACGTTTCCACTGCTAGTATATTCCAAGCAGTGTAAACCACAACTATCCGTGGTAACTGTTAGTATTATTCCCAACACAAAGCAAGTATGTTTTCTGAAGGCCACTTCTAAATCCGAGTCACAAAATTGTCCTACAGAAAATAGATTATGTCCAAGACCTTCAACATAATATACCTTGGAAATCACACTATCTCCAACCAATGTAATCTCCATAACCCCATAATACCACCAAAATGATAGTTTCCGAATCTCACAGTCCGGCGAATTTACTCACGAAGTTCATGAGCCGCGACGGTCTCAGCCAATATGCTGGAACAGCTGGTCCAAGTACCACGACCGTTTGAACGATCTGCCGTTGAAACACGCATACAAGAATGCTACTGGATAATTGGGATCCCCATGCAAGAATGGGTTCCATTTGGTTAGTAAATGGATTGAAACACCCACATCGAAGTAGAAAAATGGACTCATCAGAGATAGATGCAGTGCTAGTGTCCGTATTTGACCTATTCAAAGTATGTTCACTTCTTAAGGGAATAGTTCTACCAAGAGGCATCCATTTTCTAGTGGGCATTGACTTAGCAAACTTAGGGCACAACTCATTAATCGATGCGGCTAGGAGGTATCCATGATAACCTATATTACTAAATTTCCTTCTGTGGGTTTCCCTGTTTCTAACTTTCTTACGCCTTTGCCTTTTAGCCTTCTTAGGTTGATTTTTAACATTACAGTTTTAAGGGCATTTAACATCATTAATCAAATCATTCACACCACATTCAAGATTAGATCGGAACCCACGCATCATCATTACATGTTTTGCCAAAAGTAGCAGAATTCACATTAATTACAGTACGCTTAGAGCTAACACTAGAACCAACACGATTCGTTTTATTCAAATTCTCCCTAAGGTGATCTTCTACTCTCTTCCACAGAACATCCTAGCACGCAAGGTCCTATCATTCTTTGTGTTGCCGGGGCTTTGACCGCTTGCTTTGGTGTCACTTCTACTCTGTAGAGGGAATGGGACATTAGTTGGTTTGCTACATTTTTGCATTCGAACTAGAGTGCAGGATCTCAACTACTTGAAGGCACATTGAAATTCACTTTCTTAATTCTGGGCATCGAATGGTTTGTATACTTAGCACTAGGCATGGAACAAGGCATCACAACTTTATCTTTCGCACCTAAGGATTTAGGACATGTTGCTATTAAACATTCTAATCTCTTGAGATCGTTGCCCTGAATGCCAAGCAAACCTAATTTCACTATCAAGTGGCTTATTTATGAAGTCCTCTTCAACAAATTCACGAAGACATTCAAGACTATCCTTAAGACGAGCAAGATAATTATAAAATGCAAGTTCGTTATTCCTAAGATGAGGAGGAATATATTTAACTAGACGGGATATTTGTAGTTGCAGAGGGGGAGCTTCTTTGATGTAACATCTCATTAAAGACAAGTGGCATTTTCCCTTTTTCACGACTCTTCGATTCTCAATTTCCTTATGTAAAGACGTTATTTTTTCATTGTTCTTGTCACGAGTGACTTTCATTGAATCATATAACTCTTTAAAGTGTTGTTTAACTTTTCATTTTCCTAGAAAACTCTCATTTTCTTTTTGTAAAGGCATTAACCAAGTTTGGAAGATGAAAGTCCGAGAACTTGAGAATCTAAAGGAGGAGGCATTTGGGAGCCTGTCACATTGTTCTTTTCACCTTTTAATTGTGAAATTTGGGTTCTCAATTTTCTCGATCGTGTACAATGAGCTCGAATCTGTTCATCACGTTTGCTAATTTCAAAAGCGCATCAAATTCGAAAGCATCCAAGGATGTCTTGAAATTTGTGGTTTTAACATTTTTTTTTAGATGTTGATATTTTAATTGCAAAGCAAGATGCTCAACTTCCAATTTAGAAAAGCGGTTGCACCAGGTTATCATGAACATCCTGTTCAATTTTCTCATGCAATTTAGAATTAGTTTTTTCAAGCTCAATGACACGATCATGGGAGACTTCAGAGCAACAGATAATTCATGAAATTGAGAAGCATTAATGGAACAATTTGTAGCGTGTAAAACACATCTTGAGCAATACAATTAGAAATAAGATTCTCATTCAAGGTATGCAAGTTCTTCCTCTCAATCTCATTATATTTTAATTCTAGCTCATAGTCAATAACCTCACTATCATTGCATCAAATTCCTTTTCCATTTCTTTATATCTAATCCATCCCCTTTTTAAGACTCTCAAATTGACCTTTTAATTGTTTAAAGAAAGGCATGACCCTAAGTTAAATAGCATTCTTTAGTTTGGTCAAAACCCCTTTCCTTCAGTTATCCCAGTGGTGTGATCCTTTTTTCTTAAAGTTTTCTCAAATCAACAAATAATTGAAAAATTACATATTGACTGATTAAGGTCTTGCTCTTAGTGGGAATAGATCTAAGAACTAAATGCATCGGGGTATTGGGGGTAAAGGTGGCAGAAGCATTCTCTACATGATTCTTTTCAACAAACTTATAAGCTTTTTTCATGTCCATCTTTTTCCAAAACACTGGTGCATGGGTCAGTGTGTTGAGTCTAAACTTGTAAAGGCATCCAGTTATCCTTAGCATAGTTGGGTGTTTTATAGTGATTTCTTTTCTATTCATAAGGGCTCAAGCTTTTCATCCAATTTCTTTCTAGTTACTTCTTCTAACTTTATCTTCCTCGGTATTCTGCGCAACTAGTTTCTGTCTAGGCTTAAGGATTTCATTGCCATCATAGATTACCTTCGTGCTTCTCTAGCTTCTGCAGACACGCTTAGGGTTTGGTTCAACAACTAACGCAACACTATGTTTGTCACTTAGAACTCTATGCTTAGTGATCATGTGAGCAGTTGGAATGGTGTTTCCTTGTACGTACAATTTGTTTTCAAGTTTGTTTTTCAAAGTTTTTAGGTTGGAAAATTCATTTAAGAGTTTAGATTCCTTGGCATTAAATTCCTGTTTAAGCACTTTCACATTTTCTTAAAGTTCTTGTTTGCTTAGCCGTTGGTAAGTTTTCTTTTAAGGAATCTAACTCTTGTTTAAGTATTTCTTCACTAAAATTACTTTTTCTAATAATTGTACGCATTTGGTCATCCATCTCTTGACTTCAAGGGTAGTTAACTCAAACTTAGCACGTTGTTCATAAATGGAAACTTGTTCTTTATAAGTATTAAGTTAAGAGATGGCAAGTCATGCGGACACTAGCATTGTATTCATCAAAAATATAGTCATCATTGACTGCATTAGATACATCACTTGGTTCGATCGCATTCTCACATTGGGTCACATATTGATCATATGGGACAATATTATCATTGCCCATATTAGCAAAATCGAGTCTTTGTTTCCTGCGATTGAACTTTATCATGTATCTTTGCGATCAACATTATCATATAGTTTTAATACCTCGAGATGATTGTTGCTTTGGATGGACCCGCTTTGTCGTGGTGAGGGACCTTTGGAGACCATTGGAGAAATGCTAGCCAAAATTGTCTGTGCAGTAGGTTCATCATCGACGTCGAGTCGTATGCATCCACGTCGGCGACTTGAAAGGCATTCTGATGATTATGATCTCTCTCCTGAATTGGTGCTCATCCCATACGCATATATGTCTTGGCATTACCCTCAACAAGAAACAACAAATCCTCTTCATCCAACACAACTCCATTATCCTGAGCTTGCACAAGTAACATCTTGTCTATCAAGTACTCTGCATTTTGTGGGCGTTTTGGAGATGTGCAGTTTCTAGCTATATGTCCATCACCACCATAGTTGTAGCACTTGATCGGCTTTCGTGTCCTGATTTCCATTCCTTCCCTATTCTGATTTACCCCATATCCTCTACCAACTCCTCCTCTTCCCTGTTCATACTGCCTTTCTTGAACCTGGTTTGCACCATAACCTTCCCATCTCTGAAGTTGCTTAATGTGGGATTAGATTGATTGTTTGAGGGTTATTGTTGGTGTGTGGGAGAGAGTTCATGTTTTGACTAACCATGAGAGACTGTTGATTGGTGAAGTTTCCATGGAGTGTGTTTGAGTCGGGAGGTTATATGCTCGGATCAGGATGAGTTTGTAATTATCATTACCCATGGGTATGACTTGAGAAGCTTTGGTGGTAATTCCAACATTGGTGTAAAAAGCAGTAGAGTCATTTGGCGAACTAGTTTCTCCTGCTTAGATTTGATGTTCCACAAGAATCCTTCGTCAAAAATAGCATGTCTCTCATTGGAAGAAGGGAAGGCATACAGATTGCTCATAGTTGGTGTTCTTCAATCCTTTAGTTAGCTTTCACAGAGGTGACAAACTTGTGCCATTCAGGGATTATATGTTGTTCACAAACTTTGTGTTCAGTTGAATATTTGGCATAGTCATTTTGATATTCCTCATATCATTCACAAGCTTGTGGAATCTCACGTAATATTCATAGATACTCTCTTCTGGTTTCATCTTGAAGTGCTCAAATTCATCATACAGCTGTGATTCTCTGTTTCCTAGTTAATTGACCTGAGGAAAGCATCTTGACATTATCCCAAACAACCTTGGCTTCATTGTTGTGATTGATAAGCTTGTAGATGTCTTTGAAGACCTCAAGTATAATGTTTGAAGCCACGATATCAACATCGAATCTCTTTTTCTCCTTATCACTGAGCTCATCATACATCTTTGGTCCGTCCATTCCAAAGATCATTGTTCCATCTGCTGCAGTATCAATTGTGTCTCTTGTAGTCTCAATCTGATACGGTCCTTCATCAATGGATTTGAGAATGTTGACCCCATTTTCCTTTCTAAGACAGTAATTGATTCGTTGAGCCAAGAGTCGTAGTCGGTTATGTCAAGCATGGGTGGACGAGTATCTGAACCAGCTGCTTGAACATCCTCATCAACAGTGGAGATGATAGTAGGTACGTTGGTAGACATGTTTACAGATTTCACGGGATTTTATAACTCTATGATTAAACCGGGTAATAGATTCTTTCACGGGATTTTACTAAATCAAGAGAAACACCGTATTTAGAACAAAAGTTCAACCAAGTCACTAAGAATCCTTGACCAAGTCGCTCAAGCACCAAGTCGTAAGTAGCAATCGCTAAACCTCAAGTCATTTGTGAATCAAGTCGCTAAGCACAAGTTGCTAAGACTAAGTCATTGAACACAAGTTCGCTAAAGCACCAAATCGCTAAGCGGAAATCGCGAAAGAGCAATCGCTAAGTATCCAAAGTACGCTAATGTCAAAGTCGCTGAGAACAATAAGTAAAGTCGCTAGAAATAATGAAAGCAAAGTCGCTAACCTACCAAGTCGCTAGCTATAGTGGAGAATCCACTAACTTGTACTATTTGTCGGCTTGTCTCAATAGACAAGTCGCTAAGCTCAAGTCGTAGACTAACACTACAACTCGCTAGAAATTACTGAAGCAAGTCGCTACGAAGAAATTCACAACGAGGCTCAAGTCGCTACCCAGAAAACATCAAAAACACACTTTTCAATCCAAAACAAGCCCAACCACATTGATTCAAGCTTTCCAAATCAAAACCCAAGAACTTACAATGATTCTAAACACTAAAGTACACTCAAAATTCAAACTTTAACACAAGAAATGATCCAAATGATGCAAAAACCACTAAACTATTTCAACCTCAAAAACCATCTAAAACCACTAGAAATCCAAGGATATGTAATAGAGATGATCAAACCATGGCTCTTGATACCATTTGTAACATATTGGATTTCACAAACACATCAAACCATGATCACAAGAGGCGTACACAATGATGTTTTAGAGAGAGAAATAGTTAGAGGTTTGGGAACTTAGTGAGAGAAAGTGAAAATCTTATTATGAGCTCCAACTCTCTACCTTGGGAGGTAAAGAGTATTTATAGTCTTACACAAATCGCCACCTACGGGCTGTGGATCAGGCATACAGTGGGTAAAGACCTGTCCGTCCTCCACGGTGTTACATAACTAAATACTACTTAACTTTAAATAACTATGACTACGAGCTTTCTAACGAATACATATATTTGAGGTGACCGACACTTTAACAACTGGATTTACTAAATCCTAACAATTTTAATATGTTAAATTTTGACTATATCGGTGTTATATATAGAAGTTTAGTTCAATGTAGTCTAGTTTAAAGATGGGTCAAATTGAACTTTTTAGAAAATGCAATGGCGTAGATCCGCATTTATGGTTTATGATCGAAAATTCTAAATATTTGTAAAATTTATCATGATTTTGTATAGAAGCTAGGTCTAGCTAAAGATTGAATAGAGTTTTATACTATACATGTATTGTTAAGTTGGTCAAAGTTTTGAGTTTTGACTATGTAAGAAAAAAGTTTTAGTTTTGTATTAAGTAAAAAACTTTATTACTGAAATAAAAGATTTGAGGAAAGAGTCATTTATGATATGTAAAATTTGGACTACGTTCTTGTTTACTTGAACTTCGATTTAGTGTAGTCTAAGTTACAAACTGCTATCGGGTTGAAATGCATGAAAAGTGATATGATGTAAATTTATATTTATGTTTTAAGATTTGTAAATCTAAATTTAGAACTCGGGTCAAACTCTAATTTAGTTTTGACTCGATTTTACATTAAAATCAAATAAATTTAAGGTGGTCAGATTTTTAAATACACTCCTTTTAACATTTTGGTTCTAGTCAAATAAACAATTTTACTAGTTAAAACTTGAAACAAAAGATTTAAAAAAAAAAAAAAAAAAAAATTAATTGAGTTACTATTTTTATATGCTAAAGTTTGACTATATTAGTGTTATACTAAATTTTGGTTAAGTGTAGTCTAGCTTATGGATGGGATCAGACTGAACTTTTTAGAAAATGCAATGACTTAGATGAGCATTTACATTTTATGATCGAAAATTCTAAATTTAGTATTCTGTTAGCTCTAGTAATGTTAGGAATTGGAAATTCCATGTTAAAGTGTCGGTCACCCCAATAATGGTCTAGCATATGTTAGCTCGTAGATTTGTAGTTATTTACGTTATGTAGTAGTTAATTAGTTAATTTATAGCGTAGATTAGTATAGTGCAACACCGTGGAGGAAGGACGGGTCTTTACCACGTGTATACTGACCAAAGCCGATGGGGATGGGTCGTATTGTGTAACTATAAATACCCCTTCCATCCATGGAAGGGGTGGTGCTTTCAATCTAACATTTGATAATTTTCCAAAGCAAGTCTCTAGCTTGAACCCCCTCTCATTCTTTATCTCTCTAAACTATGGCTAACATGTATTTCCATCATCCAAGACCACCCGAATCATCAACACAATAAATATTAAGATCCTACAATTGGTATTAGAGCCAGGTTATTGTGTTGTGTTAATTTGTTTGGTATCTTTGCTTTGTTTAAACTGTTTTTGTACTTTTTAATGCTCGGAAATTTATGTTTCTATCTTTGTGGGAAAAGAGTTTTAACAAGTTTGATGTATCCTATTGGTCTAAAACAAATGGCTCTGCTCTGGTGTCGGTATATTTATGTCCACACAGCATCTTTCTTTTACTTTTAGTACCAAATCGTGTAATGTATGGTGGTCAAGCCGTGGTCAAAAATGGTCAATATGAATATTCATATGCTTTTTCTTGGTAAATATGAAGATGGTCGGAATAATGGTCGGAAAACTCATCGGAAAAATGTCAAAAATTCTACTAGACTTGTATGTATTATGTCCATTCACTGAATTTGTTAGCGAACTTGACTTGAATCATAAGGTGTAGCGAATTTGTATATGTGCTAGCAACTTGCCTTGAGTATTTACTCATGGTAGCGTGTTGAGTTATGTAGTGAGTTGTGTAAACCTTATTGACCTAGCGACTTATATTGATAAGTTAGCAACTTGGACTCAGTTAGCGAGTTGTAGTTTTTGACTTTTGAGTCAAAAAGTCATAGCGACTTGGTTCATTAATCTACAGGTAGCGACTTGACACAAGATAAAAAGACTAGCGACTTAGTGCTAAAATACTAGCGAGTTGTTTTGAAAAACTTTGACCATTGACCTCGACCACTAGACCAACATCAAATACCAAACACAGACTCAACTCGACCTCAGTTTTAACCATCATCGGTCCAAGACTCTAAGAAAAAACTCGAATGGAAAGTTGAACATGGAGGTTAATTCTATAACATCACAGCCAAACCAATTAAACATCTATCTAACCCAACACTCACTCTTACAACAATCTGTAAATCAAAAACATATACTCAAATCTCAGATATTTTGCGTGTTTTTTAATTATTGAAACATCAAACTTCTTCAAGGGTCTTAACACACGAAATTATTTCTTCATCGATCTAATTGTTGAAGCTATGCTTCTATTGATATTCAAATCATAAGAAATATTATAACAAGATTGTTATATCTCCTCTTTGTTTCGTTCAAGACTCAAACAAAAGGAAACAATACCTACCTTAAACCATTTGAGTGATGTCAGAGCTCTCAAGACCCTCTTTGCGTCACGTGGTGTACGATATCACTCAAACCATCACTGTGGTGGTATACATCGTGGCTACTATGAGGAAAATGATTTGTGATTAGGGTTTCTCATTTACTGGTTTAGGGCTTGTATGAAATAATCGTGAACAAGCTTATGTGATTTGAAGCGTGCTCTTAGGATTGGTGAAGTATGATTTTGATGAGATTTAATATGAGTTGAGAAGCGTTCCTTTTTGTTTCCGCTCTTAGTCTCGTTGGGAGTTGGTGATGAGAATTATTAAGAGAGAGGCATTTTTTTGTGGGTTGGTATGGATTAGGGTTAAGTGTGGATGTTTGTGTTAAATACCAGCTAAGTTAGGGCCATGTGAACGGATCTACTTTTATCATGGGCCACGTAAATGCTTGGTATGGACCCATTGCTAATTACCTGCTGTTATTAACTCAAATGTGAGCCTTTGTCACTTTGTATCAATTTGAACATTTAGATGGGATGTGCTAAATGTCTATTTTGTGTTGCCAAATGATTAATGTGTGGGATGATAGATCAAGTGTTTGTTATTGGACCAACCATGTTTGCGTAGACTTGGGTTTGGAAAGTGGGATGTGATTTGCTGTATTTTATTTCGTGGGACAGCTTTTGATCACAACGAATACGTCTTGTCATTCCCGTATTTGTTATCAATGATCAAATCATCGGGATTATCGAATTTTTATGAAAAAAAATTTATGTGATTTGGATATTTGACTTAATTGGCAATAGACTTGAGCATTTTCTTTGAAACTCAGATGATATACATGTTGGTCTTGTCAGGGGGATCAAATGGGCCATGTGATTCCGTGATTTGAATAATATATGGTGTGTTTGGATCCGGTGTTCATTATGTATCAAGATGGGCTTCTCAAAATTGGATCATTTACATGAATCTTTATTTGTCAATGTGATTTAATGTGAACTGATGAGATGATGCGATTCGAGGTTTGACACTTTGGGTTACATATGTTCACGAAGATTATTGTGTCCATGCTTGAATTGTTTATTGGTAAATGTTGATTACAAGGTTGTTTGGACGGTATCTCTTATTTGAATTTGAAGTGAGGTTTTTAGGAGCGTTTACTTATTTTTCATCTTCTTTCTTTCTACCCTTCCGCGAAGATGACTTGTTTGGGCATTACAGAGTGTGATAAAGACTTGGATATTTAATTACGTTTGTGATTCTTTCTCACTAACCACAACGTAACTATCACTCGGTGCCTCACACCAGTTGAGGATATGTTAAGAGGTTTTGTACATTGGGTACACCGTTTCTTCTTCACAAGGATTAGTACAAGTTTAAGTAACAAATTTGGGGATTTTACTTCATGATCAAGTTTGGAATACCGGGTATATTTCTCCATGTGGTCACTACTATAGGCGATGACGCGTGAATGATGTGTTTACCAAAGTAATTATTGGATGGTTGATGAGATTGTTGATGTTGATAATGAACCGATTGAAGAACCGCGTGCCATGTTCCCTAAAACAGATATTCACCGAAACCAAAGTTGTCATAACACATCCAAGCTGACATTGTTTACGGTTTTGTCTTGATTTTGTAAAATCCTGCGAAAGAACCTATTTCTCGGTTTAAATCATAGACTTGTAAAATCCCGTAATCAATGGAAACATCCCGGTAAAAGTAAAGTGCACTTAGGATCTATCTTACGGTTTATTCTTGGTTTTGGTAAATCCCATGAAAGAACTTATTTCTGGTTTAAACCATAGAATTGTAAAACGTATTGATGGAACCATCTTGGAGAAAGGAAAGTGTAATTCGGGATCTCATTTGATCTTTGGTGCTACGTTTTTATTTCAAAGAAGGGATAAAGGGGGTGTACTTCATGAATTGGGTGTGTGTTTGGGTTGTCTTCATGACAGTTTGGTTATTTCATGGTTTTCTGGGGTTGCGTGCTTTTAACCATGGTCGGGATGGAAAACCATTATCAAAGTTCGTTTAAATGTCAAAGAAGGCTAGTTTTTGAGCATTTAACGAGGAAGATGTGACAATGGCGTTATGATTCAGTTATTCATTGAGGTTGAAGTGAAATATACGGGCGAAAGTGTACTTAGTATCTAAGGTATCGGGGATGGTTGGATGAAGATTCCTCATGATCCTTGTTCGAGCTTATTATTAAAAAACAAAGACTTGGAAATCTAGTTATTGTTGGGTGTCTTTTACCTTTTCTTTTACCACTTGGGGTAATTGGGCTCATACCACTACAAATAACTATCACTTAAGGAGTTACGTTGTAGTGTCGAGGGTCACATTCAATTGTGGATTTTCGGAGGTGATATAGTCTAATACTCGATGGTTGGTTGGTTGAAGAGTATAGAGTACTTAGAGATTCAAATGGGCATGAAGTCTCGGCACCGCTCTTTGTTACATATGTGCAAGTTTAAGTCAAGGAGTTCGGGGGTATTTTACTCGTGGTCAAATTCATCATACTGGGTTTTCTCCATCAGCCGTCACTACAAAGAGCCTACTGAATGATAATGGGGTTGATTACAAGTTTTGCCAAAAGAGCTTAAAAGAGAGAGATTATGACGTATGAACACAATAGTTCATGCCTCGTACTCTAAAGAAAAGAAATGTGTAGTGCAGTTGCGCATTATCTTGGAAAGAAGAGAAATCTTCTTATGACGTATGAACACAATAGTTCATGCCTCGTTCTCTAAAGAAAAGAAAAGTATAGTCTCGGTCGCGTTTATCTTCCGAAGGAGAGAATCTTCTTACGGACGTGATGAACACAACGTTCATGCCTCGTTTCTCAAAGAAAGAAAAAGTGTAGTGTCAGTGCGCGCTTTATCTTCTGATGAAGAGAAATCTTCTCATTTATGACCATTCTCATCAACATGCTTCATGCTTTTCCATGCGCTAATTCTTCAAGTGAACCGGGCTACCATTGATTGTTTTCTGTTTCAACTTGCTCAACTATAATGACGATGGGACGCCATATTGTGCTAATTTTGCGGGGGAGAAGTGTGAATAGAATACATTTGGATGATTTTCACTTGTTTAATCAAGAATGGCATTTCTAAGTATGCAATTCTTGAGGGGGAGAAGAAGTAGGATAATCCTGCATGGTTGATTGTCATATGAGAATATATGGTCATCTGGCTCTTAAGTCATGTAAGAACCGAGCTTCTTCTTATCGGGTCATCTTTACATGGAGTTCTTCTAAGAGCCGTTGGTTGACATCTTCTCACGGACTGATGAGTTTATCGACAAAGTGCTTCCGGTTAATGCTTCACGTATACATCAACATGATGATTCGGAACAATCTCTCTGTTCTTATTTGATGTGATTGGTAGTTTGGTGTTACCATATGTGTGTGCGTGGCGCTGATTGCTGATTCCTTGATGAACATCTTTCTATTCTTGTTTGATTGGGCGGGATTTTAGCTAAGGGGATTTGCAAGATGTAAGTTAATTGGGATGCTTTTTGGTGGGATGCTTTTTGGTGTTAGTTGAAGATGTTAACACTCTATTCCCCATTCGGGCAATCTTGAAGAAGGTCGAGTCTACAGCCTGTTCTACATTTCTTGCTATATGTTAGAAGACCAAAGACGAGTTGCATTTAATGATCTAAAGACTTCTTAATCTGGGCATTTATCAAAAAGATTGTCGGTTTAGGGGAGAGCACTAATTGGGGGAGGGTGAAATGTCCGATTTAATCCCCAATTAGACTTGCTCACATTCTTCAGGAAGTTGATTCTCACAAGAGTTGAAGTGTTCTTCTCAACAAATTTCTAGTATACGGGCTTACAATGAGTTGGTGATTCAGAAGTGTCAAAACCAGCAAGGGGGAAGGAGACACGTATCTAAACGCGAGTCAACTTGATGAACTTAATACTTCTAAGTAATTGAAGATATCCCGGGAAGACAAATGTTATTACCGCAGAGAAACTCAAGGTTTGACTCATGGCGAGTAAACTTGATGAACTTAATTCTTCTAAGTGATTGAAGATATCCCGGGAAAACAAATGTCATGACCGCATAGAAACTCAAGTCTTTACTCATCAAAGCGTTTAGTGTTATTCCAACGTCGTGGGGGAAGTGATGTAAATGAAATTTTCTAAAGATAAAAGAGGTACACTGGTGTGTGATGATCTAGATGTTATCGTAATCATCAGGGGAGAGAGAATTGTGTACATTGGGCGCCACAGCTTCTCACTTGAGGGCTTAATCAGTGATTCAGAGATATAATCACTTATTCTGGAGTTGACATCCGCAAAGATTGTCATCCGCAGAGATAATCAGTGATTCGGCCTGCTTCTTCAATGTTATCGGTTCTTCTCTCTTGGGGAATGTGTGTGTACTTCGGGGTTGAGCTTCATACACCATCATCGGGAAGAAAGCCGTTTACCACAAACATTGGGGAGGTGTTTTCTCCCGCATGATGTGTATTCGGAGAGTTCTTGGATATTGGTGTACTCGTTCTTGAGCTTCATACACGTTCATCGGGGAAGAAAAATGTGAACATGGGAAGGTGTTCTTCATTCCCCTCATGAAGTGTATTGGAGAGTTCTTGAGCATTATACTAAGAGACGGACTGCATCATTTCAACTACATGGGGGAAGTGTTATCTTGACACCTTTTGGAATGGATCGTTTCAGACTTCAGTGGAAAGGAAATTTGAGAAGATTATTTAAATGTGGGATGATACGTTGCTGTTGTTCTATTGGATGATATAGCCTCGAACGAAGAATCACGGTGATTATTCTTAAAAAGAGCAGCTGGGTTTATGATAATGGTGTGCTTCTTTGTGCACCTGGCTAAAGCAAGCTTGAAATAGAGCTTCGAATCTGCTCAACATAAGGATTTTCGGTTTGGGGGGAAGCTGCCAAAGTCTCACTTTCAGATGGTTCAATTTCTCTCTTCGATTCAAGAGCCCTGGAAGCTTTGGTGGTGAATGTTTAAGAGTTGATGACTTCTATCTTCTACGACGTGCTGCTCGATATCCTTATCTCGGTACTCGTATCATCATCTTCTTTTACTATATCATCTTCTCTATCTTTGTATATATTTATCAGAAAAACAAAATACAAAAATATAAAACCTACAAAAAACCCATAAAAATCAGAAAATTTCAAAAATACCAAAAATATGTTTTCACATGACATGTCTTCTGGTATCGATAACATCTACGGTCTTAGAAATGTCATTCAATAATGGCACGGGACCATAGATGAAGTTTGAGCAGGAGGTGTAAATATTCTTTTTCTATACATGTCTCAAAAATATGGCTTGCGTTATTTCGATCAGAACCCGCTTAAAACTATGGCTTGCTATTATTTCAGATAGCAACCCGCTCTTCAAGGAAGGAAAGTGTTGCGCTTAAACTATTTTCAAAATATTTCGTGCACTTATCCTAAAACAATACAAGGAAAGTATGTCGAAGGATCGTTGTTCCTACACAAATGTTTTCCGTCTAAAATTCTTCGAAAAATATTTGGTGTTTTCAAAATGGCGGTAAATGAGTTGCTTTAAAACAATCAGTTTCAGAGTTTTTGTAAAATTGAAAACTCAATCAATGACTTCAGCGCTTTTAAACTTTTCATAAAATGAGTCATGGATTGAGGGGATAATGTTTTTCAAATCTACATCATCTAACGGGCTTTCTTAATCATCCTAATATGCTTAATTAAAAATTATGTTAACCTATGTTGAAGGACTAGGTGCCTAGGATATGATTGCTAGGATTAGATGATTAGAGTTTGATGAACACATTATTCTCATACATTTATATGATCTAATTGATATGTTGCATTGACTTGAATTAGTCGATTGCTGTTTGGGTGATGTCGACCACCATATATCTGTATGTGTGTTCACTAACGTATGCAGTATCTTGGTATAAGAATGTTTCCGATCCGGATCCCACATAATAAGATGATTGGATGCCGAAAGGAAAGGGTAACTATTTCTTGGGTTGACAAATGAAGAAACGGAGCTTAATTGGACTTCCATGGAGAGTTGGCATAAATGCAACGTAAGAGGTCTCATCTGCATCGCAGATGGTTTTCTTCTAAGTGATTGAAGAAACGGAGCTTAATTTGACCTCGGTTGGCATTCAAAATGCAACGTAAGAAGAAGTCTCACTGCATCGGCAGACGGTTTTTCTTCCAAGCCCTACAGCAACAACAGAAGCTTCTCAACCACCTAACATATTTTTGTGCAGGATATTCGTGATGATACCATTTTTCTAAAACTTTGAAAAATATTGTTTTGAAAATGGAAAAATATTGTTTTGAAAATATATTGGACTAAATTTTGAAAATCACCGGACTTCATTTTATCAAAATTTAAGTCACTCAATTATCGACTTCGGTCTTCGACAGGGAGAGAGTGATTTAATTTAAAATATTTTCAAACAATATATCTTCAAAAGAGTCCGTTTGTACGAAATTATGTGGTGATCTAAAGATTTAATGTTATGTCATGGTATGATTTTTCTTTTGAATCAAGGTCTTTCAAAATGAAATTTTTTTCTGTTCTTGTTTGATTGTGAAATTGTTTTGTTTTATTCAAAAGATCTCTTAAAAACAATCATGCCTGACACTAACAATCTTTAATGTCTAAATCTGTTCCTTATTAATCATTTTTCAAAATTAAATTTTTCCACGTCTTTCCCTAAAACCTTTTTAAATAATTTAAATCAGATGGGATCACAAATCTCAAATGGTTTGATATTTTTGATCAAGGAGAGTTCGTGATTTAAATCTCAAATATGTTTTATCGAATTGTTTAGTCCTTTAAAGGACTCCTGCCTCCATGTGCCAAACGATTTCAAATACACAATGCACATGTTGAGGAGGAGGATTTATCCAAAAACAAGATGAGTATTTAAACCAGGCCACATATTCTCCCATGTTTTCTAAACCTTATTAAATCACTTGGGATCCAAAATCTCAAAGGATTTGATATTTTTGATCGGGGGAGAATTTGTGATTTAATTATGAAATTTGATAAAAGGTGATCGTTTTGACTCAATTGTGCAGCCTGCTCTCTCATATGTGTTAAACGCCAATCTCGAAGCATATATTGAGGGGGAGCATTTTAAAAAGTAAATAAACTGTCGGGGTGCAAATGCTTTTATGTTTTAATATAATGTGCCTTGATTGAGTTTTAAATGGTTTCTTAATGGTTTTTGTGATCGTAAATGTGCTTCAAAAAGAACTCTTGCCTCTATGTGATAAAATGATTTCAAATATCCTATGCACATATTGAGGGGGAGAATTTACCAAAGAAAATCATATGGCTTTTTCTATGAAAATGGTGATCAAAGAAAATATTTCAAAAGTCCTCTTGCCTCCATGTGCTAAACAATTTCTAAATCATATCCACATGTTGAGGGGGAGGTTTTCTAAATGATCAAAACTATTAAGGTACAAAACGCTTTGATCTCGTATCACAAGTACCTTGATTATTTTTCCAAATGATTTTTTCAATTGGTTTCGAGAAGGAAAGAACAATACCAAAAGACCGACCAATTTACTTTATGCATGGTGTTATAAGGATGGTTAGGTTAGGTATTTGTTCCCACGATCCGCCAGAACCGGAGGGATCTACCCAGGGACAATTCACTAGTTAGTGTAAAAGTCCTTAGGTATGATGAAAAAAGGAGAAAAATGAGAAATGGGAAGAGTGCGGACTGAGACAGAGCTAGTACTGGAATAAACCCAACAAGGTTCTAGTTATGAAGTCTCGGTAAGCACTGAAGGGGTTGAAGAATGAAAAGAAATGAATATGAAAAAGGGTGAAAAGAAATAGCCCTCCAATAATTCAACCTTAGGGCATAAACCGGGTTCAATACATATGCTACTGGTGGTTACCAAGGTAACGCCGGTATTGAAGACAAGACGTCATGGACCCAGTGACGCACTGCACTAAACTTCCCAAGGCACTCAAGTTCCTCTTAAAAGGGCTTGTTTCATTCTCACGGGGAACCGACATAATCTATCGACTTTCTCTTAGAGATTGTTGATATTGAAGAAGGAGATCCTCTCCCTAGTCTCCGACATAGGAACCAAATGTGCACTATTGAGTCTAGAGCCAAGAGATCATCCACAATATCTCATTAGGACACTAAATTCTTGAAGACTTGCTGTTTCACATAATGTGGAAAGTAAGTATATATTAAGAGTCCTACCCATTATCATCGTGGTATTGCCAGAACATCTGAGTGGTATGTAAAAGTATTCACGATGAAGATGGAAATCCTTCTAGAGCCAACATCAAACAAGCTCTTGGTGGGTGACATGTGAGATCTTTTCTAAAGATCAAACTTGTGACAACTGGATAGAAACGATGGGGCGATTCACTCGTGAATCAACCTTGGTCCAGGAAATGGATTGACGGATGCTTTTGGAAAAACCGTTCGATGTGCAAATATTCTTTTCTCTAGCGCATTGAATGTGTATTCATATTTCAAACACAAAAAGTATCTCTGATTGTAAAAATACTTTTGGAAAAACCGTTTGATGTGCAAATCTTCTTTTCTCTTGCACTTCGAATATGTACTCTTTTCATATACTAAAAGTATTTTGATTGAAAATTGATCTTTCTCATAAAACCTTCGTCGTATTGCAAAACTCTTTCTTCAAACAATACGCGATTGTTTTTCAAATCATTTTTCATCAATCAGTGAATCTCAATTTGCTGGTTCACTCACTCCGTGTTGTCTTCTTTGAGACGTTCGGTTTGAGAACCGCTAGAATGTACCGCTAAACCCTGTCAAGGAGATTCTTAGGAATCCTACCTAATCACAGGCGTACTTCGTGTACTGATCAACGGTTAACCGTGGGCCGTGTACCTCAATTCAACGAAAGTGATCAAAGACACTTTCGTGTGTTTTATTGCTAACTGTTGTTTTCAGGTACATTTGGACGGTTGCGCTACTGATCGAATTGAGGAGTCAATCCAAAGCCGCATGCTCACAAAATCCACACTTAATTTGAAGAAATCATGACTGGTGCATATCTACATAACCGCTCGATATTTTCTATACTATGTTCGTTTCGCTACCGCTGCAAATATCTTGATCCAGTAAAGCTTCCGCTACTCTGATGGAAAGATGTCATGATTCAAAAGTGTGAGCATGTCGGTCCGAAAGTCACAACTTCACATTATGGCGATACCACACAACAAAGGGTGATCCAGGGATTTACTGTGGCTGATGATCTCAAAGAAAGCTCGAAGATCATCAAAGATGTGGATCAGTTCAAAGACCTCCACTTAAAGTACAAAAAATATGCGGACTTTGAAGAATCGCTACAAAAGCACAAAGATTGCGGAAATGAAGAATTCAAGTCTACGAGCTCAAGAACGAAGTCAAAGATAGAATGCTAGGAAGCAAAATGTATTTCATGGGGTGACCTCCCTTAGGGGGAGATTGTTAGGAATTGGAAATTCCATGTTAAAGTGTCGGTCACCCCAATAATGGTCTAGCATATGTTAGCTCGTAGATTTGTAGTTATTTACGTTATGTAGTAGTTAATTAGTTAATTTATAGCGTAGATTAGTATAGTGCAACACCGTGGAGGAAGGACGGGTCTTTACCCACTGTATACCTGATCCATAGGCCGATAGGAGGTCGTGTATTGTGTAAGTATAAATACCCCTTCCATCCATGGAAGGGGTGGTGCTTTCAATCTAACATTTGATAATTTTCCAAAGCAAGTCTCTAGCTTGAACCCCCTCTCATTCTTTATCTCTCTAAACTATGGCTAACATGTATTTCCATCATCCAAGACCACCCGAATCATCAACACAATAAATATTAAGATCCTACAAGAAAATTACTTAATATTGGTAAAATTTATTTTGGTTTTGTATAGAA
Source organism: Chrysanthemum makinoi (assembly GCA_910596185.1). Classification (NCBI taxonomy): domain Eukaryota; kingdom Viridiplantae; phylum Streptophyta; class Magnoliopsida; order Asterales; family Asteraceae; genus Chrysanthemum; species Chrysanthemum makinoi. Next base: position 63,883,622 of record OU343221.1, read on the forward strand.
GTCGGATCTAGTTAAAGTTTGAATGGGGGTTTTATACTATAAATGCATGGTTAGGCTGGTTCCAGTAAGGGGATTCAATCCTCTTACTTTTCACTGCCACGTCAACTTTCTCTCTCCAGCGACATTCAGGCGATTAGGTGCCCCAGTAAGGGCGACCAAGATCTTTTTTTTTTTAGTTAATTGCATTTTTGGTCACTGTGGTATCGTCAAATTGCAGATTTGGTCCTTAAAACTTTGAAAGTGCACCAGAGGTCCCTATTTTCAAGTTTTCATTGCATGTTTGGTCCCTGGGTCCACACAGACTAAGGGTATTTTAGTCATTGATGTTGTCTTTTTCTTTTTCTATTTTCTTTTTAGTTTTCTTACATAAATAGTCCCTGTGTTGGAAGGGGTTTTACATATTTAGTCCATACACATTTTTTTTTTATTTGCAAATCTTCTTCCTATGGTTTTGACCCGTTCCTGGTTTGGTCCCTTAACCACTATTTCTGTTAGTTTGACCGTCAAGTGGATGTTTTTGTACGTTTTAGTCCGTTTTTATATGTTTTCGTCTTTTTTTTACGTTTTCGTTCATTTTTTTACGTTTTCGTCCGTTTTTATACGTTTTCGTCCAATTTTTTATGTTTTTATACGTTTCGTCCGTTTTTTTACGTTCTTGTCCATTTTATACGTTTTCGTCCGTCTTTTTATGTTTTCATCAGTTTTCGTCCCTTTTTTTACGATTTTGTACTTTTTTCACGTTTTCATCCGTCTTTATACGCTTTTGTCCATTTTTATACGTTTTTCGTAAGTATTTACACGTTTTTGTCCATTTTTACACGTTTTCATCCACTTTTTTAGGTTTTCATCCGTTTTCGTCTGTTTTTTACGTTTTCGTCCGTTTTTTTACGTTTTCGTGTGTTTTTTTATGTTTTCGTCCGTTTTTATACGTTTTCGTCCGTTTTTTTATGTTTTCATTCGTTTTTATACGTTTTCATTTATTTTTAAACGTTTTCGTCCATTTTTTTACGTTTTCATCCATTTTTGAACGTTTTAGTACGTTCTTTTACGTTTTCATCCATTCTTATACGTTTTCGTCCGTTTTTTTTACATTTTTATACATTTTCGTCCTTTTTTACGTTTTCATCCATTTTTTTACGTTTTCATCCGTTTTATACGTTTTCGTCAATTATTTTACATTTTTATCCGTTCTCATACGAAAAGATGGACTGAAAATAAAATAGGAAAAGAAGAAGACAAGGGTATTTTAGTCATTTGATGTTGATCAGGGACTAAACATGCAACGAAAACTTGAAAATGGGGACCTTTGGTGCACTTTTAAAGTTTTAGAGACCAAATCTGCAATTTGGCCATACCACAGGGACCAAAAATGCAATTAACTCTTTTTTTTTTAAACATTTTTAACACAAAATAAAATTTCATTAATAATTAAAACGTTACATAATAATTCAAATAAAATTAAAACATTACGACAATACAACGACTAAACTAGTTTTGATTATGAAGATGCCAAATGTCTTCCACCAAATCGGCTTTGAGGCTAAGATGAGTTGTTTTGTTGCATATCTCCCTGGCAATTTCCAACGATTCCACATGCGTTCTTATGGGATCATAAGAACGGTGCTGCTCTGCTGGAAAGAATATGGGAGATATCGCCCGCTCTTCGTCCTGAATTATCATATTATGTAATATGATGCATGTGTACATTATATGTGATAGACGCTCTTTGTCAAAACCTTTAGCCGGATGTTTAATCATTAGCCACTTCTTCTTTAGTACACCAAAAGCACGATCCACATCTTTTCTTGCTGCTTCGTGCATCGTCTTTCACAATATTCGTTTGTGATCATTCGTCCCTGGATTTTTAATGGACTTCATAATAACCGAGTATTCTGAATATATCCCATCAGCAAGATAATATCCGCGTTTATAAGGCACGCCGTTAGTAACGAATTCCACATCCGGTGCTCTCCCTGTTTTGAGATCATTGAAAAGAGGCGATGCACGTAAAACATTTACGTCGTTATTCATCCCGGCGACACCAAAGAACGCATTCCAAATCCATAAATCTTGGGATGCGATCGCTTCCAATAAAATGAAAGGATTAGCATGTGGGCAATTCTCCCACGGCCAATCTGTGCAATCGATGCTTCCTATCATCCTAGGAAACCCATGCCTTTCGTAGTGATGAGCATATAGGTTGTCAATGTCACTAACCGTCGGCTTTCGCAAATACTCTGCATCGTATAACTCCATTATGGCCTCACAAAATTTTTCGGGAGACTCACGAATTTTTGACACACCCATTTGCACGTATTCGTCTAGAGCATCAGCATTGACTCCGTATGCCGACGGATTGACGGTACACTTCATCAATGGAGAAATACCAAGTACGCTGCATATTAGGAGTTTGTTGCAAATAAGGTGAATGATCGGTTATATCTCGGACAATTCGTGTGAATAGTCGTCGGCTCATACGGAAACGATCATGGAATGCTATATCGTCGTATCTTGGGGTCTCGTTGAAGTAAGCATCCACTAAACGGTTATGAGCACCCAAACGATCCCTAGTAACAGTGTTTCGTGAGAGTTTAGTTTCTGACGCTTGAAAAGCCTCCCAACACTCTTTCGCAAACATCATAAACTCGGTACTAACTTCATTTTCATCATCCGATGACGAATCGGCAATGAATAGGTCGTAAGAATTAAAACTCATAGTGTGGAAAGAATATAGAGAATGTGTGAAATGAGATTTGTGAATTTAGTGTGTAAATATGTTGTGTATTTATAGGGTAGTTTAGGTTGGTTTTTTTTTAAGCCACAAACGTTCAAAATAATTAATTTTAACGGTAGGATTCTCTTTTTTTTTTTTTTTTTTTTTTTTTTGATATGCAACGGATACAATTTTTTTGTTTTAAAGTGTGAATTCACTCGATCGTCCATGAGATTGATTTGGGAGTGAATTGTGACGATCGACTGAATCCACAACAAGACGATCGATGGTGAATCGATCGCCACAATCGATGGTGAATCGATCGCCACAATCGATCGATCGACTCTATTGGAGGCAGCCCTAAGTTGGTCAACGTTTTGAGTGTTAACTATGTGAGAAAATAGTTTTAATTTGTATTACTTAAACAACCTCATTATTTGAAATATAATATTTAATATTGGAGTTTTTTATGATATGTAAAGTTTTCACTATGTTGTTGTTTACTAGGATTTCGATTTAGTGTAGTCTTAGTTACAAAATGCTATCTGGTGGAAGTGACTGAAAAGTGATATGATGTAAACTTGTATCAATGTTTTAAAGTTGGTAAATCTAAATTTATAACTTAGGTCAAATTCTAGTTTAGTATTAACTTGGTTTTACATTAAAACCAAAAAAATTTAAGGTGATCAAATTTTAATTACACTCCTTTTAACTTTTTGTTTTCAGTCAAATAAAAACCTTTACTATTTGAAATAGGAAAAAAAATATTGAATTATTTTAATATGTTAAAGTTTAAATATATCGGTGTTATACTGAATTTTGGTTAAATGTGGTCTAGTTTAAAGATGCCATCAGATTGATCATTTTTGAAAATGCAATGGCGTAGATGCGCATTTACGATTTATGATAGAAAATTCTAAACTTAGTATCCGTCCAACTCTATCAAATCACTTACTAATTGTAAAACTTATCATAAATTTGTAAAGAAGTTAGATCTAGCTAAAGATTAAAAAGGGTTTTATACTATACATGTAAAAAACATTGTTATTGAAATAAAAGATTTCAGGTAAGAGTTATTTATGATGTGTAAAATTTTGACTACGTTATAGTTTACTTGGATTTCGATTTAGTGTTTTCTAAGTTACAAAATGTTATCGGGTTGAAATGAATGAAAAGTGATATGATGTAAACTTGTATTTATGTTTTAAGATTGGTAAACCTAAATTTAGAACTCGGGTCAAACTCTAGTTTAGTATTGACAAGGTATTACATTAAAATCAAAAAAATTAAAGGTAGTTAAATTTCTAAACACACGCATTTTAACTCTTTGATTCCACTCAAATAAACAATTTTACTAATTGAAACAAAAGATTAAAAAATAATAATAATAATAATAATAATAAAGAAAAAGAAAAAAAAATCTGATTTATTATATTATTTTTATATGTTAAAGTATGACTATATTCGTGTTATACTACATTTTGGTTCAATGTAGTATAGTTTAAACAAAGGATAAAATTCAACTTTTTAGAAAATGCAATGACGTAGATGTGCATTCATGTTTTATGATCGAAAATTATAAATTTAATATTCGGTCAGCTCTAGTAAATTACTTATTATTAGGGGTGAGGACAAAAACCGAAAAAACGAATCGAAACCGAAAAAACCGAAAAAGCCGAACCGAAAAAACCGCCCCATTTGACAAACTGATGGCGGTGATTTTGAATTTATAAAAACTGAATGTTTGGGGCGGTTTTTGGTTTCATAAGAAAAACCGAACCGAGAAAACCGTCCCGCCCCACCTTATTATATGTTTTTATATAATTTAATCTATATAAAAGATTTTCTATTTAATTTTAAAGATTTAAGTATAAAACTTTATCTATTAAAAAATGTGTTGTTTACTATCTATACATTAAAATTTGTTTTATTTATAGATATTATATCTTTGTTTTCGAACAATAATGTTCTTTGAAAATTTCCGCTACAATTCTCGTAAGCGAACGAAAAGTGCAAAGCCGCAAAGACGTGCATTTTATATTTTAGATTGATGTTTGATTGTTTTGTACATTTTTTCGACGCTTTGTATGGCTAGATAATATGCTATTATTGATATTTGTTTAAATATTTTTGCTTGAAAACTTAGAATTGTAAACTTCATATAAGATTAAAACTTGTTTGTTTTCAAGTAAGAAAAAACCGAATAAAAACCGAAACCGAACCGATTCAATGTCAAAAACCGAAAAACCAAAACCGAAAAAACCAAAACCAAACGGTTTGTAGTTTCCAAAAACCGAAATATGCGGTTCGATTTTTGATTTTACCATAAAACCGCCCCACCCCACCCCATGCTCACCCCTACTTATTATTGGTAAAATTTATTTTGATGTTGTATAAAAGTTGGATCTAGTTAAAGTTTGAATGAGGTTTTATACTATATGTGTATCGTTAAGTTGGTCATAGTTTTGAGTGTAGACTATTTGAGAAAAAAGTTTTAGTGTGTATTACGCAATCAACCTTATTTTGGCTATGTTATTGTTTAATGGAATTTTGATTTAGTGTAGTATAAGTTACAAAATACTATCTAGTTGAGACGATTGAAAAGTGATATGATGTAAACTTGTATTAATGTTTTAAGATTGGTAAATCTAAATGTAGAACTTGCGTTAAGCCCTGGTGTAGTATTGACATGGTTTTACAATAATACCAAACAAATTTAAGGTTTTCAAATTTTAAAAAACACACCTTTTAACTTTTTGGTCCTAGTCAATTAAACAACCTTACTAACTGGAAAAAAAATTTATTTATTGATTAAGTTCAATATGTTAATGTTTGACTGTATCGGTGTGGATTCAACGTAGTCTAGTTTAAAGATGGGATCAGATTGAACTTTTTAGAAAATGCAATGACGTAGACGCGCATTTATGTTTTATGATCGAAAATTCTAAATTTAGTATTATGCCTGCTCTATTTAATCACTTATTATTTGCAAAATTTATCTTGATTTTGTATAGAAGTTGGATATAACTAAAGATTGAAAAGGGTTTTATACTATACATGTATGGTTAAGTTGGTCAAAGTTTTGAGTTTTGACTATGTGAGAAAAAAGTTTTAGTTTGTTATTACGTAAATTTTTTTATTAATTGTAATAAAAGATTTCAGGTCAGAATTATTTATGATCTGTAAAATTTAACTACGGTATTGATTACTTGGATTTCGATTTAGTATAGTCAAAGTTACAAAATGCTATCGGGTTGAAATGAATGAAAAGTGATATGATGTAAAGTTGTATTTTAGTTTTAAGATGGGTAAATCTTAATACAGAACTCAGGTCAAACTCTAGTTTAGTATTGACTCGGTTTAACAATAAATTCAAACAAATTTAAGGTGGTCAAATTTTATATAAACCCATTTTAATTTTTTGGTTCCAGTCAAATAAATAATTTTACTAATTGAAACAAAATATTAAAAATAATATGTTAATATTAATTTAAAGTAAAATAAAAAATAAAAACGAGTTATTTTATTATTTTTATATGTTAAAGTTTGACTATATTGGTGTTATACTTTATTTTGGTTCAATGTAGTCTAGTTTATAGATGGGATCAAACTGAACTTCTTAGAAAATGCAATGACGTAAATGAGCATTTATATTTTATGATCGAAAATTCTAAATTTAGTATTCTGTCAGCTCTAGTAAATTACTTATTATTGGTAAAATTTATCTTGGTTTTGTATAGAAGTAAGATATAGTTAAAGTTTGAATGGGGTTTTTCTGAGTGTTTACTTAGATTTCGATTTGGTGTTTTCTAAGTTACAAAATGCTATCGGGATGAAATGAATGAAAAGTGATATGATTTAAACTTGTATGTATGTTTTAGATTTCGATTTGGTGTTTTCTAAGTTACAAAATGCTATCGGGATGAAATGAATGAAAAGTGATATGATTTAAACTTGTATGTATGTTTTAAGATTGGTAAATCTAAATTTAGAACTCGGGTCCTACTCTTGTTTAGTATTGACTTGGTTTTACATTAAAATCAAACAAACTTAAGGTAGTCAAATTTTTAAATACACTAATATTAACTTTTTGTTTCCTTACAAATATACAATTTTATTAATTGAAACAAAAGATTAAAAAATATATATAAAAAAATAAAAAGAGTTATAATATTATTTTTACATGTTAAAGTTTGACTATATTGGTGTTATAATAAATTTTGGTTCAATGTAGTCTAGTTTGAAGATGGGATCCGATTGAAATTTTTAGAAAAAGCAATGACGTGGATGCGCATTTACGTTTTATGATAGAAGATTCTAAATTTAGTATTCGGCTAGCTCTATTAAATCACCTTTATTTGTAAAATTTATCATTATTTTTTATTGAAGTTGGATCTAGCTCTATTAAATCACCTTTATTTGTAAAAACTTTATTATGGAAATAAAAGATTTTAGGTAAGAGTTATTTATGATGCGTAAAATTTTAACTACGTTATAGTTTACTTGGATTTCGATTTAGTGTTTTCTAAGTTACAAAATGCTATCGGGTTGAAATGAATGAAAAGTGATATGATATAAACTTGTATTTATGTTTTAAGATTGGTAAATTTAAATTTTGAACTCGGGTCAAACTCTAGTTTAGTATTGTTTTACATTAAAATCAAACATATTTATGGTGGTCATGTTTTTAAATACACTTATTTTAACTTTTTGGTTCCAGAAAAATAAACAAATTTTACCAATTGAAACAAAATATCAAAAATAATAAAAATAAAATAAAAATAAATAAGAAAGCGTTATTATACTATTTTTACATGTTAAAGTTTGACTTTATTGGTGTTATACTAAATTTTGGTTCAATGTAGTCAAGTTTAAAGATGGGATTAGATTGACCTTTTTAGAAAATGCAATGATGTAGATGTGCATTTATGTTTTATGATCGAAAATTCTAAATTTAGTATTCTGTTAGCTCTAGTAAATTATTTAATATTGGTAAAAATTATTTTGGTTTTGTATAAAAGTCGGATCTAGTTAAAGTTTGAATGGGGTCTTATACTATACATGTATGGTTAAGTTGGTCAAACTTAGGAGTGTTAACTATGTCAGAAAATAGTTTTAATTTGTATTACTTAAACAACCTCATTAGTTGAAATAAAATATTTCAGGTTGGAGTTTTTTTATAATATATAAAGTTTTGACTATGTTATTGTTTTCTAGGATTTTGATTTAGTGTAGTCTTAGTTATAAAATTATATCTAGTGGAAGTGATTGAAAAGTGATTTGATGTTAACTTGTATTAATGTTTTAAGATTGGTAAATCTAAATTTAGAATTTACGTCAAATCATAGTTTAGTATTGACTTGGTTTTACATTAAAACCAAACAAATTTAAGGTGATCAAATTTTAAATACACTCCTTTATAACTTTTTAGCTTGAGTCAAATAAAAAACCTTACTATTTGAAACAAAAGATAGAATTAAAAAACAAAATGAGTTATTGAATTACATTAATATGTTAAAGTTTGACTATATCGGTGTTATACTGAGTTTTGGTTCAATGTAGTCTAGTTTAAAGATGGGATCCGATTGATCTTTTTTGAAAATGCAATGGCGTAGATGCGCATTTACGTTTTATGATAGAAAATTCTAAATTTAGTATCCGACCAGCTCTATTAAATCACTTATTATTTGTAAAACATATCATGATTGATCTTTTTTGAAAATGCAATGGCGTAGATGCGTATTTATGTTTTATGATAGAAAATTCTAAATTTAGTATCCGGCTCTATTAAATCACTTATTATTTGTAAAACATATCATGATTTTGTATAGAAGTTGGATATAGCTAAAGATTGAAAAGGGTTTTATACTATACATGTATGGTTAAGTTGGTCAAAGTTTTGAGTTTTGACTATGTGAGAAAAAAGTTGTAGTTTAGTATTACGTAAAAAACTTTATTAATTGTAATAAAAGAATCCAGGTAAGAGTTATTTATGACCTGTAAAATTTGAGTATTGTATTGTTTACTTGGATTTCGATTTAGTGTAGTCAAAGTTACAAAATGCTATCGGGTTGAAATGAATGAAAAGTGATATGATGTAAAGTTGTATTTATGTTTTAAGATTGGTAATTCTTAATATAGAACTCAGGTCAAACTCTAGTTTAATATTGACTCGGTTTTACAATAAATTCAAACAAATTTAAGGTGGTCAAATTTTTATATAAACTCATTTTAATTTTTTGGTTCCAGTCAAATAAACAATTTTACTAATTGAAACATGATACGCGTACGAAGCGCGTTCGGGGTAAAAGAAACTTCCTTTTCGTCGAGTAAGTTTTTCAACACCTTAGGCAGTGAACCTAATCGTTGTAGTGTAGTATTGGTTAAGCCTCGTGTATTGATATCGTTCTATAGGGGAATAGGAATGCTAGCAAGAAGTGCATTACGCTAAGGTGGGGTTGAGGATGATTCTTTTTTTATCTTTTATATGTTTTTTAGAAAGCTAAGGGTAAATCTCGGGGTAATTGGTTTGGGAGTGGTACTTCTACCGATTACTTCTACTATTCTAATTATCTATTACTACGGGTAGCTATGTCTATTTGATTGTGTGCTCGTATGATGATTAAAAATGTGTTTACCTAGATACTATTACTCCCTAGTTATATTTTATTGTTGGTTTAATTGTCACGTCCTTATTCTTAACGCGTTGTGTTTTCTAAGGTCGTAGGGTGTGCCTTTGTCCTAACTCTTTGAGAATACCTTTAGGTTATTGCCTACGAAATCCGCTAGATTAATCATAAACTAACTCTAAGGTTATCTTTGGATGTTTAGACTACGAAATCCGCTAAATGATTCATAAACTAATGTTCACAAAGATTACGCAAGCATTTAAACACAACGATAGCCTAGTTGCACTCCTAAGCCAATTACAATTAAGATAAGAGACAATCAATCAATAATTAACAACTAGGTTTCATAGATCTAAGCAAACACATAAGAAATTAAGCTAGACATGTTAAACAAGCAAGCATACACACATTCAATGGAAGACATAATGATAATAATGGATTAAAACACTTATCCTGATGTGTAAAATAGGGTTTGGGACCCTAAGATACTGTCCAAGTCGGACTACAAACGCTTAGGTTTTTACCCAAAAAGTATACCTCTAAATGCGAAAAATCGAATTCTATATATAGATTTACACATGCGACGCCGCCGCTTATAGGTTGGACCGGCCGATAACCGTCATTAAGGTTTTCGTCTTGGCCAAGTTATCGATGGGACGGCGTCACGTTGTAGTTGTGACGCCGTAGGGCTTCATATGGGACGCCGTCTTGGTTCTTGATCTGGGCCGTTTGAGATGAAAATTCTTAGTGACGCCCTTCCTCTTCAAAGCCTGGCGCCGTCAGGTGTTGTGAGCAAAAAGTCCACTGAGCCGTCAGGTGCATTATTTAGCAAATCAGTAGAGAGGGACGGCGTCGCCCTTTAGTTGGGATGCCGTCAGGTTCAATTTTAGCAGCTTGAGTGGCTTCGATCTTGACTTTGCCATTTTCTTCATTTATTCACTCCTTTTCGACCAAATATGCATCATTCCAGCATTTTGCTTTCAAGAGACCTAAAAAGTGAAAAGGAACAAAATTAAGCAGTAACGGATATAAAGTGTGGCCGATTAAGGGCTTAAATGACCCCTTAAAAGTGTATGTTTTAAATCCTTATCAAATATCGCTACACTTGGTATTTGCTTGTCCTCAAGCAAATGTGCTTTTGGCCAATCAATTTATAAGTTGGGGCATGAAGCATTGGTTTAACATAATTCACAACAAGTAAAAGAACCGCAATAGTCATAACAAGCACGGAAATTATATACTAGCACCTCACAAGGGGTGTTTGGATTCTCTCATCTCTCGAGTGTATATGAAATATAGTAAATGGAAATGGAAGATAAACACTCATTACCTGCCATAGTACATAGATTACCATAGGCTTGAGACTAGATCAAACTTCCACCGCTTTGGCGTAAGCACCTAGGAACAACTATCTAAGAGGTCTTTTAAAGGGTTGTAACGTTAGGCTTACAGTAGGGAAACAAAGGGTTTGGTTGAATAGGCGATTTAGTGGTGGCAAGTCAAAAATATTATGTTACAAGCATGAAAAGAATGGCGTTGCTAAGCCAAGACTCGACTCATTAAACTCTAGATAACTTGAAACAAACATACATAAATTTAAAAGACATAAACATAAAGAAAGATGTAGGATAATAACCCGTTTTTTGCATACGTTTTTACTCTACCATCCTCTACGATAACATCAAAATATAAGGGATTTATAGGAGCATCCCTACACTTGAGTTTTTATTTCTCTAACACTAATTTGGCCGATTTGAAAAGATCAAAACACTTGGAGTATTTAATTACGTAAATAAAGGGAATTTGAATTTAACGTTCCTTCCCCGCCAATCCATAAAATATTACTTTTACCCATGAGTCCCAATCATCCCAAAACCAAAAAGATATGACTCGAGTTAGAAACCATGCAAGTAACTAGATAATTGAACTAAGGGTTTAGTATGATAACAATAATGCACTAAAGGTGAGTGCATACAAGGTAGGCTAAGGCGATTTGGGTGTACATTTGGGGGTGGATTGTAAACTATGCTCTTCATTGATATTCCGGAAAACCGAAACATCACGAGAATTGCGAAAAGGATAGGCTCTTAGGGGTTAACTAGGGGTATCGTGTACTAAAGATGAGTACATCACAAGGGTATGGGGTAATTACTCGACCGATGTGGAAGAAGTAATTATAATACGGGTTTCAAACAAGGGTTATCCTAATGCCTCTTATCATTTAGTTATTCCTAACTACACAAGTGTAGTCTCACTAGCGATCTCGGAATGCATCACAAAACAAGTTCTAGAATCTATTATACTACCGGTACACTCTCTAAGCATTAAAGGTAAATCTTTTTATTCCTAAAGATCTAGGGGCGAACCTCACATTTTTGGGGTGAAATTTTGATTGTAAATGGTTTTTTGTGCTAGTCATATAACTCCTATCCATGAGATGCTTTATTAAAACTAAAGTTTTTGCTCGTACATGTCATAAAAAAATTTAAATTTGGTGCTAAAATTGCCCTAACAAATATCTCTCATAGTTTATTACATAATTACCAAAGACAAGACAAATAATCAAGGATAAGCATAGTTTCTAAGTTCCCGTTTTATTCTCCCTCCCTACACTTAAACCGAACATTGTCCCCAATGTTCTCCAAAAGTATCAAAGTTATGATAAAGGAAGGTAAGTAAAAGAGAAAGAAACTAGTACTCCCCTGATTAGCTCGGTAGGATCCGTGTTGTTAGGATTTGGAAAATCCAGTAGTTAAAGTGTCGGTCACCTCAAGTATATGTAATCGTTAGAAAGCTCGTAGTCGTAGTTATTTTATGTTATGTAGTATTTAGTTATGTAACACCGTGGAGGACGGACGGGTCTTTATCCACTGTATGCCTGATCCACAGCCCGTATGTATGCTTATTGTAAGACTATAAATACCTCCCAAGGTAGAGAGTTGGAGCTCATAATAAGATTTTTCTTTCTCTCACTAAAGTTCCCAAACCTCTAACTTTCTCTCTCTGAAACTCATCTTATATGCCTACTTTATTTATGGTTTGATGTGTATGTAAAATCCAATATGTTACAAATGGTATCAAGAGCCATGGTTAGATCATCTCTTACATATCCTTGGATTTCTAGTGGTTTTAGATGGTTTTGAGTTTGAAAAAGTTTAGTGGTTTTTGCATCATTTGGTTCATTTCTTGTGTTAAAGTTTGAATTTGGAGTGTACTTTTGTGTTTAGGATCATTGTATGTGCTTGGGTTTTGATTTGGTAAGCTAGAATCACTGTGGTTGAGCTTGTTTTGGATTTAAAAGTGTGTTTTTAAAGTTTTTCTTGGTAGCTTAACTTGGCTCTCTGAGTGATTTTCATGCTAGCTTAACTTTGCTTCAAGAAAAGGTAGCGAGTTGTAGTGAGTTTTCAGAGCGACTTGTCTCTTTAGACAAGTTTTAAAAACAAGTACACTTAGTGGATTCTCCACTACGGGTAGCGACTTGGTAAGGTAGCTACTTGCTTTCAATTTTGATAGCGACTTGTTCTTTAAGTTTCTTAGCGACTTTGGTGTAGCCGCGATTTGGACCTTAGCGAAGTTGCTATTTAGCGACTTGAAGTTTTAGCGACTTGGTGCATAGCTTAATTTGTCAGTCAAAATTAGTAGCGATTTGGAACTTAGCTTAATTGTCTTCTAATTACTTAGCAACTTGGTGCTTAGCTTAACTTGGTTCAAGAATTCTTAGCTTAATTTGGTTGACTCTTGTATGTAATATGGTTTTCTCTTGATTTAGTAAAATCCCATGAAAGAATCTATTTCCTGGTTTAATCATTGAGTTATAAAATCCTGTGTAATCTTTAAACATGTCTACCAACGTACCTACAATCATCTCCATCGCTGTTAGGATGTTCAAGCAACCGGGTTCAGATACTCGATCCACCCATGCTTGACATAATCCGACTAAGACTCTTGGGCTCAACGAATCAGATTGTACTGTCTTGGAAAGGAAAATGGGGTCAACATTCTCAAATCGATTGATGAAGGACCTTATCGATTGAGACTACAAGAGACTTAATTGATACAGCAGCAGATGGAACAATGATCTATGGGATAGACAGACCAAAGACATATGATGAGCTCAATGATAAGGAGAAAAGAGATTTGATGTCTTGATATCGTGGCTTCTAACATCATACTTCAAGGTCTTCCAAAAGATATCTACAAGCTTATCAATCACAACAATCGGCCAAGGCAGTGGGATAATGTCAAGATGCTTCTTTCTGGTTCTCAATTAACTATGGAAGACAGAGAATCACAACTCTATGATGAATTTGAGCACTTCAAGATGAAACCAGATGAAAGTGTCTATGAGTATTACGTGAGATTCCACAAGCTTGTTAATGACATGAGGAACATCAGAATGACTATGCCAAACATTCATTGAACTCAAAGTTTGTGAACAACATGAATCCCGAATGACACAAGTTTGTCACCTCTGTGAAGCTAACCAAAGGATTGAAGAATACAAACTATGAGCAACTCTATGCCTTCCTTCTTCAAAATGAGAGACATGCTATGTTTGAAAAAAGGATTCTTGATCAGTTTAAAACCAACAGGGAGAGACAAGCTCATCAAATGATTCAACTGCCTTCTACTCAAACATTGGAATTACCACCAAAGCATCTCAAGTTATACTTATGGGTAATGGTAATCACAAACTCATTCCTTATCCCATGTTCAAACAAGCCGATGCCGATGCCCGTGGAAACTTCATTAATCAACTGGCTCTCATGATTAGTCAAAACATGAACTCTCCCACACACCAACAACAACCTCAGAACAGCATCAAATCCACACAATCAAGCCACCGCCGAGATGGGAAGGTTGTGGTACAACCAGTTCAAGAAAGGCAGTATGAACAAGGAAGAGGTGGAGTCGGTAGAGGATATGTGGCAAATCAATAGGGAAGGAATGGAAATCAAGGACAAGCAAACCTATCAAGTGCTACAATTGTGGTGGTGAGGGACATATTGCAAGGAACTCGCACATCGCCAAACGCCTCGAATGCGAGTACTTCAGGGATAAAATGTTGCTTGTGCAAGCTCATGATAATGGTGCAGCTTTGGATGAAGAGGAGTTGTTGTTTCTGGCTGAGGGAAATGCTAAGACATGTGATGCGTGATGTGGATGAGCGCCAATTCGGAGATAGGCCACAATCATCGAATGCCTTTCAAGTCGCTGATTGTGATGCATACGACTCTGACGTTGATGATGAACCTACCGCACAAACCATTTTCATGGCTAGCATTTCTCCAATGGTCTCTCCTAAAGTCTCTTCATCACCACAAGCTGGTCCATCCAAAGACAAAATCATTTCTGATGTACTAAAACTATATGATGAAGTTGATGAGCAAAAGATACATGACGAAGTACAATCAACTGAAATTATTGAGTCAGATATTGAAAATATGGGTAATATCAATGTTGTCCCATATGATCAATATGTGAAACAAAGTGAAAGTGAGATTGTACCAAGTGATGTATCTTATGCAGTCAATGATGACTATGCTTTTGATGAATACACTGCATGTGCCCATGATGATTCTGTATCTCGAACTTAATGCCTATTAAGAACGTGTTGCTATTTATGAACAACGAGCTAAGTTTGAATTAACCACCCGTGAGCAGGAGATGGATGACCAAATGCGCATAATTATTAGAAAAAGAAAATTTAGAGAAGAAGTCTTAAAACAAGAGTTAAACTCCTTACAAGAAAAGCTTTCTAAAACCGCTAAGCAAAAACAAGAACTTCAAGAAAATGTTAAAATGCTTAAGCAAGAATTCAATGCTAAGGAATCAAAACTTTTGAATGATTTTTCCAATCTAAAAACTTTGAAAACAAGCTTGAAAATAAGTTGTACGCATAAGGGAATACCATTCAGACCGCTTCACTTGATCACTAAGCATAGAGTTCTTTGCGATAAGCATAGCATTCCCCTTGTTGAGGAACCAAATCCAGAGGTCATTAAAAGGCTAGAGCTACTAATAAGGTGATCTATGATGGAAATGAGATTCTTAAACCTAGACAGAAACCTAGTTGCGTTGAGTGCACCGAGGAAGATAGAAAATTAGATGATGCATCTAGGTAGAAAATGAATAAGAAGCTAGAAGATCCCTGAAAAAAAAGAATAACATAACGATCAAACCCCATGATTACAAGAAGGAAAATTGGATTTCCTTAAACAAGTTTAAGCCTCAAACGTTGTTAACACCCGAACAAGTGTTCTGGAAAAAAGGATTTAGATAAGCAAAAAGCGCGAGAATCTTGTTGTTACAAACCCTCCTTAGAAAAATGCCTTCAAAGAATCGTGTATCCTCCAAATATACCAATGCATCTAGTTCCTAGAACTATTGCCACTAAAAGCAAGACCTTAATCAGCCAATATGTTATCTTTCAATTATTTGTTGATTTTGAGAAAACTTGTAAGAAAAGGATCACACCCACTGGGATAATGAAGGGGAAAGGGGTTTTGAGCAAACTAAAGAATGTTATTTAACCGAGGTCATGCCTTTCTTTAAACAATTAAAAGGTCAATTTGAGAGTCTTAAAAGGGGATGGACTTAGATATTAAAGAAATGGAAAAGGAATTTGATGCAATGATTGTTGAGGTTAGTGAATATGAGCGAGAATTAAAATATAATGAGATTGAGAGGAAGAACTTGCATACCTTGAATGAGAATCTTATTTCTAATGTATTGCTCAAGATGTGTTTTACATTGCTACAAATTGTTCCATTAATGCTTCTCAATTTCATGAATTATCTGTTGCTCGGAAAGTCTCCCATGATCGTGTCATTGAGCTTGAAAAAACTAACTCTAAACTGCATGATAAAATTGAACAGGATGATCATGATAACCTGGTAAAACAGTTTTCTAAATTAGAAGTTGAGCATCTTGCTTTGTAATTAAAATATCAACATCTAAAAGAAAATGTTAAAACCTCAAATATCAAGACATCCTTGGATGTTTCTCAATTTGATGCAGCTTTTTGAAATTAGCAAACGTGATGAACAGATTCGAGCTCATTATAACACGATCGAAAATTGAAAGCCCAAATCTCTCAATTTAAGGGTGAAAAGAACAATGTGACTGGATCCCAAATGCCTCCTCCTTTAGATTCTCAAGATTTCAAACTTTTCATCTTCAAAACTTAGTTAATGCCTTACAAAAGGAAAACACGAGTTTTCTAGAAGAAAATGAAAAAATTAAACGAAACTTTAAAGAGTTATATGATTCAATGAAAGTCACTCGTGACCAAAACAACGAAAAATAACGTCTTTACAAAAGGAAATTGAGAATCGAGGAGTCGGAAAATGGAAACTGCCACTTGTTTTTAATAAGAATGTTGCACCAAAGTCATCCTCAGACTGCAAATACACTGTGACTATTAAATACATTCCTCCTCATCATAGGAATAATGAACCTGCGTTTCATGACTATTGTGCTTACCTTAAGGATAGTCTAGAATGTCTCCGTGAGATTGTTGAAGAGGATTTCATTAATAAACCTCTTGATAGAGAAATTAGGTTTGCTTGCATTCAGGCCAAACGATCTCAGGAGCTGCTAGAATGTTTAATTGCAACATGCCCTAAATTCTTTGGTGCGAAAGGTAAAGTTGTGATGCCTTGTTCTATGCCTAGTGCCAACCATAAAAACCATTCTATGCCCAGTTTTAAGAAAGTGAACACCAATGTGCCTTCTAGTAGTACAGACCCTTGCACATCTAGTTCAGAATGCAAAAGTAGATCAACCAACTAATGTTCCCATAATTCGCTCTACAGAGTAATCGTGACATTAAAGCAAGTGGGTCAAAGCCTCCAGTGCAATACCAAGAAAGATAGGACCTCGCAAGCTAAGAATGTGCATTGGAAGAAAGTAGAAGACCAACCTAGAAACTTTAAGCTTGAGTTGAATAAAACGAATCGTGTTGATTCTAGTATTAGCCATAGGCGCATCTGTAATTAATTCAAATTCCATACTATTTGCAAACCATGTAATGATGTCTCGCTTTGAATTCTCGCTTGCTAATCATGAATATGGTGTGAATGCTTATTCTAATGTCAGTCAAATGCCCAGCTTAAAATTGTTAATGCTAAAAAACATGCTAAGAAGGCTAAAAGGCAAAGACGAAAGAAAGTTAGAAAATAGTGGAAACCCACGGGAAGAACATTTAGTAAGATAGGTTATCAATGGATACCTTTTGGCCATAAGGATAATCAGCTTTGCCATCAACTGCTAAGACAATGCCCAATAGAAAATGGATGCCTACAGGTAGAACTATTCCCTTAAGAAGTGAACATACTTTGAATAGGTCAAATACGGATACTCAGCAATTGCATCTATTTCTCTATGATTCCATTGCTTCTATTTCTCGATATGGGTGTTTCTATTTTCGATGTGGGTGTTCCAATTACTGTTACTAACCAAGTGGAACCCATTCTTGCATGGGGATCCCAATTATCCAGCTTATCCATTCTTTTCTGTGTTCAACCGCAGATCGTTCAAATCGTTCTCGTGGTACTTGGACTCAGCCGCTCCAAGCATATGACTGAGACCCGTTCGCGCTCATGAACTTCGTGGAGTAAATTCATCGAGATGTTAGATTCGAACGACCATTTTGGAGCAATTATGGGTTATGGTGATTATGTAGTTGGCAAAGTGTAATCTCCGTGGTATATTATGTGGAAGGTCTTGGTCATAATTTGTTCTCTCGTTGGTCAATTCGTGATTCGATCTAGAGGTGGCATTTAAAAAACATACTTGCTTCGTTAGAGAACTTGATGGTGTGGAATTATTAAGAGGTACTCGTGGTTCTAACCTATACACCATCTCTATCGAAGACATGATGAAGTCTTTCCAACTGCCGGTATGTGCTAAAACACATCCCTTTTTGTTATCAAAACTGACCCAAAATAACCAAGAAAGAGCCGCTTATTGCTAATATTTGTGGTTTTCTTGAGTTTGTGCTTGTGCAGGTATGGATATGTAAAAACACGCAAAAAGGAACCAAATCGACGAAATCCGAGCACGAGAGATTAAGAGAGCTTAAGCCGAGCCGAAGGTCAATTATGCATTTATGAAGATTTCTAATCTCGAGATGATTTTGAAGATTTGATCAAAGTTTGAAGAAATGTCGAAATAGTCCCTCAAGTTTCAAGATTTGTCAAATGGCCCCTGAAGATTCAAATCTTGCAAATTCATTCCCTGGTCTATTGAAGATTGACAAATTCAGTCCTTGAAGATAATTTCAGAATTTACATGTTTGGTCGCTTGGATTTTCAAAGATTTACATTATTGGTCCCTATATTGCATCATGGATCCATTAATAGTCCATTGTATATCCAAGTCCAATATCTAGCCTTCGGTCCAATAACAATATATCCGGCCCAATCCATTTCCAACCTTTACCCACCCAATATACTATACCCTTGCCATTTAACCCCGCTTAACCTTTTGAAATATAATAAACAAACACAAACGCGCCCCAAACGTTGCCACCCTCGCCTCTTCTTCCCAACCAAACACACCCGTACACCACCAATTACCAACTCCCAAACATAGAACCTCGTACGAAGAATCTATTCCACCTTCTAGACCCACTGACATAAATGTCAGATAAGGTGCCACTTGGCCAATTGGCACAATATCATTGGCAAAACACCTCTATGGATGAAATGGTGCAACTGATTGGTAAGTGACAAGGATCGAATGAGTGGCTCAAAATAGCTTCTAGGCCTTTCTGATGAAGAATCCAAGACCTCCCCGGCTATAAAGGACCCTTTGGCTCACATTTCATTTCGTGCAATCCTTTAGTTTATTTTAAGCTTATTGTTATTTCATTTCAAAGAGTTTTTCTTAAATGTTTTCTTAAGTTTTCATTGTATTCTCAAGTTCTTGTAATCCATTTTCAAGATAATAAAAATTCCAAGTTTTCACCTTTAATCTTGTATCTCTTGTTTTGAATAATCAATAAGCTCTTTTGAACTATGGAATAAGCTCATCTTAGCTTATTATAGCTTTTGTGAGCTTACATTGCACCCCATCACTTGTCTACTAAATTCATTACATTCTCAAAATTTTCAAGTCAACAAAAAGTCAACTGTTTGTGATCTTGGTTCTAAATGGTTATGGTTTGATTGTGATGGGTTGATTAGATGATAAATGGGTTAGGTTAGTGGTTCTATAGCTGGTTTGCAAGCCATAGTGGTTGGATCTCTTGTAAGTGTGCTTATAATCTCATGAGCCTAATATTAGTAGCAGAGTCATTTCTCATAAAGTAGTGTAATTTGCTGTCTCATTAGCTTTAATTTAGTGCATTAAATCTGTTTTGATGATTAGCATAAGTGCTTGTGTATTTGAGCTTAATTAGATTACATTTTCTCACATAAAGTAGTGTTTGGATCAAGGTTTTAAACTGTTCTAGAGGTTAACATTTTGGAATATATCAGTTGTTTGAAGCTTGTCATGGTTATTTGATGACATTTCTGTCTTAGATTTGCTGCTATTTGTGCTAAAAGTCAAAATCACTAGTCATCTGTTCTCTTGTTTGCAACTGTTAAAATCGCTTAACTCAAATCAATGCATATGGGTTTAAAACTTGATAAAATAGCTTGAATAACTTTCATTTCATCAAATTACATCAAGATCAGTCCAAGATTTGCATTCAAATCTCAAGAAATTCAAAGGTTCAAACTGTTTTCAAAGTCAAAATGTGTCAAAATTGGTTTTATGTAAACTTGCAAAGATCTGCATGTGGTTCAATAAGGCTTGTTAGGGTCTGATTTTTGGTTTAGGTGTAGTCTGCTAGGTAGTCTTTAAGGCCACTTATCTGTTTTTGGCTCTAGCTTTTCTCGATAAGTCTGGTACATAAGCTCAAACATCGACCTGTTCCTCTGTCTCGTCTAAAATCACTAGCCTATAGTCTAGTGAACCGCTTATTTAAGGTTAGGAGTAGCTTAATTTAGTTGGTTATAGCTTATTTTAGTGTAATATTGCTTTTGTAGAAGTTTGGTTGCTTAATATGCTTGTTTGCTTATTTCTAAGTGCTCATTTGTTATCAAAATACACTGCAGCCCTTGATTCTCACACATAAGCACTACATTTCTTATTTTTCATAGAACCAGAATAGCATTTTAGCATTTTTCTGATATTTTCATAAAGTTTGGTCACTGTTTGCTATTTTTCTAGATTTAAAATAGATTTTAATCACTTTTAATTAGCTTTAATTGCAATTAATTGAGAAAAAGTTCCAAAAATAATTTTTCAATTTTAACAGTTTAAGATAAATATAAAAAGCATAAAAAAGATTTTTCCATATTTTTCCCCTTTTATTTGGTATTTTTCACAATTTAAATTAGATTAAAATAGTTTTAAATTAGTAGAAAATAGAAAATTAATCTGAAAAATAAAAAAAATAGTTTTGAAAAGTCTCTTATGATATTTTAGATTTTATAAAAGTAGTTTCATATTTTTCTCCTTAAATTTCATAATCTTTAGTATTTTAATTTAGTTTAAAAGTTTAAAAATTAGTTTTTAATTTAAATAAAATCCAGAAAAATCCAAAAAAATAGTTTTAATTCTAAATTAGTTTTTGCATATCATTTTTTAGTATAAAAGCAATTTTAGGCATTTTTAGGTTATAATTTAGACATACTTGCATTTTAATTACGTTTTAGTTATATTCGCACTTAGGATTTCCCGTAGAATAGATTCCCTTAATTACTTTCCCGATTCCCGTAGTTTAATTAATAAAATCAAACAAATCAAAACATCGAGCATTAAATTCCAAACCAAGAACGACGTTAAGCGCAATTCACTGTTGGGAAACGATTCGGGTTGTCTAATCCGTATACACGATCACACACGGGATTTGATTTATTATTCTTTTCCTAAAGGAATTTGAATCTATCTTCGTGATTATTTTTGATATCGATATTGAGGTTTTTATCCATACACATAACCCCTAAGCCTTCATTATCAAAGACTCAGTGCCCGAGCCGTTTTAAGTTTCTTACGGTTAGTCATTCACAAGTGGCTAGCTTGTGTGAGCAAGCTTGACGTTGCTTGTTGACATTGTGCGAATCAAATTTTACGCCGCGGGCCGAGGTTGTGTCACGATAATATCGTTTGAGGTTTGACGATTAGTGACTCGAGATCCTTCATTCGTGAAGTTACTATTTTTCTATAAAATAAAAAGTAAAAAATATTTTCCTTTTTCTTTTGTATATATATATATATCAGATTAAAATACAAAAAGATTTTCTCTTTTGTTTTTGCTAATAAATAGAAGACATCAATTATATAACATTCTCAACGGAGGTGTTATCATTAATAAGTTCCCGAACTAAAGATCAAAAACTTGCCTTTGTGTCGCTTGTGGATTTATTTATTTCTATCGGATAAACAAACTGTGGGGTGGGTATAAGGACGGCCTGACATTAAATTGCGGCTACGAAGAAGCGGGTTTTAATAAGCTTCATACGACCTAAAAGCTTCTCCGCTCGCTTGTGCGGTTGTCTTGTAGAGGTGATTTATTCACTTGGGATTATTGGTTAAGTTCACTGTGTTTTCGAATACCGTTCGCTTTAATTGCCCTGGTTTTGAAAGTGCATGCTCGCTCTAATAACTACTGAATCGATACTGGCCGCTACAATTCGCGGTCGAAATAGACGTGCTCCATTAGTCGAACCCGAGATTCGAACTAATCAAACCCCACCCATCATCGAAATGGCGGAGGACAACCGATCTATGCTAGAACAACTCCAAGCACCCACCGAGGGTTATGGAGAAGCCATCGCCGTCCCAATCGCGCGATAACTTCGAGCTTAAACACGGATTGATAAATTTGTTTTCGTTGCCAATTTTACGGATGCGAGAGAGACGATCCTCACTCTCATATCCGACGATTCAACAAGCTCACGCCTACGATCAAGTACCGTAACGTTCCGGAAGAGGCTATCAAGCTACTACTCTTCCCATTTTCACTTGAGGGGCCGCCCGGATTTGGCTCGAAAAACTACCCCTCGATCGATAACCACATGGGAGAATTTAGTATCAAAATTCGTGAACGAATTCTTCCCACCGTCTAAAACAACAAGCCTTAAAAATGAAATAACAAAATTCACACAAAGATTTGATGAATCATTTAGTGAGGCATGGGACAGATTCAAAGATTTGCTTAGGCAATGTCCCCATCATGGTTTTTCTGAGTTGCACCAACTTGATACGTTTATTAACGGTTTGAATGAGAACAATCAAGACTCTCTCAATGCTGCCGCGGGTGGTAATTTGTTGACCCGATCAACGAGAGATGCCTTGTCCATTATTGAGAACAAATCTAAAGTTCGTACATCACGTAGCAAATCGGTTGCTGCCCGAGTGAATGATACACCATCATCTTCGCCTCACGGAAATACGCCTAGCACCGATGCTAAGATTGATAAGCTTACGGATATGATCCGTGCTTTGGTTAAGATTAATTCTTCTCCACCCGCCAAGTCAAAGCTGGAAATGACTTGTACTACTTGTGGTGGCCCGCATGCCTACTACAATTGTACCGCCACCGATGGACATCCTTTCAATGCTAATGCCGTAACCGGAGGTAACCAATACCGCTCTCAAGTTGAACCGAATCCTCGTGTTAGTAATCAAATGGTACCTCCGGGATTTTCTCCATCAAACAATCATAATCGTTTTAATCAGAATCAAGTCCGTGGACCAAATGTTCAAAACCAATTCAAAACTCCACCAAATCAATACCCAAACCAAGGAGTTAACTACAATCAAGTATATCACAACCCAATCTATCAAGCTTCACCTTTGCCTCCAAATGAATTCACAACTTACGTTCAACACACCAATTCTACCATCAACACTATGCAAAATCAGATTACAAGTTTGAGGAACGAGTTTAAATCTTCGTTAACTAGACAAAGCAATGAGTTTAGGAATGAGATTCGACTTCAGAACAACAAATTGGAGACTTCAAAGAATAAACTCGAAAACATGTTGAATGCTGTGTTGTGTAAGGTCAGCCAACCCTCATCTTCGGGTTCTCTTCCGAGTGATACTATTCCCAACCTGAAGGGTGAGTTGAAAGCTATAACCACACGGAGTGGTAAGGCTATTGATGGACCTCGTCTCCACTCCGATAAGGGAGGAGGAACAAGATACCGAGGTTATTGAAGAAAATGTGCAACCCGACTGCAGACCACCTCCGGTCGCATTCAGACTCCGACATTCGAACCCGATGTTCAAGACTACTCTTAAAACTTCACTTCCTTATCCTTCAAGACTTCATAATCAAAAGCTTCGTGATAAAACCGAAAACCAAATGGAGAAATTTGCTGAAATCGTTCAATCCTTGAATTTTAACATCAGTTTCACCGATGCTTTACTCCTCATGCCGAAATTTGCTGCTATGATCAAGAAATTAGTGAGTAATAAGGAAAAGTTGGCGAAATAGCAAAACACCGTTGAATGAGAATTGCTCGACGGTGCTCCTCAAGAAACTTCCCGAAAAGTTAGGAGACCCCGGCAAATTTCTTATCCCTTGTGAGTTTCAGAGAATAGTGAAATGCTCCGCCTTGGCCGATCTTGGTGCGAGTATTAACTTAATGCCTCTTTCGATTTATAACAAACTTTCTCCCCCGGAACTCACTCCTACTAAGATGACTCTTGAACTCGCGGACCGTTCAACCTCTATTCCGAGAGGAATCGCCGAGGACGTCTATGTGAAAGTAGGACCATCAGATTTTCCCGCCGACTTCGTTGTCGTTGACTTTGATGTGACCCCCGAGTACCTCTTATTTCTGGAGGCCCTTTCTAAGAACGGGTCGTGCGATGATTGACGTTTATGAAGGAGAAATCACTTTACGATCTAACAAGGAAACCGTCTCATTTAATATTAACCATCCTTCGAGATACTCCTCCAACTATGATGATGCTTCTATTAATCGAATCGACGTTCTCGATATTGCTACGGAGGAGTATGCTCAAGAAGTTCTTGATTTTATGGGTGGCAATCCCACCATTCCTTCTGAAAATATTGAACCATCTTCTGAGCCTATTATTGCCGATTCTTCCCCCTCTCTCACTCCGCTCGAGGGAGGTGACTTCATTTTGGAAGAGATCGATGAGTTTCTTGCAGATGATGAATCGATTCCACCGGGAATTGATGATGGTGTTTATGATTCGGAGGGAGATATCCGTTATCTTGAGCAATTGTTGAATGAAGATCCATTACCGCCACTCCTCCGAAAGAAATTACGATTGAAGAAATCAAAGAAGTACAAACGTCTCATGAAAATCCTCCGGAGCCCGAGCTCAAGGATTTACCTCCTCATCTTGAATATGCTTTTCTTGAAAAACTGAACAAATTTCCCGTCATCATTGCTAAAAACTTAAAAGATGAGGAGAAAACCGCACTTTTGGATGTCTTACGAAAACACAAAATTGCAATCGCTGGCAAATTCTCGACATCAAAGGAATCAATCCTCGTTTCTGTACCCACAAAATTCTGAAGGAGGATGATTGTAAACCCGTGATTCAACAACAACGTAGGGTTAACCCAAAAATTCATGATGTTATCAAAAGGAAGTTCTTAAACCTCGACGCCGAATCATTTATCCAATCTCCGATAGCTCATGGGTTAGCCCTATCCATTGTGTCCCTAAGAAGGAGGAATGACCGTCATTGCTAACGATGAAAATGAGTTGATTTCCACACGACTCATCACCGGATGGAGGGTGTGTATTGATTATCGAAAATTGAACGATGCTACTCGTAAGGACCATTTCCTGCTTCCTTTTATGGATCAGATGCTCGAACGTTTAGCGGGAAATGAGTTCTATTGCTTTCTCGATGGTTTCTCCGGTTATTTTCAAATCCCGATCGATCCGAAGGATCAGGAGAAAACCACTTTCACATGCCCTTATGGAACTTTTGCTTACCGACGATGCCTTTGGGTTATGCAATGCACCCGGTACGTTCCAGAGGTGCATGATGGCTATTTTTCATGACATGATCGAAAAGTCTATGGAAGTTTTTATGGATGATTTCTCGGTTTATGGAGATTCTTTCACTTCTTGCCTCTCTCATCTTGACCACATGCTCGAAAGGTGTGAAGACACCAATTTGGTCTTGAATTGGGAGAAGTGCCATTTCATGGTTCGAGAAGGCATTGTCCTCGGCCATAAGATTTCAAAATCTGGGATTGAGGTCGACCGAGCTAAAGTCGACGTTATAGCTAAACTCCCTCATCCCACTACCGTCAAAGGTATTCGGAGTTTTTTGGGTCATGCCGGTTTCTATCGCCGTTTCATCCAAGATTTCTCTAAGATAGCCCGCCCTCTGACCCATCTCCTTGAAAAGGATGCTCCGTTTATCTTCACCAACGAATGTGTTGAAGCGTTTAACATTCTCAAAAAGAAATTAACTGAGGCACCGATCTTAGTTGCCCCTGACTGGGATTTGCCCTTTGAACTCATGTGTGATGCAAGTGATTACGCAATTGGGGCAGCCTTGGGGCAACGTAAGTCGAAACATTTTCAACCCATACACTATGCGAGTAAGACATTGTCTGAGGCCCAACACAATTATACGACTACTGAAAAGGAATTATTGGCCGTTGTTTATGCTTTTGAGAAATTTCGACCCTACCTTGTCTTGTCGAAGACCATAGTGTATACCGACCATTCGCCTCAAGTATCTTTTGGCAAAGCAAGATGCTAAGCCACGATTACTTTGGTGGGTTCTCCTCCTTCAAGAGTTTGATGTTACTATTCTTGACAAAAAAAAAGGAGCGGAGAACCCTGCTGCCGATCATCTTTCTAGACTTGAGAATCCCCATCAAAGTGTGCTCGAGAAAAGGAGATTACGGAAACATTTCCTCTTGAGACACTTGGGATGGTTGCTAAGAGAGACCCGAACACCCCATGGTTTGCCGATTTTGCAAATTACCATGCGGGCAATTTCATCGTGAAAGGGATGTCGTCCCAACAAAAGAACAAGTTTTTCAAAGACATTAAGCATTATTTCTGGGACGACCCCTACTTGTTAAAGATTTGTGCGGATCAAGTAATCCGGCGGTGTGTTCATGGCCAAGAGGCTATTGATATTCTTAATGCTTGCCATAACGGACCCACTGGTGGCCATCATGGTGCAAGCTACACCGCTAAGATGGTTTTTGATTCCGGATTCTATTGGCCGTGTGACAATCCGTACTTTCAGGTCATTTCTTGACACGATTCATGTCTCATTATTTCAACATTTATCGTAAACTTGGTTTACGTGTTTCAAATTCGCGTAACCTTGAAGGTTTAGCGGCGAATTCATGATCATGACATCACGTACATTTCATATGGACTATGAGTAGTCTACATTTCATTGACATCATTTGCATCTCATTAGTTTATTCATGACATTTTGTTTCACTTTCAACGCGTAATTTTTATGTTTAATAATCTTTATCGCGTGAGTTATTATTTTGTATATTTAATCCGTTACTTTCAAAAATGATCCCGACGTATGTTTATACTTACATTTAGTTCATAAAAACTATATTTTAGTTTTCCTAGTGTTTCAAATTTATTTCGTACATTAATCGTTAAAGTGTAATTATTACGTCGTTTTCTTAAAAACTATACGATAATTATTATATCACTCAAATTTTACAAGAAATGTATTTTTACAATTTTTATGATCTCAATATACTTTACTTTGATCTATTAAAATTACTTTAGCTAAAACTACCTTAAATACACTAATGTGTATACAATTTTACAAGTACCTTTACTTAAGTTATTTTACTTGTACATTTTACATTATAACAATAAAGATAAAAAAAAAAAAATGTATTTTGGAAAGACAATTCCCCAAAAACCGCCATGAAGGGGGTAAGTCATAGGGTGGTTAAATCTTTATTACTTAGTGATATCTACACTCAATCTTCCATATACACATTCATTCAATAATGCAAAGTGCAAGTCAATATTTTCTTTCTATGTTCCTCTTCAAAACCGGCAATACCAAGGTGTTAACAAGAAACCATCAAGTTTTTCCAAGTTCAAGTTTATCACAATCTAGATAACACTCTTGATTAGGTTTTGAAATAAAAACCTAGGGTGTTTAGGTTTAATCCTTGGTTCTAATCACCTCATCATATCACTTGTAAGCATCTCATGTTTATTTTTCATCTTACATATTCATTTCATATTCATCTCATCATTTTTGAGCAAAAGCATGCATGATTTGTGTTGTTTATACCATTTTTCATGATTTTTAGAGTTATTTATATATATGGTCATCCTATAATTATCCCCTTGGTATTTGTTGGTCTTGATGTTGATTAGGAACCCATGACACCCTAAGAAGGTGTATGGTAGGATTAGATTAGTTTTGGAGTTGATTTGAAGGGATTGGAATAGGTTTAGTACGAGAAAAACTATTTTCGATATGTATATAAAAGTGTTCTGTCCTTGTTTTGTTTTTCTGGAAAATCCGACAGTAGGCACGAATTTTTGGCCTAGATATTTAGAAAATATACTTTAAAACGAATCCGTGGCCGCTTGAACGGAGTAAAACGGAGTTATAACGAAGAAGTTATGGATTTTACAAGTTTGACGACGAAATATATGTTTTCTGAAAATTTCAGCAACATGTTTTTACTTTAACCGAGTCAAAAACGAGCCTTAAGCTTCACAAATTATTTCGACTTGTCAAAAATATATTAGTATACTTTGATACGAAGCTAAGGACGTAAAAACGAGAAAACGGATTTGAATCGACAAAGATATGCACTTTTTCATAAACTTGCCGTAACTAATTTTCTGCACACAATTAGCCAAAATCACCAACTTCACCCCTTAATATCTTTATGATCGACCTTTGGACGAAAACTCCTGAACTGAAACTTCTAGATATCGATACAAACTTTCTAAAACCGTCGAGTTCGTTCTCTAACGGTCGACGTTACACCGCTTTTTACTAGTTTTTCAAAGCCATTTTTGTCACTTTCATAGAAAATTCAATTTAATTTTTATTTTACTTACGAAAAGTGATAATTTCACCAAAAATCATTATAAAACCATTATAGGATGACATTTTAATGTAAAAACATGTAAAGTCATTTTTGAAGGGTCAAGACGTCAAAAGAGTATTTTTTTCGACGACGAGTAATATTTTCAAAACTCGTAAATGGTATAAATAACATACGAAATGCATGCATAACATTACATTGCAACTCATATCAGATCATATCATTGGTACTAGGTACCGGATAACGCATCACATTATACTCAAAGTGTACTCACTCTGTCATTTCGCACTTTTACCAAGTGAGTTTCAGTAGTCGCTTTACTTGTTTTCATAACTGTTTTGGGGGAGATACATGCTTAATTATTTTTCACAAGTACTTTAGATTTTTAAGGCTAAAATCTATCATGATTACCATTGTTTCTAAATCAAAGGTTATACTATATCAATTGTTCTTGTTTGCGTGCTACGGTACTACGTCGTATAACGTTCTAAATCAGTTGACTACTGATAAATGGAGTTAAGTGCTATGGATTATGTGCTATTGTTCTACGTCGAGTTAAGTACTATTGATTATGTGCTATTGTTCTACGCCGAGTTAGGTACTATTGTGAATTCATTTGACATCATGCACTTGATCATAAACTATACACATTTTGGCAATGGGTTGTGAACACACAGGTTGCAAGTTTTGTATGGGCTGGACTTGGAACTGAGTGGATTTACAATGCCTTTGCTGCATAAATGATTTCGATACATTGAGCCATGCACTATTTTGTGAATTCATTTGACGATTTCTGTTTAAACATAAACTCTACATATTCTGGCAGTGGGTTGTGAACACACAGGTTGCAAGTTTTGTATGGGCGGGACTTGGAACTGAGTGGATTTACAATGCCTTTGCTACATAAACGATTTTGAAAGTCTTTACATTTCAACGATTTACAATGCCTTTGCTGCATAAACGATTTCGAACGGCTTTTCATTTCAACTCAAACTCTATGAACTCACTCAACCTTTGTGTTGACACTTTTAGCATGTTTTATCTCAGGTATCTAAGGCATTCACTTCATGGCATGCATTTGGACATCATGGAGTCGCGATGACGACGCGTCTCACATGGGTTTTACGTACTTTAAAACATCGTTTGAATTGTACAAACTTATTTCCTGCACAGTTGATTTTCATTTTGGGACCTACTTTGTAAACTCTGATTGTTTTATTAAATCAAACGATGTTTTTTTTCCAAACGACACTTTAGGTCGTTCAATATAACTGTGATTGTGATGCTATGACAAATCAATCCCCAGAATTCCATTCCGCTGCAAAACAGAAATTGGGGGTGTGACAGATTGGTATCGAGCTCAGTTATAGAGAACTTGGTTGCATCATTGACCCTAGACTATAACTACATCATCATAGCATCTCATCATTTCTTTACAAGTGCATGTTCACTTTGCATGCGATTTATACGTACATTTTTCGAGTTATTTACTTTCATTTCAAAACGATTGTCACATGGATGCCCTTAAATGCCCATTCCATTATCTTTCCCCATACTCTAACGTGGAGAATTCCTTGTCATTCCCTATCACAATTTTTTTTTATATCAGCTGATTCATCATCGATAACCGATTAATGCCGAGATAAACTTTTATATAGGGCTAAGTCGCTCATTCCTTTGTTTCACCACTAACATGTCAAGTTACACTTTATTCACACATTAAGTCTCTAAACCATCATACATTGAAGCACTCACAACACCTCATAACCCATCTTTTCGGAAACCGACGATCATTTTGAAACATAACCTCAAATTTATCATTTCTTATCACATTTCTCTGGAGCGTTTATTATTAACATCGGATTTTGCTACGTCTCACCCTTTCCTCTTATTTTGAAGAATTATGGCTGAAGAAAGCCACACCGGAAATGACCCAAGCGGCTATTCAAAAGTTGGTAAGGGATAGTGTAGCAGAGGCATTAAGATTGAAAGGGAAACAGGCCGCTGCTGCTGCTGAGACCGCTGGCTGCTGCCTGAAGCCGCTAGGCTTGCTTCTACTGCTGGAAATGCAGGAGGACCCGGAGTTAAGAGCTGTTCTTACAAGGATTTCAAGAGTGGAGATCCCACCAAGTTTCGAGGTACCAGGAGCTACAGCCATGGTTCGATGGTTTGAAAAATTGGAATCGTGTTTTGCTTTGTGACTCCCTGATGACAGAAGGTTAAGTTTGCTACGAGCACATTACTTGATGGAGCATTGTCTTGGTGGAATTCTTATGCTCAACCGATTGGAATGGAGAATGCTTTCAAGCTTACTTGGGAGGAATTCAAGGGTTTGGTGACTAAGAAGTTTTGTCCTCGAACGGAAGTGAAAAAGTTGGAAACGGAGTTCTATGAACTAAAAACTATTGGGTATGATATCGACACTTATATTCGTAGATTCCAAGAATTGGCCGTGTTATGCCCATCTATGGTTTCCTATAATGAGAAGCTACTGGAGGCTTTCATTGAGGGACTTCCCGAAATTATTCAAGGAGACGTGACTTCTTCTCTGACCGAAATGATTGAGGAAGCTATTCGATTGACTCAAAAGCTCATGGCTCAGTAGTGAAGAGAGGCAAGTACACCAACACCAACCAAAACAACAACAACCCCAACAACCGCACCAACTACAACAATAACCAAAACAACAACGACAACGACGATAACCAAATCAACAACAACAAAAGAAAATGGGAAGACGACCAAGGAGGTTATGATAACGACAACCAAAACCATAACACTAACCATCACCAACAACATAATAGAAGACAAGAAGTCGCCAGGTCTATGTTGCTGCAGACCAACCAGGGAAGAGCTTATGCAGGAAACTTACCACGATGCCGCCAATGCACGCTACATCATAATGGTCCATGTGGTATATGTTTTAGCTGTCACAAAGTAGGACACCTTGCTAAGGACTGTAAGGGCAAAGCCGTAGTCACATGCTTCGGATGTGGGGAGCAAGGACACTATCGGAATCAATGTCCTCAAAACCAAGGTCAACAAGTCGAAGGTGCTCATGGGAATGTATATATGTTAGGAGGAGGAGGAGGAGCTCGTCATGGTCACAACAACGCAGAAGACTGAAGAAATTCGGAAACTAACTGTCTTATTTCTCCTTATGTATCATGTCGTACTAAGTTTATGTTTTCCATCGCATCCGAATCTTTATAACCTAAGATGTATTACTTTTGCTAAACTACTCGTTGTAAAATATTCTCATCTATTGTACTTTATTTTCTTTCCGATTTGTTATCATTTACTTAGGATTTTAATTTTTTTTTTTACTTTAACTATCATTTTAACGACACTTCTCCATGTCTTCTCTCCTCGATGTTCATCACAATTTTAACATCAGTTGGCTCAACACCAAACATCATATGAGTCGATTAGTCCAAGCATTGCATAGTTACTCCTAAATTATACATAGCCTGATCACCTATGTCTAATTCAGGAAGAATCATGCAATGAAGGGAGTAGTAGGCTTATATGTGTAAGCTATTCCATAATCGAGCCAAATTTTCAAAAGATTTTCTTCAAACCACTTGTTTCCAGTTTGATCCGCGTGACAGCTTCTGTTTGATGAGTTGCATAGATCGAGCTAGAAACAAGTTGTTACCTAAACCGATTTAGCCTAATCGTATGAAGTTCTTGTTTGATGACTTGTGGGATTAAGTAAAAATCGGTTACCAAAAAGTCTTTTGAGGGTTTTGCTCGGAAATGGGAAAGTTTGCCACATCAAACCCTAAACCCGATAGACTAACACGAACCTGAATTCAGGGATCAATTTTTTTGGATGGGCGAATGTGACAATCCGCACTTTCGTGTCATTTCTTGACACCTATTCATGTCTCATTATTTCAACATTTATCAAACTTGGTTTACGTGTTTCAAATTCGCGAACCTGGAGGTTTAGCGGCGAATTCATGATCATGACATCACGTATATTTCATATGGACTATGAGTAGTCTACATTTCATTGACATCATTTGCATCTCATTAGTTTATTCATGACATTTTGTTTCACTTTCAACGCGTAATTTTTATGTTTAATAATCTTTATCGCGTGAGTTATTATTTTGTATATTTAACCGTTACTTTCAAAATGATCCCGACGTATGTTTATACTTACATTTAGTTTATAAAAACTATATTTTTAGTTTTCCTAGTGTTTCAAATTTATTTCGTACATTAATCGTTAAAGTGTAATTATTACGTCGTTTTTCTTAAAAATTGCACGATAATTATTATATCACTCAAATTTTGCAAGAAATGTATTTTTACAATTTTTATGATCTCAATATACTTTACTTTGATCTATTAAAAATTACTTTTAGCTAAAACTACCTTAAATACACTAATGTGTATACAATTTTACAAGTACCTTTACTTAAGTTATTTTACTTGTACATTTTACATTATAACAATAAAGATAAAAAAAAAAAAATGTATTTTGGAAAGACAATTCCCCAAAAACCGCCATGAGGGGGTAAGTCATAGGGTGGTTAAATCTTTATTACTTAGTGATATCTACACTCAATCTTCCATATACACATTCATTCAATAATGCAAAGTGCAAGTCAATATTTTCTTTCTATGTTCCTCTTCAAAACCGGCAATACCAGGGTGTTAACAAGAAACCATCAAGTTTTTCCAAGTTCAAGTTTATCACAATCTAGATAACACTCTTGATTAGGTTTTGAAATAAAAACCTAGGGTGTTTAGGTTTAATCCTTGGTTCTAATCACCTCATCATATCACTTGTAAGCATCTCATGTTTATTTTTCATCTTACATATTCATTTCATATTCATCTCATCATTTTTGAGCAAAAGCATGCATGATTTGTGTTGTTTATACCATTTTTCATGATTTTTAGAGTTATTTATATATATGGTCATCCTATAATTATCCCCTTGGTATTTGTTGGTCTTGATGTTGATTAGGAACCCATGACACCCTAAGAAGGTGTATGGTAGGATTAGATTAGTTTTGGAGTTGATTTGAAGGGATTGGAATAGGTTTAGTACGAGAAAAACTATTTTCGATA
This sequence comes from Chrysanthemum makinoi, assembly GCA_910596185.1. Classification (NCBI taxonomy): domain Eukaryota; kingdom Viridiplantae; phylum Streptophyta; class Magnoliopsida; order Asterales; family Asteraceae; genus Chrysanthemum; species Chrysanthemum makinoi. The sequence continues at coordinate 63,917,124 of OU343221.1, forward strand.
TGTATATAAAAGTGTTCTGTCCTTGTTTTGTTTTTCTGGAAAATCCGACAGTAGGCACGAATTTTGGCCTAGATATTTAGAAAATATACTTTAAAACGAATCCGTGGCCGCTTGAACGGAGTAAAATGGAGTTATAACGAAGAAGTTATGGATTTTACAAGTTTGACGACGAAAAATATATGTTTTTCTGAAAATTTCAGCAACATGTTTTTACTTTAACCGAGTCAAAAACGAGCCTTAAGCTTCACAAATTATTTCGACTTGTCAAAAATATATTAGTATACTTTGATACGAAGCTAAGGACGTATAAAACGTAGAAAACGGATTTGAAACGACAAAGATATGCACTTTTTCATAAACTTGCCGTAACTAATTTTCTGCACACAATTAGCCAAAATCACCAACTTCACCCCTTAATATCTTTATGATCGAGACCTTTTGGACGAAAACTTCTGAACTGAAACTTCTAGATATCGATACAAACTTTCTAAAACCGTCGAGTTCGTTCTCTAACGGTCGACGTACACCATTTTACGACTAGTTTTTCAAAGCCATTTTTGTCACTTTCATAGAAAATTCCGACGACTTTATTTTACGACGAAAAGTGATAATTTCACCAAAAATCATTATAAAACCATTATAGGATGACATTTTAATGTAAAAACATGTAAAGTCATTTTTGAAGGGTCAAGACGTCAAAAGAGTATTTTTCGACGACGAGTAATATTTTCAAAACTCGTAAATGGTATAAATAACATACGAAATGCATGCATAACATTACATTGCAACTCATATCAGATCATATCATTGGTACTAGGTACCGGATAATGCATCACATTATACCTCGTGTACTCACTCTTTGTCATTTCGCAGCTTACCAAGTGAGTTTCGTAGCCCCTGCTTTTACTTGTTTTCATAACTGTTTTGGGGGAATCAAAGGTTATACTATATCAATTGTTCTTGTTTGCGTGCTACGGTACTACGTCGTATAACGTTCTAAATCAGTTGACTACTGATAAATTGAGTTAAGTGCTATTGATTATGTGCTATTGTTCTACGTCGAGTTAAGTACTATTGATTATGTGCTATTGTTCTACGTCGAGTTAGGTACTATTGTGAATTCATTTGACATCATGCACTTGATCATAAACTATACACATTTTGGCAATGGGTTGTGAACACACAGGTTGCAAGTTTTGTATGGGCGGACCTTGGAACTGAGTGGATTTACAATGCCTTTGTGCGATAAACGATTTCGATACGTTGAGCCATGCACTATTTTGTGAATTCATTTGACGATTTCTGTTTAAACATAAACTCTACATATTCTGGCAATGGGTTGTGAACACACAGGTTGCAAGTTTTGTATGGGCGGACTTGGAACCGAAAGTGGATTTACAATGTCTTTGCTACATAAACGATTTTGAAAGTCTTTACATTTCAACGATTTACAATGCCTTTGCTGCATAAACGATTTCGAACGGCTTTTCATTTCAACTCAAACTCTATGAACTCACTCAACCTTTGTGTTGACACTTTTAGCATGTTTTATCTCGGGTATCTAAGGCATTCACTTCATGGCATGCATTTGGACACATCATGGAGTCGCGATGACGACGCTGCCACATGGGTTTTACGTACTTTAAAACATCGCTTGAATTGTAACAAACTTATTTCCGCACAAGTTGATTTTCATTTGGGACCTACTTTGTAAACTCTGATTATTTTATTAAATCAAACGATGTATTTTCCAAACGACACTTTAGGTCGTTCAATATAACTGTGATTGTGATGCTATGACAGTCAATCCCCAGGAATTCCATTCCGCTGCAAAACAGGAAATTTGGGGGTGTGACAGGCCGACCATATATCGAGATGCCCATGATTTAGTCAAATCTTGTGATTCTTGCCAACGTCAAGGGAAAATTTCACAGAAGAATGAAATGCCACAAAATGCTATTCAAGTCTGTGAGATTTTTGACGTGTGGGGCATCGATTTTGTGGGGCCATTTCCATCATCTAGAGGAAATAAGTATATCCTCGTGGCCGTCAACTACTTGTCCAAATGGGTTGAAGCGAAGGCGCTCCCCACCAATGACGCCGAAAGTGGTTGTTAAGTTTATGAAGAATTTGTTTTCCCGATTTGGAGCACCTCGTGCTATCATCAGTGATCGCGGTACCCATTTCTGTAATGAACAATTTGCTAAAGTTATGGCTAAATATGGAGTTACTCATCGCTCTTTCTATCACAGATCACCCGCAAACGAGCGGACAAGTTGAGGCCTCGAATCGTGGTTTAAAAAGGATTTTAGAAAGAACCGTAGGAGAAAATCGAGCTTCATGGGCCGATAAGTTAGATGATGCATTATGGGCTTTCCGCACCGCATACAAGACACCCATCGGGTGCACCCCATTTAAGTTGGTGTATGGAAAAGCTTGTCACTTGCCCATCGAGCTCGAACATAAGGCATTCTGGGCCTTGAAACATGCTAATTTCGATCTAAGACCGCTGGTGATCACCTAAAAGTTCAATTGAATGAATTAAACGAGCTTAAGGATCAGGCCTACGAGAATTCTTTGATTTTCAAAGAGAAGACTAAGAGGATTCATGATGCTAAAATCAAAACCGCTTTCAACGCTGGTGATCAAGTTCTCTTTAACTCTCGATTGAAGATATTCTCTGCAAACTCAAATCCCGTTGGTCGGACCATTCACCATCATCAAGTTTTCCCCCGTATGGAACGGTGGAGCTTTCTCAACCCGATGGCCCAAATTTTAAGGTGAATGGTCATCGTGTGAAACATTATTTTGGAGGGGACATTCCATCTATGGTTTTCCCGGATCTCCAAACTTTCTTCCCCATGGACACATGAATTCGGGGATCGAGTCAAGCTAGCGACTCGGTTATCAAAACAAGACGCTCGTGGGAGGCACCCCATGCTTATCCATCTATCTTCTTTTTCTATTTTCTAATAAGTGACGCGAATGGGTCTCCGCTCTTCGATTTCTCGTGTTTGGTTGTTTGTGATGTGTTGTGTTTAGGATGTTCCCGATATGAAGACTCTCGTGCTCGAAGTTTGTCATTTTCTCTACCCGAGTTTCATGATCGATGCTGATGGAAATCCGATATCCTTAATCTTATCGACTAACGTTTATCTTTGAGCATACTTAATAAACGGCTTTAGATTTTCGTTGATACCCTTGCTTTTAAACATTGAGGACAATGTTTCTTTCTAGTCTGGGTGGTAATCTTCGATTTGATTTGACCGCACTTGCTTATGTTCTGTTTGTGTTTCTCTCGTAACCCGTTTTTCCTTAGAAAATGAAAAATTGTGCAAAAATGAGAAAAATTTAAAAATTTTGTAAGCTTTTGTTAAGTCTTTTTGATTGAAAAGTTTGCTAGTCTCTTAGATAAAAAGCTATAAAATGCGAATTTAGCCACAAGGCCAAGATTTTGCAAGTTTCCCTGAGTGATTTTAAATATTCATAACTTTATTTCATTAGACGAAGCATTTGCTAAGTTAATATATGTTTTGACACCTTGATTGACTTTCTGCTGGTGAGAGTAGGAATAGAATTCTGACTTGACCGGGCGTGTTGAGCCCTAGCTTGTTCCCTTAACCATAGGTAATCTAAAATTATCGGCTAAGCATCTGCGGTTCTCATTATTTGGGATTTTAAATTTGCAGAGATCGAGAAATGATAGAGTTACTTATGAGTTTAGATGCTAAGCGTGGAGTAGTTGGTTCTCTTTAGAGCCCATCAAAGGTACTTATGGCTTTTTGTTCCCACAAAATTGTTTCACCCCATATCTGTCTAAATAATTAGAGATGTCGAGTTTTTGGCGATAGTTAGTTCTTTATCTTCTCAAAAGAATCTTTGTTTTAAAAATTGGGTACACATCAAGGATCCGTAATAAATAAATGAGTAATTAGTGATAAGTGATAATGTAATAAGTAAAGTTGTGAGTCGTGTGTCGAGATCGGACCCTTGGATCTTTAGCCGGGATTGAGTGAGGTCTTAGCCTTGCCAGCCGGGATCCTCATTTCATGAAGCCTATAGTCTTGGAATTACCCCGTGAAGCTCCGTGGTTCACAGCTCATATAAATAAAGGTATAAGTGCAATATAAAAAAAATAATAATAAAAAAAAAAATAAAAAAAAAATAATTGTATGATGAAAAATGAAAATGAAAAAGTCAAAAGTATAAGTGAATAAAAATTCCTTGATGTGGACCTCATTTTTACGACAATGGTTCTTGAGAGAAGGCGGATAACTAATTATCGACTTAACTTTGTATCTTTATCGGAATAAAAGTTATCGAAACGAGAATTTGAAGAAATTCATTTCTCACAAAAATAAAAAAATTCTAGAGGAAATAGGAAAATGGGAACAAAAGGTAATTACACAAGTAACTTCCATGGGTAGTGTTAGCATCTAGAGTCATATTTAACAATGATTTCGGTTTTACGCTTAGTTTGGGACTTGTGAAAATCAGGAACGATGTATTCTATCCGTATGGTCACTTCACGCTGTGTTGTGTTTTCTACTCCGTGATCCTAATGTGTCGTTCGAAAAATGTTGGAGTTATTGATCGACATGAAAGTTCAACAAACCGTCATTCATAACCGAAATGTGCTTAACCGTAATATCTATATGAGAAATGAAAGGTAAACAGGGCGTTTTTAGAATTAAGGCTTTCTCAATCTCTTTTGAGGAACATTGACTACTTTTCTCTAATTGGTTTGTCTGAACTGTTGAAGTTTCTTACGGTTAGTCATTCACAAGTGGCTAGCTTGTGTGAGATAACTTGACGGTTTAGACATATCAATGGTTTAGTAGAAAGAGATTGAAATCCTTGGTTTTAGAAGCGTGAGTTGATTGCATCGTGAGGACACAATAGTTTCGCTCAAGGGGTATTTTGGTATGAGCTAAAACACATACCCTTTTTGTTATCAAAACTGACCCAAAATAACCAAGAAAGAGCCGCTTATTGCTAATATTTGTGGTTTTCTTGAGTTTGTGCTTGTGCAGGTATGGATATGTAAAACACGCAAAAAGGAACCAAATCGACGTGAAATCCGAGCACGAGATTAAGAGAGCTTAAGCCGAGCCTGAAGGTCGAATTATGCATTTATGAAGATTTCTAATCTCTGAGGATGATTTGTGAATATTTGATCAAAGTTTGAAGAAATGTCAGAAATAGTCCCTCAAGTTTCAAGATTTGTCGAAATGGCCCCTGAAGATTCAAATCTTGCAAATTCAGTCCCTGGTCTATTGAAGATTGACAAATTCAGTCCTTGAAGATAATTTCAGAATTTACATGTTTGGTCCCTGGATTTTCAGCATTTACATTATTGGTCCCTATATTGCATCATGGATCCATTAATAGTCCTTTGTATATCCAAGTCCAATATCTAGCCTTCGGTCCAATAACAATATATCCGGCCCAATCCATTTCCAACCTTTACCCACCCAATATACTATACCCGGTTTACTTAACCCGGTTTAACCTTTTGAAATATAATAAACAAACACAAACGCTTCAAACCCCCCAAACGACCCTGCCTTCTTCTTCCCAACCAAACACACCCATACACCACCATTACCAACCCAAACATAGAACCTCGTACTAAGAATCTATTCCACCTTCTAGACCCCATGACATGTCGATAGGTGCCACGTGGCCAATTGGCATAATATCATTGGCCGAAACACCTCTATGGATGAAATGGTGAAATCTGATTGGTGCAAGTGACAAGGATTGAATGAGTGGCTCAAAATAGCTTCTAGGCCTTTCTGATGAAGAATCCAAGACCTCCTGTGGCTATAAAGGACCTTTGGCTCACATTTCATTGGGTGCAATCCTTTAGTTTATTTTAAGCTTATTGTTATTTCATTTCAGTAGTTTTTCTTAAATGTTTTCTTAAGTTTTCATTGTATTCTCAAGTTCTTGTAATCCATTTTCAAGATAATAAAAATTCCAAGTTTTCACCTTTAATCTTGTATCTCTTGTTTTGAATAATCAATAAGCTCTTTTGAACTATGGAATAAGCTCATCTTAGCTTATTATAGCTTTTGTGAGCTTACATTGCACCCCACTTTCCACTAAATTCAGCTTACATTCTCAAAATTTTCAAGTCAACAAAAGTCAATGTGTTTTCGTGATCTTGGTTTAAAATGGTTATGGTTTGATTGTGATGGGTTGATTAGATGATAAATGGGTTAGGTTAGTGGTTCTATAGCTGGTTTGCAAGCCATAGTGGTTGGATCTCTTGTAAGTGTGCTTATAATCTCAACAAGAGCTAATTTAGTAGCATAGTCATTTCTAAAGTAGTGTAATTTGCTGTCTCATTAGCTTTAATTTAGTGCATTAAATCTGTTTTAATGATTAGCATAAGTCGTTTGTATTTGAGCTTAATTAGATTACATTTTCTCACATAAAGTAGTGTTTGATCAATTTTTAAACTGTTCTAGAGGTTAACATTTTGGAATATATCAGTTGTTTGAAGCTTGTCATGGTTATTTGATGACATTTCTGTCCTTAGATTTGCCGCTATTTGTGTAAAAGTCAAAATCACTATCATCTGTTTGTTTGCAAATCATAAAATCAGTAACTCAAATCAATGCATATGGGTTTAAAACTTGATAAAATAGCTTGAATAACTTTCATTTCATCAAATTACATCAAGATCATCCAAGATTTGCATTCAAATCTCAAGAAATTCAAAGGTTCAAACTGTTTTCAAAGTCAAAATGTGTCAAAATTGGTTTTATGCGTAACTTGCAGATCTGCATTGGGTTCAATAAGGCTTGTTAGGGTCTGATTTTTGGTTTAGGTGTGTCCTGCTAGGTGGTCTTTAAGGCCACTTATCTGCTTTTGCTCTAGCTTTTCTGATAAGTCGGTACATAAGCTCAAACATCAGACCTGTTTCCTCGTTTGCTGCCTAAAATCAGTTAGCCTATAGTCTAGTGAATCTGCTTATTTAAGGTTAGGAGTAGCTTAATTTAGTTGGTTATAGCTTATTTTAGTGTAATATTGCTTTTGTAGAAGTTTGGTTGCTTAATATGCTTGTTTGCTTATTTCTAAGGTGCTTATTTGTTATCAAAATAATAACGCAGCCCTTGATTCTCACATAAGCACTACATTTCTTATTTTTCATAGAACCGTAATAGCATTTTAGCATTTTTCTGAATTTTTCATAATTTTGGTCACTGCTATTGCTATTTTTCTAGATTTAAAATAGATTTTAATTATTTTTAATTAGCTTTAATTGCAATTAATTGAGAAAAAGTTCCAAAAATAATTTTTCAATTTTAACAGTTTAAGATAAATATAAAAAGCATAAAAAATATTTTTCCATATTTTTCCCCTTTTATTTGGTATTTTTCACAATTTAAATTAGATTAAAATAGTTTTAAATTAGTAGAAAATAGAAAATTAATCTGAAAAATAAAAAAAATAGTTTTGAAAAGTCTCTTATGATATTTTAGATTTTATAAAAGTAGTTTCATATTTTTCTCCTTAAATTTCATAATCTTTAGTATTTTAATTTAGTTTAAAAGGTTAAAAATTAGTTTTTAATTTAAATAAAATCCAGAAAAATCCAAAAAAATAGTTTTAATTCTAAATTAGTTTTTGCATATCATTTTTTAGTATAAAAGCAATTTTAGGCATTTTTAGGTTATAATTTAGACATACTTGCATTTTAATTACGTTTTATTTATTACGTTTTAGTTATATTCGCACTTAGGATTTCCCGTAGAATAGATTCCCTTAATTACTTTCCCGATTCCCGTAGTTTAATTAATAAAATCAAACAAATCAAAACATCGATCATTAAATTCCAAACCAAGAGCGACGCTTGGCAATTCACTGCCTCGTTGGGAAAAACGATTCGGGTTGTCTAATCCGTAGACACAATCACACACGGGATTTGATTTATTATTCTTTTCCTAAAGGAATTTGAATCTATCTTCGTGATTATTTTTGATATCGATTGAGGTTTTATCCATACACATAACCCCTAAGCCTTCATTATCAAAGACTCAGTGTCCGAGCCGCTTTAAGTTTCTTACGGTTAGTCATTCACAAGTGACTAGCTTGTGTGAGCAAGCTTGACGTTGCTTGTTGACATTGTGCGAATCACTTGCTGTCAAAGGCTTCTAAAACAAAGTCTTGGTTATGACATTGTCGTCTCAATCACTTGAACTTTGGCACCATTAATAACCTTTCCAGAAAGGATCTTGTCGAGGCTTACCCATTAAAAATATGAAAAGATCATCTTTGTTCAGCTTGCCAATTGGGTAAAAGCACTAAATATGCCCACAAACCAAAACCCACAAATTCAGTAATGGAAGTTCTTCATACCCTTCATATGGATCTATGCGGACCAATGAGAGTGCAAACGATAAATGGGAAGAAATACATTCTAGTAGTTGTTGATGACTACTCGCGATTTACTTGGGTAAAGTTTTTGAGGACAAAGGATGAAACTCCGTGATGTCATCATAAACTAATCAACAAGCCAGTTCGACTCAACAATACAAATGTCAGAATTGTTCTTGAATGCATAATGGCACAGAGTTTGTTAACAAAGACTTAATTCGTTTTATGAAAGTGTTGGAATCACCATCAAGGAAGTGTTCCACTAACTCCTCAACGTATGGTGTAGTTGAAAGACTAAATCGAACTCCCGTTTGTGAAGCCGCAAGAACAATGCTAATTTATTCAAAGGTTCTAATGTTTCTATGGGTGAAGCCATTGCCACCGCTGCTACACCCAAAATCGCTCCTTTATACACACCTCTCATGGAAAAACTCCATATGAACTTGTTCATAAACGTAAACCTGATCTCTCCTACCTTCGTGTTTTTGGTGCTTTGTGCTATCCAACTAATGACGGTCAAGACTTAGGTAAATTAAGAGCAAAGGCAGATATTGGAGTTTTGTTGGTTATGCACCAAACAAGAAGGGTTACCGAATCTACAACAAGAGAACCCGAAATATCATGGAAACAATTCACGCATTGGATGAGCTAATCGTCAAATGGCTCGACAATCCAGTTCTGGACCACCAGACTTCAAAAGTCCCATTGGTTCATCCCTTGTACCAAACTCATTTCCAGCAACTCCATATGTACCTCCATCGGAAGATGATTTAAAGAAATTGTTTGATCCAATGTTTGATGAACACTATGAACCAAATGTTGATGAAATGTCAATTCCATCAACAGAGGCTGCTCCTATCCCTGTGAATGAAGTCAACCCTTCAGTCTCAATATCATTAAGTCAAGAAGCCACGCCTGCCTGATCACTCGTCTCATCAACAAATCATCAATCATCAAATGTACATCATGGAATTGTTTCTAGCATCAATGATGAAGTTAATCCCTTTGCTACTCCTGAAGATGCTCCATTTGAAAACATATTTTCTCCTCAATCATCATCAACCATCTTCATCAGAGATATCGACTCGCTACTTCAGCCCACAACAACAACCACATGAACACCTTAGAAAATGGACATATGATCACCCATTGGACAACATCATTGGAAACCCTTCTCGTCCTGTATCCACTGTGAAACAACTTGCAATCGATGCCTTATGGTGCTTCTTCAACTCCGTACTCTCTAAGATCGAACCAAAAGACGTTAAAACCGCTATGAATGAAGACAACCGTTCAATGCCATGCAAGAAGAAATTCATGAGTTTGATCGATTAGATGTATGGGAATTAGTACCGCCCAGATTGTGCTATGAACATTGCTCTAAAATGGATCTTCAAAGTGAAACTTGATGAGCATGGTGATGTTTAAAGAACAAGGCTCGATTGGTTGCAAAAGGATACCGCCAAGAAGAGGGTATTGACTTTGAAGAATCATTTGCTCCTTTTGCTCGATCGGCTATCGAATCTTCGCTATGCGCGGCTAGTAAGAACATGGTCGTCTATCGATGGATGTGAAAACCTTTTCTTAATGGAGATTTGAAAGAGGTGGTTTACGTCACCACCTGAGAGGGTTTTGTGAATACAGAGCATCCTACTCATGTCTATCGCTTGAAAAAGGCCCTTTACGGTTTGAAGCAAGCTCCTAGAGCATGGTATGATACGCTATCAAAGTTTCTTCTATCTACTCGGATTCAAGGGAGCAGTTGATCCTACATTGTTCACCAAGAAGTCAGGCAAACATTTAATTCACGTTCAAATTTATGTTGATGATATTATCTTTGCCTCGACTGACCCCAATGAATGTGATCGTTTTTCAAATGAAATGGGTTCCAAATTTCAAATGTCAATGATGGGACAAATGTCATTTTTCTTGGGATTACAAATTTCACAAAGTCCCTGAGGTATTTTTATAAATCAATCTAAATATGCAAATGAGATTTTAAAGAAATTTGGATTTGTTTCTTGTGACACCGTTGACACTCCCATGATTGAACGCACCAAGCTGGATGAGGACCACTCAGGGATCATGGTAGACCAAACGAAATATCGTAGTATGATTGGATCCTCGATGTACTCTCACAGCGTAACCGCATATTTCTTGTTCGCTGTGTGCATGTGTGCTAGATATTCGGCTAAGCCTACTAAAAAGCACCTTGAAGCGGTTAAACGGGTCTTTCGGTATCTCCAAGGAACCATCAATATGGGACTATGGTACCGGAAGGACACCGATGTCACTAATGTTCTGGCGCAGCCGCCGATCATGCAGATGTCAAGATACACGTCCGGCACGCCGGAGGTGCTCGTGGGTGATAAGCTTGTGAGCTGGTCTTCAAAGAAGCAAATGAGTACTTCTATTTCTACAGAGGTTGAATGCATAGCCATGTCATCTTGTTGTGCTCAAATCCTATGGATGAGATCCCAATTATCCGACTATGGCTTTGAATTCAACAAAATCCTCAGATCGTGATAATAAAGTGCTATTGCTCTCTCATGCAACAACGCTCAACACTCAAGAGCAAAGCACATCGACATTCGACATCATTTCATCAGAGCAAGTGGAAACGGTGTGGTGGAACTCTATTTGTGAAGTCGAATACCAGTTAGCGGACATCTTCACCAAAGCTCTTCCAAGAGAACGCTTTGAGTTTATTCTTCCACGACTTGGCTTGAAAAGCCTTCAACCGTAAACACTCAAACGCCTTCGGGAGAAGACGAGTAAAGGTCTTTCTTCATCCATCATTTGTATATATTTATTCAAAAAAGCAAAATACAAAAATAAAAACTTTCAAAATCCATATAAAAATTTGAAAACTTGAAAAATTCAAAAATATTGTCTTTTGTCATGTTTTCTTGATTCGATAATATCTACGGTCTTTGTGTTGTCATTAAAAGAATGACACGGGTCTTTAGATGTTGTTCGAATGTTTAAAAAAAAATCAAAAAATATTTTTGGGAGAAAGTAAAACAATGGTTTATTGTCATTTCAGCAAGAACTCGCTTCAAAGAAAGAACGAGCCATGTTTATCTCATGTTTCAAACCCAATGCTCGATTCTAAAAAAAATGTTTGTCATCAACAAGACAAATGTTTATTTTCAAATATTTTTCCTTCTAAAGACTCAAAATATTTGCAATCTTATGAAAACTCAATTGTTTTGAAAACACTCTATTTTTGAAAATCAAAAGAACTTATCATGTCAAAATTCAATCCATCAATCAACAACTTTCGTCATTGATTGAGGGGGAGAATGTTTTTTCAATTAAATCAAAAGTTCTTTTTCAAACAATTAGCACTTAAATGAGTAAGTTCTACTCTAAATGTTTTACAATATGTTACACAATTGGTCAAGACCTTAATTATTATGTTTTCAAATGAAAATCATGCATGTTTAATCAATGGAGTTTAAAGTCTCAAAATCCAATCCTTATCGTTAAAACGCTTTCATAATCAAGTCACAATTCTCCTAAAAGCTTTAATCAATTTAAATCTAAAAGAGATCACAAATCTCAAATGATTTGATAATTGTGATCGGGGGAGAATTTGTGATTTAAATGGATTTAAACTGGTAATTCGATAAATGGTTTCATAAGTGTTTAGCATGTTTTCCTCCCCGCATGTGACAAACGATTTCAAATTTTCCATCCACATGTTGAGGGGGAGCATCTACTTTAAACCTCAAATTATTGAAACGTGATTGAAATTGTCTCTAAGCGTGTCTCTAATATGTGCAAAATTCTTTCAAAATTCGAGGCACATATTGAGGGGAGCAAACTTTTGAAAACCTCATCCTTCCTCAAAATGTTTTATCTACTCAAATTGATTGGGAAGTGATGATGATCATTTTAGAAAATGTTAATCAAAAGATTGGACCTTTCATTCTTAATCTAACGATTTCAAAGATCTCTTGCCTCCATGTGCTAAACAAATTAATTTTATGCATATGTTGAGGAGGAGCATTTCTAAAATATCAAAACAATTAAGATACAAAATGCTTTGATTCTATATCACAAGTATCTTGATTGATTTTCAAATGGTTTTCAATTGGTTTCAAGGCGAAAGAACTACACCAAAAGACCGACCAACTCTACTTTATGCATGGTGATATAAGGATGATAAGGTTAGGTTGAGATCCCATGATCCCGCAACCGAGGGATCTACCTGGGGATAATCTCACTAGATAGTGTAGAGTCCTTAGGTATGATGAAAAAGGAGAAAATGAGATATGGGAAGAGGCGACGAGACTGAGCTAGTACCGAATAAACCCAACAAGGTTCTAGTTATGAAGTCTCGGTAAGCATCAAGGGTTGAAGAATGAAACAGAATTGAATGTGAAAAGGGTGAAAAGAAATAGCCCTCCATTTATTCAACCTTAGGCGAAACCGTTCAATTCATATATATACTACTGTGGTTACCAAGGTAACATCGGTATTGAAGACAAGACGTCATGGACCCAGTGACGCACTGCACTAAACTTCCCAAGCTACTCAAGTTCCTCTTAAAAGGACTTGTTTCATTCTCACGGGGAACCTACATAATCTATCTACTTTCTCTTAGAGATTGTTGATATTGAAGAAGGAGACCCTCTCCCTAGTCTCCGGCATAGGAACCAAATATACAAGTCTAGAGCCACGAGATCATCAATAAATCTCATTAGGACACTTTCAATGAAGACTCTGTTTCACACAATGTGGAAAGAGAGATTATATCTTATGAGTCCTACGCGTTATCCTTGTGGTATTGCTAGAACATCCGAGTGATATGCAATCATATTCACAATGAAGATGGAAAGCCTTCTAGAGCCAACATCAAACAAGCTCCGGTAGGTTTCATGAGATCTATCCAATAGATCAACCATGTGACTGAATAGAAACAATGGGGCGATTCAATCTTTTGAATCAATCCTGGTTCACGTTATGGATTGACGGATACCTTTGAAAACCTCGTTGTGCTTAAAACTCTTTTCTTTAGCACATCGACTGTGTACAAATATTTAAAAATAAAAGGTGTTTATGATTGATAATTGATTTTCATTAAAACCTTCGTTGTATTGCAAAACAATTTCTATTGAGCGATACACGATTGTTTTTCAAATCTCTTTTATCAATCTGAATCACATTTGGTTCACTCACTCCGTGTTGTCTTCTTTGAGACGTTCGAGAACGGCTAGAACAAATGCCAGAACCTCGCTGGAGAGACTTCGAATTTATACCGATCACGTGCGATTTGTACTAATCAACGGGAACCGTGGGCCGTGTACCTCAATTCAACGAAGTGATCAAAGACACTTTCGACGCTTTATTGCTAATTGTTTTATGCGTACACCCCGACGCTTGTACCGGTCGTGAAGTTGTCAATCCATAGCCGCATGCTCACACAACACATTCATATCTAAAGAAATCATGATTAGTGCATCAATGACTCGATATTTCATTCCATGCTTGCGCGTCACGCCAATATCATGAATCAATGAAAGCTTCCGCTACTCGATAAGAACATATTATGATCCGAATGTGAGCATGTCGGTAAAAATGTCACAACATCACATAATACCAACACCACAATGGATGAGTCAGATATGCGCCGATGATCTCAAAGTCGCTCAAAACTCATTATCACGTGGATCGGTTAAAGACCTCCACTCAGATTATCCAAACATGCAAAAATGAAGAATCAAAGACCACGAGCTACATAACAAAGAACATGAACAAGAATTCAAGAACTATCTCAATGAAATATCTGTTTGTATTCTATGTAATTTTAATGTGTGTTTGAGGTGACCTCCCTGAGGGGGAGATTGTTAGGATTTGGAAAATCCAATAGTTAAAGTGTCGGTCACCAAGTATATATATAATCGTTAGAAAGCTCAGAGTCGTAGTTATTAATGTTATGTAGTATTTAGTTATGTAACACCATGGGAACGGACGGGTCTTTACCCATCAGACTGCTCCAATCGTTGGCGTATGCTTATTGTAAGACTATATATATTCTCTACCTCCCAAGGTAGAGAGTTGGAGCTCATAATAAGATTTTTCTTTCTCTCACTAAAGTTCTCAAACCTCTAACTTTCTCTCTCTAAAACTCATCTTCTACGCCTACTTTATTTATGGTTTGATGTGTATGTGAAATCCAATATGTTACACGTGTGAAGTAGTGGTTATATCTTCCCAAGAAGAATGTATACGGATAAGCTCCATCCAATATTATGTTTCTTCTTCTTGCCAAATATAACCTGCACACTTTAAGAAAATAGACTAAACTTTCACTTAAAATCGGCTATGTAAACTATATATGACACAACTACACTAGGATATAATGCTGTGGAATGATGTTTGCGATTTTCGAAAATTAAGACCTCGAGAATTTCCAAAATTTATACATAGTATAGAAAACTAAAAAATTTGATAAGCTGTTTTTGCTTGACCTCGACGTCATTGTTCTAATCTGACGCCGCCAGTTGTCATGACAAACCGGTCTCAATAAGGCTTCCTCAAAAATTATGGAAAAAATATACCTTTAGAATCAGGAAAAACTTCTACAAAACATCCATTATGACTCGATACTAGCATTTGACTCTAACAAACATACATATACATCAATTTCACTAGTTGTAATTCTCATGTTCACGTTCTTTTAAAAACGTATATAATCTTCCATACACTTATCTTTTTGTAAAATACCTTTATACGTAATTAAGAGGAGGTTAAAGACAAAATAAAGCATTTTTACAAATTCAAACATGAGAATAAACAACAATGAAAAAGATATATGACACACAAACAAGCAAACAATTAAGCATGGGTTGCCTCCCACGAAGCGCTTTTCTTTATTTATGAGTCTTGTAGCTAGACTGGAAGTCGTGCTCCTACGTGACTTCCTTACCGTCATCTTCCTCCTCATGACGCTCTCTATTGGGGTTTTCCATGTTATAGTAATGTCCTATCGCACTCCTTTCTAAAAAGTCATCTTCCCCCCAATCGGTTCTATATTCTGGTCCTAATTTCAAACAATCCTTAAATGGCATTTGGTAAGCTATGTCATCGGTCTCACCCTTGAATCTAACTATCCCTAACGACGGATCATAAGTCATCCCGGTGTTTTCTATGAATGGTTTTCCTAGAATTACGTGGGACAAGCTAGGATCTCTCGTCTTAATATCCTCCACAATTATGAAACCGTAAGGTAATGCGGAAACTACCTACATAGACGGGCAATCCCTTAACTCTACCAAATAAATTTCAACTAACTCTAGGATCATTGGGGTCTTGCCTATTTGGGATAGGTTTCTTCGTCACCCAATAATAATATGTGCTAGTCCTGATGTTTATTGGGGATTTGCGATCAATGTAGACCTTTGCCATGAAAAGATGTCCTATGCAACATGGTATGTTGAGATTCCAAGGATTTCCAAAGATGATTCGAGGGCTTCTCCTAACATACATGTGACGAAGGCCTGCATTTCAAGTGTTGGTGGCGTGAAAGTTCCTCTTCCGTAGGAAACTATGAAGTATTCATCACCTACTTCATCTACTTCGTTGGTCGATTCTTCCTTAGGAGTTTCACTAACCTCAAGATAGTCTCATGGTTCACTGTCAACTATTCGCTTTGTTTCACTAGAGTGATGGCATTGATGAATTGAACGTGCTTGGATGAAGAGGGATCCCTAGTTTCAAATACTTGCTTGGGTCCTTAATTTTCACACAATCGAAGTTTCGGAAGAATGAGTCGAGATGGCATTAACCTTTTCGGTGGTCTTCCTATCACTATTGGTCATGGCTTTTAAAAGGTTATCTATCTTCCTATCCATCTCGGCTTGTTGTTGGTTAAAGCGGTTCGAAAGCTTAGCTATTTGAGCTTCTTGGGATGTAACTAGGTGTTGCAACATCCCTTCTATGTTTTGTTGGCTAGGGTCGGGGGACCATGGGGAATCATTAGAGGTGAAATTTTGGTTTGTCCCCAATTATAGTCGGGTTTTCCCTCCATGCTTCTCGCATCATTGAAAGTCCTAGGTCCTGGTGTTTGGGAATCTCCTCCCATTCCATTGGTATGCGCGGAAGCATAGTCAACGGAAGCTTATTCGGGGAGTCTCGTGCAAGTACAAGTGTCATGGGGACCACTACATAGCTCACACAAGGAAGAGACTTTGTTCACTTGGCGTAAGACTTAGGATTCTCAGAGAGCTCATTAGGAATTTGACTTGATCTTCAAGTTCGAGCATCCTACCATTGGAAGTTTGAGTCAATGGGAGGCAAGGAGATTTCCTTGACGGTTTTGGGCAACTCACGGGGGTCATTCCAAATTTGTCATAGAGACAAGTCCTCTATTGTACCCCACGATTCTTCCGCGGTGAGATCACTAAGTTTGCCACCGGTCGTTTGGTCGATGGATTGCTTAGTTGAGAAGTTGACATGATCGTAAAAGATTTAGACTTGAAGCCAAAGATCGATGCCGTGATGAGGGACTTTATGGAGCAAGTCCTTGAATCGAGTCCATGCCTCGTAGAGAAATTCGCCTTGACGTTGTTGGAACATCAAGATTTCATTCCTAAGTTTGGTAGTTCTCCCCGGTGGGAAATATTGAGCAAGGAACGAGTGGTGAGATCATCCCAACTTGAGATGGATCCTACGAAGTCGCCGCCAATTACTAGCTTGGTCCTCAGAGAATTGGAAGAGACGCAGTTGCGTGGTCTCCCGTGGTGGTAGAATCAAGGTCGATGGAATCAACGTGTTTTAAGGAAGTCCCTGAGATGCCGATTAGGATCTTCAACGAAGTCCATGGAATGCACATCCGCTTTGCACCAACCGAAGGTGTCGGATCGCAGGGTGAAGTTTGAGCTTGATCGGGGAGCTCAATGGTGTTCCTATAGCCTTGGTGTCTTGGTCTAGAGTATTCACCAAGAGTAATGGCCTCTTGGTATTGATGGGAATTCATGATGATGGGGGGTTATCACCTTCCATGAGGAAAAGGATGGATTACTAACAAAGTCATGAAGAAGGGATAGACTAAAGCGAAGCTAAAAAGGGAGATAGAATCGCAAGCGGAACCTAAACGAGATAGAAATCTAACTAGTTATTCTATTCCCCGCAGCGGCGCCAAAACTTGATGCTACAGATCGGCTGCGGTAAAAGGAACTTCTTTTTCGTCGAGCAAGTTTTTCAACACCCTAGGCAGTGAACCTAATCGTTTGTAGTGTAGTATTGGGTAAGCTCCTGTATTGATATCGCTCTCTAGGGAATAGGAATGCTAGCAAGAAGTGTATTACGCTTGGGTGGGTTGAGGACTATTCTTTTTATCTTTATATGTTTTTAGAAAGCTGGGTAAAATCTCTGGGGCAATTGGTTTGGGGGTGGTACTTCTACCGATTACTTCTACTATTCTAATTAACTATTACTACGGGTAGCTATGTCTATTTGATTTGTGCTCGTATGATGATTAAAAATGTGTTTACCTAGATACTATTACTCCCTATTTATATTTTATTGTTGGTTTAATTGTCACATCCTTATTCTTAACGTTGTGTTTTCAAGGTCGTAGGGTGTGCTCGTCTAACTCTTTGAGAATACCTTTAGGTTATTGCCTACGAAATCCGGTAGATTAATTATAAACTAACTCTAAGGTTATCTTTGGATGTTTAGACTACGAAATCCGCTAAATGATTCATAAACTAATATTCACAAAGATTACTCAAGCATTTAAACACATCGATAGCCTAGTTGCACTCCTAAGCCAATTAAAATTAAGATAAAAGACAACCAATCAATAATTAACAACTAGGTTTCATAGATCTAAGCAAACACATAAGAAATTTAGCTAGACATGTTAAACAAGCAAGCATACACACATTCAATGGAAGACATAATGATACTAATGGATTAAAACACTTATCTTGATGTGTAAAGTAGGGTTTGGGACCCTAAGATACTGTCCAAGTCGGACAACAAACGTTTATGGTTTTTACTCCAAAAAGTCTACATCTCTAAATGCCGAAAAATCAAATTCTATATAGATTTATTACGCGACCGTCGCCTTTATAGGCGGGACGCCATCATTAGGGTTTTGTCTTGGCCAAGTTATCGATGGGACGGCCACGCTGTTGTGACGCTTCGCCGGCTTCTATAAAGACGCCGCCTTGGTTCTGATCCGGGCCGTTTGAGATGAAAAGTCTTAGTGACTTCAACCTTCAAAGCTGACGCCGCAGGTGTTTGAAAGCAAAAAGTTCACCGAGCCGTCAGGTGCATTATTTAATAAATCAATAGAGAGGGACGGCGCCGCCTTTACCGGGGATCATGTTCAATTTTAGCAACTTGAGGCTTCGATCTTGACTTTGCCATTTTCTTCATATATTCACTCCTTTTCATCCAAATAAGCATCATTCCAACACTTTGCTTCCAAGAGACCTAAAAGTGAAAATGAACTAAATTAACAAGAACGATATAGTGGTCGATTAAGGGCTTAAATGACCCCTTAATGTGTAGGTTTTAAATCCTTATCAAAACAAAAGATTAAAAAATATATATTAATAATAATTTAAAATGGAAATAAAAAATAAAAGCGAGTTATTATATTTTTATATGTTAAAGTTTGACTATATTGGTGTTATACTTTATTTTGGTTCAATGTAGTCTAGTTTATAGATGGGATCAAACTGAACTTTTTAGAAAATGCAATGACGTAGATGAGCATTTATATTTTATGATTGAAAATTCTAAATTTAGTATACTGTCAGCTCTAGCAAATTACCTATTATTGGTAAAATTTATCTTGGTTTTGTATAGAAGTCAGATCTAGTTAAAGTTTGAATGGGGTTTTTCTTAGTCTTTACTTAGATTTCGATTTAGTGTTTTCTAAGTTACAAAATGCTATCGGGATGAAATTAATGAAAAGTGATATGATTTAAACTTGTATGTATGTTTTAAGATCGGTAAATCTAAATTTAGAACTCGGGTCATACTCTAGTTTAGTATTGACTTGGTTTTACATTAAAATCATACAAATTTAAGGTGGTCAAATTTTTAAATATACTAATTTTAACTTTTTGTTTCCGGACAAATAAACAAATTTATTAATTGAAAAAAAAGATTAAAAAATATATTTAAAAAATAAAAAACGAGTTATAATATTATTTTTATATTTTAAAGTTTGACTCTATTGGCGTTATACTAAATTTTGGTTCAATGTAGTCTAGTTTTAAGATGGGATCCGATTGAAATTTTTAGAAAAAGCAACGGCGTGGATGCGCATTTACGTTTTATGATATAAAATTCTAAATTTAGTATTAGGCTAGCTCTATTAAATAACTTTTATTTGTAAAATTTATCATTATTCTGTATAGAAGTTGGATCTAGCTAAAGATTGAAAAGGGTCTTATACTATACATAAAAAAAATTTATTATTGAAATAGAAGATTTTTTAATTATTTATGATGTGAAATTTTTTGACTACGTTATAGTTTACTTGGATTTCGATTAGTGTTTTCTAAGTAAAAAATGCTATCAAGTTAAAATGAATGAAAAGTGATATGATGTAAACTTGTATTTATGTTTTAAGATTGGTAATTTCATTTTGAACTCGGTCAAACTCTAGTTTATATTGACTCGCTACATTAAAATCAAGCATATTTATGGTGGTCAAATTTTAAATACACTTAGTTTAATTTTTTAGTTCCAAACAAATAAACAATTTTACCAATTGAAACAAAACATCAAAAATAAATAAATGAATAAATAAAAACGGGTTATTATATTTTTTTACATGTTAAAGTTTGACTATATTGGTGTTATACTAAATTTTGGTTCATCAGAGTCTAGTTAATGGATGGGATAGATTGAACTTTTAAAAAATGCAAATGTAGATGTGCATTTACTTTTATGAATTGAAAATTCTAATTTTAGTATTTTGTTAGCTCTAGTAAATTACTTAATATTGGTAAAATTTATCTTGGTTTTTTATAGAAGTCGGATCTAGTTAAAGTTTGAATGGGGTTTCATACTATACATGGTTGTTGGTCAAAGTTATGAGTGTTAAGTGTTAACTATGTGAGAAAATAGTTTTAAATTGTATTACTTAAACAACCTCATTTGTTAAATAAATATTTCAGTTTTGAGTTTTTTTATGATATATAAAGTTTTGACTATGTTATTGTTTTTAAGGATTTTGATTTAGTGTAGTCTTAGTTACAAAATGCTATCTGGTGGAAGTGATTGAAAAGTGATATGATGTAAACTTGTATTAACGTTTTATGATTGGTAAATCTAAATTTAGAATTTAGGTCAAATTCTAGTTTAGTATTGACTTGGTTTTACATTAAAACCAAACAAATTTTAGGTGATCAAATTTTAAATACACTCCTTTTTAACTTTTTGGTTTCAGTCAAATAAAAAACCTTACTATTTGAAAAAAAAGAAAAAGAAAAGAGTTATTGTATAATTTTAATATGTTGAAGTTTGACTATATCAGTGTTATACTGAATTTTGGTTCAATGTAGTCTAGTTTAAAGATGGGATCAGATTGATCTTATTTTGAAAATGCAATGGCATAGATGGGCATTTACGTTTTATGATAGAAAATTTTAAATTTAGTACCCGGCCGATTCTATTAAATCTCTTATTTACTTTAAAACTTATCATGATTTTGTATAGAAGTTGGATCTAGCTAAAGATTAAAAAGGGTTTTATACTATACATGTAAAAAACTTATTGAAATAAAGATTTCAGTTAAGAGTTATTTATGATGTGTAAAATTTTGACTACGTTATAGTTTACTTGGATTTCGATTTAGTGTTTTATAAGTTACAAAATGTTATCAAAGTTGAAATGAATGAAAAGTGTTATGATGTAAACTTGTACTTATGTTTTAAGATTGGTAAATTTAGAACTCGGGTCAAACTCTAGTTTAGTACTCACACATTACATTAAAATCAAACAAATTAAAGGTGGTCGAATTTCTAAACACACTCATTTTAACTCTTTGATTCCACTCAAATAAACCATTTTACTAATTGAAACAAAAGATGAAAAAAAAAAAAAAAAAAAAGCTGAGTTATTGTATTTATTTTTATATGTTAAAGTCATACTATATTCGTGTTATACTACATTTTGGTTTAATGTAGTATAGTTTAAACATGGGATTTAATTGAACTTTTTAGAAAATGCAATGACGTTGATGTGCATTCACGTTTTATGATCGAAAAATCTAAATTTAATATTCGGTCAGCTCTAGTAAATTACTTATTATTGGTAATATATATTTTGATGTTGTATAAAAGTTGGATCTAGTTAAAGTTTGAATGGGTTTTATACTATATATGTATCGTTGGTCATAGTTTTTATTGTTGATTATTTGAGAAAAAAGTTTTAGTGTGAATTACGTAATCAACCTTTTTTTAACTATGTTATTGTTTAATAGGATTCTAATTTAGTGTAGTATACATTACAAAATACTATCTGGTTGAGACGATTGATTAGTGATATGATGTAAACTTGTATTAATGTTTTAAGATTGGTAAATCTAAATTTTAAACTTGTGTTAAACCCTAGAGTTGTATTGACATAGTTTTACATTAATACCAAACAAATTTAAGGTTTTAAAATTTTTAGATACACTCCTTTTAACTTTTTGGTCCTAGTCAAATAAACAACCTTACTAACTGGAAAAAAAATGATTTATTGATTTAGTTCAGTATCTTAATATTTGACTATATCGGTGTTATATTGAATTTTGATTCAATGTAGTCTAGTTTATAGATGGGATCAGATTGAACTTGTGGAAACGTAGAGGGGGTGAATACGTTACCGTTTAAAAACGTTAGATCTTTAGTATCAAATCGCTTATGAAGCTTGTTATAATATGAAAGTACCAATTATTGTTTGTGACTAATATAAAACATAGTAAACCAAGTTGTCACACAATCATGAACACCAAACCACATCACAAACAATAGTATAGTGCAAGTATAAAAGTAAAGAGATAAAGAAAGGAAAGTGCAAACCGAACACGAGGATTTATAGTGGTTCGGTCCCGGATCTCCTTTCCGCCCTACTCCACTCCCCGAGTACCCAACTCGAGAGTTACTTCACTAAATCAACAAGCTCCCTTCTCGCCGGAGAAAACCTTACAATCGCCGCTACACTTTTTTCCGGTACAAAGCTAAATACCGGGTTCTAGTTCGAGGTAGAACCAACCTAACGCCGCCTATACAATATTTCTCCACACTAAGCTAGATGTCGAAGTTCTTTTTACAAGGTACAACCACCTCCCAATATGTTTTACGGCCCAACATAACAAACCTTGTGTTTTATGGCACAAACACATAAACCATCTAATCTAGTTTGGTGAAAGTGTTGTTATGATGCAATGATGTTTACACTAATGATCCATGACACAAATGTCTAATGGATATGAATAACTACTTCTAAATGAACTTCCATTGATAGGAAGCCTTCATGATGAAGATCACAAGTTCCCCAAACTTGTTGTGATAGATCTTCACTTGTGGTGAGAGTGGGATGGCTAGATCTCAAAGCTTTCCTTGGTTGATCAAAGAGTATGCTTACAACAAAGATGAATGTTAGAAGCATTATGATCATGATCATTAGGTGTTTAATGTATGTTACTACCTTGTTAATGATTGATCTAAATGTATGCAAGAAGGTGGAGAAGGTGATTTTGAAGGTGAAGAAATGGGAAAACAATGGGCTTCTATTTATAGCCAAAGTGGACAGAGCTCACTCGACCAGGAACCCTTTAAAGGGGTTCCTTATACATTTTGGTGCCGTGGGTCCTGACAGAAATCTAAAAAATCTTTCTTCAAATCTTTACAAGATATTACCAAATCTTACTAAGATCACATTTGATATATTGAGTGTCAATCTAACCAAAATATTCAAGAGATCTTCCAAGGATTTCAAAGATGATGCATGCCATGATGTAACATGTATTTCCATTTTAGATTAAAAAGTTTATCAAAGTAAACTTGTAAAATGTATTATGTAACTAGTTAATAAAATGTCTAGTTACCTTTTGAATATTTGTGAATGCAAAATGTAAAATGAAATAGAATGGTTAACCTATTAAAATACTTAGTGACTCTAAACGTATTTTAAACATTCTAAATGATTTGTTAATGGGTTTGATCATAATGCCACATAACAAACATGTACTAACCTGTGTTGTAACATACGAGGACTTGAGACATCGAGAGGTGTTGAATGTATGTTGAGACAAAGTGTGATTACAAGTAACTTGTACATTTTACGTTATGTATTACAAGTTACATGTTTGTCATCAATCAAAACAAACGAGACTGAATAGATTAAATATCGTAATATTTGCACTAACAATCTCCCCCTTTTTGATGATGACAAAGATATGTAAACGTAATAGAAAGTAAAATGTAAAGGGTTACTTGTATCCTTACTACCTTTACATTACCTTCTCCGTATTACTCTTCTCCCCTTTGTCAAAACAAAAGGGCGTGTCCTTGGAGTTTAACTTAATTTCTCCCCCAAAAAGGCGAGCTTGCATCATCCCTAGTGAAGTTAAATCGTCCACTTCAATCCGCCCCTTGTTTGGTAGCGGATCCATGGATCAAATAAAGAGGCTTAACCTACATCAAGGTTAGTTTATGCAACAAAAATTATGAGAAATATATGGAAAAAGAAAAATGCATAGCAATGTTAGCCTATTTTCTCCACTTTTATCGAAGCACAAATGCTTGTTGAAAAGTGAGAATGATGCTAAATGCGTGCATGCTCCCCTTGACGGTCTCCCCTTGTTTGAGGCGTCAGGTATGATTAAAACCTACAAAACAATATTAGTGCAAAACTATATTCGTCATTGACGAGTAAGTGATATACAACAAGTGTGTATAAGATGCATTCAAGAATTTTGACGGAAGCTCCCCTTGCTCTAGCGCGTCAAGATGAACCTTCAAAATAAATATTAGTATAATAGAAGCTTTGTCTTTAGACAAATATGTCATATACAACCAAGTGTATAGACGATGCAATATGAGTGCTTAAAGGATATTCCTCCTTGTTCTAGGGTGTCAAGAAGCACCTAAAATAAGAAAAATAATTGATGCAAACTTCATCCTTAGATGAGTAAGTTATATACAATCGTGTGTATATGATGATGAACCTACAATGAAAAACATTAGTGCAATATATTTCATCTTTTCACAAAGAAAAATAAGATGTATATATGTGATAAATGATATAATCAAAGATCTCATGAAGTGTAGTCTCCTAATTACAATCATAAGAAAAGTGAGAATATAATATGATAAAAGCCTACAAAATAGTTCCTAGAAAGAAGATATGAAGTCTTCCACTGGGTGTGCCACTAGTGGTGCTAGTGTTGGTGTCGGTTTACTAGTAGGATTCATGTGGTGATGGTAGATGACTCGAGATTTACAAAAGTAAGATTTGAAATGATCATGGTGGTGATAGTAGGAAGCATTATGAGTTAAAAAATACGCATGGAAATTACATTTCAATGATGCATCAAGATGCATAAGTTATGATTTGAATGTTTTATTGATGCTAACAACCTATTGTTTTGAGCAAGTTCTCATATGCTTCAACCCAAGAGTAATCAATAATGTGTTCTATCTAAGAATATATAAAAGTGATAACATGAAGATAAATTCGTTCATTGATTGACACGAATTATAAAAATGACTATTCTAGGTGACAATGGGAAAGGTAGTATTAGCATGGTTTTGACCGACATGGATGATTATCACTTTGAAAAGAAGTGAAGAAAATATGGAAAATACTAATAATGAGTACCTATATGAGGATGAGAATGACATCATATAAGTGAGAGTTGGATGGACCAACGTGTGGAGATGGCTTTGATTAATATATCGTTTGCACCGACAATGACATGCATGATAAGCGAGAAAAGGATAAGATCCTATGATGGTGTTCTAGATAGTGAAGTTGTAAGGTGCTAGTTTAAGGAAAACTTATATGTGGAGATGAAGAAGTTTTGTAAAACACATGATGTTTCACTTGATGTATTGGTACTTGTGAAAATAAAAAGGTTGAACTAGATGTGGTTTCATGAACCGGTTTTAGCTAAGTGGTGTTTACCTATGTGTTGGTATTTAGAGTCTAAGAGACATAAAATTTGACAAAAGACAATTATGTGAATGGATTTCTCTCCCCTTAATTGGTGGACATCCAACATAATGTGTAATGTATCAAATAAGGAATGACAACAAAGTGTTTAGGAGGTTATTCGTGTTAACGAAAGAGATGAGCTTAGTGATGTTTTTCCGGATGATGGTTAGCATACAATGAACTTCATCCTTAAAGTCACGCATTACTCTTCTCGACATTAATGAGATGATCGTATGATAAAGCATGTGGTTTCCTAATAGGAAGTGAAGAGGATTAGAGTATTGTTATAACTAAATAATGATGGAGGTGATTTTTGGAAAGCGGAAGCAAAATGAGATTTGGAAAGAGGTCGGTTGAAAGACAAAAATGCAAAGCCAACCCTCTAGAACTTAATTCTATATGCTTTTAAACTATATGCAAGTGTAGGGGTCCCATAAAGCATAGTACTAATCTACGTAGCAATAAAGGGATTATGCAAAATGAGCATATAAAAGTTAAAACCAATTGAGATAACAAATAATTTGTTATCAACCTACAAAACAAATTTGTTAGTGACAAAAGATGTTAACATGATAGAAATCAAATGATAACATATTATATAAGCAAAAACAACACATTGCACTTTAGTAGACAAGAAATCACCATACAAGATAGCATCAAGATAATCATATTATGCAAGAATACAACTTTATTCAAGACATTTCATTTTGAGATTGTTGTTGCTAGACTTAGATGCTTAAGACACTTGGCTTATAAATTAATACAACAATCTATGTGATTAATTTGTAAGATAAAAAGGCTTCTAAAAGTTTGTCATACCAAAGCATTTGACATATTATATGTGCATACATAGCAAACAAATAGTGTGACAAGAAGCAAAAGAAACAAGATGAAAGAGTCATGCAAGCCATGTTTAAGACATAACAATTTGGAGCATGTATCATTTAGATCGCACTACACATAGATATAATGAATGCCAACTAATAGCGTTCAAACACAAATATATCATATCAAAATTATCAATGATCAAAATGACATATATATATTATGAGTTCATAAGTAACATGTTAATCATGCTAATAATCAAAAGTAAGTATCATGCAAATAAAGTTTAGGTTTAAACGTTTAGTAGCATGAAACAAGAATACAAGCATTATAAAGATAAAACCTGCATTTAAGGTTTACACATTTGACTAGTTATCAAACACTAAGATAATGTCAAATCAACTTATCAGTATCAAACAAGAACAAGTAATCAACACATGTAAGTGCAATGCAAGTGGTTTTAAAAGAAAAGTCATATATACTACTTGTTTGATTAGTATTCCTAAAGCGAGGCAAACTATCAATGTTTTAACACTTACTTTAGGCAAGTATAGGAATACATATTTTTCAAGTTGGAGAATGAATATGAGACTATTACTAGCGGTGCTCAATTAAGGCTAAACACGACCATTTTACGTGATTCCACATACCCAACTTCTCTACAGGAAGCAATTCAACCGTTAGGTCAAATTGAGTTTCTAGTGCAATAGGTTCTCCAATAGTCATTCTCATGTTAGAAAGATGGGAACTCCTACTTTTGCATATTAAAGTGCATAAAAGATGATAGTTTACCAATACTTGGCTTAATGTGACTTAACTAATATGCAATATAACTAAGGTGATGAAGACGTCATGTTATACACATGAATTTTAACAATGGTGTGTTTGATAAACAATGTATTTGAATCTTGTGTTTAGAAT
>OU343221.1:63944538-63998165 GCA_910596185.1 Chrysanthemum makinoi
TTCTATTTTTGTCTCAGTGCATACTGCTCTCAGAATATGTGCCAAACTTTTTGAATCTCGAAGCATATATTAAGTGCATTTCAAAACAAATATAAACCTTAAGGTACAAAGATCTCATATGCTTCAAATATAAAGTACCTTGATTAATTTTCTAAATGGTTTCTTAATGGATTTTGTGATCGTGGATGTACTTCAAAATAACTCTTTCCTCTATGTGATAAAATGATTTCAAATATCCTATGCACATATTGAGGGGGAGAATTTACCAAGAAAATCAAATGGCCTTTTCTACAGAAATTATGATCAAGAAATTATTTCAAAGATCTCTTGCCTCCATGTGCTAAACAATTTCAAGATCATATGTACATGTTGAGGGGGAGCGTTTCAAAATGATCAAAACTATTAAGGTACAAAATGCTTTGATTTCGTATCATAAGTACCTTGATTGATTTTCCAAATGATTTTTCAATTGGTTTTATGGAAGAATGAACTGCCAAAAGACCGACCATTTTACTTTATGCATGGAGGTAAGGATGGTAAGGTTAGGTATTAGTTCCCATGATCCTCGAACCGAGGGATCTACCTAGGACAATCCACTAGATAGTGTAGAAGTCCTTAGGTATGATGAAAAAAAGGAGAAAAGTGAGATAGGGAAGAAAAGGGACCGAGACAGAGCTAGAACTGGAATAAAACCCAACAAGGTTTTAGTTATGAAATCTCGGTAATGAAGGGGTGAAGAATGAAAAAGAATTGAATGTGAAAAGGGTGAAAAGAAATAGCCCTCCAATAATTCAACCTTAGAGGCTAAAACGGGTTCAATATATATGCTACTGGTGGTTACTAAGGTAACACTAGTATTGAAGACAAGACGTCATGGTCCTAGTGACGCACTGCACTACATCTTCCCAAACTACTCAAGTTCCTCTTAAAAGGACATGTTTCATTCTCACAGGGGAACCAACATTATCTATCGACTTTCTCTTAGAGATGGTTGATATTGAAGAAGGAGACCCTCTCCCTAGTCTCCGGAATTGGAACCAAATGTGCACAATTGAGTCTAGAGCCTCGAGATCATCAATAAATCTCATTAGGACACTGTCAATGAAGACTCTCTATTTCACACAATGTGGAAAGAGAGTTTATATCTTATGAGTCCTACGCATTATCCTTGTGGTATTGCCAGAACATCTGAGTGATATGCAAACATATTCACAATGAAGATGGAAAGCCTTCTAGAGCCAACATCAAACAAGCTCTTGATAGGTGGCATGTGAGATCTATCCAATAGATCAACCATGTGACAACTGAACAGAAACAATGGGGACATTCAAATCTATGAATCAATCCTGGTTCAGGTTATGGATTGACGGATACCTTTGAAAAACCGGTCGTTGTGCTTAAAAATCTTTTCTCTAGCACATCGACGGTGTATTAATATTTCAAAATAAAAGGTGTTTATGATTGATAATTGATTTTCGTTAAAACCTTCGTTGTATTGCAAAAAACTTTATTTTGAGCAATACACGATTGTTTTTCAAATCTCTTTTCATCAATCAGTGAATCTCAAATTCACTGGTTCACTCACTCCGTGTTGTCTTCTTTGAGACGTTCCGGTTTGAGAACAGCTAGAGAGAGTACCAAAACCCTGTCAAGGAGATTCTTCAGAATTATACTCATCAACGTGCAAGACTTGTAATCGATCAATCCGGAACCGTGGGCCGTTTACCTCAATTCAAAGAAAGTGATCAAGATTACTTTCGTGTGCTTTATTGCTAATGTTGCATGTAGGTATGCCGACGTTGTACCTGATCGAATGGAGAGGTCAATCCATAGCCGCATGCTTACACAACACATTCATTTCTAAAGAAATCATGATTAGTGCATCAACGACTCTGATATTTTCACTCCATGCTTCTACTACGCTGCTGCAAATATCATGAATCAACTAAAGCTTCCACAACTCTGATGAAAAGATTTCAAGATCCAGAATGTGAGCATGTCGGTCCAACTGTCACAACATCATATGCGGGCAACACAACAATGTGTGATGCTGAGATCAACAGTAGCTAATGATCTCATATAATGCTCAAAGGTCATCATAATGTGGATCAGATCCATAACCTCCACTTAATGTTCATTATAGTTGGATTATTATATTATCACCATGAAAGCACAAAGATTGATTCTTTTGATGAAGTGAAGTCTTCGAGCTCAAGACTAAAGATTAATTGGATAGCTAGGATGCTAAATTGTAAATCATGGGGTGACCTCCCTTAGGGGGAGATTGTTAGGAATTGAAAATTCTATTGTAAAGCATCGGTCATCCCAAATATTATCTAGCTTAAGTTAGCTCGTAGACATATAATTTATAACGTTATTTGTTAGTTAGTTATCAGTGTAGTTTAGTCTAGTGCAACACCGTGGAGGAAAGACGGGTCTTTACCCACTGTATGCCTGATCCACAGCCCAAAAGAGGGCGTGCTTCTTTGTATAAATAGCCCTCTCCCCACAAGGGAGAGGGTTGGATGTTCATTTGGAATCTAGCCTTCCATAAGTTTCTCTCACTAGAATATCTCACTTTCTCTCTCTAAAACCATATGATTATATGCCCATATTTGTGATTGTTGATGTGTTTTTGAAATCCAATATGTTATATTTATGTTTTAAGATTGTTAAATTTAAATTTTGAACTCGGGTCAAACTCTAGTTTAGTATTGTTTTACATTAAAATCAAACATATTTATGGTGGTCAAGTTTTTAAATTCACTTATTTTAACTTTTTGGTTCCAGAAAAATAAACAAATTTTACCAATTGAAACAAAATATCAAAAATATTAAAAATAAAATGAAAATAAATAAAAACGCGTTATTATACTATTTTTACATGTTAAAGTTTGACTATATTGGTGTTATACTAAATTTTGGTTCAATGTAGTCAAGTTTAAAGATGGGATTAGATTGACCTTTTTAGAAAATGCAATGATGTAGATGTGCATTTATGTTTTATGATCGAAAATTCCAAATTTAGTATTCTGTTAGCTCTAGTAAATTATTTAATATTGGTAAAAATTATTTTGGTTTTGTATAAAAGTCGGATCTAGTTAAAGTTTGAATGAGGTCTTATACTATACATGTATGGTTAAGTTGGTCAAACTTAGGAGTATTAACTATGTCAGAATATAGTTTTAATTTGTATTACTTAAACAACCTCATTAGTTGAAATAAAATATTTCAGGTTGGAGTTTTTTTATGATATATAAAGTTTTGACTATGTTATTGTTTTCTAGGATTTTGATTTAGTGTAGTCTTAGTTATAAAATTCTATCTGGTGGAAGTGATTGAAAAGTGATTTGATGTTAACTTGTATTAATGTTTTAAGATTGGTAAATTTAAATTTAGAATTTACGTCAAATTCTAGTTTAGTATTGACTTGGTTTTACTTTAAAACCAAACAAATTTAAGGTGATCAAATTTTAAATACACTCCTTTTTAAATTTTTAGCTTGAGTCAAATAAAAAACCTTACTATTTGAAACAAAAGATAAAATTAAAAAACAAAACGAGTTATTGAATTACTTTAATATGTTAAAGTTTGACTATATCGGTGTTATACTGAATGTTGGTTCAATGTAGTCTAGTTTAAAGATGGGATCCGATTGATCTTTTTTGAAAATGCAATGTCGTAGATGCGCATTTACGTTTTATGATAGAAAATTATAAATTTAGTATCCGACCAGCTCTATTAAATCACTTATTATTTGTAAAACATATCATAATTGATCTTTTTGAAAATGCAATGGCGTAGATGCGCATTTACGTTTTATGATAGAAAATTCTAAATTTAGTATTCGACCAACTCTATTAAATAACTTATTATTTGTAAAACATATCATGATTTTATATAGAAGTTGGATATAGCTAAAGACTGAAAAGGGTTTTATACTATATATGTATGGTTAAGTTGGTCAAAGTTTTGAGTTTTGACTATGTGAGAAAAAAGTTGTAGTTTAGTATTACGTAAAAAACTTTATTAATTGTAATAAAAGAATCCAGGTAAGAGTTATTTATGATCTGTAAAATTTGAGTACTGTATTGTTTACTTGGATTTCGATTTAGTGTAGTCAAAGTTACAAAATGCTATCGGGTTGAAATGAATGAAAAGTGATATGATGTAAAGTTGTATTTATGTTTTAATATTGGTAAATCTTAATATAGAACTCGGGTCAAACTCTAGGCTAATATTGACTCGGTTTTACAATAAATTCAAACAAATTTAAGGTGGTCAAATTTTTGTATAAACTCATTTTAAGTTTTTGGTTCCAGTCAAATAAATAATTTTACTAATTGAAACATGATACGCGTACGAAGCGCGTTCGGGGTCAAAGAAACTTTCTTTTCGTCGAGCAAGTTTTTCAACACCCTAGGCAGTGAACCTAATCGTTGTAGTGTAGTATTGGGTAAGCCTCGTGTATTGATATCGTTCTCTAGGGGAATAGGAATGCTAACAAGAAGTGTATTACGCTAAGGTGGGGTTGAGGATGATTTTTTTTTATATTTTATATGTTTTTTAGAAAGCTAAGGGTAAATTCTCGGGGCAATTGGTTTGGGGGTGGTACTTCTACCGATTACTTCTACTATTCTAATTATCTATTACTATGGGTAGCTATGTCTATTTGATTGTGTGCTCGTATTATGATTAAAAATGTGTTTACCTAGATACTATTACTCCCTAGTTATATTTTATTGTTGGTTTAATTGTCACGTCCTTATTCTTAACGCGTTGTGTTTTCTAAGGTCGTAGGGTGTGCCTTTGTCCTAACTCTTTGAGAATACCTTTAGGTTATTGCCTACGAAATCCGCTAGATTAATCATAAACTAACTCTAAGGTTATCTTTGGATGTTTAGACATCATAAACTAACTCTAAGGTTATCTTTGGATGTTTAGACTACGAAATCCGCTAAATGATTCATAAACTAATGTTCACAAAGATTACTCAAGCATTTAAACATAACGATAGCCTAGTTGCACTCCTAAGCCAATTACAATTAAGATAAGAGACAACCAATCAATAATTAACAACTAGGTTTCATAGACCTAAGCAAACACACAAGAAATTTAGCTAGACATGTTAAACAAGCAAGCATACACACATTCAATGGAAGATATAATGATACTAATGGATTAAAACACTTATCTTGATGTGTAAAATAGGGTTTGGGACCCTAAGATACTGTCCAAGTCGGACTACAAACGTTTAGGGTTTTTACTCCAAAAAGTCTACCTCTCTGAATGCAGAAAAATCGAATTCTATATATAGATTTACACATGCGACGGCGTCACCTTATAGGTGGGATGCCGTCATTAGGGTTTTCGTCTTGGCCAAGTTATCGATGGGACGGCGTCACGTTGTATTTGTGACGCCGTCGGGCTTCATATGGGGACCCGTCTTGGTTCGGATCCGCCGCCTCGAGATGAAAAGTCTTAGTGACGCCCTTCTCTTCAAAGCCCGCCGTCGGTGTTGCGAGCAAAAGTCCAGCGAGCCATCAGGTGCATTATTTAACAAATTAGTAGAGAGGGATGGCGTCGCCCTTTAGTTGGGACGCCGTCAGGTTCAATTTTAGCAGCTTGAGTGGCTTCGATCTTGACTTTGCCATTTTCTTCATGTATTCACTCTTTTTCGTCCAAATAAGCATCATTCCAGCATTTTGCTTCCAAGAGACCTAAAAAGTGAAAAGGAACGAAATTAAGCAGTAACGGATATAAAAGTGGTCGATTAAGGGCTTAAATTACCCATTAAAAGTGTAGATTTTAAATCCTTATCAAAACAAAAGATTAAAAAATATATATCAATAATAATTTAAAATGGAAATAAAAAATAAAAGCGAGTTATTATATTTTTATATGTTAAAGTTTGACTATATTGGTGTTATACTTTATTTTGGTTCAATGTAGTCTAGTTTATAGATGGGATCAAACTGAACTTTTTAGAAAATGCAATGACGTAGATGAGCATTTATATTTTATGATTGAAAATTCTAAATTTAGTATACTGTCAGCTCTAGTAAATTACTTATTATTGGTAAAATTTATCTTGGTTTTTTATAGAAGTCAGATCTAGTTAAAGTTTGAATGGGGTTTTTTTGAGTCTTTACTTAGATTTCGATTTAGTGTTTTCTAAGTTACAAAATGCTATCGGGATGAAATTAATGAAAAGTGATATGATTTAAACTTGTATGTATGTTTTAAGATCGGTAAATCTAAATTTAGAACTCGGGTCATACTCTAGTTTAGTATTGACTTGGTTTTACATTAAAATCATACAAATTTAAGGTGGTCAAATTTTTAAATATACTAATTTTAACTTTTTGTTTCCGGACAAATAAACAAATTTATTAATTGAAAAAAAAGATTAAAAAATATATTTAAAAAAAAAAACGAGTTATAATATTATTTTTATATGTTAAAGTTTGACTCCATTGGCGTTATACTAAATTTTGGTTCAATGTAGTCTAGTTTTAAGATGCGATCCGATTGAAATTTTTAGAAAAAGCAACGGTGTGGATGCGCATTTACGTTTTATGATAGAAAATTCTAAATTTAGTATAAAACTAGCTCTATTAATTTACTTTTATTTGTTTTATGATTCTGGATAGAAGTTGGATCTAGCTAAAGATTGAAAAGGGTCTTATACTATACATGTAAAAAAATTTATTATTAAAATAAAAGATTTTTTGTAAGAGTTATTTATAATGTGTAAAATTTTGACTACGTTATAGTTTAATTGGATTTTGATTTAGTGTTTTCTAAGTTAAAAAATGCTATCGGGTTAAAATGAATGAAAAGTGATAAGATTTTAACTTGTATTTATGTTTTAAGATTGGTAAATTTAAATTTTGAACTCGGGTCAAACTCTAGTTTAGTATTTACTCAGTTTTACATTTAAATCAAGCATATTTATGGTGGTCAAATTTTTAAATACACTTAGTTTAATTTTTTAGTTCCAAACAAATAAACAATTTTACCAATTGAAACAAAACATCAAAAATAAATAAATGAATAAATAAAAACGGGTTATTATATTTTTTTACATGTTAAAGTTTGACTATATTGGTGTTATACTAAATTTTGGTTCACTGTAGTCTAGTTAATAGATGGGATTAGATTGAACTTTTTAAAAAATGCAATGTAGATGTGCATTTACGTTTTATGAATTGAGAATTCTAATTTTAGTATTTTGTTAGCTCTAGTAAATTACTTAATATTGGTAAAATTTATCTTGGTTTTTTTTTATAGAAGTCGGATCTAGTTAAAGTTTGAATGGGGTTTTATACTATACATGTATGGTTAAGTTGGTCAAAGTTATGAGTGTTAAGTGTTAACTATGTGAGAAAATAGTTTTAAATTGTATTACTTAAACAACCTCATTGGTTGAAATAAAATATTTCAGTTTTGAGTTTTTTTATGATATATAAAGTTTTGACTATGTTATTGTTTTTAAGGATTTTGATTTAGTGTAGTCTTAGTTACAAAATACTATCTGGTGGAAGTGATTGAAAAGTGATATGATGTAAACTTGTATTAACGTTTTATGATTGGTAAATCTAAATTTATAATTTAGGTCAAATTCTAGTTTAGTATTGACTTGGTTTTATACCAAGCAAATTTTAGGTGATCAAATTTTAAATACACTCCTTTTTAACTTTTTGGTTTCAGTCGAATAAAAAACCTTACTATTTGAAAAAAAAGAAAAAGAAAAGAGTTATTGTATAATTTTAATATGTTGAAGTTTGACTATATCGGTGTTATACTGAATTTTGGTTCAATGTAGTCTAGTTTAAAGATGGGATCAGATTGATCTTTTTTTGAAAATGCAATGGCATAGATGGGCATTTACGTTTTATGATAGAAAATATTAAATTTAGTACCCGGCCGATTCTATTAAATCTCTTATTTACTTTAAAACTTATCATGATTTTGTATAGAAGTTGGATCTAGCTAAAGATTAAAAAGGGTTTTATACTATACATGTAAAAAACTTATTGAAATAAAGATTTCAGTTAAGAGTTATTTATGATGTGTAAAATTTTGACTACGTTATAGTTTACTTGGATTTCGATTTAGTGTTTTATAAGTTACAAAATGTTATTAGGTTGAAATGAATGAAAAGTGTTATGATGTAAACTTGTATTTATGTTTTAAGATTGGTAAATTTAAATTTAGAACTCGGGTCAAACTCTAGTTTAGTATTAACATGGTATTACATTAAAAT
This sequence comes from Chrysanthemum makinoi, assembly GCA_910596185.1. Classification (NCBI taxonomy): domain Eukaryota; kingdom Viridiplantae; phylum Streptophyta; class Magnoliopsida; order Asterales; family Asteraceae; genus Chrysanthemum; species Chrysanthemum makinoi. The sequence goes on from OU343221.1 coordinate 63,952,808, forward strand.
CAAACAAATTAAAGGTGGTCGAATTTCTAAACACACTCATTTTAACTCTTTGATTCCACTCAAATAAACCATTTTACTAATTGAAACAAAAGATGAAAAAAAGGAAAAAAAAAAGCTGAGTTATTATATTATTTTTATATGTTAAAGTCATACTATATTCGTGTTATACTGCATTTTGGTTTAATGTAGTATAGTTTAAACATGGGATTTAATTGAACTTTTTAGAAAATGCAATGACGTAGATGTGCGTTCACGTTTTATGATCGAAAAATCTAAATTTAATATTCGGTCAGCTATAGTAAATTACTTATTATTGGTAATATATATTTTGATGTTGTATAAAAGTTGGATCTAGTTAAAGTTTGAATGGGTTTTATACTATATATGTATCATTAAGTTGGTCATAGTTTTGATTGTTGACTATTTGAGAAAAAAGTTTTAATGTGAATTACGTAATCAACCTTATTTTAACTATGTTATTGTTTAATAGGATTCTAATATAGTGTAGTATACATTACAAAATACTATCTGGTTGAGACGATTGATTAGTAATATGATGTAAACTTGTATTAATGGTTTAAGATTGGTAAATCTAAATTTTAATCTTGTGTTAAACCCTAGAGTTGGATTGACATAGTTTTACATTAATACCAAACAAATTTAAGGTTTTAAAATTTTTAGATACACTCCTTTTAACTTTTTGGGTAAAAGCCATAAAATAACAACGTACTTTCTAAAATTTACCAACTTGAAACACTTACTTTTTTATTAACATATACACCCACGTACTTTCAAATTTTGTTCCGACTTTACCCATATTGTAATAAAATAATATCATTTAATATGATATTATATTAATATAAATCGGTAATATGGGTGAATTCGGAACAAAATTTGAAAGTACGTGGGTGTATATGTTAATAAAAAAGTAAGTGTTTCAAGTCGGTACATTTTAGAAAGTACGTTGTTATTTTATGCCTTTTACCCTAACTTTTTGGTCCTAGTCAAATAAATAACCTTACTAACTGGAAAAAAATGATTTATTGATTTAGTTCAATATGTTAATGTTTGACTATATTGGTGTTATATTGAATTTTGATTCAATCTAGTCTAGTTTAAAGATGGGATCAGATTGAACTTTTTAGAAAATGCAATGACGTAGACGTGCATTCACATTTTATGATCGAAAATTCTAAATGTAGTATTCTGCCAGCTCTATTTAATCACTTATTATTTGTAAAATTTATCATGAGTTTGTATGGAAGTTGGATCCAACTAAAGATTGAAAAGGGTTTTATACTATACATGTATGGTTAAGTTGGTCAAAGTTTTGAGTTTTGACTATGTGAGAAAAAAGTTTTAGTTTGGTATTGTTGTTCCCGTATCACAAATAGCAAAATAGCAATTAAGGCTAATCGTGATCCATGACTTAAGGAAAGTATTTAGAAAAATCAGTTAAACAAGATAAGTAAAGTAAATGCACAATAGTTTTTTTAACGTTTATATTCTTATTAAGAAGAATCAAAAGAATATATTACCCAAGTGTTTTTGGAACAACACTTGGGATTGAATGACAACTATGGTGTACACTCCTCACTAAGCTTAGGATAAGTCTAAGAACAACTACACGGAACCACTGAACTATTTCAGGGACATAGTTGTATTTGGAGGAGTGAAAGTTGCTTGTGAATGTTTACACATTTAATGCACAAGCTTAACTTTCACTCCTTCTTTATGCCAATTTATACAAGTATGAGATTTAACTATATCCTAAACGACAATATTGACATAAGCTATGAAGGACAAAATGCTTATGCATTTTGTCTCTGTTTACAGGAAGCTATATTGGGTAAAGGACAATTCTACTTTCTGATCATCAGTGATGACACTAATCTTGGTTGTTAGCCTTTCAGGGAAAGTTTGACTTATGGTTGATAAGGACTCCTCCTTATTCGTTCAAACTTATCCCGCCTTGTCCCGCCCATTCTTCAGTCTTCTTACTCTTCAGTATTTGTCTTCAGTGATTGTAGTTGATGAGGGTTATGGGATTCAGTGAGTTATTGTCATCACTCACTGAACCCATCATCTTCTTCTTGACTCAGTCTTCACCCTTTGAGTTCTGCCTCACTGAGTGGAGAAACTTTCTTCTTAGTCTCATTCTGAGTGTCCTGAAGATGACTCACTATGCAACTGTTCGCTCAGTGACTTGTTTATGTTTAAGGATAAACACTTAGGTTATTTTATCTTCAAGTCCTTGCTTCAGGAAGTTTGGGGGTTCACTTGACCCAACAGTCTCCCCCTATTTGGACATAAACATAGCCTAATTGTTTCTAAGTTTAGTGTGAGTGAGCAAAGGTCTTCTTCTCATACTAATTATTCTACAAAGCAACTAAAGAACACTGAGTAACATAAAACATCGTTCATTGAGAATTATATTACAAGTTCCTAAGTTACAATGCAAAAAAGATAAAGATAGTGTTGTTGTAGCAGATGTGAGTTCAATACATTTGATATCCAAGAGCTTCAAGTTTAGGTTTCTTGGACTCTAGCTTGTCTTGGTCAGGGTGTTCACTGATCTTGGTCCTTAGGTCATTGTTGAACCTTGCATTTTCTGGACTTTGGATTTGAGTAGCAACCACTAGAAAGCCAACAATAGCTTCAATCCCAACCTTGTCTATATCACTCTACCTTTGGAAAGCAGGGTCCCCGAATTCATCATTGAAGAATAGACCTCTCTCAGGTCGTTCAATAGCCTGATGATTTACGAATCTAACTCCTTCAGGGAATGATCTATTACAGACTAGGCCATGGATCTTGATCTCTGGTTCACGATCTAGGATCTTCCTCTTTCACCTTGAGGACTGAGAGGGGGCAGGTTGATTTGTTGGTGCTGGAAGAAGAGACTGAATGCCAAGTTCTTCAGGCATCTGTCTTAGTTTCTCAAATCTCTTGCTCAGTAAGTCCATGAGATTCTTGACTATGGCATTCTTCTTCTTCTCTATGACTAGACCCAATTCATCCAGCTCAGTTATCCCAAAGTCTGAAAACTTGAAGGGATCATGAACCTTAAAGGTTCGCTTGTCAGGACCTCTGTAGACACTGAGAACTACAGGTTTTGTGTTGGCATGAATTTTGATGTCAGTTATGGGTTCATGCCTCTTTCTGTTCATTATTACCCAGTTGTAATGATCGATTCTCTTTTGTCTGATCTCAAACAATCTTTTCTCTCTTTCAGCCCTTTTCTTTTTCAAACCACTTAGTTCAACATCCTGAGCAACTTTGAACTTAAGACCTGCTTGTCCACTTTCTAGTGCCTTTGGATCGATCCCAATTTTCTCAGACTCTTCATAAACAATGTTAATACAAATAAGCCGCAAAACGTTCATTTATATTTTGCGATCTTCTAATGTTTTGTCGATTACAAACGTAAAATCATTTTAATGAAACAAATAAAATACATAAATAGTTTGAGCCAATAGTTTACTAACATACTTACATTTTCATATAAAACACCAAACAAGTAATAGTGTTTACATTTTATAGAAATGCATATATATAACAACTAGTGTTTACATAATGGGTATATATATACATACTTAGTATATATTGTAATGGGTAATGTAATGGGTAAAAATCTAAGTACTTGACCCATTGACTAGATACATTGAATGTAATTGGGTAAAACCCAAAGTCCATGACCCATACCCATGGAGCATGATCCATAACCCATGACCCATTGCATGACATCATGCATGAAGTCATGTTGGGTATTACCCATGGTCCATGACCCATACCCATGATCCAATGTCTAGATACATTGTATCTATTTGGGTATCCATGACCCATGATCCATGATCCATAACCCAAATAGGAGGAGCATCTGGCGGATCCCTCAGTTTACACTGGACGGATCCCTCATGTAAAGGGATATGTGGGATCCGGGGAACAGTAGTTAATTTTGCCTATAAATAGTGAGCCATTTCTTCATTTTAACTCACCCCTTTTACACATACTTTCTCTTAGTATTGTAAACCCTCTAACCTCAGATCCAAAGGATCTTTCTATGTAGTTTTGTGTTTGTGTGATTCTCTAGGTTCTTCTTAAAGGCGAGATCACCACTTCTTGAAGTCGAGCAAGCTCAAGTCCATGGGTTGCCAAGCTTCGTCATCATCAAGACTACTGATGTTATCTTGTTGATAGTTCTTTCCTCTCACATTAGAAGTGTTGTGTTAAAGACATAGGTGAAAGATGTATAAAGGGTCAAGTCGAAAGCATTAGTGAAAGATGCCGAAGATCCATGTCAAAGGCATTAGTGAGGGGTGTCGAAGGTCCGTGTTGAAGGCATAAGTGAAAGTTGCCAAAGGGTCGTGTCAAAGGCATTAGTACAAGGTGCCTAGGGTGTACATTCGATATGGTGCATCGATGTACAAGATAGATTAGTTTGGGTTAAAGGATATTTATATCCTTGTTGATGTCGTAATAAGGAGTGTGTCTCCTTTCGGATAGGTGTTGTGTACTGTTGGGTAGTAGTTCCTCATTTGTAATGGAGCTCGGTATCTAGCCTTGTACCGGATAAAGTGTAGGCAACGTTGTGATAGGTTTGGTTCTACCTCGTGGAAGAACCCGGTGTCTAGCCTTGTACCGGATAAAGAGTGTTAGGATTTAGTAAATCCAGGTATTAAAGTGTCGGTCACCTCAAGTATATGTATTCGTTTGAAAGCTCGTAGTCGTAGTTATTTAAATGTTAAGTAGTATTTAGTTAAGTAACACTGTGGAGGACGGACGAGTCTTTACCCACTGTATGCCCGATCCACACCCGTCAGGTGGCTTTTATTCTAAGACTATAAATACTCTGTAGAGAGTTGGAGCTCATAATAAGATTTTTCTTTCTCTCACTAAAGTTCCCAAACCTCTAACTCTCTAAAACCATTATGTATTTCTCTTGTGTTTATTTTATGATGTGTATATGAAATCCAATATGTTACAAATGGTATCAAGACCCATGGTTAGATCATCTCTTACATATCCTTGGATTTCTAGTGGTTTTTAGATGGTTTTTGAGTTTGAAAAAGTTTAGTGGTTTTTGCATCATTTGGTTCATCTCTTGTGTTAAAGTTTGAATTTTGGGTGTACTTTTGTGTTTAGAATCATTGTATGCGCTTGGGTTTTGATTTGGCAAGCTTGAATCACTGTTGTTGAGCTTGTTTTGGATTGAAAAGTGTGTTTTTAAAGTTTTTCTTGGTAGCGACTTGCTCTCGAGTGAATTTCTTGGTAGCGACTTGCTTCAGAAAAGGTAGCGAGCCAGTTGAGTTTGGTAGCTTAATGGTCATGCGACTTGTCTTTTACAAGCCGACAAACAATACACTTAGTGGATTCCTCCACGTAGCTTATCAGTGTAAGGTAGCTACGATTTGCTTTCAATTTTGACAGCGACTTGTTCTTTAAGTTTCGTAGCGACTTGGTGTTAGCGATTTGGACCTATAGTTGCTATTTAGCGACTTGACATCTTAGCGACTTGGTGCATAGCGACTTGCTGTCAAAATTCGTAGTGATTTGGAACTTAGCGACTTGTCTTGTTATTACTTAGCAATTTAGTGCTTAGTGACTTGGTTCAAGGATTCTTAGCGACTTTGTTGACTTTTGTGTGTAATACGGTTTTCTCTTGATTTAGTAAAATCCCGTGAAAGAATCTATTTCCGGGTTTAATCATTGAGTTATAAAATCCCGTGTAATCTTTAAATATGTCTACCAACGTACCTACAATCATCTCCACTGTTGTCGAGGATTTCAAGCAAGTACCGGTTCGATACTCGCCCACCCATGCTTGAAGAACCGACTACGACTCTTGGGCTCAAGAATTAAATTGTAATCGGCTGGAGAAATGGGGTCAACATTCTCAAATCGATCGATGAAGGACCTTACCAGTTGAGACTACAAAGAGACTTAATTGATACAGTATGGATGGAACAATGATCTGTGGAATTGACAGACCAAAGACATATGATGAGCTCAATGATAAGGAGAAAAAGAGATTCGATGCTGATATCGGGGCTTCTAACATCATACTTCAAGGTCTTCCAAAAGATATCTACAAGCTTATCAATCACAACACCGGAGCCAAGGCAGTGTGGGATAATGTCAAGATGCTTCTTTCTGGTTCTAAATTAATGGAAGCAGAGAATCACAACTCTATAATGAATTTGAGCACTTCAAGATGAAACCATATGAGAGTGTCTATGAGTATTACGTGAGATTCCACAAGCTTGTTAATGACATGAGGAGTATCAGAATGACTATGCCAAACATTCAACTGAACTCAAAGTCAACATGAATCCCGAATGGCAGTTTGTCACCTCTGTGAAGCTAACCAAAGGATTGAAGAATACAAACTATGAGCAACTCTATGCCTTCCTTCTTCGGAATGAGAGACATGCTATGTTTGAAAAAAGGATTCTTAATCAGTTAAACAAACCAGTGGAGAGACAAGCTCATCAAATGATTCAACCGCCTTCTACTCAAACATTGGAATTACCACCAAAGCATCTCAAGTTATACCTATGGGTAATGGTAATCACAAACTCATTCCTGATCCAATGTTCAAACAAGCCGATCTGATGCACCGTGGGAAACTTCATTAATCAACTGGCTCTCATGATTAGTCCAAACATGAACTCTCTCCCACACACCAACAACAACCTCGCAGAAAGATCCAATCCACACAATCAAGCCACTGTCGGAGATGGAAGGTTATGGTTCAACCGGTTCAAGAAAGGTAGTACGAACAAGGAAGAGGTGGAGTTGGTAGAGGATATGTGGGAAATCTAAATAGGGGAAGGATTGGAAATCAAGGACAAGCAAAGCCAATCAAATGCTACAACTGTGGAGGTGAGAGACATATTGCAAGGAACTGCACATCACCAAAACGCCCTCAGAATGCAGAGTACTTCAGGGATAAGATGTTGCTTGTACAAGCTCGGGATAATACTTTGGATGAAGAGGAGTTGTTGTTTCTGCTGAGGGAAATGCTAAGACATATGATGCGATGTGGATGAGCGCCAATTCGGAGATATGCCACAATCATCGAATGCCTTCAAGTCCATTGTGATGCATACGACTCTAACGTTGATGATGAACCTACTACACAAACCATTTTCATGGCTAGCATTTATTCAATGGTCCCTCCTAAAGTCTCTTCATCACCACAAGCTGGTCCATCCAAAGACAAAATCATTTCCGAGGTACTAAAACTATACGATGAAGTTGATGAGCAAAAGATACATGACGGTACAATCAATCAGTAATTATTGAGTCAGATATTGAAAATATGGGTAATATCAATGTTGTCCTATATGATCAATATGTGAAACAAAGTGAAAGTGAGATTGTACCAAGTGATGTATCTTATGCATTCAATGATGACTATGCTTTTGATGAATACACGCATGTGCCCTGATGATTCTGTTATCTCTGAACTTAATGCATATAAAGAAGCGGTTGCTATTTATGAACAACGAGCTAAGTTTGAATTAACCACCCGTGAGCAGGAGATGGATGAGCAAACGTGCAGTTATTAGAAAAAATAACTTTAGAGAAGAAGTCTTAAAACAAGAGTTAAACTCCTTACAAGAAAAGCTTTCTAAAACTGCTAAGCAAAAAGAAGAACTTCAAGAAAATGTTAAAATGCTTAAGCAAGAATTCAATGCTAAGGAATCAAAACTTTTGAATGATTTTTCAATCTAAAAACTTTGAAAAACAAGCTAGAAAATAAGTTGTATGCATAAAGGGAATACCATTGGACTGCTTACTTGATCACTAAGCATAGAGTTTTAAGCGATAAGCATAGCATTCCCTTGGCGAGGAACTAAATCCAAAGGTCATTAAAAAGGCTAGAGCTGCTAATAAGGTGATCTATGATGGTAATGAGATTCTTAAACCAGCAGAAACCTAGTTGCGTTAAGTGCACTGAGGAAGATAGAACATTAGATGATGCATCTAGGGAGAAAATGAATAAGAAGCTAGATGATCCTGAATGTAAAAAGAATAACATAACGATCAACTTAAACAAATTTAAGCCTCAAACTTTGTTAACACCTGAACAAGTTTTCTGGAAAAAGGACCTAGATAAGCAAAAAACTGAAAATTTTGTTGAAACAAACCCTCCCCTTAGGAAAATGCCCGCATCGACTTTGTATCCTCCAAATACACCAATGCATTTAGTTCCTAGAACTATTGCCACTAAGAGCAAGACCTTAATCAATCAATATGTTATTTTTCAACTATTTGTCGATTTTGAGAAAACTTGTAAGAAAAGGATCACACCCACTAGGATAACTGAAGGGGAAAGGGGTTTTGAGCAAACAAAAGAGTGCTATTTAACTGGCGTCATGCCTTTCTTTAAACAACTAAAAGATCAATTTGAGAGTCTTAAAAAGGGGATGGATTCAGATATTAAAGGAATGGAAAAGGAATTTGATGCAATGATAGTTGAGGTTAGTGATTATGAGCGAGCATTAAAATATAATGAGATTGAGAGGAAGAACTTGCATACATTGAATGAGACTCTTATTTCTGAATGTATTGCTCAAGATGTGTTTACATAATCGCTACGAATCGTTCCATTAATGCTTCTCAATTTCATGAATTATCCTGCTCGAAGTCTCCCATGATGGTGTCCTTGAGCTTGAAAAACTAACTCTAAACTGCATGATAAAGTTGAACAGGATGATCATGATAACCTAGTAAAATAGTTTTCTAAATTGGAAGTTGAGCATCTTGCTTTGCAATTAAAATATCAACATCTGAAAGAAATTGTTAAAACCTCAAATATCAAGACATCATTATGCCTTTCCCGAATTTGATGCGATTTTGAAATTAGCAACGTGATGAACGATTCGAGCTCATTGTAACACGAGAAAGTTGAAAGCCCAAATCTCTCAATTAAAGGGTGAAAAGAACAATGTGACTGGATCCCAAATGCCTCCTCCTTTAGATTCTCAGTATTCTTAAACTTTTCATCTTCAAAACTTAGTTAATGCCTTACAAAAGGAAAACGAGAGTTTTCTAGAAGAAAATGAAAAAGTTAAACGACACTTTAAAGAGTTATATAATTTAATGAAAGTCACTCGTGACCAAAACAACGAAAAAATAACGTCTTTACAAAAGGAAATTGAGAATCTGAGGAGTCAGGAAAATGGGAAACTGCCACTTGTTTTTAATGAGAATGTTGCATCAAAGTCATTCGCTGACTGCAAATATATATCAGGACCGTAAATACATTCCTCCTAATCTTAGGAATAATGAACCTGTGTTTCATAACTATTGTGCTCACCTTAAGGATAGCCTAGAATGTCTCCATGAGATTGTGGAAGAGGATTTCATTAACAAACCGCTTGATAGTGAAATTAGGTTTGCTTGCATTCAGGCCAAACGATCTCAAGAGCTGCTAGAATGTATAATTGCAACATGTCCTAAATCCTTAGGTGCAAAAGAAAAAGCTGTGATGCCTTGTTCTATGCCTAGTGTCAGGCATTCAAATCAATCTATACCCAGTTTTAAGAAAGTAAACACTAATGTGCCTTCAAGTAGCTCAGATCCCTGCACATCTAGTTCAGGAATGCAAAAAGTAGATCAACCAACTAATGTTCCCATAATTCCCTCTACAGGAGTAATCAGTGACATTAAAGCGAGTAGGTCAAAGTCTCAAGGCAATACAAGGAATGATAGGACCTCGCAAGCTAAGAATGTGCATTGGAAGAGAGTAGAAGACCAACCTAGGAACTTTAAGTTTGAGTTGAATAAAACGAATCATGTTGATTCTAGTATTAGCCATAGGCGTACTCTAATTAATTCGAATTCTGATACTATTTGCAAACCATGTAATGATGTCTGTTTGAATTCTGTTGCTGTAAAACCCTAAAATCGTTAACGCGTCAAATGACCATAATACCCCTACTGTAAAATCCGTAAAACGAAGCCAACTCGAAAATCCCGCTAAGTACTTATGATAATCAATTTATATGGAACACTTGGAATAATAACGCTTACTTTAACTTAAAAATAAGAATATATAACACGTCAAATGTTGCTTGGATTAATTAATATACATATTGATAAATTAAATAAAAGGTGTAACAATACTATTATGGTAACTAAATAAAAGGCATGAATTGTGTGACACCTCGTACTTTCAGGTCATTTCTCAAAACAATTTATGCTTCACCATTTCATCATTTATCGTAAACTAGGTTTGCGTGTTCCAAATTCGCGTAACCTTAATGGTTTAGCGGCGAATTCATGATCATATCATCACAAACATTTCATATGGACTAAGTTTAGTCTACATTTCATTAACATCATTTGCATCATGTTAGTTCATTCATGATTTTGCATTTCACATTAAACGCTTAAATTTCATATTAAATAAACGCTATCGCGTAAGTTATTATTTTGAACATTTAATCCGATACTTCCAAAAATGATCCTTATATATTTTATACTTACATTTAGTTTATAAAAATGATATTTTGAGTTTACCTAGTGTTTTAAATTTATTTGTATATAAATTGTTAAATTTATATTATTACGACGCTTTTCTTAAAACTACACACGATAATTATTATTTCACTCAAATTTTGCAAGAAATGTATCTTTACAATTTATATGATCTCAATATACTTTACTTTGATCCATTAAAATTATTTTTAGCTAAAACTACCCTAATTGCACAAATGTACACACAAAGTTACCATTTATCTCTACTTTACTTACATTTTACTTACACCTTTTACATAACAAATAAAATATATATATATATATATATATATATATATATATATATATATATATATATATATATATATATATATATATATATATATGTATTATTATATAGATTGCCGACAAAAGGGAGGGGAGGGATGATTTTTCAAGATATCAAGACTTTCTTTTATACAACCTTACACTCCAACTCACTTACACACTTCAATCAATAATTTCAAAGAGCAAAATCAAGTTTTTCTTCCTTCCTTTTTCCTCTCAAAACCGGCCATACAAAGGTGTTAGAAGAAGATCATATTTTTTTCAAGATCAAGTTTAAAACAATCTAGTTACACTCTTAATCAAGGTTTTGAAATAAAAACCTAGGGTGTTTAGGTTTAATCCTTTGTCCTTGTCACCTCATCAAGTAACTAGTAAGCATATTATTTTCATTTTACATCTTTCATTATCATTTCATATGTATTTCATCATCTTCTTAGCTAACATGCAAGACTTATGTGTATTTATACCATTTTTACTTTGATTTTTAGAGTTTTATACATATAAAGTCATCCTATAATTATTCCCTTGGTATATATTGGTCTTGATGATGTTTAGGAACCCATGACACCCTAAGAAGGTGTATGGTAGGATTAGAATAGCTTTGGAGTTGATTTGAAGGGATTGGAATAGGTTTAGTACAAGAAAAACTATTTTCGACAAGTATTAAAAGTGGTCTGATCGTATTTTGTTTTTCTGGAAAATCCGACAGTAGACATGAGTTTTTGGCCTAGATAATTAGAAATATACTTTTAAAACGAATCCGTGGCCGCTTGAACGGATTAAAACGGAGTTATAACGGAGAAGTTATGAATTTTTCAAGTTTGACGACGAAATATATATTTTCTGAAAATTTCAGCACACCATTATTGTTTTATTCGAGTCAAAAACGAGTCCTAAGCTTTATAAATTATTTCGACTTATCAAAAATATATTAGTATACTTTGATACGGCTAAGGACGATAGAAAACGGATTTGAAAACGACTAAGATATAAGTTTTCTATAAAATTGCCGTAACTATTATTTTTAGAAAAACTATATTATTTTTACGAGATAAGTGTTTACGGTAACTAAAATGACCATATTAAAGGCTGTTTTTAACGTTGATGTGGAACATTTTGTAACGAGATGTCTTCTAATAAAATCGAGATCACCAAGCATATTTTCCAAAACGACCAACCGTTTGTATAGCGGAGTTGTAATAAATTATTTACAGTTGCTTAAACTTTGACGAAACTCACTTTTTACACAACATTTGGACAAAACCACCATATTTAACCTCTATTATCTTTATGTTCGAGACCTCTATGACTAAAACTCATGTACTAAAACTTCTAGATTTTGATACAAGCTTTCCAAACCGTCGAGTTTTCTAACGTTCAACGTACACCATTTTACGACTAGTTTTCAGTAGCCATTTTGTCACTTTCATGAAATTTCCGACGACATTATTTTATGACGAAAAGTGATAATTTCACTATAAATCATTACGAAACCATTGTAGGATGACATTTTGACATAAATACTTGTAAAGTGATTTAAGAATGGTCAAGACGTCAAAAGAGTATTTTTCGACGATAAGTAATATTTTCAAAACTCGCAAATGGTATAAATAACATACGAAATGCATGCATAACATTACATCATAACTCATTACATATCATATCATTCGTAATAGGTCCAGATTAAAGTATCATGCTATACCTCAGTGTACTCACTCTTGTCATCATACCAGTTTATCAAGTGAGTTTTCATAGCCCCGTCGTACATGCTTTTAATTATTTTCAAACCTACGGGGGAGAATACATTGCACAACATTTTTATTACGATACCAAGTATGTTAAATTCATTTACATTGCTTAAGTTTACCATGCCAATTGAAAGTCCCCATTTCATGAACATGAACCGTTAATCTTAGAAGCGAGGGTGAGTGGATAGATCTATCGAGGGTGACGCCTCCATCCGGATTGGTGAATCCCAACTAGTAATACGGATGCATTTCATTTAATAACATTATTGAGTTATTCTGCAAACACTCTGTTGGGGCCTACATTATGAACAGTCTAGTTTCAGTGTCATGGGCTTATAGCAATTGTAACATTTTTATGTGACATGATTGTCATAACTGTAACATTTTTATGTGACAAGATTGTCATACCTGTAACATTTTTATGTGACATGATTGTCATACCTGATCTATACTTGCGTAGTCGTATAAAACATTTACCAAACCTATGATTTCTCACCAACATTATTGTTGACCGTTTTAGCAATGTATTTTCGGGTAACTAAGGCATACTCATCATGGCATGGTTAAGGAACCCCTTTTGAGTCATCGACTTACATCATTGTACATTATGGCACTTTCTTTCAAAACCATCGTTTGGACTTGTAATATATTTTATATTTCCGCAAACTTTATAAACTTTTGGGACCTATACTTTGTAAACTCTGATTATTTTATTAAATCAAGCGATGTATTTTTTAAACGACACTTTAGGTCGTTCAATATCTGTAATCGTGATGCTATGACATCAATCCTCGTGAATTCCATTCTACGCGAAAACAGGTAATTTGGGGTGTGACAGATTGGCATCATGAGTTCGGTTATAGAGAACTAGGTTGCATAATTGACCCTAGACTATAACTACATCATCTTAGCATCTCATCATTTCATCATAAGTGCATACTCATTGTACATGCGGGTTTATGACTTAATACCAAACATCATATGAGTCGATTAGTCCAAGCATTGCATAGTTACTCCTAAATTATGCATAGCCTGATCACCTATGTCTAATTCAGGAAGAATCATGCAATGAAGGAGTAGTAGTCTTATATGTAAGCAATTCTATGACCGAGCAAATTTTCAAAAGACCTGTTACTCAAACCGATTTAGCCTAATCTCATGACAGTTCTTGTTTGATGAGTTGTGAGATTAAGTAAAATCGGTAAGTACCTAAGAAGTCTTTTGAGGGTTTTGCTCGAGAATGAGAAAGTTTGCCACATCAAACCTAAACCGGAGAGACCAACCTAATGAATTCAGGGACTGAATTCCTTTTTGGATGGGCGAATGTGACACCTCGTACTTTCCGGTCATTTCTCAAAACAATTTATGCTTCACCATTTCATCATTTATCGTGAAACTAGGTTTTATGGTTCCAAATTCGCGTATCCTTAATGGTTTAGCGGCGAATTCATGATCATATCATCACGAACATTTCATATGGACTAAGTTTAGTCTACATTTCATTAACATCATTTGCATCATGTTAGTTCATTCATGATTTTGCATTTCACATTAAACGCGTAAATTTCATATTAAATAAACGCTATCGCGTAAGTTATTATTTTGAACATTTAATCCGATACTTCCAAAAATGATCCCGATATATTTTTATACTTACATTTAGTTTATAAAAATGATATTTTGAGTTTACCTAGTGTTTTAAATTTATTTGTATATAAATTGTTAAATTTATATTATTACGACGCTTTTCTTAAAAACTACACGATAATTATTATTTCACACAAATTTTGCAAGAAATGTATTTTTACAATTTATATGATCTCAATATACTTTACTTTGATCCATTAAAATTATTTTTAGCTAAAACTACCCTAATTGCACAAATGTACACACAAAGTTACCATTTATCTCTACTTTACTTACATTTTACTTACACCTTTTACATAACAAATAAAAAAATATATATATATATATATATATATATATATATATATATATATATATATATATATATATATATATATATATGTATTATTATATAGATTGCCGACAAAAGGGAGGGGAGGGATGATTTTTCAAGATATCAAGACTTTCTTTTATACAACCTTACACTCCAACTCACTTACACACTTCAATCAATAATTTCAAAGAGCAAAATCAAGTTTTTCTTCCTTCCTTCTTCCTCTCAAAACCGGCCATACAAAGGTGTTAGAAGAAGATCATATTTTTTTCAAGATCAAGTTTAAAACAATCTAGTTACACTCTTAATCAAGGTTTTGAAATAAAAACCTAGGGTGTTTAGGTTTAACCTTTTCTCCTTGTCACCTCATCAAGTAACTAGTAAGCATATTATTTTCATTTTACATCTTTCATTATCATTTCATATGTATTTCATCATCTTCTTAGCTAACATGCAAGACTTATGTGTATTTATACCATTTTTACTTTGATTTTTAGAGTTTTATACATATAAAGTCATCCTATAATTATTCCCTTGGTATATATTGGTCTTGATGATGTTTAGGAACCCATGACACCCTAAGAAGGTGTATGGTAGGATTAGAATAGCTTTGGAGTTGATTTGAAGGGATTGGAATAGGTTTAGTACGAGAAAAACTATTTTCGACAAGTATATAAAAGTGGTCTGATCTTATTTTGTTTTTCTGGAAAATCCGACAGTAGACATGAGTTTTTGGCCTAGATAATTAGAAAATATACTTTAAAACGAATCCGTGGCCGCTTGAACGGATTAAAACGGAGTTATAACGAAGAAGTTATGAATTTTTCAAGTTTGACGACGAAATATATATTTTCTGAAAATTTCAGCACACCATTATTGTTTTATTCGAGTCAAAAACGAGTCCTAAGCTTCATAAATTATTTCGACTTATCAAAAATATATTAGTATACTTTGATACGAAGCTAAGGACGTATAATACGTAGAAAACGGATTTGAAACGACTAAGACATACACGTTTTCATAAAATTTCCGTAACTATTATTTTTAGAAAAACTATATTATTTTTTTTACGAGATAAGTGTTACGGTAACTAAAATGACCATATTGAAGGATGTTTTTAACGTTGATGTGAAACTTTTTGTAACGAGATGTCTTCTAATAAAATCGAGATCACCAAGCATATTTTCCAAAACGACCAACCGTTTGTATAGCGGAGTTGTAATAAATTATTTACAGTTGCTTAAACTTTGACGAAACTCACTTTTTACACAACATTTGGACAAAACCACCATATTTAACCTCTATTATCTTTATGTTCGAGACCTCTATGACGAAAACTCATGTACTAAAACTTCTAGATTTTGATACAAGCTTTCCAAAACCGTCGAGTTCGTTTTCTAACGTTCAACGTACACCATTTTACGACTAGTTTTTCGTAGCCATTTTTGTCACTTTCATGAAATTTCCGACGACATTATTTTACGACGAAAAGTGATAATTTCACTATAAATCATTACGAAACCATTGTAGGATGACATTTTGACGTAAATACTTGTAAAGTGATTTAAGAATGGTCAAGACGTCAAAAGAGTATTTTTCGACGATAAGTAATATTTTTCAAAACTCGCAAATGGTATAAATAACATACGAAATGCATGCATAACATTACATCATAACTCATTACATATCATATCATTCGTAATAGGTCCAGATTAAAGTATCACGCTATACCTCAGTGTACTCACTCTTGTCATCATACCAGTTTATCAAGTGAGTTTTCATAGCCCCGTCGTACATGCTTTTAATTATTTTCAAACCTACGGGGGAGAATACATTGCACAACATTTTTATTACGATACCAAGTATGTTAAATTCATTTACATTGCTTAAGTTACCGCATGCCAATTGAAAGTCCCCATTTCCTGAACATGAACCGTTAATCTTAGAAGCGAGGGTGAGTGGATAGATCTATCGAGGGTGACGCCTCCATCCGGGTTGGTGAATCCCAACTAGTAATACGGATGCATTTCATTTAATAACATTATTGAGTTGTCTGGCAAACACTCTGTTGGGGCCTACATTATGAACAGTCTAGTTTCGGTGTCATGGGCTTATAGCAATTGTAACATTTTTATGTGACATGATTGTCATACCTGTAACATTTTTATGTGACAAGATTGTCATACCTGTAACATTTTTATGTGACATGATTGTCATACCTGATCTATACTTGCGTAGTCGTATAAAACATTTACCAAACCTATGATTTCTCACCAACATTATTGTTGACCGTTTTAGCAATGTATTTTCAGGTAACTAAGGCATACTCATCATGGCATGGTTAAGGAACCCCTTTTGAGTCGCGGCGTCGACTTACATCATTGTACATTATGGCACTTTCTTTCAAAACCATCGTTTGGACTTGTAATATATTTTTATTTCCGCAAACTTTATAAACTTTTGGGACCTATACTTTGTAAACTCTGATTATTTTATTAAATCAAGCGATGTATTTTTCAAACGACACTTTAGGTCGTTCAATATATCTGTAACTGTGATGCTATGACAGTCAATCCCCAGGAATTCCATTCCGCTGCAAAACAGGTAATTTGGGGGTGTGACAAATTGGTCTCCTAAAATTCCTCTTTGTTCGGCCTATTCCACAAGCCAAATCCCTGGAATTAAGGCCTCATTAAACTCTCATTATCACATTTAAAAGTTCCATATTATCTCTCAAATAAAACCTAATCTCCTCTAAATAAAAGTCACGACAAACACATCCTCCATCTCCATATTTTCTGTCGGCAAGAGTAAGGTCTAAAGAAGGTTGTACGAGGTTCGTGTAGGGCTGAAATCATGTATTTAGTACAAGGTATTGATTGGTTGTGGCATTGATTTGGGCTGCTGTTGTTGTCGTAATCATCTAGGGCTCAAGAAAAGAGTTTTGTCACTTGATTTTGATCATTGTTCTCCTCCATTGTTTCACGCTGCTAAGGTATCTCGTGACCTCATCCTTTCTTTTGGCTTTCTAAATCTGGTCGTGTCTTTTACTTCTCCCATATACATGATTCATGACATATAACGTGTAACATAGATTTCTAGAACGTGGCTGAGTAAATCAATGATATAGGTGATATAAAATCATGGGATAATACTTATTAAATTTCGACTTTAGTGCATAAATCTAGTCCCATTGAATCTGTTTTGTAAACGCACACAACTTGCCTATTTCCTTTTTTTTATATCATGATTAATGGACCCTAAAAACTGGACAGCATCATATGTCGAATTTGTGTGTGTCATGGATCGAATTTTATAAGTGCAATAATCTGGGTTTTTATTTGAAAATTTTATTTTATGTTTTATTGAAGTTTTCCAAGTGGTTTGGTCGAATTTGGAGTTGTCTAAGTCGTATTTTTAAATTTTACAAGATCAAGTGCCAAAGCTGAGAAAACGGGTCTGAAATTTAGTTGGATTGTTTGATTTTTCATTTTCAAACCATAAGTTAGTAGGAGCTCTCCTTTTACAGGAGTGACATTTAGGACATAAATGAATTTCTGGGAGTTTTGGGAATTTTTCCAAGGTGTCTAAACAGGTCCAATAAGCGTAAACTTTTAAGGTGTATTTTCTGATCACTTTCTGGACAGGTCTGGACTTGTGATTTTCCATAGGCTATTTGGGATGGAGATAGAACCCACCAATTTTTGGAGAGTCTTTTAACTCATGTGGGAACCCCTGGGAATTTCCTTGATTTTATTTGAGCTAAGTAAGTATTTTATAAAAATCGCTAAATTCTGGTCCAAATATGAAGTTAAGAAAATGAAAGATAAAAAGATTATATCAATAAGTAAAACACTTATACATGCATAAGAAGCTTATAAAATGTGTTGGAATCACTCCTAAACCTTATTCAAGTGTTAGTTACTCATATGTAATAGTTAGCTTATTATGGCCTTTATGTTTGTTATTAGCCTTAGGCTTATGTAGAAGGCCCATAAGCCTAGGCCTAGCCCAATAAGGAAAGGAAGGGAACTAGGAGTGTTGCCCTAGCTTCCCTCCTATAAATACCCCTTGTAAACCTTCATTTGAAGGTTGGTTGTTCAAGTTATTCTCTTTCACTCACCTCTACGCATAACCGTTTCATACTATCGTGTGTGTGTGTTTGGAATCTTGTTCAATCGCCTCTCTATCTTTCTATTAAGCTTGTGTGATAAAACTAGTGACCTAACAGTGGTATCAGAGCCAAATAGTTGGGTGTACTCGTTTGTTCTTGAAGTTTTTGGTTTAGGTCTTACGTAAAGATAACGCATTCTTTAGCCTCTTTAAAAACTTGTTTTTTGCACTTTTAATCCAAGATTCTTGTACTTTCAACGTTTTAAGGTGTTAAAATACTTGTTTTTGGCAAAAAGTTTCAAACTTTATGCGTGGATCATTGTTTTTGAACTAGTTTTTATTCGTGGGTGTCATACTACGCATAACTGTTTTGAGTGCTTTGGATCATCAAGTCTCACACTTTTGTGTTAGGTTTTGGTGTTATTGAAGCTGTCTCATCACACAAAAACTGGTTTAGAAACATCTTTGGGCAAAATCAAAATTACGAGTAATCCTACGAGTATTGAAACCCTAAAATTACGCGTAAGATTATCCTTGGTTTGATCTTCATTTCGTGGTTTATTCCGTGTTTTCTTACTTGGATAAGTCTGAAAATACGTCGACTTTGGATATTTTTGAACTGTGATAGTGTAAAAGATCATTTGGGATAAAACCCTAAAATTACGCGTAAGCTCAACTTTACGCGTAGAAATCCTACGCCTAAGATTTTCTTACGCCTAAGCCTTGTCTTACGCATAAGCTAAATCCTACGCCTAAGTTTCTACGCCTAACTTTGTTGTCTACGCATAACTTTAGCCTTTTCTCCCTGCTTACGCGTAAGCTAAAACCTACGCGTAACTCCTTGTTGTTACGCGTAATTTTTGGTGTTTTTACGCTTAAGTGTTATTTGGTTATTTCTACGCCTAAGGATACTTCATCAACAAAGGTTCATTCAACTATAAAGATCCATTTTTACCAACACAAGTTTATCAACATGTCACAACCACCATACTCTAACTATTTCCCTTACACTTATCCTCATCCTCAACGTCAACAACAACTAACTCCACAACATCAACAATGGAATCAACAACAAGCAATTTATCAACAACAATTTAACCAACAACATACCCACAACTTGCTGCAAATCCACAACCTCAAATGGTTCAACCACCACAAAGTCTTCAAGCTCAACCATACACAAATGACTTTAATCAACATCCATCAAGGATCACTATGAGGGAACCCACTTGGTTTGCAAAGATGTTTGAAACTTTAAGCAGCCAACAATCAATTCATGAGGCTGGTTCACTTGATAGACCTCCAATGCTCACTCCAGGAAACTACGATCAATGGGTAATAAGGTTCTTTAGATTTTGTGATCTAAAGAAGCCACATGGAAAGTTCTTAAAGAAGGTTATCTTGGAAGGTCATTTTGAGATGCCTACTGTCATTGTACCCGGAGATCCTAATGCCATTCCACCAAGAGATGAATATCTGTACCTTAGCAACGAAATGAAAAGTTTGTCGGCTGAACCCACTCCCGTTTCTGAGCCTAATAATTGAAATAGAAAAGCTAACGAAAGATGGATCGATGGATCGATCTTTCATATGCCTTATGTGAGTTTGGGAGGAATCATTCTTTATGTGCTGATGCCCGACATTTTCTTTTCCTCCCAACCCACCCAGTCTCATTCTTTCGGGAATGAGGACACCGTTTTTGACCCTGGTATCTCTACCACTTTCTTCCCCAAGGACAAATGAATTCGGGGACGAGTCAGGCTAGCGACTCGTTTAAGAAAACAGTAGCGCTTCGTGGGAGGCACCCCATGCTTATCTCTATTTTCTTTCTATTTTCTAATAAGTGACGCGAAGGGGTTAGCCTCTTCGATTTCTCGTGTTTGGTTGTTTGTGATGTTGTGTAGGATTTTCCCGATATGAAGACTCTCGTGCTCGAAGTTTGTCATTTCTCCACTCGAGTTTCATGATCGATGCTGATGAAAATCCGATATCCTAATCTTATCGACTAACGTTTATCTTTGAGCATACTTAATAAAAGGCTTTTAGATTTTCGTGATACCCTTGTTTTAAACATTGAGGACAATGTTTCGTTCTAGTATGGGGTAGGGTAATCTTCGATTTGATTTGACCGCACTTGCTTATTTTTGTCGTGTACTCTCGTAACCCCGTTTTTCCTTAGAAAAAAAAAAAAAATTTGTGCAAAAATGAGAAAAATTTTAAAATTTTTGAAGCTTTTGTTAAGTCTTTTTGATTGAAAAGTTTTGCTAGTCTCTTAGACAAGAAGCTATAAAATGCGAATTCTAGCTCACAAAGCCAAGATTTTGCAAGTTTCCCTGAGTGACTTTAAATATGCATGACTTAATTTCATTAGACGAAGCATTTGCTAAGTTAATATATGTTTTGACATCTTGTTGACTTTCCGCTGGTGAGAGTAGGAATAGAATTCTGACTTGACCGGGCGTGTTGAGCCCTAGCTTGTTCCCTTAACCATAAATAATCTAAAAATTATCGGCTAAGCATCCGCGGATCTCATTATTTGGGATTTTAAATTTGCAGAGATCGAGAAATGATAGAGTTACTTATGAGTTTAGATGCTAAGCGTGGAGTAGTTGGTTCTCTTTAGAGCCCATCGAAGGTACTTATGGCTTTTTGTTCCCACAAAATTGTTTCACCCCATATCTGTCTAATGAATAATTAGAGATGTCGAGTTTTTGGCGATAGTTAGTTCTTTATCTTCTTAAAAGAATATTTGTTTTAAAAATTGGGTACACATCAATGATCCATAATAAATAAATAAATAAATAAGCAATCAGTAATAAGTGATATGTGAAATGTAATAAGTAAAGTTGTGAGCTGCGGTGTCGAGATCGGACCCTTGGATCTTTAGCCGGGATTGAGTGAGGTCTTAGCCTAGCCAGCCGGGATCCTCATTTCATGAAGCCTATAGTCTTGGAATTACCCCGTGAAGCTCCGTGGTTCATAGCTCATACACGTAAAAGTCTAAGTTCTATTTCAAAAAAAATATATTAAAAAAAAAAAAAAAAATTGTTGAAAAATGAAAAAATTCAAAAATATAAATGAATAAAAATTCCTTGATGTGGACCTCATTTTTACGACAATGGTTCTTGAGGGAAGGCGGATAACTAATTATCGACTTAGCTTTGTATCTTTATCGGAATAAAAGTTATCGAAACGAGAAATTTGAAGAAATTCATTTCCCACAAAAATAAAAAAAATCTAGAGGAAAATAGGAAAATGGGAACAAAAGGTATTTACACAAGTAACTTCCATGGGCAGTGTTAGCATCTAGAATCATATTTGACAATGATTTCGGTTTTACGCTTAGTTTGGGACTTGTGAAAAATCAGGGACGATGTATTCTATCCGTATGGTCACTTCACGCTGTGTTGTGTTTTCTACTCCGTGATCCTAACGTGTCGTTTGAAAAATGTTGGAGTTATTGATCGACATGAAAGTTCAACAAACCGTCATTCATAATCGGAATGTGCTTAACTGTAATATCTACTTGTGAATTAAAAGGTAAACGGGGCGTTTTTAGAATTAAGGCTTTCTTAATCTCTTTTGAGGAATCTTTGCTACTTCTTCATAGGTTTAGTAGAAAGAGATTGAAATCCTTGGTTTTAGAAGCGTGAGTTGATTGCATTGCGTGAGGACACGACAATGGTTTCGTCTGGGGTATTTTGGTATGTGCTAAAACACATACCTTTTCATTATCAAAATAGACCCAAAACAACCAAGAAAGAGCCGTTTATTGCTAATATTTGTGGTTTTCTTGAGTTTGTGCTTGTGCAGGTATGGATATGCAAAAACACTCAAAAAGGAGCCAAATCAGACATAAATCCGAGCACGAGAGATTAAGAGAGCTTTAGCCGAGCCGGAAGATCAAAATTGAGCATTTATGAAGATTTTATTCTCCGAGGATGATTTTTGGAAGAAATAACCAAGTTTGAAGAAATGTCAAAAATGGCCCCTCAACTTTGAGTTTTTGGCAGAAATGGCCCTTGAAGATTCAGAAATTGCAAATTGGCCCTTGGTTTATTTGAAGATTGTCAAGAATGGTCCTTGAAGATAAATTCAGAATTTACATGTTTGGCCCTTGGAGTTTCAGCTTTTGCATCTTTAGTCCCTATATTGCTAATGGGTTCAATTCTAGTCCAAGATATATCCAATATAATCCAAATCCAAAAAACACTACTCTTGGCCCAATATTAATCCCACTTATCCAATCCAAATACAAACCCATGTCCAAATACACTTACCCGGATACCCATTTACACCCGTTTACCCCAACCATTCCACTTACCCGCTATTATACCCAACCCATGACCCGGCCAATCTTGAAATACAATAAATAAATCCAAACGCGCCCTTCTTCCCCAAACCAAACACCCTTTTACCCGTTTACCCAATTACCACCACCCACCATTTACCCCATTCCCAACCTCGTACTAGCATCTTTGATGCTCTTCTAGAAGCTGACACAGCAAGATAAGATTTCCCAGCTGGCAATTTGGAGCTCTGCCATTGGTCTACACACGTCATTGAGGAAGTTGAGTCCTATGATTGGTTGAAGTGACAAGATGGTGAATGAGTGGCTGTGAAGGAGTTTCTAGGCGTTTCTAAAGAGCATCCCATGCCTCAAGCATCAGCTATAAAAAGCCCCTCTCATCACAATAGATAGTGGTCCAATTTCTCATGTATTTAGAGAAATTTTGATCTTTTATTTACTGTCATTTTTAATTGTTTTCATGTTGTTAAATCCATTTTAATATCAGTCTTGTAAACCTCTTTCATTAATATAAGTTTCTGTTTTTAATTTGAATCCTGTCTCAATTTAAGTTGTTGTTAGTATTGCTCAATTAGTGTTATAACAAGCTCACATAAGCTTTAACAAGCTTATGTAAGCTTATTTAGTTTGTCAGCATTTCATTTCAAAAGTTTTTGGAGAGTGGTCAACAAAGGTCAAAGTGGGTCAGATTTTGAAAGTCAAATTGGTTTGGGTTGATTTCTGGTTCCAATCTGTTCACTGGTTTAATCATGTGTTAATTAGTCAGTTTTGAATTGCTTTTGGTAAGAGTTAATCAAGATCAGTTAGTTAATTATTATATGAAGGAGTGTTTGGTTTAAGCTATTTTTCTCATACTTGGAATCAATTTAGTAAGTTAGGATTTAGTCATTTGGTGTAGTTTCTGATTATTAAGCATTCTCAATTCAATGTTTTAAGTGTTCAAGTCTCAACTGTGTTTTCAAGTTTAAAGTCTGTCCAAACTTCCTGTTTCTTTCCAAACTCAGTTTTTGCTCAAAGCTTTTAGCCATTTAGTTTGTTATAAAAAATTTAAAAAAAATAAAAATAGCAAGTTCATCAGTTAGTTTAACTTTTTCCAAAAGAAAAAAAAATCATAAAAATGTTTTGAGTTGTTTTCTTGTAGCTAGAAGTTGGAGGTATAACCAATTATTGCCCTGCACCACCAGGTTCTGTGTGGATACATGAGCAGATAGTTTCAGCTTGTTTTAATAAGGTTCCATCTTTGAAAGTTGCTTTTCCTGATTCCCAATATGATAAGTGTATATTCAGTTCTTTTTATTGCTCAATTAGCATTTTAGTTTGTCTCAGTTTGATCTCAAAATAGTAAGTCATTTCTGATTGCAGAATCCTCTTGTTGTCATATTGCTTATTTCTCAGTTAATTTCTGCTGAATTAGTTATGTTATAGGTTAGACTTTTGATTGCTCAAGTAGTCCTTAGTCTAGTATTATCTGCGTTGCTTTTTGAGATAATAGATACTTATTTAGGTGCTTAATGGCCTGCACAAACAACCTATGTTCTGTCCCATCTCAGAATATGCTAGGCTTGTTTTTGCTTATCCCTTATAAGTTTTTGCCTAATTTATGTTCCCCTCAGTAGCTTGTAGGACTAGTTTTAGGACTCTGAACTTAGAAGCCCTAAGGAGCTTATTTCCATTAGCTTATTTTGGCCTGCAACTCTTTTCTTTGCCATAACTGTTTCTGCATCAGTATACGCTGCCCCAAATATGCCCTTTTGTTTTGATCTTTAACTTCTTCATTATAAGTCCTATTTAGCTGTAAGTTTAGACAAGTAATCTCTGGTTGGTGGTCTTGAGGACTGCATAGTTGGTTTTCACTTTAGCTTATTTGATAAGCAGTTGTAACAGCTAGAAAGTAGGGGCCTGATAGCTTATTTTGCTTAAGTAGCCATTTGCATCAATCTTAGGTAGCATGCTGATTAGGTGTTAGGAGTAGCTTTAAATAGTTGCTTTAAAGTAGTTATAGTATAGTTTAGCTTCTGTTATCATTTGGTTCACTATAGTGCTTAATTGCTTATTTTCACAAGCTTATTTCATATCAGTTTGCATTGCAGCCCTCACATTCTCCACATAAGCCCTTGTTTTTATATTTTTCATAGCTTTAGATTAACATTTTAGAATTTCCCTGAATTTTTCATAATTTTTAGCTACTGTCTACTATTTTTCTCAATTTAAAATAGTTTTTAATCCTTTTTAAATAGCTTTATTTGCAATTAATTCAGAAAAAGTTCCAAAAAAATAATTTTTCAATTTTCCCAGTTTAAGAAAAATATAAAAAGCATAAAAAATATTTTTCCTATTTTTCCCCTTTTATTTGGTATTTTTCACAATTTAAATTAGATTAAAATAGTTTTAAATTTGTAGAAAATAGAAAAATAATCAGAAAAATAAAAAAATAGTTTTGATAACTAATTATCGACAATGGTTCTTACGACAATTATCGACAATGGTTCTTGAGGGAAGGCGGATAACTAATTATCGACTTAGCTTTGTATCTTTATTGGAATAAAAGTTATCGAAACGAGAATTTGAAGAAATTCAGTTCTCAACAAAAATAAAAAAAATCTAGAGGCAATAGGAAAATGGGAACGAAAGGTATTTACACAAGTAACTTCCATGGGTAGTGTTAGCATCTAAAGTCGTATGTAACAATGATTTCGGTTTTACGCTTAGTTTGGGACTTGTGAAAAATCAGGGACGATGTATTCTATCCGTATGGTCACTTCACGCTGTGTTGTGTTTTCTACTCCGTGATCCTAACGTGTCGTTTGAAAAAATGTTGGAGTTATTGATCAACATGAAAGTTCAACAAACCGTCATTCATAATCGGAATGTGCTTAACCGTTATATCTATATGTGAATTAAAAAGGTAAACGGGGCGTTTTTAGAATTAAGGCTTTCTTAATCTCTTTTGAGGAACCTTTGCTACTTCTTCATAGGTTTAGTAGAAAGAGATTGAAATCCTTGGTTTTAGAAGCGTGAATTGATTGCATTGCGTGAGGACACGGCAATGGTCTCGTCTGGGGTATTTTGGTATGTGCTAAAACACATACCTTTTCTATATCAAAACTGACCCAAAATAACCAAGAAAGAGCCGTTTATTGCTAATATTTGTGGTTTTCTTGAGTTTTTGCTTGTGCAGGTACGGATATGTAAAAACACACAAAAAGGAGCCAAATCAGACGTAAATCCGAGCACGAGAGATCAAGAGAGCTTAAGCCGAGCCGGAAGAGCAAAATTGTGCATTTATGATGATTTTATTCTTCGAGGATGACTTTTGGAAGAAATAACCAAGTTTGAAGAAATGTCAAAACTAGCCCCTCAAGTTTGAGCATTTGGCAAAAATGGCCCCTGAAGATTCAAATGTTGCAAATTCAACCTTGGTTTATTTGAAGATTGACAAAATGGTCCTTGGAGGATACTTTCAGAATTACATGTTTGGCCCTTGGAGTTTCAGCTTTTGCAAGATTAGTCCCTATGATAACCAAATGAATCCAATACTAGTCCAATATCTAAACCAACCCATTATCCACCTTACACGGCCCAAACCTTTATCCAAGCCCAAAACTAAAACCCATTACCGTACCTTTACCAAACACCTATAACCCGTTACTGTACCGTTTACCCAAAATAAACCCGAATCAATCCCCATTTAACCCGAACCAACTCATTTGAGATATAATAAACAATCCCAAACGCGCCTTTGCCCTGTCTTCTTCCCCAAACACACCCGTATCACCACCCATCCCAAACACCAAACCTCGTACTAGAATCTATCCAAGCTTCTAGATACAGCTGACATGTCAGATAGGATGTGTACGTGGACAAATGGCGCAATCTCATTGGCCGAAACACCTCAATGGGTGAAATGGAGCTTTGTGATTGGTTAAGGTGACAAGGATTAGAATGTGTGGATGTGGATGAGCCTCTAGTATCTTCTGAAAAGGATCCCAAGACTCCAAGCTCGAGCTATATATACCCATCTTCGGTCACATTGATGGTTGTCCAATTTCTCATAGCATTTAGAGAATTGTTACCATTTATTTTCAAGTCATTTTACTGTCAATTTACTCTTGTTCTCTGTAGTTAAATTAGTTTGAGTAATGTGTCAGTTTTAAACTTGTAATCTCACATTTTATTAATGAAATTGAGTTTTCCTTAGATTAAATCCTTGGTTGTTACTGTTCCATATGCTTAAATTAGTGTTCTATTTAAACTTAAATAAGCTCAATAAAGCTCATTTGAGATTGTTACTGCTTCAGATTGCTATAATTTCAAGTTTTGCACAAAAGTCAATAATAGTCAAATTGGGTCAAAATTGAAAAGTCAAACATTTTTGATAAATTCGATTAATAAAATGGTTTTAAGGATAAGTCATTGTTGATATTTGCTAATCTCCTTTGAATGTTGTCAAGTCTACTTTTGGTTTCAGTTTTAAAACTAGTGAATAGGACTGTAAAAGAGTGGTTGATTAGAATTCTTTCATGTTCCAAGGGTTTTAGTAAGCTTAATTTGAATGATTGGGGTGTTACTGCTGGTTCCAAGGGTTTATGCTTCCATTCTCACTTCCGTTTTATAGTAGCTTTTACATCAGTAAGTCTTTGGTCTAAATCAGTATCGTATTTAGTTAGTGTAGCTTGTTCTTATTTGATCTCTGCCCTCTTTATTCTGTTTGTGAATGATTCATTTGGTGATAGATAGTGTTTTAGCTTGCTTGATTTCTAGTCAATTATTGCTTGTTTTCTACTGTTTTTATGTCATGCTATATCAGTAACTTAGCAGCTTGTATCCGAGTTTAAATGAGTTGTAGGTTAGTATTAGGTTAGTGCTATTTGATTGCTATACATCTAGATCATTTGTGTTCATTTGTGTAGTCTTTAGAGCCTATCTCACATTTTTAAGTTCTCACAAGAGTTTGCTCTGTCCACTGATCTTTAGCACCTAATCTGTTTCATGGTTTGCTGCAACCTAGTGTCTATCCTTTCAGTTTGCTTATACCCTCTAATTTGCTTATCCTCTTGTTGATTTAGCCTGATGTTTGTAGATTTAGGTGTTAGGTGAACTTTTTTAGCCTTTAGATTTCCTATAATAGCTTCATTAGTGCTTATTTTTGGTCTGCTTATGTTTAACTGTTTCTGCATCAGCTCATACTGTCCCATATAGCCATTTTGTTTTTGATCTGTAACTTCTTCATTGCTAGTCCTTATGAGCTGAAATTTGGTACAAGCACTCTCTGCTAGGTGGGCTTGAATCCCACACTTTTGGTTTTCACTTAAGCTTATTGGATAAGCAGTTTCAGTAGCTTAAAGTAGGGGGTTAGGAAGCTATTTTGCTTAAGTGGTCTATTAGCTTAAAACTTTGTAATCTGCTGTTTAGGTGTTAGGAGTAGTTGCAATTAGTGGATTTAAAGTAGTTATAGTATAAATTAGCTTCTGTTATCAGTTGGTGTTTCATAGTGCTTATTTGCTTATTCATAAGTGCTTATTTCATAACAGTTTGCACTACAGCCTTCATATCTCACACATAAGCTATAGATTTTATATTTTTCATAGATTTAGATTAATATTTTAGAATTTTCCTGAGTTTTTCATTAATTTTGGTCACTGTTTGCTATTTTTTTTTAATTAAAACTAGTTTTTAATCCTTTTTAAATAGCTTTTATTGCAATTAATTAAGAAAGTTCCAAAAATAATTTTTCAATTTTCCAATTTAAGAAAACTATAAAAAAATCATAAAAATATTTTTCCTTATTTTTCCCCTTTTATTTGGTATTTTTCACAATTTAAATTCGGTATTAAATAGTATTAAATTCATAGAAAATGGAAAAATAATCAGAAAAATACAAAAATAGTTTTGATAAGTCTCTTAGGATATTTTGGATTTATAAAATAGTTTTAATAATTTTCCCCTTGTTTTTATACTTTTTAGTTATTTAGTCTTATTTTTAAAGTTAATAATTGTTTGTAATTCTAATAAAATCCAGAAAAAATCTAAAAAATAGTTTAATCATAAATAGTTTTTAAAATACAATTTTTAGTATAAAAGTAAATTTTAGTATTTTAGGATATATTTAGACGTATTGCTTTTTTCGCGTTTGTTTTTATCCCGTTTGCGTTTTAGTATAGATTGGCGTAGTTGGCCTTAGTTCTTAGGTTTTCCCCATAGATTTTAATCCATATGCTTCCTTATTCCAGTAGCTTAGAATTCATCATATTTATCCCCTTCTCTTATTCAAATCCCGTAATCGGCGGGAGGTTGGAGGAAATTCCATTAACCTCGTTCGGAACGATCCGGTGGTCAAACCTCACCTTGAGTTACCCGCATTACTACAATTCCTTCTATTATGGTTTTCGAACTGTTTAAGTTTCTTCGGGTAGTCATTCACAAGTGGCTAGCTTGTTGAGATAACTGGCGGTTTTGGATGCAATGCCCAAAGCCAAGTACTAGGGGCAGTGCTTATTTCAAAGAGGCTCTTCTTTTGGCTCTTAAGGATGAAGCTGGTGGAACTCACACAGACAAAGAACAGAGCTTTATGGCAAATGCTGACTCAGATGATGATATGGAGGACTTGCAGGCCAATGCAGCTGTTATGTTGATGGCTAATATGCAGGAGTTACACATGAGTGAAACAGGCCCAGTGTATGACACTGATGGCTTGTCTCAGGTACACGAACAAACCATATTTATCTCTGATCTAATATCTCCGCCAACATCTGCATCCGGCAAGGCTCAGAATGTTCAAAATTAGTCATCCACATCTCATTCCGACGATTTTCAACTAGACCCCGTAGTTATATTTGACGATCAAGATGACCAACCGGTTTCCCTTGATAATCAAACACTCCGTGGTCATATTGAGGATCTCTGTAATAATCATGTTGAGACTCACGTTGAACACGCCGAACTTTTGCCTCATCCAGATTTTGCTCGTTTAATACAAGACCAACAAACCATAGTGGAAGAATGCCGTGCCATTAATCAGGACTTGAAATGCAAAATGCACTGTTAACCAAGGATTTTGAATGTTTACAAAAGCAACTCAACTTTTTCAAAACTCAAGAAAAACGTGAAAACGGTTTTGAAGCGGCCTTTGCCAAATCTTATCAAAATGAAAAATATTTAGAAAGACAGATGCGTGATCTAGCCGCTTCGAAGAATGCTTTGTTGTCTGAAATAGAACAACTGAAACATGAACATAAAAAGCAAATTAACGCTCTCACCTTGGAAAATCAAAAAACTAAGGCTGAGTTGTTAACTTGTCAAAAACAGTTCTCTGCATACAAAAAGCATTCAACGAAACGAATAGATGATCATCTTGAAGAAATCATCGGCTTGCAAAACAAACTTAAAGAGTTTAAACTGTTGTTTACAAACATGGCGAGTCGGTCACAGCCATTGAAAAGTTTACTTTAAAACCCAATCCAAATGGATATGGACCGAATCTTGCTGATTACAAACCTAAGCTTTCAACAAAAGCATTCAAACCAAATCCTGAAGTTTCCAGTGCAGAATATAAAGTTGATAATTCTGTTATGAATGTTTTTGAATATCATCGTCAAGAGGAATTAGATGAGCAGAAGACGGAGTCGATCTAAATTAGACAAAGTTGTTTACAACAAACCTTTTAACTATTCAAAAGCGGTCACTTTCGTCACACCAACGGATTCTTCTAACACACCAAGGATTATCATCAAAACACCTGAGTCTTCTAATGTTAATCCCGAACCAGATTATGCACAAACTTATGGTCCTTTACCTTCCATCAGTGAAGTAAATCAAAACTGAAAATCGAAAAATCCTTAGATATTTTGACATCTTCATGGCTGACCTCAAAATTTTACAACATGAGATAGAATATCGTTCTGAAATCAAAATTGATCATTTTCAATCGCTCTGGCGCGAGAACAAAGAGACATTTTTCAGAAAAATCTTTTACCTAATGTAAAAAATTTGAAAAATTGTGCATTAGCCTGGGAAAAGGATTTTCATAAGGAACTTGGAGTGATGAAGGTCGTTTTCGAGAAAACAGAAACATCTATTTCTAATACTAAACGTAAAAAGAAACTGTTGAGAAAAGATGTTGATCGACTCTTGGAAGATGTCCTCTGTGCTGATGTCCATAATGCTGTGTTATTGAATTCTTTGTCATATGCATTTGATCATACCTCTGCTGATACTGTTGATTCTGTGCTAAATGTTGAGAACACTGATAATGTGCTTCAGATCGAGTCCTTAACAGTTGAAAACAAACGATTGTCAAACGAACTTTCAAATGCAATACGTCGTCTTAATTGGTGTCAAAAAGATATTCACGATCAACAACTTGCTTTTCAACACAAAATCGCCCAGTTGCGTGCAAAACCTTCTGATCCTAAAATTGAGCACCTGGATGATCAAAACGTGTCTTTTAAGTGTCAAATCTCAAAATATGAACAAGAACTTTGAAAAGTTAAAAAGGAATATGGTGTCATATTTGATTTACTCAAAAGACTCGTGATGAAGCATCAAATGAACTTGATCATTATCTTGCACACACTAAAGAAGTTATGCATTTTGCTGGAAATGTTCGGTCTGAAAATCAAGATCTGATTCACACTATCATCAAGTTAAGAAAAATGTTAGGAAAGTATGAACAACTTCCGCCAACCATCATTAAGAGATTAGCCCCAGTAACACTCAGTACTCATGCACCTAGAATCTCTACTGCCAAATCACAAGTAGCTAACGTGCTTCCTTCTACTGAAACAGAATAGTTGAGCCTTTTCCAAACGTCCGCACTTCACAGCCTAGGAGCACTCAATCGAAGAATAGGAAGTTGCGACCTAAGAAAAGATCAATCAAGAATGCTAAAGTAGAAGAACACCCTAGGACTATGAATAAGACTCACGTTGCCTCCACTATAGATATTGCGTCTGGCAAATGTAATAGAAATAGTGATGTAACGAATGCTAAAACGTTAAGTACTTTTGATATTCAGTCTGATGCACCTTGTGATATTTGTCGTAAAAGTATGAATTCTGATTGTCATGATAAATGTGTTGCTAAAGCTATCATCTCTCGTTTAAGGAATCCTAAGAACCGGAATACCTCTAGGCCCACTAATCTTTCTAAGTCTGTGCTTGGTAGACCGCCATCTTTAGATTCTAAGAAACGCATTGTTGTCCCTGTAGCTCCATTTTCACCTCCTAAGAATGTAGTACCACCTAGTGCATTCACTAAGACTAAAGCAAAGAGTAGTTATAGATGGCAGAAATGGATATATAACACACTAGGATTTAAGTGGATACCTAAAGCTATTGATGTGTGTATATCTACTCTAACTGCTACGGAACCCTCTAACATTTCGGGTTCCACATCTACTTCTATTCCATCTGTGTCGTCTGTGGTTAATGCAGGTGATACAGATCATTCTCTGGATTGTTGATAGCGGATGTTCCCGACACATGACAGGCAATCTTAAATGTTATCAAACTTTATTGCAAAGTTCATTGGCACTGTCAGGTTCGGGAATGATCACTTCGCAGCTATCATGGGCTACGGAGACTATGTCAATGGGAACATCGAAATTAGCAGGGTTTACTATGTGGAAGGCCTCGGTCATAATCTGTTTTCAGTAGGTCAGTTTTGTGATGGAGATTTGGAGGTTGCTTTCCGGGAGAAAACTTGTTTCATTCGTGATCTACAAGGAAATGACCTTATGTCTGGATCGCGTAATTCTAGTCTCTACACTATCTCTATGAAAGACATGGTTGCTTCATCTCCCATATGTTTACTTTCAAAGGCAACATCAACAAAATCCTGGTATGGCACCGTCGTCTCTCACATCTAAACTTTCAAACCATCACCAACCTTGCTCGACACAAACTAGTTGAAGGACTCCACGGTTTCGGTATTCTAAAGATCATCTTTGCTCAGCTTGTGAACAAGGCAAAAGCACTCGTGCTCATTTTCCTTCAAAGTTGGAACACAACTCTCAGCATGTGCTTCATCTTCTTCACATGGATTTGTGTGGCCCGATGAGCGTGCAAACGATCAATGGCAAACGCTACATCTTAGTAATTGTTGATGACTATTCACGCTGGACTTGGGTCTACTTTCTTCGAAGCAAAGATCAAGCTCCACAAATGATCATCACCTTTCTCACGAAAATACAAGTTCAGCTACGAAACACGGTTCGACTAATCAGAACAGATAAAGGCACTGAATTTGTTAATCAAACTCTTCGTGAATTCTATGAGAAAGTGGGAATTCAGCATCAGACATCTATTGCACGTACACCAGAACAAAACGGAGTTGTCGAAAGACGAAACGGAACGTTAGTGGAAGCTGCAAGAACAATGTTAATCAATGCTAAACTTCCAGATTACTTATGGGCAGAAGCTGTATCTACTGCATGTTATACTCAAAACCGTTCTATGATTACAAAACGCCACAACAAACACCTTTCGAGCTCGTCCATAACAGAAAACCGAATCTAAAACACTTTCATGTATTTGGATCTCTTTGCTATCCGAATAATGATCGTGATGACTTTGGAAAGCTCAAAGCCAAGCCTGACATTGGAGTCTTTATCGGATACTGTGATAATTCAAAAGGTTTCCGAATCTGGAATCGTCGTACAACACAGGTGATGGAAACGATTCATGCTCATTTCGATGAACTTACGGAAATGGCTTCTGAGTATAACAGCTTAGAACCCGGTCACAACCGCTTAAACTTCCCCCAAACCCATCATCAGCTGAACAAAGCCCCGGCTACTCGTCAACAAATGGACACGTTATTTGCTCCGCTGTTCAGTGACGATATTGATGAACGTGCTCCAGGTGTATCCGCTGTTTCGCTGCTCAACTGATAATATTCTTTTACTTGATACACCTGCTACAACAACTACTGTTGCAGATGCACCTACACCAGTTGACTCAACCACAACAGTTGAACAAACCGCTTCCAACAATGATGAAGCTGCTGATGATATTCTGAATGTAGTACCCCCACTTGCAGATTTTGATCCAAATGCGTTCTTCAACCCGTTTGCTAATGAGACTGCTGCACCAGATGTCGCGGAATCTTCAACAAACCATTTGAATCCTCAGAATCTGCACAATGTATACCAACATCAACCCTCCACACATAGATGGACGAAAGACCATCCTCTGAAAAACATTATTGGCAACCCGAATCAACCAGTCGTTACGAGACAACGTCTTCACACAGACGGTGAACATTGCATTTATGCACTCACTGTCTGCCAATCTGAACCTAAAAACATCAAAGACGCAATGACAAAAGACAAAT
This sequence comes from Chrysanthemum makinoi, assembly GCA_910596185.1. Taxonomy (NCBI): domain Eukaryota; kingdom Viridiplantae; phylum Streptophyta; class Magnoliopsida; order Asterales; family Asteraceae; genus Chrysanthemum; species Chrysanthemum makinoi. The sequence goes on from OU343221.1 coordinate 63,987,087, forward strand.
GGATTGAATCCATGCAAGAAGAACTCAACCAATTCAAACGTCTTGAAGTATGGGAACTGGTTGAAAGACCAACAGGGGTCTACGTCATTGGTCTCAAATGGATTTGGAAAAACAAATTGGATGCTGAAGGAAATGTTTTCAGAAATAAGTCACGTCTGGTGGCTAAGGGTTATCGTCAGGAAGAGGGTATTGACTTTGAAGAATTTTTGCTCCGGTTGCTCGTCTTGAGGCTGTTCAGTTATTTCTAGCGTTCGCGGCTCATATGAATATGACGGTCTATCAGATGGATGTCAAACTGCGTTTCTCAATGGACAACTTAAAGAAACGGTTTATGTCAGCCAACCAGATGGATTCGTTGATCCTGAGTTTCGAACGGTCTACAAACTGAAAAAGCTCTGTATGGTCTCAAACAAGCTCCTCGGGCATGGTACGATAAGCTATCATCCTTCCTCATTGCTAATAATTTCACCAAAGGTTCGGTTGACCCAACTCTTTTTATACAATATCACGGGGAACATATCTTAATTGTTCAAATTTACGTGGATGACATCATTTTGGGTCTACACATAAAAAGTTTTCAATCGCTTTCGCAAAACTAATGAAGAAAAATTTTGAAATGTCCATGATGGGTGAACTTACATTCTTTCTCGGACTGCAAGTTCATCAATCACCCGTGGTATTTTCTTGAGTCAGTCCAAATATGCCCTTGAATTGTTAAACAAATTTGGAATGAAACCTGTGACACCTATGCCACACCAATGGCTCATACCAAGAAGCTAGACGCTGATTTACATGGGAAATTGGTGGACCCTACAAAATACCGTAGTATTATTGGGTCTCTCATGTATCTAACAGCTAGCAGACCTGATATTGTCTTTCCCGTATATCTTTGCTCCCGTTATCAGTCGCGACCAACTGAAACCCACCTCTCTGAGGCTAAAAGAATCCTCCGATACATAAGGGAACCATTAACTTGGGGATCTGGTATCCGAAGGATTCTGGTTTTGAACTAATCGCTTTTCAGACGCTGACCACGCAGGATGCTTAGACTCACGGAAAAGCACTTCAGGAGCTCTACAATTTCTTGGTGATAAACTGGTGTCATGGCAATCGAAGAAGCAGGATTGTACATCGCTGTCATCAACCGAAGCAGAATATGTAGCCATGTCCGCATGTTGTGCTCAAGTCATATGGATGAGAACACAACTCAAAGACTATGGTTACGTATTTGACAGAATCCTGATGTACTGCGACAATCGGAGTGCCATTGCAATCTCGTGCAACTCAGTTCAGCACTCGAAATCAAAGCACATCGATCTTCGATATCATTTCATCAAGGATCACGTGGACAGGGTACTGTTGAATTATATTTTGTGGGTACAGAATACCAATTGGCAGATCTTCTCACCAAAGCCTTGCCTCCGCTAGGTTTAATGAGTTGGTCCACCGGATTGGTATGAGGTGTTTGACTCAAGAGGAATTGGATGACCTCCTAAAACAGTCTTAAAAACCTGTCAAACACCAAAATCTCTTTTGTAAATAATTTTTCAAAAACAAAATACAAAATTATAAAACCTGATAAAAACAACAAAAATATTCTTCTAATCTAATTTTCTTTCAACATGCCAAGTACGTTTCTTCCGTCAACACTTTAATCTTTCAAAATTCAGTATTTTTCCGATCAAGTGTTGAGGGGAGAAAATAAATTCAATGTTTCAAAACATCTGTGTACTTGCATGTTATCTTATCTCGGTTGTTTCTTTTAACAAATGGTGGTAAATTTTCTGGTACAATGACACTCCTCGGACTAAATTTAAACTTTCATTTTTCTTAAAATCGAGGGGGAGTGTCGTCAAAGTTTCTTTCCTAAAAATTTGTTTGGTAACCAAAAGGAAGTTAAATGGCTTTGTTTGGAAAAAGGAAGAGGTGGAGGGACCAAAACTGTCAAAACTTAAAGTTATTTAAATAAAACACCCACCACCTAATTTACTTCTTCACATTTAATACTCACCTAATTCATCTACGAACCAAAATCGTTTGACAAATCCGTGTTCAGATCATCAATTTGTAAGTGGAGTTCGTGTTTACAACAGGTTTTAAGCAATGGTTTTGAATCTTCAAAAATCCAACGGCTAAAATCTCATGATATAGTCAGTTGTGTCTACGCGTAAGCGCAAGAACACCGATCATAAAGGGTGTTTGTAGTTATAAGAATTATGTCAAAAATGTTTTAATAACATCAATATATGTTTCTATCCTCAAAACAAACCCAGAAACTCGAATTGAGTGATTTGAAATTAGGGTTTATGAGTCGATTTGGGTTTTTTCAAATGTGAAGTGTTTTGGTCAAAAAGATTGTTGGGTTATGGTCATATGTTGATGAATTGATCATTTCCAACCTGTTAACCACCAGAAAACACTAATGATCAACAATTGAATTAGGGTTTTAATGTTCATAACTTTGGGTAATTTGATTCACGACGAATTAAATGTTAATACTTGGTTTAAGACTTAACAAACACCCTAGACATACCAGAATTAATTTGGTGCAAATCCTATGGCTAAAATCATAGCGTAATCTCAACCCTTAGGGTTTTGACCTACGAGTAGACTTTTACGCGTAATCTTCTATGAATGTTCATGCCATAAAATGATTTGTTGTTAAAATGAAGTTTTGTGTTAATGTTGATGACTTGATGAACTTATTTCAGGCTTTGCTACGCTTAATACTCAGAATCAAGGTCATTTGCAACTCTACGCATAAGGATTACCCTACGCGTAGTCATGTTACGCGTAAGAATAATCCTACGCATAACAGTTACGCGTAAGGTTCTACAATGGACTACGCGTATCCTGTGAAGGATATGCGTAAACAGTGACCTCTAAGCATAAGGTCTACTCTTACGAGTAAGCCTTACGCGTAAGGTATATATACGCCTACGCGTAAGCTTACGCATAAGGTGCCCTTTTCCTACGCGTAACATTTCTTACGCGTAAGTTAAGATCCTACGCGTAAGCTTTCGTCTACGCATATATAAATACTGTTTACGCTTAACTTTGCCAATACTACGCTTAACCTTGGATTGACCTTCATGATGAATTGTTACGTGTACAAACTTGTAAATAAACTAATCATAACGTCACGAATCCAATAATGTCACTAATAAACTTAATCGTTTGATATGTTGTGAAAAATAAGTGATAACATAAACTTTAAAACTTAAAGTTAACTAACTCACGAAAACATTCACGACATCATTGAACTATTGAACATACAAGTGACTTAGGACTCGTAAATCATTGATACTGTACATTCAATAACTAGACAATAAGACCTTCTGTTGACTAACATTATGTCCTTCGATATGTTGGTTCTTTTGTTAATGTTTTTTCAGATCAAGACATGGCTGAACAAATGAATATGGATGCATCTGAAGGTCTCTCCATTGCTGATATCTATCCTTATGGCTATCCAATGAAGATAGGAAAGAATAATCTCCGTGTTGACTTTGACACCCTCACTGCTCAGAGTCTTGTGTTTATTGCTATTGATATTCTGAGGACTCATCCGTATCAGAACATGCTCACTCACTCTGCAACTGTTCCTGAGATCTATATCCAAAAGTTCTGGAACACTATGGAAAGGGTCAAAGGACGGACTGCTGTGACGGTGACTCTGAATCACAAACAAGTTTACATTACCCTGCAGACTTAAGGGATGTTCTCCTAATTCCTGAAGTCGAACCAACCAAACTTTATGCCACACCTGCTGAAGAGCTCACTCTCCAATTCTTAATCAATATCGGTTATGACGAGGCTACAGGAGTAATCACCAAGCATTCTCACGTAGAGCTTAAGAGTATTCCTCAACCATGGAGAACTCTCTACATGATCATCACCAAGTCTGTTTCTGGTCGTGACAGTGGCTATGAGCATCCTAAGCTCATGGAACTGCAAATATTTTGGGCATTGGTCAACATGAAACACATCGCGAAATCGAAGCTCGATTTGGGATGACATGATGTAATTTCTAAACAAACTTGGCTCAAAGATTCCCTACATCAGATATACTAAACTGTTGATCCAGAGAGCACTTGGACTTCATCTGATATTCCCAAGAGGCTAAATGAACCCGACAATCACGATATGTTGACGGAACCTATTCTATCGGTCAGAATCAAGGAATCGTCTACAAAGAAACAAGGTGCTGTGTTGCCAGATCTCCTTCTAACTGAAGATGTCAGAAAGCTCGAAACGTACAAAAGGTATCTGGAAGCAGTTAGACAAGGCAAAGTTGGTCATCTCGACGAAAAATCTTCTGGAAACACCTGAAGGAGAACCAGAAGAAGAAGTGCTGGAAGTGTTACAAGTACAGATCTTTATAGAAAGCTTCCCAAAAGGAATCCTCCTCGTAAAAGGATTGTTCCTGTAAAGGAAGCTGAACCTATTCCCATATCTGAACCGCAAAGAAAGCTTGTGGACGAAAGCTCTGAAGGTACTGACACAGATGAAGAGATTACCTACTCAGAATCTGCAACCGTAACACCTCCTTCAGCAGCTAAACCTCCAAGTCACAAGCTGATAAGGAAAAGGAAAGACTCCTGTACTTGTACCGTATGATGAAAGCTCAGATCAGTAAGAAGAGCAACTGGATATATCATACAGGAAGAAGTTTAATATCGTTAGACACCTTCAAAAAGCTGAAGAATTTGCTAAAGACCAAATGGGTGGTCCCGGAGGATCAAGTGGTGGCCCACTCGGAACCATCTCCTGATGCGGTTAATCAACCCGATAAGGGAGCTGGTGCCACCACTCTTATGCAACAACAAAAGCTTGTGGAGGATACTATCGAATATGAGTTCGAGGAACCGGAAACTGAGAAGTCCGAAAAAGATCAAGATGTTGATTATGATACGTTCCTTCTAGATAGTCCTGCGCGATCAAAGGAAGAAACCTCTGAACCTCCGAAGGATCCAGAGTCTCCTTATATCTCTTCATCATCAGATTCGTCTTCTCACTCCTCGCCACCACCATCAAAGAAGTCAACCAAATCATCATCCAAATCCGTGAAGAAACCATCTAAATCTTGGATTTCTCAAGCTCATGAACGGATTACCAAAGCTGTCAAACAAGTCAGAAAGAAAAAACGTGCTCAACAAAAAGCTAAATTTCTTTGCTGATCACATACAGCATATATATGACGAGCATGAAAAGATCAAAGGAGAAAGGAAGTTTGTTCAGGAATTCATGAAAAATCACCGTCAAGAGGAACTGAACGAAATGATCGAAGGCTACACGAAAAAGTACCTTTGGAGTACGTTCTAAAGTCACAAAGGAGTTGTTCACCAAAAAACTTTATCCAAACCTTATGCAGATCGCCAAGCAAACTATTCGATCAACACCCTTAACCGTCACAATCAATCCAACCGATCCGATAGTTTTCTTGGTTAATGAATTGGTGGCCAAGCTTGTTACACAATGTCGCACGATCTGGGACATGTACTTCTGATGAAGGAAAGTTGTTTCAAGCATTGCTGGACTACCAACTTCAAGAAGCTTGTAGATTTGAAGCTGAAAAGTCTAAACGTCCTAAGACGATAGAGACGATGAAGATAAAGATAAGGATAAAGACTCTGCACCTAAACGTCAGAAGCAGTCTGGTGAATCTTCTTTGATGCAACCTCCTCCACAATGGCCTCCTGTTCAACAAAAATCTCCTCCTCGTTATTCTACTGAAAAACCTCAGGACGATTCCGAGTTACCACCCCCGACTCAGAAAACCGGTGATCACTTTGAGTATACGGGTGGTGACGATGAAGAGGTCCTTGAGCCCCTACAAAAACCCACCTCTCCCAAACAAGTTCAGAAACCAGAATCATCATCTAGGCCTTCGAAAAAGAAGGAGAAGAAGACGCCTCAAACTGACGTCGTATCATGGCTAGATGACGATAAAACCGAGGAATTTGAATGGTTTTCTAATCTTGTAACAACACTCCCTATCCTGAAGAAGGTCAGAATTTGGTAGACGGTTCTACATTGGAGCATGCAAAAATTCTGCAAGAAAAGTTCCATGTGAAGAAAAGACGAAATCTGAGCTTAAGCGAATCAAAAATGAAGCATTTCAACTTCTAAAAGACAGCTCTGAAAGTGCCATCGAGGTTGAATATCACCTTGAAAACATTGCTCGAGCTATGTCTAACAACATGGATTGGCTCAACCTGGAAGCAAACATTGACTTCACACAAAGGGACAACCCTCCATACTACACCGATTGGACCAAACCTCTACCAACACTTGGAACAACAGTGAACCAAGGATTCCTATCAGATACTTCTTCAACAAAGACCTGGATTTTCTTCTACACGGTGACGATGATTCAAGAAAATATGCTAGTCGTGACACTTCCATTCCTAGCAGCTGTCTACTCAAACTGCATAGCCATTGAGGAACATGCCAATCACTTGTTCTCCAACACAGTGAAGGCATACGCCCGAGATGCATTGTATGGGATTCATCACTGGCCAGAACGCCGACAAACTACTATAGAAGCTGAGGGTTAGAAGTCTCAACATGCGTGCAGTTCTAAAGATATCGTTGCCATCATACACGTTGAACATTCGTCTAAGTGGGACTACACATTCCTAAAGAAGATCGTAGTCAAACGACAAGATGAACGGGACTATGCTTTCTCTGAGGCTGACTTTGAGAATTTGTCTCTCAATGACATCGAAGATATGTACCTTGCCAAGGTACAGGGTCGCATGAGACAATTCTCAACTGCAGTACAACGTGAATTAATCAAGTCACTTCTCATCTTCATAAGACGGATTGTCATCAAGGAACGTGTAGAAGATCTCCAGCTGGCTGTTGAATCTTACCAGACGCGTGTCAACTTCACTCCTCCAAAGCTTGATCTTCCCGATATCAACAAGCTATCTCAATATACACTCATCAGCAAACCTTTCGGCGTTGTTTACCGTAGTGAACTTCAAAAAAACTGCTTAATGGCGTGTAGCGAACTCCACAAGTTCGGGGATCATACTTTGAAGCTGGTTAGGGATGGATTGGCATACAGGTTGAAGGATATACGCCAGAAAATTGGGTCTCCTAAGCGCTGGAATTCTCAGGAAAGGAGGGATGTGAGACGGATCATCACAATGATTGATGAACGGTTGTTTCGAAGGGATCAGTTCAGACGATTGGAGAGTTATGTCGGTGGTCGACCCAGGAGAAACATAACCGGATTTCAACGCCCTGTGCACACTCCTGGGAACATCACTGCACTTCCTGGTACCCCTTGAATTGTTTTCTTCATATCATTTTGGATGTTTGATTGATTATGTAAATGGCTTGTGCACACATTACAGTGTACAACCCGTACTTGTAAATAAAGGACCCTGTGGTACGCCTCAGTGCCACAATCCTTATAAAAGGAGCGAAAGCTTCTTACTTTTGAGTAAAACCTATCAAACCTTTCACTTTTCAAGGTTTTGCTCAAAAGAACAAGTACTTTCCCTTATGATTTTCAAAACCTCAACCGTTTATATCACTCCTTGAGGGGGAGTACTTGAATCAAAACTTTGTTCAAAATTGTTCTCAGTGGTCATTCTTCCCACAACACTCGAAATGGTCATATTTATTCTCAAACGTTTCAAAAATAACACTTTAATATGCCATTTTTGAGGGGGAGAAAATATGTGATAAGAAATATGTTGTGTAAAATGCAAATGAATCTGTGTGCTTCAGACTTAACCAACGAATTGACGATGCTTAACTGTTAGTAACTCGAAAAGACTTGTCCTGGACGGGTAATAATTTCAAGCTAGTTCGCTAGTGATGTAACGTGTCTCGCAAAGGACTGGTGAGTAGAATGTACCTTTGAGAAAACTCTGATAAACATGAACTCTGACGGGTTTGACAACCTTTCGATGATTGTCTACACCTTCAAGGTAGTTATTAGAGCCAGTTGTCACCTAAAAAATGACAATGCAACTCTTTAACTATGCCACGTAACCGTGTCTCGCGGGGGATTGTCTATCTTGAGTGAATCAATTCAAAATGTGCGCGCTATTTCCTCACTGTGCATTTTAAATGTTAAAACTATTAAGCACATGTGGAGGGGGAGTATTTATGCAAAATCTTATCTCAACAGTGATACTAAAATGTTTTTCATTCATAAACACTGTGAGAGATTTTTCATATCAGTGGTTTTTATGGCAACATAGGTTAGTCATGGAGTTATAAGGTGACTAAGGTTAGGAATAACCGTCCTATGATCCGCCAGCCGGGGAGGGATCTACCCCAGGACACCACAAATAGTTAGTATCTAGAAGTCCTTAGGTATGATTGTAAAAAGGAGAAAATGAGAATCGGAGAAAGAAGGAGTTGAAGAATTAAAAAGAAATGCAAAGAAAAGGGTGAAAAGAAATAGCCCTCCAGATTATTCAACTTAGGGCAGACACCGGGTTCAATTCATATGCTACTGGTTGTCACTTTGTGACGCCGGTATTGAAGATTAAAAGTCGTCATGGACCCAGTGACGCATGCACTAAACCTTCTTATCCACTCAAGTTTCTCTTAACAGAAGCTTGTTTCATTCTCACTGGGAACCCTACGTAAACTATCGGCTTTCTTTAGAGATTGCTGGTATTGAAGAAGGAGACCCTCTCCCTAGTCTCCGCTCAGGAGAACCAAAACGCACTATTGAGTCTAGAGCCACGAGATTCATCAAAAGATCTCTTAGGTACACTTGACATTTAATCACTTGATGATCAACAATAAGGTTATCAGTGGTTCATATCGAGTCCTTCACAGATCTTAGCAATCTGTCGAGAACATTTATGAGAGGTTCACACATTGTGATCTCGTGATTGAATGGAAAACTCCTGCCAGGGTCAACATCAAACAGCCCTGACAGCAGGTCGCTTCGGCAACTCCCCGTGGATTGCGCTTAGTGGTCTCAAACGGTCTACAGTCGTGAGGTGATGCTTCGGTGTACCTCAGCGACTCATCTGAATCGTAGATGTACTTCGGTACATCGTGTTATCTCACTTGTGGGACTCCGATTCAGGAACGGCCTTTGTAAGAATTAGAGTTGTGTTTTCACACTATGCTGTTAACACTCTCGAAGTTCAAACTTGTAAGTGCCGAAATCCGCTTATTACTAACCGTTTAAATGTTTTCTTCTTATGGAAGCTCTGGAGCGGAATGATCGTGCAGATTCTTCTCATGCTCACGCCAACATCATCACTAATGGAAGTTCTATCCAAAAGCAACACAACAGTCAGAATGATTCTTCGTCAATACAGAGAATCTGCAAAGTTAAAGACTTAAAGAACTCCATCAGTACTGAATTCCAACGTCAAAGAGCGTGGTGTGAGATGTTGAAGAACGACGTGGAGAAACTGTAGCAGCGAAGCAGACCTGAGGCAGACTTGATGCTGACAACAACAACAACATACTATCACTTTCACCACAAAGAACAATGATCAAAGAACAAAGTTAATGATGACGTCAAAGCATAACCGTTCAAAATAAACTATCTCTTTACACTGGGGAGATTGTTTAAATCAAGGCAATTCTTCTCACAAGAAAGAAGAATGTCAGAAGACGTCAAAGCTACTATTACATCAACGCCTTCACCGTTTTCATCACCAACACTGAGTGTTTGTTACTCATATGTAATAACACTTGAGGGGGAGATGGTTGGAATCACTCCTAAACCTTATTCAAGTGTTAGTTACACATGTAATAGTTAGCTTATTATGGCCTTTATGTTTGTTATTAGCCTTAGGCTTATGTAGAAGGCCCATAAGCCTAGGCCTGGCCCAATAAGGAAAGGAAGGGAACTAGGAGTGTTGCCCTAGGTATCTATCCCTTATGTTTGATCTGCCAGGTTTAGACTGTTTCTATCAGTTATGTTTGGAAAAATGGTTTAAGTATGATATCTGTTTTGATGATGTGACTGCTTATTCCCGGCTACAATATTGGATAAGTTATGTAAATGTAGATTAATTGACTTGTATGAATGCCATGTTTACATTTCTGTCTATGCTACGGTTTGATTGGGTAACAGGTTCAACCTTTGACGTCTGGCTTGTCATTTGTTTAGTGCCCGCTATGTCTTAATTCATTCAATTATATGGATACTTGTTTCCTACTTGTTACATGTGATGCCAGTGGTGACTGCAATGAGTAATTCCGCTGTCGTGTAACGGGATGTTTTCAGCTAAGGGTTTTGCCTTTGTGATTGCCAGGCTCACTTACCAATTAACTGCTTCCGCTTCCTTTAGGTTTCTGTAGACTTGTATGTCTTATATTTTCTGAGATGGTACGTATGCCTAACCTGTTGTGTGTGAGGGATACGATGTCTCCTATGCTTGTTATGTTTCAGTGCTTGTATGTCTAGTTTGTATGTGCTTATATTCATGTCGTCGATGCTTTGCTTGCGTTGTTTTCTCTGTTATCTGTTATTTCTGGTAATGTATACGTGGTGCTGCAGGATCCTCACTGACTATTGTTCCTGAGTGCGCTACAACTCGTTATAGTCCTTATGTCATTCGCAGTTTATGATTTGACGTAGCTTTCGTTTTGATATCTGTTCACTGGTTTTAAGCTCAGCCGCATTTCTTTTCCTGCGGGCAGGTTTTAGGTTTGAAGAGGGGCTTCATGGGCTGAGAGTTAGAGTATCTTAGTGACCAACCCTAGTACAATAGTACTGATTGGACTTCTTGAAGAGTTTGTTTGAGATTTCATCATTTTGGATAGTATGTTCATCGTCAGACAATTGTTTATATGTTTTTGAACTTCATTTTTTTAAGGTTTCCGTTTGTAAATATTTTTATTTGTATGTTCTGATATGACACCAGAAATGTGTGACAATTCTGACCCTTGTCGGGTTGGGGTGTAAAATTTATGTATCCGAGCCACGGTTTGGACCTCTTAGAGTTTAGGCTATGGACCTGTGAGGATTGGGTAGACATTAGGTTTCTGTCGGTTCAGAATTCTTTCGATTCCTTTGATGGTCGTTCAGATTTGGACTTCGATACCTTTTGCCTTACGAAATTGGCCTCCTCTTTC
>OU343221.1:63998265-64063823 GCA_910596185.1 Chrysanthemum makinoi
TTAATTACACCAAGGGTGTTAAACTTTGATGAAGTTAGCCGGTCCTTCAACAATTCCACCGAAGAAGAAGCTAATACAACCTATGGTCAACATACCGCAGTGATGAAATTGCACCGAGGTATGCAAAATTTATCAAGACCAAGAGGTGTGCTATTCCAGGAGTTGCTGAAGAACAACCACAAGCTTCTCAACCAACTATAGATCCAAGGATAAAGGAAAAGGTAAATTGGTGGAAACAAAGAAGAAAAAGAAACCTACTTTAGCACAAATAAGGGCTGCTCAAGTTGCTATGAATGAGAAAGCAGCTAGAAAATTTCAAGCTGAATTGAATGCAGAGGTTGCTATTGAAGAAGCCAAGGATAAAGGAGTAGCTAAGGAATTACAAGCAGAGTTGGATGCTGAAGCTGTTGCACCATTAAAATCACCTATTCCTGTTTCTGCTCTACCAAGAAAACCAAATCGTGCTAAAGAAAGGAATGCAATGATTGCTTATTTAAAGAAGCAAGGATATATTGGTTTGCAGAAGTTGAATTATGTTGAGATGAAATAGTTATATGAAGTGTAGAGAAGCTTATCGCAAACAAGTTGATAGTATCAAAGACTATAAAGATGATGATATTCCCGTAAAGAGGATGAAACAAAAGGAAGCTTAAAAACAAAAAGAACAACTGGTCAATCAACAAAATTTGCCATCAAAGAAAGTTGAGTTAAGATCTGATACTAATGATGAACTAAGGAATTATTTAAGAATTGTAGAATTTGAGTATTCTAAAAGTCATAAAAGAAAAACAAATAAGAAGAAGAAAAAGTCTCCATAACTACTTTTGTAGTTTTGGAACTAAAGATGGAATTATCTGGATGTTTCATAGATAAGATGAAAGTCAGAAAGTGTTTAATATGGCCATGGATCTACGTACATACAACAGAGATGTATATTTTAATTTTTTTTCTTACCCATTTCATCAAGTGCTAAATCACTTAAACACATATCCAATGCAAGGAATGCTAGAGCTTTGAAATTCAAGCCAGACCTCACAAATTGCTTATCGATGACCATGACTGATGATTGAGATGATCACAGATTCTGGCCTGATGATGACTGATATCTGCAATTAATACTGGCTGGCTGAATCTGAACATTCCCTGATCACCGCCCGACGCCATCAACAACCCCATGGTTACAAAAGATTGGCAATCCATGAGCGAACGGCTCAGGTAAAGATATCTCAAATCTGTTTTATAGTTGACAACTTGCTAATAAGTTGTATGGTAATCAACTCACCATATCGCTAATGTGAAGATTGGCTAGCCCACAAGAAAATGGTTTGTGGTAAATGCCGGAAAAACCATTATTTGCTAATTAACCACCATGATGAAAGAATTAACTAGTCCAAAGTGGGTACACCTTTGCAAAGACAAATCAAACTGCTACAATGGATGATTTGCTAAAAATTATATAGTTATCAATGTACCATGATCTTACACATCAAAACATTTGGCTACTCCAGAGTTAATGGCTTTGGCAAAGAGACATCAAAATCCATTAAATTTTCAATGATTCACCTCTCACAGAGTTTACACACCGAAAGTGATGAGAATAGACTGCAACTTACAATCAATTAATGTACACATTGACATATTACTAAGGTTAATAAAAAGATGGAGCCATTAATGTTGGCCAAAGAGATTACTAATGATGGATGCTGTAAAGAATAATTTCTAGAGAATACTTTGATAATGATGATATAAGCACAGAGAATACAAAGATACAATCCAAAGACAAAGATACAATGTTTCCAAGAGGCTAACAGAAGTCAAAGTACTGCTGATGTCAAAGTACTGCAAAGCTAAAGAACTGCTATATTCGTTTATGGAATGCTTTATTTATTCTAGAATATTCTTTGTTTAGATTACTTGTCGTACAAGAATAAAAATTGTAAACCGACTAGGCTTATCCTTAAGTCTATAAAAGGATCCCTAGATTGGCATTAAAGTTATGAGTTTTCATATATGTTTTTAGAATCCTAAAGTACGATCATTATTAGAGTTTTAAAGTTGTTAAAAGAATCTCATAACAAGCAAGATTTAGAGTTATTAATAATATTGTTAAAGTTAAATCTTCTAGCTTTGTTAAGTAAATTCGCACATTTATACAGTTACATTACCTGTTGTTTCATTGATAATAACTCAGTATTTATCCGAGGTTATTAAACCCTTAACAAGCTATTTAAGTTAGTTTGGTTATAGTACATCGATCCAAAAATTTTACTATTCTTTGATTAAACCAGGAAATTGATTCTTTCACCGGATTTTACTAAACCAAAAGAACAACCGTAAAAATGTAGCACGAAGAAGTGACAAGTCTCATCATAGCAGCTAAGCAACAATCCTCGCTAGTATCAACTCGCTAAACAAATAACTCGCAAAGACAAGTCGCTTAAAGAAACAACTCGCTTAAAACCAAGCGATAAAGAGTCAACTTCATAAATAGCCAAGTCGCATATACGAGACAACTCGCTAACAACCAAGTCGCATAAACCAAATCGGCCACATAACTTCGCTAATAGCCATGTCGCTTTTAGAACTCAAGTCGCTTAAAGAATCAACTCGATTAATAGCCAAGTCGTGACGAACCAACTGCATCCATAACAGCAAGCAACTTCTTAGAAACACAACTCCGTGGCTCAACTCGCTTCATACAATATTTAAAAACACCCACTTTATCAATCAAAAACAGCCAAACCATAATGATTCAAGCCTTCCAATTAAAAACCTAAACACATATGATGATCCTAAACACAAAAGTACACTCAAAATTCAAACTTTAACACTAGAAATCACTCAAATGATTCAAACTCCTTCCAAACACTTATAACCCCAAAACCTTATGAAATCCACCAAACAAAGAAAGCATGAAAGATGAGTGATCAAACCTTTGTTTCGATACCAATTATAAGTTATAAGATTTCACAAACACATCAAACCAATAACATATAAGCGCATAAAATGTTTAGAGAGAGAAACTTCTAGAGAGAGAAAGGGAAGAGAGTCGGAACTATGTAAAACAAAGAAAATGGTGTTGAGCTCCAACCCTCTAATTCGGGAGCTAGAGGGTATTTATAGTGTTCCATAACAACGCCACCTATGGCCGTGGATCAGCATACAATGGGTAAAGACTGGCCCGTCTCCTCCACGGTGTTACTAAACTAACTACTTATTAACATAACTTAACTACGACTATGTGCTTTCTAACAAATACATATACTTGAGGTGATCGACTCTTTAACTACTAGATTTTCTAAATCCTAACACCTTATCTACGGGGTGATCTTTGGTCTCTTTAATATTTATGATTTCATCGTTTAAAGGTTCTTCTTCGCTTATCTTTTTATTACAATAGCTTTACTTCTCTTTTCACAACTCATCATCGACAGAGGCATGAGAGGGTTTGGGTGGAATTTTATTAAATTTAACGTTTAATGACTCTTAAACCTTCATTGTTTCTTTATTTAATATGACGAAGCTTTCTATATTAGGAGAGTAACTCTAAAAGATACATTCTGTTGATTTAGGATCAAATTTTGTAAGGTAATCTTTAGTGTTAAGTAGAAATTATTTGCTACCAAAGACACTAAAGTGATCTAACGCAGGTTTTGCCCTCTAAGTAACTCGTATGGAGTTTTACCTAAATTTGGTCTAATTAAGACTCGATTGGTATGTATGAGGTATCAAATCCGCATTGAACCAAAATGTTTGAGGTATGGGTTGCTCATTTATCATGGTGTGACTCATTTCTTGTAGGGTTCTATTCTTTCTTTCAACTACCCCATTCGGATTATGGAGTGCGGTGAGTCGGTGCCAGTAATAATTATTAGCTGCCAAAAAGGCTCCTAAATTGCACTTCATTATCGAATTCCATACCATGATCCGTTCTAATAGACACTATAGGACTTTCTAGTTGTCTTTGGATTTTCTTACTTAATATTTCAAAGTAATTAAACGTTTCAGATTTGTTCTTTAAAAATTTAGTCCATGTGTACCTAGAGTAATCATCCACTATAACCAAAGTCTAGTAGTTACATCCATAACTTTGGATAGCGGATGGACCAAATAAATCCATGTGTAGTAATTCTAGACACTTAGTTGTAGACACCATGTTTTTAGCCAGACTAGAATGGACTTATTTTCTCTCTACTACAAGCATCACAAAATCGCTCATATTTTAATTTAGGTAGATCTCTTAATAGATCTTTGGATGATAGCGATTGAAGAATTCACATATTGTGATGACCCATCTTCATGCCATAGGTCAAGTATCATCCATAGAGGTAAGACAAAGTTTGTCTTTAGGTTCATTACCAATTTTAATGAGATAGACTCCATGTTTCCTAATTCCTCTTCCTATGGTTATACCGTCTTTTAATATCTTACTACTAGGTTTCATAATAAGCACTTTTATCAAATATTTGTCCTATACTTAAGAGGTTAAAGTTTAGGTTTCACGGACACACGCCGCTAATGGTTAGAGATTTGTTAGAAATCGTACTTTAACGATGATTTTGCTTTTGCTATTTCCAAATACCACATTTCATCCATTAAAGGATTCATATGTGGAGAATAAATCTTTATTGCCGGTCATGTGCCTCTTTGACCCGCTATCCTTGGATCCACTCATCCCGATCTAGGTCAACCTTAAGCACACCTAAGAAAACAATTAACTCAAAATTTTGGTCCCCATCTTCACGGGTCCATTAGTGTTCAACATTCCATTCATGTTAGACATGTATGGATAAGGTGAATATGCATTCCATGGTACAAAGTTTTGAAATGGAAAACCATTTTGCATATTTGGGTTCCATCCCATTTGATGGTTACTCAAACATTATTACGCCTCCTAGATGTGTTTGGTTTTGAAAGGGATGGACCTTTGTTTCTTGCAAAACTTTGATTATATTCGGGGTGGTTGTCTAATGGTAACATGAGTTGGTTTCTTCATATTAACAATAACAAAATCAGTTCTAGAAGAGGAAGCTATGTTTTACTTCCACTCTTGTTTCTCAAATAGCACTCCACGGATCCTCGGTCATACATTAGCTCTGCCCTTTGCAAGATCCGTGGGATCCGCCACAACAATGGCTTGTTTTATATTGCTTTACACGTAATTGTGTTTCTTTGTTTTCACTAGTTGACGAGACCGTTACAATACCTAAGCCTTTTTGGTTGTTTCCTATTTTAACACTATCTAATATCATATCTAGAGTATTAGTACTCATTCTAGCAATCTTAGAATCTAGTTGATCAACTAGTGTTTGAAGTTGAAACTAAAAGTTCACATTCTCACTTGCTATTTTGCCCTTTTCTAGACGCTTCAATTTTTTCCTTAACTCTATGACTTCCTTATCTAAACGTTGGTTTTGATTTTTCAAAAACTTGCTTTTGTTGATTACTTTTAAGCTAGATTTGCAAAGTTTATCATATTCATTATGTAATGAGTCATCATCTAATGATGACCTACTATAGTATTCGTGACATACCACATTTGATGAGAGAGATTTCTTCGTCCTCCTCCTCATTCCCACAACCGCACTTTGATGCCTTTTGATCATCGCTGGGACACTTACTAATAAAGTGGTTTCGTCCCCACATTTAAACCAAGCACGATCATCCTCTTCGCCCTCTTTGCTTTTCCCAACTTTGTTGTCATATGGTTGTTTGACGTATCTTCCCTTCCTTCTAAAGAACTTTTTGAAGTCCCTTACCGCCATGGCATACTCGCCAACACTATCCGAGAGGAGTTCTTCATCGCCCGAGACCTTCTGGCTTTGAGGGCAAGAGATTGTGGCTTTACTTTTGATGCTTGAGAATCTTTAGCAAGGACAAGCTCATAGACCTGTTAAGCCTATGAGTTCATCAAGCGTGAGGATTCTTAAATCTTTTAACTCTTTGATTGCCGTCACCTTAGATCTCCACTGATGGAAGCGCCTTTAGATATTTCCTAACATGGTTTAGAAAGATTCATCAAGTGATTGTAAAGATGTAATTATAGTATTAAAGTTAGCAAAAGAATGATCTATAGTTTCATCATGGGATATTGAAAATTGTTCATATTGTTGAACAAATAAGTCTATTTTATTATTTTTCACTTGTTGATTACCTTGATGAGTTACAACTAAAGAATTCCAAATTTCTTTAGAGGTTTTGAGCATGGAGATTCTTTCAATTCCTTTTGGGTAAAGCATTATACAAAACCATTTTAGCTTCACTATTTTTGGAAATCTTTTTTCATTTCATCTAAGTAGTTTATCATGAGGTATGTTAACTAAAATTCCATTTCATCTTTTGAGGTGGTTTCAAAATCGCTTCAACACGATATATGGTATGTGCTAAAAACACATACCTTTTCATTATCAAAACTGACCCAAAATAACCAAGAAAGAGCCGCTTATTGCTAATATTTGTGGTTTTCAGTTTGTGCTGTGCGTACGGATATGTAAAAACACGAAAAGGAACCAAATCGCATTTTAATCCTAGCACGAGAGATTAAGAGAGCTTAAGTCATTTTAAGGTCAATTATGCATTTATGAAGATTTCTAATCTCTCTCGAGGATGATTGTGAAGATTTGATCAAAGTTTGAAGAAATGTCGAATAGTCCTAACTTTCAAAGAAATGACGTAGCACCCTCAAGTTTCAAAAGTTGCAAATTCAGTCCCTGGTCTATTGAAGATTGACAAATTCAAGTTTGAAGATGATTCTAATTACATGATGGCCCCGCTTCAGCCTTTGCAAAATTAGTCCCTATAAGCAATTTCTTTGTCAACTATTAAATCAAATCCATTATCCAATCCTTTAAACCTTCGCCCAAATAACACAACCCAATCCAAGAATCCAACACCCGCCACCCAATTATCCTAACCCAACACACCTTTATACCCTACTTAAACCCAAGTCAAACCTATTTAACCCGGCCAAACATTTGATTATAATAAATAACCAAACGCTTCAAACTTCACCCCGTCTCCTTTCCTCCCAAACGCACTTTGCCTCCACCAATCACCATCCCAAACATAAACCAGCACTAGCATCTTTGGAAACCTTCTAGACCTCTGATGTCGAGTGCAAGCGTGACAAATGGCACAACTCTATTGTCACAAACTCATCAAAGGATTTGAGTTTTGATTGATGTGGTGACATGAAATGATGGCATGCGTTTAGGTTCTTTCTCAAAGGCATCCCAAGACCTCCCTCAGGCTATAAAGGACCTCTTTGGCTCACATTTCACTAACTTCTAGTTTTCATTTTAGCTTATTGTCTTTAATTTTCGTAGTTTTCTAAATGTTTATTAAGCTTTTTATTGTATTTCATTTCTTGTAACCCTTTTTCAGCTTTAATAAAAGTTCCAAGCTTCTAAATTTTATCTTGCATTTCTTACTTAAAGTGATCAATAAGCTGTTGAATGGGATAGGTTATTTCAAAGCTTATTATAGCTTTAGTAAAGTTAATAGAATTATCATCGCTCACCTCACTCATTTACATTCACAAAAGTCTGTCAACGAAAGTCAACTGGTGCTCATAATTGGTTTAGAAATGGAAATGGCGATATGATGATGGATTTGTCAGGGTTTAGTTTTGATGAGTTTAGAATCAGCATTCGCCAAAATTTCTAGATTCAAGTAAGTGTGATTTCTTTCTTTCATTTTCAAAATCATTATTGTATGGTATGCACCATGCTTATAGTCACATGATAGTTGATTTGATCTTGTTAGTAGTCCAAGATAGTTGCTTTGTTTATTTAACTTTCTCGCTTTAGTAGTCAAGGATTAGATTGTTTAAGTTGTTAGCTAGAGTTAATAAAGGAAAGTTTGGTTTTAGAATTAAAAACTGCGGATAGAGGTTATCATAGTAGTAGTTCATTTGGTTTAGGCTGTTTAGCGTATTGCATTTGATCTCATCATTTATTGCATCTTTTTCACTAAAGTCAAAATAATAAGTCCATTGATCTTGATACTTTTACTGTGGGAATCATTACAAAAATCAATTCATATAGGTTTAAAACTTGATAAGCTTGCTTATAAAGTTCTATTACATCATATTTAACCTAATCATCCTAAAATTTGCTTCTAAATTACAAAGTCCATAACTGCAAAAGTCAAACCCATGTCAAGACTTATTTTATGCAAATCTTGCACACCGCACAGCAAGTTTTAATATGATTGTTGGGTCTCATATTTGGTCCGTGATAGTCAGCTAGGTGGTCTTTAAGACCACATTTCTTTTGGCTCGCTTCTCCTCTGATAAGCCTATGGATAAGCTCAAACAGAGGGTCGTTTCACTGATTTCGCTTATAGATCGCTAGCTTAAATTGTTAGTAACCGCTTATTCGAGGATAGGAGTAGCTGCTATAAGTTGCCTTAGAGTAGTTTTAGTATAGTCTAGCTTATGTAATCGCTTGGTGTAATTTAGAGCTTATCTCGCTTATTGTCAAGTGCTTATTTTAGCCCATTTACACTGCAGCCTCTCTTTATACTACACATAAGCATTACTTTTATATTTTTCATAAAACCGTATAGCATTTTAGAATTTTCCTGAGATTTTCATAATTTTGGTGGTGCTTTTTATTATTTTTCTAGATTTAAAATAGTTTTTAATCACTTTTAATTAGCTTTTATTTACAATAATTAAGAAAGTTCAAAAAAATAATTTTCATTTTTTCCAGTTTAAGAAAAATATAAAAAGCATAAAAAAGATTTTTCCATATTTTTCCCTTTTTATTTGGTATTTTTCACAATTTAAATTAGATTAAAATAGTTTTAAATTAGTAGAAAATAGAAAATTAACTAAAATAAAAAAATAGTTCTGGAAAGTCTCTTATGATATTTTAGATTTTATAAAAATAGTTTCATATTTTTCTCCTTGATTTTTTATAATTTTAGTATTTTAATTTAGTTTAAATAGTTAAAATTAGTTTTTAATTTAAATAAAACTTAAAAATCCAAAAAAATTAGTTTTAATTCTAAATTAGTTTTTAAATATCATTTTTAGAGTAAAAGTAATTTTAGGTTTTTAGGGTATACTTTAGACGAGTTGCATTTTATTACGCTTTTATTAATTACGCTTAGTAATTCGCACTTAGGATTTCCCGTAAAATAGATTCCCTTAATTACTTTCCCCATTCCCGTAGTTTAATAATCAAAATCAAACAAATCAAAACATCGAGCATTAAATTCCAAACCAAGAACGACGCTATAATTCACTGCCGGGAAACGATTCGGCTGACTAATCCGTGATACACGCATCACACACGGGATTTGATTTATTATTCTTTTTCCTAAGAGAATTTGAATCTATCTTCATGATTATTTTTGATATCGATATTGAGGTTTTATCCACACACATAACCCTAAGCCTTCATTATCAAAGAATCTCTGTCCGAAGCCGCTAAGTTTACGGCAGTCATTCACAACAATAGTTTGTGCGAGTAAGCTTGACGGTTTAGTTCAAATCAATTTTGCCGCCGGGAGGTTGTGTCACAACAATATCGTTTGAGGTTTGACGATTAGTGACTCGAGATCCTTCATTCGAGAAGTTACTATTTTTCTATAAAATAAAAAAGTAAAAAAATATTTTCCTTTTTCTTTTTGTATATATATATCTGATTAAAAATACAAAAAGATTTTCTTGTGTTTTTGCTAATAAATAGAAGACACCAATTATATAACATTCTCAACGGAGGTGTTATCATTAATAAGTTCCCTAACTAAAGATCAAAAACTTGCCTTTGTGTCGCTTGTGGATTTATTTATTTCTATCGGATAAACAAACTGCGGTGGTGGTATAAGGACGCCCGACATTAAATTGCGTCGAAGAATTTTTAATAAGCTTCGCTGACCTAAAAAGCTTCTCCGCCAGCGCTTGTCTTGTAGAGGTGATTTATTCACTTGGGATTATTGGTTAAGTTCACCGGTTTTCAATACCGCTTTCTTTAATTGCCTTTTTTTGAAAGTGCATGCGCACTCGCTTCAATATCTACGCATCGATACTTGAAACCGCTACACCGAGTAATAGACGTGGTCCATTAGTCGAACCCGAAGTTTCAACTAATCGATCCCGCCATCATCGAATGGCGGAGGACAACCGATCTATGCTAGAGCAACTCCGTGCACCCACCGAGGGTTACGTGGAGGCTATCGTCCCCGCAATCGCTGCCGAATAACTTTGAGCTTAAACACTTGATCAACTTGGTATCGAAGCCAATTTTACGGATTTAAGAGAGACGATCCTCACTCTCATATCCGACGGTTTAACAAGCTCACGCCTACGATCAAGTATCAGAACGCTCCGAAGAGGCTATCAAGCTACTACTCTTCCCATTTCCTCAGGGGCCGCCCGATTGGCTCAAAACTACCCTCGATCGATAACCACATGGGAGAATTTAGTATCAAAATTTGAACAATTCTTCACCGCCTAAAACAACAAGCCTTAAGAATGAAATAACAAAATTCACACAAAGATTTGATGAATCATTTAGTGAGGCATGGGACCGATTCAAAGATTTGCTTAGGCAATGTCCCCATCATGGTTTTCTAATTACACCAACTTGATACGCTTTATAACTTTGAATGAGACCGATCAAGACTCTCTCAATGCCGCTGGTGGTAATTTGTTGACCCGATCAACGAGAGATGCCTTGTCGATTATTGAGAACAAATCTAAAGTTCGACATCAACGTAGCAAATCGTTGTCGCCGAGTGAATGATACACCATCGCTCGCCTCACTAAATACGCTTAGCACGATGCTAAGATTGATAAGCTTACGGATATGATCCGTGCTTTGGTTAAGATTAATTCTCCACCCGCCAAGTCAAAGCTGGCAACGACTTGTACTACTTGTGGTGGCCCTGATGCCTACTATAATTGTAGCCACCGATGGACATCCTTTCGATGTTAATGTCCGTAACCGAGGTAACCACCGTTTCAAGTTGAACCTAACTGTTAGTAATCAAATGGTACCTCCGGATTTTCAATCAAATAATCGACTCGTTTTAATCGAATCAAGTTCGTTTAATTCAAAGTTTGTGAACACCGTGTTTTAATGTAATCAAATGTTCTGGACCAAATCAATAATCAACAAGGAGTCAATTACAATCAAGGATATCAAGCTTCAAGCTATCAAGTCCTTCTAATGAATTCTCAATTACGCGTGAATAATAATGTTACCATCCAAACCATGAGAACCCAGATTTCAAGTTTGAGAAATGAGTTTCAATCTTCGATAACTAGACAAAGCAATGAGTTTAGGAACGAAATTCGACTTCCAACAACAAATTGATGCTTCCAGAATAAACTTGAAAGTATGTTGAATGCCGTTATGTCAAGTGAATCAACCTCGGGTTCCGCTTCTTCCTAAGTAACACTATTCCAAACCCAAGGGAGAAATGAAATCCAATTATTCGAGATGATGGGCCCTCGATGACTACTTCCTTCCGAGTGAGTGTAAAGACGAGAGACCGGTGACAAAGGACCCGCAATTTCTGATAATGGAAAAGCCAACCACGCCCAACCTCTCGGTTGCCCAAGTTCCTTCTATCTCGCTATAATGCCTAGTTCTAACCTTACACCGCAAACTGCTCAATCATGGTTCAATAAAATGAAAGTTGTTTCCTAAACCAAGTTCAAACTTACGACTCCATATGATTGTTGAAATGATTTATGAAGAGAAATTGGAACAAATTTCAAAGATTTCACCTTAGCCTACACCGCTAATTTTCCTCAACCAAGCTCCCGTAGAGCTTGGTGATCCCTGAAATTCCTCCTTCCTTGCTCCTTAAATGATATTAAGGAATGTAATGCCCTAACCGATTCAGGTGTAAGCATAAGTCTCATGCCTCAAGCGATATATCATGAGCTTGATTGAAGACTTTATACCCCACTGTATGACTATCGAATTAGCTAATCGAATTGCTCACACGGTTGGTGTAGTCAACATGTTATGGTACGAGTGGATAAATTCCATTTTCCGGATTTGAAGTTGATATAGAGGTCGATGCCCGAGTCCTCTCTTACTTAGAAGACCATTCTGAGAACCGCGAAGTCATTGTGGATCATTACCAAGGAACGCTGACGATCGTAAAAGGAAATGAAAAATAGTGTTCTATTTAAAACACAAAACCTCCACCCGATGATCATTCCATTCATAGCATCGATGATTGATTTTCCTGTGGCAATCCTAATTTTACCGCCTAATCCGATTATGACCCACTCTTTCCCGCCTCACTACGGAAAGTGACCCTAGTGGAAGAGATCATACCTTTCTTAATGATGATTCAGCCTCTGAGATTGATGATGCTACTTTGACCCGAGGGGACATTCTTTTCTGGAAAATTGTTATATAACGAGCCATCTTCTACCCTCCCGACGATCCTGTTGATGTTGATAAGTTGAAAAGTTGAGCCTAAACGCCTCAATTGATCTTTCAAGGTTTACGATCAAGAATATGTCGACAATACAAGCCGAACGGTAAAAGAAACAAGAAATGGAGTTCCACAACTCGAGTGGTGGAAACCGCTAGCTCTAAGAGCACACCACTTGTCCCACCTCCGATTTCTAAGAAAATCAACTTTCCTTTGAGTGGCAATCCCACCTTTTTCTAAATCATGGAACCTTTTTTGAGACATCTTTCAATCCATAATCTTAAGACATTCACTAATCCCTTGTTTGAATTTGATTCAATATACTCAAAATTTTGAAAATCAACTTTTCGAAGAAAGTGAGGAGTTCACCATGAACTTGCTCCTACCAACTCGATTTTCTCCAGGATAAAGAAGAATGCGATGATCCGTTTTTTCCAAAGAAAGATAAGGAAGTGAAGTTGTCGACAGATGAACTTATTGATCCCGAGGTCCAATATTATTTTTAGCCGAGAGTGAATTCTTTTCTCGTGAGGATTTTCACATAGATGACACTTTGATCTCTTCCTCCGAGACAAGATTTTCAACCCCGGATACACGCTGATGATTTTATGCTAAAATGTCATTCGAGATAAGGATCCTCCTTGATGCCTTCGCTGATGAGCCTTTGAGTAACACCTTTCTAAACCATAAGCTCTCTTCTCTTTGAGAGTTTCTTTATCGATCCTTCATCCTTCGTCCGCTCAAGAAAACCGCCGGATGATGGATCGATCTTCATATGCCTTACGTGAGTTGGGAGGAGTCATTCTTTATGTGCTTGAGCCCGACATTTTCTCTCCACCTAACCCACCCACCATTCTTTCGAATGAGGACACCGTTTTTGACCCTGGTATCTCTACCACTTTCTTTCCCCAAGGACAAATGAATTGGGACGAGTCGCTAGCTTAATTTAATCAAAAAACAGAAGCGCCGCGGGAGGCACCCCATGCTTATCTCTATCTTCTTTCTATTTTCTAATAAGTGACTAAGGGGTCCGGGCCTCTTCGATTTCGGTTTGGTTGTTTGTGATGTTGTTTAGGATGTTCCCGATATGAAGACTCGTGTTCTCGGTTTGTCTTTTCTCCACCAGTTTCATGATCGATGCTGATGGAAA
Organism: Chrysanthemum makinoi; assembly: GCA_910596185.1. Taxonomy (NCBI): domain Eukaryota; kingdom Viridiplantae; phylum Streptophyta; class Magnoliopsida; order Asterales; family Asteraceae; genus Chrysanthemum; species Chrysanthemum makinoi. The sequence continues at coordinate 64,011,824 of OU343221.1, forward strand.
CTGATATCCTAAATCTTATCGACTAACGTTTATCTTCTAGCATAATTAATAAACGGCTTTTAGATTTTCGCGGATACCTTGCTTTTAAACATTGAGGACAATGTTTCGTTCTAGTCATGGGTAGGGTAATCTTCGATTTGATTTGACCAAGACTTGCTTATTTCTGTTAGTGTCTCTCGAACCCGCTTTTCCTTAGAAAATGAAAAATTGTGCAAAAATGAGCAAAATTTAAAATTTTTTTGTAAGCTTGTTAAGTCTTTTGATTGAAAAGTTTGCTAGTCTCTTAGATAGTTATAAAATGCGAATTTAGCTCACGGCCAAGATTTTGCAAGTTTCCCCGAGTGACTTTAAATATGCATAACTTGATTTCATTAGACTAAGCATTTGCTAAGTTAATATATGTTTTGACACCTTGTTGACTTCTCCGCTGGAGAGTAGGAATAGAATTCGACTTGACCGCTGTGGAGCCCTAGTTTGTTCCCTTAACCATAGGTAATCTAAAAAATTATCTAAGACCTCAGGATCTCATTATTTGGTATTTTAAATTTGCAGAGATCGAGAAATGATAGAGTTACTTATGAGTTTAGATGCTTGCTGGAGTAGTTGGTCTCTTTAGAGCCCATCGAAGGTACTTATAGCTTTTTGTTCCCTCAAAATTGTTTCACCCCATATCTGTTTATAATAATTAGAGATGTTGAGTTTTTGGCGATAGTTGTTCTTTTCTTCTTAAAAGAATCTTTGTTTTAAAAATGGGTACACATCAAGGATCCCAGAAAGTAATCGCATAAGTGATATGTGAAATGTAATAAGTAAAGTTGTGAGTCATGCGGTTCGAGATCTGACCTTGGATCTTTAGCCGGGATTGAGTGAGGTCTTAGCCTAGCCACCCGGGATCCTCATTTCATGAAGCCTATAGTCTTGGAATTACCCCCTGAAGCTCCGAGTTGGCAGCTCATACATATAAAAGTCTAAGTTCTATTTCAAATAAAAAAAAAAAAAAAAAAAAATGATGAATGAAAATGAAAAATCAAAAGTATATGAATAAAAATTCGATGTGGACCTCATTTTCGGGACAATGGTTCTGAGAGAAGGCGGATAACTAATTATCGAATTTAGCTTTTGTATCTTTATCTGAATAAAAGTTATCGAAACGAGAATTTGAAGAAATTCATTACTCACAAAAATAAAAAATCTAGAGGAAAATAGGAAAATGGGAGCAAAAGGTAATTACACAAGTAACTTCCATGGGTAGTGTTAGCATCTAGAGTCATACTTAACAATGATTTCGGTTTTACGCTTAGTTTGGGACTTGTGAAAATCGGACTGTATTCTATCCAGATGGTCACTTCACGCTTGTGTGTTTTGCTTATCCTATCCGTCACATTGAAAATGTTGGAGTTACTGATCGACATGAAAGTTCAACAAACCGTCATTCATAATCGGAATGTGCTTAACCGCTATATCTATATATGAGAATTGAAAGGTAAACGGGCGCTTTTAGAATTAAGGCTTTCAATCTCTTTGAGGAACCTTGACTACTTCTTCTCTTATAATTGGTTTTGTTGAACTGCTTTAAGTTTACTTGCTTCATTCACAAGTGGCTATTAGTGAGATAACTTGACGGGTTGACATATCAATGGTTTAGTAGAAAGAGATTGAAATAATTGGTTTTAGAAGGAGTGATTACTACAGAGGACACTAATGGTCTCGTCTGGTATTTTGGTATGTGCTAAAAACATACCTTTTCTATATCAAAATAGACCTAAAATAAAGAGCCGCTATTGCTAATATTTGTGGTTTTCAGTTTGTGCTGTGCATTTTGATATGAAAACAAGCAAAAAGGAACCAAATCGACGTTAACCGGTTAACGAAATTAAGAGAGCTTAAGTCAAGCCTAAGATCAAAATTGTGCATTTTTGAAGATTTCTAATCTCTGAGGATGATTTGTGAAGATTTGATCAAAGTTTGAAGAAATGTCGAAATAGTCCCCTAACTTTCAAAGAAATGACGTAGCACCTCGTTTCAAAAGGCAAATCAGTCCTCGGCTATTGAAGATTGACAAATTCACTGGAAGATGATTTCTAATTACATGATTGGTCTTGGAGTTTCAAACTTTTGCAAAATTAGTCCCATACACCTTTTGTCAATCCATAAATCAAATTATTATCCAATCCTTTAAACCTTCGCCCAAATAACACAACCAATCCGCATCCAACACCCTGCCACCCAATATCCTAACCCTAACACACCCTATACCCTTTTAAACCTCAACCCATTAGACCCTACAAACATTTTGATTAATAATAAATTAAGCCAAACGCCCAAATCTCACTGCCCTCCTTCCTCCCAAACGCCAACTCCTACCACTAAGCACCAATCCCAAACATAAACCTCGCTAGCATCTTTGAAACCTCACTGACAAATGAGGTGCCACTTGGACAAATGGCACAACTCTATTGGTCACACAACTCATCAAAGGATTTGGAGCAATTTGATTGGATGTGGTGACATGAAATGGATTTGTGGCTGCTATTTGCTTCTAGGTTCTTCTCAAAGGCATCCCAAGACTCTCTTGGGCTATAAAAGGACCTCTTGGCTCATTTCATGGCTAATCCTAGTTTTCATTTTAGCTTATTGTCTTAATTTCTAGTTTCTAAATGTTTTATTAAGCTTTTATTGTATTTCCATTTCCTTGTAACCCCTTTTCGCTTTAATAAAAGTTCCAAGCTTCTAAATTTTATTTTGCATTTCTTACTTAAAGTGATCAATAAGCTAATTTGAATAATTGGATAAGCTTATTTCAAATTTTATTATAGCTTTAGTAAGTTAAATCACATTCATCATCCTCACCTCACTCATTTACATTCACAAAAGTTCTCGTCAACAAAAGTCAACGGTGCTCATAATTGTTTAGAAATGGAAATGGGTTGATTGGATGATGATGGATTTGGTTTGGTTTGCAGATTTTGATGAGTTTAGAACTGTTACTCCGCCAAAATTTTGCTATAGGATTCAAGTGGTAATTCTTTTTCATTTTCTCAAACCTTCATCAGATGGTATGCAGCCATGCTTTATAGTCACAAGAGATGCTTGATTTGATCTTGTTATAGTCCTAAGATTACTTTAAAAGCTTGATTTAACTTTCTCGCTTTAGTAGTCACAATAGATTTGTTTGTTGTTGCAGAGCTTAATAAAGGAGTGTTTGGTTTAGCATTAAAAACTGTGATAGAGGTTTAATCATAGTAGTAGTTCATTTGGTTTAGGCTTGTTTTAGTGTATTGCATGCATCTCACCATTTACTTGCATCGCTTTACATAAAGTCAAAATAATAAGTCCATTGATCATAGCTTTAATGTTGGAATCGCCATGAATTCAATTCATATGGGTTTAAACTTGATAAGCTAGCTTATAGTCTTATTACATCATATTTAACCTTAATCAGCTAAAATTGCTGCTTAAATTTCACAAAAGTCAATCTTCATAATCATTTTCAAAGTCAAACCTATGTCAAGATCGATTATGCGATCTTGCGCATTAATGCATTGGTTCTAATAAGATTGTTAGAGTCTCATATTTGTCCAAAGGATAGTCACTAGGTCTTTAAGACCACATTGCTTGGCTCAAGCCTCCCCGATAAGCCCTGTGGAAGCTCAACCGAGGGTCTAGCTTCAATCTTTGCTATAGATCGCTTAGCTTAAATTGCTAGTAATCCGCTTATTAGGGGATAGAGTAGCTATAAGTTGTTCTGATAGTTTTAAAGTATAGTCTAGCTTATGTAATCGCTTGCTTAATTTAGAGCTTATCCATTTTATTGTCAAGTGCTTATTTTAGCTCCATTTACACCGCAGCTTCTCTTTTCACACAAGCATTATCTTTGATATTTTTCATAAAACCGTAGCATTTTAGAATTTTCCTGAATTTTCATAATTTTGGTCACTGCTTATTATTTTTCTAGATTTAAAATAGTTTTTAATCACTTTTAATTAGCTTTTATTACAATAATTAAGAAAAATTCAAAAATAATTTTTCATTTTTTCCAGTTTAAGAAAAATATAAAAGCATAAAAAGATTTTTCCATATTTTTCCCTTTTATTTATATTTTCACAATTTAAATTAGATTAAATTAGTTTTAAATTAGTAGAAAATAGGAAATTAATCTAAAAATAAAAATAGTTTTGAAAAGTCTATTATGATATTTTAGATTTTATAAAAATAGTTTCACATTTTTCCTTTGATTTTATAATTTTAGTATTTTAATTTAGTTTAAATAGTTAAAATTAGTTTTAATTTAAATAAACTTAAAAATCCAAAAAAAAAATAGTTTTAATTCTAAATTAGTTTTCAAATATCATTTCTAGAGTAAAAGTAATTTTAGGCATTTTTAGGTATAATTTAGACTAGTTGCATTTTTATTACGCTTTATTAATTACGCTTTTGTAATTCGCACTTAGGATTTCCGTAAAATATTCCCTTAATTACTTTCCCCATTTCCGTAGTTTAATAAAATCAAAATCAAACAAATCAAAACATCGAGCATTAAATTCCAAACCAAGAACGACGCTATAATTCACTACTGGGAAACGATTCGGGGACTAACTGCATACACTAACAACACCGGATTTGATTTATTATTCCTTTTCCTAAAGGAATTTGAATCTATCTTCGTGATTATTTTTGATATCGATATTGAGGTTTTATCCATACACATAACCCCTAAGCCTTCATTATCATGAATCGCTGTCCAGCCGCTTTAAGTTTCTTACTTGCTAGTCATTCACGTTACAGCTTGCGAAGTAAGCTTGACGGTTTTAGCTTCTCAAAATCATAGCTAAGGTGTATAGGTTTATCAAACAATATATCGTGTTAACAAAATAAAAGGAATGGCCTGGCGATCTAGGGTATCTTTCATCAAAAGCAGCCGCAATAAAGCGGTTTCATACAAGGTCGGTAGTCGAAGGCACTAATCGACAGACACACAATGGTAGGCTTTTAACATAATCCCATAATATTGCCTTCTAAAACCTAAAAGTCCAAATACATCGAAGCTAATCCCAACATACCTCGCCTATGGTCTCAAATGATGCAAAGGCCAAGTTGAAAAGTTTACGTTATCAAGACACTCATAATTTCCATGGATCGGGTAAAATATGGAAACGGATAAAGCACTCACCATAATATATCAAGGGTTGTATGTGCTCAGCCATATTCCAATCTAGTTAGGTTAAGAAAAATATGTCGTAAATTTAAAAATGGCATAATTTTAAAAAAATAAACTAGAAAACGAAAAATATAGTTCAAGCAGATAATTCCTACTCCGGCCCCCAACAAAGTGTAAAGAGAAAAGTAGAATTAAGCAGAACTTCTCAAATTTGCTCCAAAGAGAAAGAAGCGTTCAATTTAAAAAGAGACGTGCCTTCAGATAAGCATCATGAACAAACTTCAATCCCTAAAACACACCACCGACAAGCATAATTCTAAAAAAGAAAAAAACAAAAATGAAAACAAACCTAACTCACTTTCAAAGAATCACGTTCAGATGAACATATGCAACAAGTTTTTAAACCACTTGGTGTCCCAAGTGGACGAGTGAAGTCTCGCGGAGGGTTTACGTTAAACACACAATCCACAAAGTTCATTTAAAATACTAATACAAGGTTGTGTTTAAAATGAAAGAACTATAGCAGAGGAAGGTTACGCCGTAACTCTTTTGAGGAAAGCTACGCCAAGAATCCGGCAAAACCCGACATAGCCGCAGTTATTGTTACGGCGAACCATAGTGATGGTATTAAATCGTGAATGATTAATGTGCGCGCCAAGAATTGCCAAAGGTTGGTTACGGCGAATATTATTGATGAGTTACGCCGTGAATCTCTCAAGTTAGATCAAGACCGCATAATTACTCAACTTCGCAAAAATGGTTAGAAAACACAAAAACCCTACGTAAATGGAAATAAAACAAAGAAAGGTATAATTCTGGTTGTCTCCGAAAAGCACTTTTCTTTTTATTTACGCCAGTTTTGCCAGACTCGTAACCGGGCTTCATGGGGCCTTTGGATCCGCCGATTTCCACCACTGCTGGCACTCATTCATCCATTTGTCAAACCCCTTTTTCCTCAGAATGTTATGGATGCCATCTGCTCCTAAATTCACGGAAAGTTTCATTCATCACATGATTTTCCCATTATCATCTTCTTCAAATAATAAGACTACTAGTAATACTTATGCTAGATCTGTAATCGTTTATTGTGTTAGTGAGATGATTGTACTTATACTGCTTAACCACCCCTTTATGGATTTTCGTTCTCAAATCTATTTTGTACCAATCTTCTAATGTTAATTCAATATCATGTTCTCTCAGAAGGTATATCCATTCATTCAGCTTTTTCTTTTCACATTTTTGAGGATCTAGTATACCGGGGCCATGTCACACCGATTCGTTATCCTGGTTAACATCAGTCACAAATGTTTGTTGAACCTGAGTTTCAATGCCTTGGTGCAATCTTTTCCGTCACATAATTATCAACATTCTCTCTACTATCATTAGTAATAGATTAAATTGTAGAGCGGACTAGTGATTGAACATTAACAACATCAACATTATTTGAAATTTCAACTATTGGTTTTATATGCTTCTTTTCATACTAAAAGATGCCTTATTTCACTCCAAAGAAATTTATTTTTCAAAATCCTAATTGAGCCCACTGCGTCAAAGGTCTTCCGACAATTAAGTTGTAACCCTCCCCGCTCCATGTCAATAACCACACAAAATCGCTTGGGAAAAGAATTTTCCAAATTTTAAAAGAACATTATTCACAATTCTTGGTACAAATTTAGGGAATCACCATTTCTATCATAATAGTTGTTTCTTTTAAATTGGTAAGTTTTGTTTTATCAAATAAAGTGGTAGAGATAAGGTTACCCCCGCCCCGACAGCTAATAATGGAATCTAATGTTACCAATAGTGCATGGGAGAAGAAAACTTTTCCGGTATTGTCGCTTCGTGGAGTCAGTCGGACAGACCTCGTTGCCTTCCGATTACATCCCTCTAGGTAGTTAATCTCGAAATATCATTAGTTATAGAGGATGCGCATCTCTTCTATGCTTTTATCTTAAGAAATATGGTATGCAATGGCTTTAGTATTACTGCTTCTGTATTTTAGACAATTTCCAATTTGTGTTTCGAGGTTTTAATCAAGATCTTACATGAGGTTCATATTGGTATCCTCCTCACTTTGACCATCCATTCCTTGAGTTTATCTCTCCTTTTTCAGATTCTTCATGTGCCTTGCATTATTTCTTCAAGGCTAGGTTTAGAGGATTGTTGTTGATTCTGTGTAGAACCCCCCGGGATTTTTCTATATCCGGCCCGTTATTATTGTAGTTATTGAAAGGGGATTCTCTTCCATATTTAACTTCTCCGATCCTTTTAACTTCTTCGTTGGAGGAACATTCTTGTTAGGTCACCATATTAGTAACACAAGCATCAAATAGAAGAAATAGAAAGAAGAGATCGGATGAACAATCACAAACACACATGTATAGTGTATATGAAATGTTATGCGTAGAGAATGAGAGTGAATTGAACAACCAACCCTCAAGGGTAAAGGTGAGTTTACAAGAGTATTTATAGGAGGGAGCTAGGGCAACACTCCCTAGTCCCTTCCTTTCCTTTATGGGCTTTGGGTTAAGCTCATGGGCTTTCACATAAGCCTTGGCATGATTACTAACAAAAAAGCCATATTAAGCTAACTATTACATATTAATTACTAACACTTGAATTCTAGTTTAGAGTGATTCCAACAATCTCCCCTAAGTGTTAGTGATTGATGAGTAATGGTGAAGGTGTTGATGTAATAGTGCTTTTGACGTCGACATTCTTCTCTTTCTTGTGAGAAGAATTGTCTTTGATTCCAACAATCTCCCCAGTGTAGAGAAATTGTTTCCTTTGAAAGTTCTCGCTTTGACGCCATCATTTTCTTTGTTCTTTGATCTTTGTTCTTTGTGGTGGTAGTGATAGTATTGTTTTGTTATCCGTCCTCAGATCAGTCCCGCTTCATGCTCCAAGTTGTCTCCACGCCTTTCTTCAACATGCTCACATTTTCGACGTTGATTTCAAGATCGATGTAGTTCTTTAGTCTTTAAACTTTGTAGATTCTTGTGACTTTGACTTAAGAATCATTATGACTTTGTGTTTCCTTTTGAGAGAACTTCAATTAGTGTTGTTGTTGGTTTGAGCATGTGGTAATGACGATCACCGCTTCCGTCAGAGCTTCCATAAGAAGAAAACATAAGAAAGGTTAGTAATAAGCGGATTCTCGGCACTTACAAGTTTGAACTTCGAGATGTTAATAGCATAGTGTGAAAACACAACTCTCTAATTTCACAAAGGCCATTCTCGAACCGGAGTCCCACAAGTGAGATAACGCGATGTACCAAAGTACATCTACAGCTCGCTCAGATGCCCGGCGAGTAGCCGAGGTACACCAAGCATCACCTCACTTCCATCAGACCGCTTGAGACACACTAAATGCCGCAATCCACGGAGTTACCGGCGACTGACCTCATTGCCGTTTCGCTGATGTTGACCGCAGAGTTTCCATTCAATCACCGAGGATCACAATTGTGAACCTCTCATAAATGTTCTTTATTGCATTGCTAAGATCTGTGAGGACTCGATAACGTATCACTATTGTTCTTATTGTTGAACAACAAGTGATGAAATGTCAAGTGTACCTATGAGATCTTTAGATGAATCTCGTGGCTCTAGACTCAATAGTGTGTTTTGGTTTTCCGAAATAAGATCAGGGAGAGGGTCTCCTTTTTCAATACCAACAATCTCTAAGAGAAAGCCGATAGTTTACGTAGGGTTCCTAGTGAGAATGAAACAAGCTTCAATGAGAGAAACTTGAGTGACTAAGAAGGTTTAGTGCATGCATCACTGGGTCCATGACGACTTTTATCTTCAATACCGGTGTCATCAAGTGACAACCAAGAGCATATGAATTGAACCCGTGTCCGCCCCTAAGTTGAATAATCTAGAGGGCTATTTCTTTTCACCCTTTTCTTTTGCATTTCTTTTTAATTCTTCAACTCCTTCTTTCTCCGATTCTCATTTTCCTTTTTATAATCATACCTAAGGACTTCTAAATTCTAACTATTGGTAGTGTCCTTGGTAGATCCTCCTCTGCTCGGGCGATCATAGGATGGTTATTCATAACCTTAATCACCTTATAACTCCATTGCCATAAAACCATTTTTCATGAAAATCTTCTCGTGTTTGTAAATGAAAACATGTTTGAACACTTCCAAGAGTTTTAGATTTTGTAAATACCCTCCACATGTGCTAAGAAGTTTTGACAAATGCAACAATGAGAGAAGAGCGACTTTTGAATTGATCGACTCAAGATAGACAATCTTAAGTGCAGACACGGTTACACGTTGCATAGTTAAAGAGATACATTGTCGCTTTAGGTGACAACTAGCTCTAATAACTACTCTTGAAGGATGTGGACAACCCCTAAAGGTTGTCAAACCCACAAAGTTCATGTCTATCAAGAGTTCTCGAATGGTACAATTTACTCGGATAAGTCTTTGAAGACAAATTGCTCAACAAACTGCTCGATCCCGCCCGGAATTCAAGGTTTTTCGAAGTCTTTTCACACGAGGATTCAATAGCAATTCACAACATATTTTATCACATATATTTTTCTCTCAAAAATGGCATATAAATGTTATTTTTTAAGAAATGTTTGAGAATAAATATGACCATTTTGAGTTTTGTGGGAAGATTACACCTAAGAACATTTTGTGAACAAAGTTTTGTGATCAAATACTCCCCTCAACAAGTGATACAAACGGTTGAGGTTTTGAAAATCATAAGGGGAAGTACTTGTTCTTTTGAGCAAAACTTTGAAAAATGAAAGGTTTGATAAGTTTTACTCAAAAGTAAGAAGCTTTTGCTCCTTTTATAAGGATTGTGGCAATGCGCACTCACATGGTCCTTTCATTACAAGTACCGGTTGTACATCGTATGTGTGCACAACCATAGTCATTAAATAATCACACATCCAAATTAATATGAAATAGAAACAGATTAAGGGGTACCGTGAGTCCATCAATCTTTCCAGAATGCTAACAGTATGCTTTGATAGCCTCGTGGAGATTAATCCCGATGACCACCTTTAAGCTTCAAGAGTTCTCAATCGTCCCTTCTCGTACAACCTTTCATCAATTGAAGTGATGATCCTCTTCACATCCCGCTTCATCCCGAATTCCATCTTTGGAGACCCAATTCCTTCATGTATCTCCTTCAACCTATAAGACAAAGCCGCCCTCGATGACTTCTTCAGTGTGTGATCTCCAAACTTATGAAGATCTCTACACGCCATCAAGTAGCTTGCGTTGTAGTTCACTGCGTAAACTACTCCGAACGGTTTGCCGACAAGAGTGTATCAGGAAGATGGTTGATATCGAAGTTCTAGCCGAGGTCCGCGAAGTTGACGAGTCCGATACATGATTCAACAACAAGTTGTAAATCTTCTACACGCCTCGATCACTATGCTTCGATGAAGATGAGCAAGGACTTGATGTATTCACGTAGAATTTCAGTCGAGAAATGTCTCATTCTTCCCCGACTTTGGCAAGATACATCTTCAATGTCGCTGAGAGACAAGTTCAAAGTCCGCCACGTAATTCATTGTCCCTTTCGTCTTGTATTTTGACCACAATAGTCTTGAGAAAGGTGTAATCCCATTTAGACATCTAGGGCGACATGCTTAACAGAATGATCCCTTTATCATCGGTATTAACACTTCATGTTGAGACTTTGAACCTCGCAGCCTTTTGTAGTAGATTCGTCAGTTTCGCCAATGGTGAATCCCGACATTGCATCAATGTCATACCGCTCACAATTAGTTGGAAAACATGCGGTAGCCTTTTCTTCGATGGCTACGCAACAGTATATGGTCCGAACTGTAAGTGATGTAGCATTTCTTCAACCATCGCTACCGTAGAAGAAATTCCAAATTTGTTGAAGAAGTAGCGTAAATGGAATCCTAGGTTGATCTCGTGGCCAATCGTTGGTAGAGGTTTAGACCGCTCGGTAGTATGGAGGGTTGTCTCTTTGGTGAAGTCAATGTTTGCTTCTGGGTTGAGCCAATCAATGTTGTTAGACATGGCTCGTGCTATATTATCAAGGTGATATTCAAATTCAATAGCACTTTCCGAGCTGTCTTTGAGTAGTTGAAATGCTTCATTCTTGATTCGCTTCAACTCGATTTCGCCATCTTATTCACATAATGAACTTTCATAGAATTTAACATGCTCCAACGTATGACCTTCTCCATATCTTGATCATCGAAGAGCGGTATGCATCAACAAGTGTAGAGAACCATTCAAACTCGGTGTCATCTTCGGCCTAGCCATGAGACGACATCACTTTAGGAGACTTCTTCTTCTTTGGCCTTGATAAGGATGATGGTTTCTTTGTTAAATGAGAGGTGGGTTGTTGTTTGGGCTCGGACTTCTCATCGCCACCACCAGATACTCAAAGTGATCACCGTTTTCTCGCTATGGTGGTAACTCGAGTCCTGAGGTTTGTCAAGAGCAGAAATTGGAGGAGATCGCTTCTGGTGGTGAATTCCTTCGGTGGTGGCATGATGATGGTTCTCCGCATTGCTGGACGCTTAGGCTCACATTTTATCCTTATCCTTGTCTTCATCGCCTCTCGACGCTTAGGCCTTTCAGCTTCTTCTCAGATGCCGATTTGAGTTGGTATTCCAACAATGCTTTTCAAAACAATTTACCTTCATAAGAAGTAAATGTTGCGATCGCTTAGACATTTGAGATACCAGCCTAGAAACCAATTCATCATCCGAGAATATTATGATCGGGCTTGGATTGATGTTTACCGCATAGGTGTTGATATCATAGTTTGCTTGGCCAATTGCAATAGATTCGATAGAGTTGTCTGTGTACATTTCTTTGTCACCCCAGAACGATGTCAAGAAGGAACTTGTGAGTAACCTGATCATCTCTATTCATTTTCCCTTCGAAGATCACGCTGCATGAACTGATACTTTTCACCCACATCTTGTCATTCTCGCCATGAAGATATCAATCCGTCAATGAAAATTCAGCCTTTTTGTAAAGTACTTCTTTCTTCCCGACCGCTTTGGACAGCTTTAATGATCTCTTTTTGTCTTTGCTCGAGAAATCCAAGAGTCCGTTGGCTTCTTCACAGCTTTGGATGTGGATTTGGTTTTTTTTCGATGGTGGTGGTGAAGAGTGACGAGGATGAGTCTGATGATGAAGAGACATGAGGAGATTCGGGTCCTTAGAGGTTCAAGTTTTCTCCTGGAGCAAATTGGACTGTTGAGAAGAAAATCCATATTTCACTTCGTCATCTTGTCCATCACTTTGATTTAGCCTTTACTTTTGACGTAGCCTGACAGCTTCCTCATCGCCTTTTTCTTTCCTCGACTTCTCTCTTCGTTCCTCAATATAATCAATAGAATCCTCCAGGTGCTTTTATTGTTGCTCAAGAGTGGTGGCACCAATTCCCTTATCGGGTTGATTAACCACATCAAGAATTGGTGTAGATAAGGTACCACTCTTGACCTCGAGGCCACGCATTTGTTCATGTTCAAACTCTTTTTCCTTGTGTTGGAGTCTAATGATTTTGAACTTCTTCCCAGAGTCGCTTTGTCAAAGTGGCTCTTCATCCGAAGCTTTCTTCTTCTTGCTCAAGTATCGAGTCTTCCTTTCCCTTGGTCACTTTTTGACCGGAGGTTTAGCTAATGTTGGAGTGACAATGGTTGCAGCTTTCAGTAGATAACCTCTTCTTCTCGATTCGTTTCTCGTGAGCTTTCATCCACTAGCTTTTTTGCGGTTTCAGACTTGGGAATGGGAATGGAAGCCTCCTTAGAGGGAACTTTCCTTTTGAGTGGAGGTTTCTCTTAGGAACTTTCGTTGACTCTCAATGCTTGCATAACTTCCAGATCCTTCTTCTCGGTTTTCCTAGTAGGTACCGTAAGACTTTCATCGAGAAAACCAACTTTGCCTTCTTCAACCGCTACCAGATACCTTTTGTATGAATAAAGTTGTTTGATTGCATCGAGAGAAGGTGATCCAAAGACAAAGACCTTGTTTCTTTGTTGTTGATTCCTTAAATCTAACCGTTAGAGTAGGTTCATATAACATGGAGTGATTGTTTGCCGAGTCTCAAGGGAATATCGATTTAACCCAAGAGCTCTTTGGATCAAGAGTTTTGTGTATCGATGTATGGGATCTTGGTGCCTCGCTTTTTGAGGAAAGACATCATGTCATCCCATATCATAGCTTCAACTTCGATATGTTTCATGTTGACCAAAGCCAAAAAATCTAGAGTTCCATGAGCTTGGGATACTCATAACCACTATCCCGTCCAGAAACAGATTTTGTGATGATGATGATGAAGAGGGTTCTCCAGGGTCGAGGGATATTCTTAAGATCAACGTAAGAGTGCTTGGTGATTACCCCAGTAGTCATTATAACCGATGTTGATCATGAATTGCGAACGCCTCTTCGTAAGGTGTAGCATTGTACCTGGTTCAATGACGGAATGAGGAGAATAGCCCGCAAGTCTACTGGTGTGATGGTGATTTGCTTGTGATTGAGAGTCACATTCGCGATTTTCCCTTTGATCTGCTTCATTGTGTGCCGTAATTGTTGTATGTAGATCTCCGAATCAGAGCGTAGTGAGCATATTTCGATAAGAATGGTTCTTCAATGTCCACGCTATCAAGCAAGAAGACTCTAAGCATGTGAGGGTATCAAAATCAACACGGAGGTTGTTCTTTCCTATCTTCATCGGATAGCCATTAGGGAAGATATATCAAGAATGGTGAGAACATTTGGTGCATCCACATTTCTGCATTTGAGCCGCCCATGTCGTGATCTGATAGATATTTAGCCAAAAGAACCAACATATCGAAAGACATTATGTTAGTCAACAGATGGTTTTATTGTCTAATTATTGAATGTGATATGTCGATGATTGTTACGCGTCCAATGTCACTTGTTTGTTCATTAGTCCAATGACGTCGTGATAAGTTTCGTGAGTTGATTAACTTTAAGTTTTAAAGTCCATGTTTTCACTTATTATTCACAACTTGTTAAACATTTAAGCTTATAGTGACATTATTGGTTTCGTGGCGCTATGATTTATTTATTTACAAGTTTGCACGCTTAACAATTCATAATTAAGGTTAAACTAGGCTTAGGCGTAGAAATGGCAAGCTTATGCGTAAACAGAGTGGTATACTGCGAACGTAAGCTTATGCGTAGGTTCTTGTCTTATGCGTAAGAAATATTACGCTGTAAGAAAAGGGACCTTATGCAGCTTACGCCAGAAACCTTATGCGCGAGGTCATCACACGCGATATCCTTCACAGATACGCCGTAGTCCCTTATGTAGAACCTTACGCTGTAATCGTTACGCCGTAAGATTTCTCTTACGATAACATTCTACGCGTAAGGTGATCCTTATGCTGTGATGTTCAAGTTAACCTTGATTCAAATTTTAAGCGAGAAACCTGAAACAAAATCATCATGTCACCAATCTTAACACATACATTCAATTATTTTTCAGTTCAAATCATAAACACTCATTAAACATTTATGCTGAAAACACTTATGCGTAAAAGTTAAAACCCTAATGTTCAAGAATTACGCCTAAGATAATTAGCCATAGGAAATGCACCAAATGATTCTCGTAAGTCTAAGAAGCATAGTGAGTTTTTCTAACCAAGTTTTAACATCAAATTCTAAACGAATCGAAAAACTCCCAACTATCAAGAACATAAACCCTAATTTCTAATTAAGTAGCAATTGTGTTTCGGTTGATTCTAAACATGGATATAGTCAATTCATCATGTAAACAACATCACACAACAATCTTTTTAACCAAAAACACTCACATATGAAAACCCCCAAATCGGCTCATAAACCCTAATTTTGAATAACCTTCAATTCGTGCTTTCGGGTGGATTAGATTGATAAAAATGGTTTTGGTATATAGTTTTGAACATTTTAACACCATTATATCATGAAAAAACACACACCTGATGATCTTGTGTTCATATGCTTATGCCGTAGAACACAAGATCATCCAAACACAAGATTTAGCCGCTGGATTTGCGTATAATTCAAAACCATTGTTTGTAAACACGTTAGATTACAAATCACTTACAAAATGATGATCAAGAAAAGCGGATTTGAGATTGATTTTACTCAGTAGGATCTTGTTAGGTTAGATATTAAATGTGAAGAGTTAATGAATTAGGTGGGTTGTTTTATTAAAAAACTTTAAGCTTTTGACAGTTTTAGCCCCTCCACCTTTTCCATTTACATCCAATGCCCATAACTTCCATTTTGGTTACCAAACGAAGGATATTTGGAAAGAAATTTTGACGACACATTCCCTAACTTAAGAAATAATGAATTTTATAAATTTTAGTCCGAGGAGGTCAAGAAACGTAGAAAATGACCACCATTTAAAGAAACAACCGGGATAATGTAACATGCAAGTACAAGGTTTTATGAAACTCGAAAAATATGTTCTTTTCTCTCCTCAACACTTGATCAAAAATATTGAATTTTGAAAAGAATAGTGTTGACGGAAGATTTGTCTTGCCATGTTAAAATAAAAATAGATAGAAGAATATTTTGTTGTTTTATCGATTTTATAATTTTTGTATTTTAGTTTGAAAATATTTACAAAAGAGATTTTGGTGTTTGACTGATTTTTTAAGAATGTTTTAAGAGTTCATCCAGCTCTTCTGAGTCAAACACCGCATACCAACTGGGTGGACCAACTCATTAAACCTAGCAGGAGCTAAGGCTTTAGTGAGAGATTCTCGGCCAATTGGTATTCAAGCATCTACAAAATATAATTCAACAAAGACTGCTCCACGTGGTCCTTGATGAAATGATATCAAGATCGATGTGCTTTGATTTCAATGTTGAACTGAGTTGCACGAGATCGCAATAGCACTCGATTGTCGCAGACATCGATTCTGTCACAAATACATAACCATAGTCTTTGAGTTGTGTTCTCATCCAAATGACTTGAGCACAACACGCCAAAATGGCTACATATTCTCGCTTCGTTGAGGACATGTACAATCCTCGCTTCTTCGACAAGGCCATGACACCGCTTTTATCACCAAGAAATTGTAACGCTCAAGTACTTTTTTCCGTGAATCTAAGCATCCTCGCGGGTCGCGCCCTCAAAAAGCTATTAGTTCAAAACCGAATCCTTCTGGATACCGATTCCCAAATTAATGGTTCCTTGATGTATCTGAGGATTCTTTTAGCCTCGCAGAGGTGGGTTTCAGCTTGGTCTCGACTGATAACGGAGCAAAGATAGACGGCAAAAAACAATATCGATCTCGCTAGCTGTTAGATACATGAGAGACCCAATGATACTACGGTATTTGGTAGGGTCCACCATTTCCCATGTAAATCACCGCCTAGCTTCTTGGTATGAGCCATTGGTGTGGCATAGGTGTCAGCGCTTTGCATTCCAAATTATTGTAACAATTCAAGGGCATATTTGGACTGACTCAAGAAAATACCACGGGTGATTGATGAACTTGCATTCCAAGGAAGAATGTGAGTTCACCCATCATTGACATTTCAAAATGTTTTGTCATAAGTTTTGCAAAAGCATTTGAGTATTTTAATAGTGTTGACCCAAAAATGATGTCATCCACATAGATTTGAACGATTAAGATGTGAGCCCCGTGATATTGTATAAAGAGTGTAGGGTCGATCGAACCTTTGGTAAAATTATTGGCAATAAGGAAGGATGATAACTTATCGCATCACCGAGGGCTTGTTTGAGACCGTAGAGAGCTTTCAGTTCGCCAGAGACATGATTAGGGAACTCGATCAACGAATCCTTCCGGTCGGCTAACATAGACCGCTTTCATTGTCCATTGAGAAAAGCGCTTTTGACATCCATCCGAAAAGACCGTTATGTTCATGTGACCCGAAATGCCGAAAAATCCGAACAGCAAGACGAGAAACCGTGAGCAATGATTCTTCAAAGTCAATACCCTCTTCCTCGTCTATAACCCTTAGCCACCGACGGACTTGTTTCTAATTACGTTCCTTCAAAGATCCAATTTGTTTTTACAAATCCATTTTAGACCAATGACGAAGACCCCTATTGGTCTTTCAACCAATTCCCATACTTCAAGACGTTTAAATTGATTGAGTTCTTCTTGCATGGATTCAATCCAGCTTGTCCTTTTGTCATTGCATCTTTTAATGTTTTAGGTTCGTGATTGGCAGACAGGAGAGTGCATAAATGCAATGTTCACCATCTCGTGTGAAGACGCTGTCTAGTTATGACCGGTTGATTCGGTTACCAATAATGTTCTCAAGAGGATGGTCTTTCGTCCAACGATGTGTGAGGGTTGATGTTGGTATACATTGTGCGATTTTGAGGATTCAAATGGCTTGTAGATGATTCCAACATCGCAGCAGCTTTCATTAGCAAACGGGTTAAAGAACGCATTTGGATCAAAATCGCAGCGGGGTACTTCATTAAGAACATCATCACCGGTTCAACGTCTGGAAGCAGCTTGTTCAACCGTTGTTGTAGAGTCAACTGGTGGTGCTTCTTCAACCGATTTGTTGTTGTGTATCGTATTGGATTATGATCAAAGTTGAGCAAAAAACATTGATACACCTCGAGCACGCTCATCAATGTCATCACTAAACAAATGGAGCAAATAGCTTTTCCATTTGTTGACGAATTGTAAGCCGGGCTTGATTCACCGATGATGGGTTTGAGGGAAGTTTAAACGTGTGACCGGTTCCAAGTCATATGCTCGTAAGCCATTTAAGTAAGCTCATCAAAATTAGCATGAATCGTTTCCATAACCTGCTTTGTACGACGATTCCAGATCCGTAACCTTTAGAATTATCACAAGATCCAATAAAACTCCAATGTCATCTTTGGCTTTGAGCTTTCCAAAGTCATCACGATCATTATTTGGGTAGCAAAGAGATCCAAATACATGAAAGTGTTTGAGATTCTTCCGTTGTGGATAAGCTCAAAGGTGTTTTGTTGTATGCTTTGTAATCATTGAGCGATTCTCGAGTGTAGCATGCGCTTGAGACAGCTTCAGCCCATAAGTAACTGAAGTTTAGCATTGATTAACATCATTCGGGTAGCTTCCACTAACGTACGGTTTCATCTTTCAACAACTCCGCTTTGTTCTCGGGGTACGTGTATGGATGTTTGATGCTCAATTCCCACTTTCTCATAATATTCCCGAAGAGTTTGATTCACAAATTCGTTCCTTTGTCTGCTCGAATTTGTCCTACTGTTCCGGAGCTGAATTTGAATTTTCGTGAGAAAAGTGATGATCATCTGTGGAGCTTGGTCTTTACTTCGAAGAAAATAAACCCAAGTCCATCTTGAGTAGTCATCAACAATTACCAAGATGTAGCGCTTGCCATTAATCGCCTCAAGACGCCAAGATCGGGCCACACAAATCCATGTGAAGAAGATGAAGCACATGCCGAGAAATGTTCCACCTTTGAAGAAAATGAGCACGAGTGCTTTTCCCTTGTTCAAGATGAGCATAGATGATCTTTAGAATACCGAAATCTCTAGAGACCTTCAACAAGTTTGTGTCGAGCAAGGTTGGTGATGGTTTGAAAGTTTAGGTGTGAGAGACGACGTGCCATAGCCGATTTTGTTGATGTAGCTTTTGAGAGTAGACATATGGGAGATGAAGCAACCATGTCTTGCATTGAGATTGTGTACAGACTAGAATTTCGAGAGCCAGATATAAGATCGCTTCCTTTAGATCACTTAATGAAACAAGTTTTCTCCCTAAAAGCAACTTCCAAATCTCCATCACGAATCGACCATGATAAAAAGATTGTGACCGAGGCCTTCCATATAATAAACCCTTCTAATTTCGATATTGCCATTGATATAATCTCCCAGAGCCCATGATAGCTGCTAGTGATCATTCCCGACCGACAAAGGCCATGAACTTTGCAATAAAGTTTGATAACAGTTTAAGGTTGCCTGTCATGTGTCGGAACATCCGCTATCAACAATCCAGGATGATCTAGTATCACCATGCATTACACATAGACACATAATGATGGAATAGAAGTATATGTGGAACCCGATGAGTTAGAGGGTTCCTCAGAAGTTATAGTAGAAATACACACATCAATGATTTTAGGCATCCATTTAAATCCTAGTGTATTATGTATCCATTTCGGCCATCTCCAACTAGTCTTAGCTTTAGTCTTAGTGAATGCACTAGGTGGTACTACATTCCTTGGAGGTGATACCGAACTACAGGACATCAATGCATTTCTTAGAATCTAATGAGAGGGCGGCTTACCAAGCACAGACTTAGAAGCATTAGTGGGCCTAGAGGTATCCCGATTCTTAGGATTCCTTAAACGAGACAAGATAGCTCTAGCAACACATTTGTCATGACAATCGGAAAGCATACTTTTACCACAAATAATACAAGAAGCATCATACTGAATATCGAAAGTACTTAAAGGTTTAGCATTCGTTACAACACTTTTTCCATTACATTTGTCGGACGCAATATCTAAAGTAGGTGCAACGTGAGTCTTATTCAAAGTCCTAGGTGTTCTTCTATCACAGATTCTTATTATTCTTTTCTTAAGTCGCAACTTCCTATTCTTCCTTGTATTGCTCCTAGGCTGTGAAGTGCGGACGCTTGGAAAAGAAGCAACTAGTCTTGTTTCAATAGAGGGAAGCACATTAGTAACTTGTGTTTTGTCAAGAGGTAATCTGGGTTCACGCTTTGCTAAGTGTTATAGGTGTAATTCTCTTAATGATGCTAGGCTGAACTTGTTCATACTTTCCTAACATTTCCTTAACTTAATGATAGTGTGCACCAAATCTTGATTTTCGAACTAAGATTTCCAAAGAAAAATTCATGACTTCTTTAGTGTGTGCAAGATAATGATCAAGTTCGTTTGATGCTTCATCATGAGTCTGCTTGAGTAAATCAAATATGACACCATATTCCTGCTTAACTTTTGCAAGTTCTTGTTCATATTTTGAGATTTGACACTTAAAAGACACGCTTTGATCATCCAGTTGCTCAAGTTTTGATTAATATTTTTGCATGCAACTTGGTGATTTTGTTTTGAAAAGCAAGTTGTTGATCGCGAATATCTTTTGACACCAATTAAGACGACGTTTTGCATTTGAAAGTTCGCTTAATAATCGTTCATTTTCAACTTTTAAAGACTCGATTTGAAGCACATTATCAATATTCTCAACAATTTCAACGTAATCAACAGAGAAGAGATATAATCGATGCATATGCAAAGATTGTAATAACACAAGCTTATTGATATCAAAGACGATAACATCTTCCAAGAGTCGATCAACATCTTTTCTCAAAGCTTTTACGCTTAGTATTTGAAATTGATGTTTTGTTTCTCAAAACTCTTTCATGAGACCAAGTTCCTGAAAATCCTTTCCCCAATATAGTGCACAAGTTTTCAAATTTTTGACATGGGGTAAAATTCTTTTCTCAAGAATATCTTTGTTCTCGCCATTGGCGATTGAAAATGTTGAACTTTTATTTCAGAATGAAATTCAATCTCACGTTCCAAAATTTTGTGGTCAGATAAGAAAGAGTCAAAATATTTGATAACGCTGACAACTTTCGGTTTTAGTTTTTACTTCACTAAGTGAAGGTAAAGGACCATTAATTTGTGCACCATTGTGTTGGGACTAACTTCAAACTCGTGTGATAACCAAAGGGTTGTTAGAAGTATCTTGTTGTGTGACAAAAGTTACTGCTTTTGAATAGTTAAATGGTTTGTTATAAACGACATTTTCCATTTTTGACCGACTCTCGCCATCGCGATCTAATTCCTCCATTCGATTATATTCAACAACAGTCATAATTGAATCATCAATTCTATGTTCTCAGACCGAAACTTCGTGATTTGGTTTGAATGCTCTGTGTGAAAACTTAGGTTTGTAATCATCAAGATTCGGTCCATATCCATTTGGATTTGGTTTGAAAGTAAACTTTTGAATCGTTGTGATTGATTCACCATGTTTATAAACAACATTTCAAAACTCTTTGATTTTGTTTTGTCACGACAATTTCTTCAAGATAGTTATCTATTCGCTTCGCGTGGAATGCTTTTTGTACTCAGAGAACTGCTTTTGACAAGTTAACAACTCAGCCTTGGCTTTTTGAGTTTCCAAAGTAAGAGCGCTAATTTGTTGTTTGTGTTCATGTTTCAGCTTGTTCTATTTGAGACAACAAAGCATTCTTCAAGCGGCTAGATCACAACTGTCGCTCCAAAGATTTTTCGTGTTGATGTGATTTAGCAAAAGCGGCTTCAAAACCTTTTTCACGGTTTTCTTGAGTTTTGAAAAATTGAGTTGCCGCTTTAAGCATTCAATATCCCCGTTAACAGCATTTTTACTCGGTAATTTCATTTAATGCATAACATTCATCAATTTGGGATTGTTGGTCTTTAAGTAAGAGATCAATATCTGACTAGGAAAAAGTTCAACGTGTTCAACGTGAGTCACAACATGATCACTATTCAGATCCTCAAGTATAACCACGGAGTCAATTTGAGTATCAAAGGTAACCATAAGATCATCTTGATCGCCAAATGTAACTACGGGTCTAGTTGAGAATCGCCGAATGAGATGGCGGACGATTCATTTGAACATTCCGAGCCTCCGGATTCGATGTTGGCGGAGATATTAGATCGCGATGAATATGGTTTTTCGGTACCGAGATAAGCCATCATGTCATACATCGGCCTGTGTCACTCATGTGTAGTGCTTGCATTTGTGCCATCAACATCATGCTGCATTGGCCCGCAAGTCCTCCATATCATCATCGAGTCTCGCATCCGCCATAAAGCTCGTTCCGTTGGTAAGAGTTCCAACAGCTTCATCCTTGAGAGCCAAGAGCAAAGCCTCTTTGAAATAAGCACTACCTCTTGTCCTCAGCTTAGGGCATGCATTAGCCAGATGACCCTTCTCATTACAGTTATAACAACGAAGACCATTAACCCCATTATGAGCATTCCCTTGTTCAACCACTTGAGCCCTTTGTTGTTGCGGAGCACCCATGTTATTCCTTCCCATAGCATTAAACCTTGGACTACCTCCCATCCATCTAATATTACCACGATTCTCAACTTCAACTCTTCCATTGTTAACCACAACTGATTCCTTGTGATGGATGAGGTAACGAATGCGATTGTTGGATTTGTTGAATATCGGCCAAGGCTCTAGCAATCATGACAAATCCTTGCTGCAGGGCATCAAAAGCATCAAGTATCCCTATTGGATTCACCGTAGTGCTTGATCACCGTTGTTGTTGTTGTATGGAACCAATTGAGTTTCTTGAGATTGTTGCCGTGATGGATTATATGGTGTAATTGTTGCAGTTGGTTGAGGAGGAACACTAGTTTGAGCCCACAAAGCAAGTTGTTGATTGTCCTGAAGTAACTGGAGCCGGAGTCCACGGATAGCCCTTTCTTTGTCAACTTCTTTTTGGTGAGGCTTCAAATAGTCGCTACAACAACTGTATGTAGCATGATGAAGATTCTTAGCTTGACGGAGAAAAATGACATACTTCTCCCATCCCGGACCAAGACTACTTAGGAACTTAGTGTTGAAAGCAATTCGTGGAATGATGATGTTGTGTTTGTCCAAATCATTGATGATGTCTTAAAAGCGATGATGATATGACTCTAATGTCTCTCCTGGTTCAATCATGAAGTGTTCATAAGCCAAGTAGACTTTGGATTCCATGTCTTCCTGATTGAGTGTTGTGCCTTCCATAAGAAGATGAATATGTTCCCACATTGCTTTAGCGCCTTTTTGAGCATCAACAATTTGAAGGATCGGATTGGGTAATCCCAAAAGGATGTATTGCATTTCTAGTTCATCGGCTTCAAAATGTAGAAGTTCATCACCGTGAGGTCCGAGATAGTTGCAATGTTGGTGACAACATCTCTCTGGTGGATTGGCATTAGATCTCATGTGTGACAATAGTAGGTATCTAAAATGGACCTTCCATAA
Organism: Chrysanthemum makinoi; assembly: GCA_910596185.1. Taxonomy (NCBI): domain Eukaryota; kingdom Viridiplantae; phylum Streptophyta; class Magnoliopsida; order Asterales; family Asteraceae; genus Chrysanthemum; species Chrysanthemum makinoi. The sequence continues at coordinate 64,034,958 of OU343221.1, forward strand.
TGACCTTCTTTAAGAACTTTCCATGTGGCTTCTTTAGATCACAAAACCTAAAGAACCTTATCACCCATTGATCATAATTTTCGGTAGTGAGCATTGGAGGTCTATCAAGTGAGCCAGCTTCATGAATTGATTGTTGGCTACTTAATGCTTCACACATCTTGCCAAACCATGTCGATTCCTTCATAGTACTCCTGGATGTTGATTGTAGAAGTTTGTGTAAGGTTGTACTTGAAGACTAGGTGGTGGTTGAACCATTTGTGGTTGTGGAATTGCTCCAAGTTGTGGAGTATGTTGTTGATTAAATTGTTGTTGATAAATTTGTTGCTGATGATTAAATTGTTGATGTTGTGGACTTAGTTGTTGTTGTTGTTGTTGTTGATTATAAGTGTAAGGAAAATAGCTAGAGTATGGTGGTTGTAACATGTTGAAAACTTGTGTTGTTAAATGGATCTTTGTAGTCGAATGAAACGTTGTTGATGAAGTATCCTTAGGCGTAGAAACCAAGTTAAGGAAAAGTAATACTTAAGCGTAAAAACACCAAACTTACGCCAGAAAATTGATATTTACGCTAGGATTAGCTTACGCGAAGAATTGAGAAACACTAAAGTTATGCGTAAACTGAAAGTTAGCGAGAAAACTTAGGCTAGGGATTAGCTTATGCGTAAGACAGGCTTTGGAAGCGAAGAAAATCTTATACGAGAAAGAGTTCTACGCGTAAGGTTTGAGCTTACGCTTAAGATTAGGTTTTGCCCAAAAATCTTTACACTATCACAGCGTAAAGGATATCCAAAGTCGAAGTGTTTTCGTGCTTATCCAAGCAAGAAAACACCGGGTAAAACCACAAAAACCAAGATCGATCCAAGGATGACTTACGCGTAAGAATAGGGTTTTCTACGCTTGAGAATGCAACCAAAATTGATTTCGCCACCGATGTTTCTAAACCGCATTTTAGAATGAAATAGCTTCAATGTCACCAAAATAACACAAAAGTGTGAAACTTGATGATCCAAAACTTCAAAATACCTTATGTGTAACTATGAACACGCATATAAAACCAAGTTTAAAACTAAGGAAAAACACGAAAGCTTTTGAAACTTTATGCTTAAACCGAAATTTTAACACTTAAAAACGCTTGAAAGTACAAGAATCTTGGATTGAAAAGTGTAAAATGAGTTTTTAAAAGTGAACAAGTTTTGAACCGCGACTTACGCTGAAAACCAAAAGCTTCAAAACAACTTCTTTTCACTCAACTATTTGCATTGATACCATCAAGTAGGTCACCATATTAGTAACGCAAGCATCAAATAGAAGAAATAGAAAGAAGAGATCGGATGAACAATCACAAACACACACGTATAGAGTATATGAAATGTTATGCGTGAGAGAATGAGATGAATTGAACAACCAACCCTCAAGTGAGGGTTATTAAAAGGTATTTATAGGAGAGGGAGCTAGGCAACACTCCTAGTCCCTTCCTTTCCTTATTGGACTTGGGCCAAGGCTCATGGGCTTTCTACATAAGCCTTGGCATGATTACTAACATAAAAGCCATATTAAGCTAACTATTACATATTAATTACTAACACTTGAATTCTAGATTAAGAGAGATTCCAACAATTCTTTAGTAGGTGGAGTCCGATTTCGTTCTACTTGAATGGAATGCACATTTTCCTTGAGCTTATTCATTTCTCTTCCGAGACTTTCTAATTTGTTGTTTATTGCTGCAAGGCCTTCCATATCTTCATTCTTACTTCGGTTGCTTCCTCTATTGTGCCATTTGTGAGAGTGGTCTGCCATTTTTTGTATAGTTTCCAAAGCCAAAGTGGTGTCATACCAGGAATCGGTCCCTGAGAATCAATCATTTGTCTTGAGGAGATGTTCAGACCTTTGTAGAAGACGCTAACCTTTGTTGGTCTGTTGAGGTCATGAGTAGGGCATTTGTATAATAATTGCTATACCTTCCCAAGCTTGGTATAATGTTTCACCACCCTCTTGCTTGAAGTTATGGATTTCTTCTAATTGCTTGGCCGTCTTTGATGGAGGATAGTATTCTCAATGAAACACTTTTAAGGATAGGCCAAGTGTTGACAGTTCCAAAGTGGTAATCGATGAACCCATCTTTTAGCAGCTCGTAAGAGAATAGGGAATACCAGAACATGATAGCCAGGTAGAGACTCTGAATTTTGAATGCTTATTAACAATGTACTCGACGTTGTTCATATATTCATGGGCATCATCTGCTATGCTTCCAGAGAAGGGATTTGCGTAATTCCTCATGAATTAAGGTTTGATTTAATTGAGCATCTTCGCGATAGCCGACCTAACAATCCCTGGTCGTTGTTCTTCCCTTGTTAATGCCAAATATTCCTCAAGAGTGAGGTCATCGATGTTAACCACTTTCATGGTACCTGAAAACTTGAAATATGATCGTGAGAAAAGTAGAAAAGTTTAAAACGAAATTAAAGACTTAATATTAATCCTAATATAACTCCCCGGCAATGGCGCCAAAAACTTGATGCAGGTTTTACTGACCAGGTTTTAATATTTATAAAGTCTCGTTATACCTATGGTTTACCCTAGTGCACTAACAGCAAAATCTAAACCGGTCGCTGTAGTGTAGTAATCCAGAAAGCCGAGGTCGTCCCAAGAGCTATGTGTGTTGGATTATTACTAAGTCTAATTGTCACAGCTTTAATAATGGTTTCGATAAGGATTTAATTAATTAGACTACTAAAGCGTAATAAAGCAAATAAAAGGTAAAGGGTAAATCAATAGAGGAGAGTGGTGCTAACCTAGTTAATCCTCCTAGCTAGTTATGTCTACGCCTACTTACTTCCAATTACTTCAGGTGGGTCAAAGTCTAGAGGACAACATTTGGTCAATTCGCCTCTAACCTATCGAAAGATGCCACCAAAGGAGGAAGTCGTGTCCCTCATAAGTCATGTTGTTCCTGTCCCTAAGCCAAGTCATTAAGTACCGCTACATGATAGATTTATAATAGTGAGTACCGCAAGGTAGCAACTTAAACACTCACCCCTAATTTTAAGTTCATCCAAACGGTAGGTGATCACTGGTCAAATCGCACAAGTAGAAAGGGTCGCCACTGGTCATATCTTACCCTTCCTCGCCTCACCGCCACCTAGGGTCAGTTGGTCATATATCCTAGGCAATTGGCCTCTACCGCCATTCAAAACTATCAAACCAAAGGTAGCTACTAATAAACTATGCATGCATACACTTAGAAATAATTGTACGAAAGTAATGTAAACACAAACAAAACAATTAAGGAATCATAACTAGGCAAGCACCAAGAGGTGCTTAGCCGCTCATATTAATCATACAAACCAATTCAATATTCAAAGGTACGAAATACATGAATTGAAAGTAAAGAAAATATAAAATGCTAATGATTATCATAGGGGAGTGATTTCTCCTTGAGACAAATTCCCGTATGCTCTCTAGACCTACCTTGAGCTTTTCCCACGCTCGGTTGTTGTGTGTGGAATGGGATGATTAGAAATACCGAATTCATGGGGTATTTATAGGTTTATCTCGGTTACGGGCAACCATAACAAGAGTTACGCCGTAACCTTTAATTTCATCGTATTTACATACTAGATCTGCTATTGTAACCTTATAATCGCTGCCGTATCGTTTTCTCAATAAACTTGGTTACGCCAGTAGTTGATGAGATAGTTACTGTAAGTATCGAGTATGGAACCTCATTTGACCTAATATAGTTACGTCAGAATTTGGGGAAGAGTTACGCTCGTAACCTTCTCGATAAGTTGCTTTTCGAGTCATTTAAATAGTTACGGCGTAATGAGAGATGAGTTACGCCATAACTTCTTCAAAAGCAAGATAATGTGATAGTTCTTTAGATAATTCTCCAATTCGCTTCTATAGCTCCAATGTCGTAATTTACCCGAAGTGGAAAACAATGGAAAATAAGCGTAAATCCATATAAATGATATAAATTACAAGCATTATCGGGGGAAATTGACACTTAATATTCTGGACTATTTGATGTTATCAATTACCCATTGGTACTCATGAAAATCTCATTTTCTTCCACAAAAGGCAATCATTAGCTACCATCAGGCATTTCTATTGATCATTTAAGATCCTCTTCATTTAAGACACCTAACAAGACTGAAACACTCAAAATGTATAGGTACTAGACCTTACAAAAACATCATTTTCCTTTATCTTGGCTGCTGAGAGCCGGATCCCTAGGCTTAGCCTAGATGGATCCTTCATTGGAGGGAAACGTGGGAACCGGCTGCACAGAATCAACTAATCCTAGCTAAAACAATCATTTCAAGCTTTCCTTGCGAACTTGAACACTCCATCTTGTCTTAATCAACCTCCTTGATCAGTGCAACTCTGAAGTTGATTCTTGTGCATGCAAATCATTGCATTTTGAAGGATCTTAGTGGTTTAAGCCTTAACTTCACTTAACAATTCCCTACCTTTATAAACCACCTTGTTAGTACTTCAAGTCACCATCTACAACTTCATTCTCAGCAACTAGAAACCTTTATCTCACTAACCTTTATCATTTCATCATGAGGAAAGCTCCTAGTGCCAACTCCTCCACCAAAGGACCACCCAAGAAACTTGCTCTGTTGTTCACTTAAATTTCTTCAACCGAATCATCACCGTTAAATCCACAAATGCTAGGATTTTCAACCAACTCAACCAATCAACCAATCCCCAAAGGATTATTCCCACAAAACTACCATTGCCAAACACTACTATACCTCCTAAACCAAACACCCGCTTATACTAAACCATCACCCTTAGTACCTAGAGCCTTATCATTCACCACTCCACTTTCATCTCCACACCTCTACAACTTAGAGGACTTGCCTTCTAGGCCATCTCATCCTCCACCATTGCCAACATTCTCCTCAATAGAGAATAAGAACAACAAAACCATGGTGTTGAAACGACACTAGCACCGCATCTTTTCTCCATCACCCTCAAATAGTCCCTTTTAGATTATGAGGAATCATCAAAGTCAACCACCCGATCACATGGAAGTAGATACCTCTCTACCACCATCCTCCACACACATTCCACCACCATCACCCTTAGTTGATCCACCTCCAAATGTACCTCCACAAATTCCTCCTTCTTTTGAGAATCCTCAACCTTCCTCTTTCAACCTTCCATCTCAAACCACTTCATTTCTACCACCATCAGTTCCAAGCCATGACAAAGATTGTTATCATTGTCAACATGTTCAAGGTTTAGTACATGAACTACGTGAAGAGCTACGTTTCATGTGTTATCACCTCTAACGCTTCGATGAGGTCAACAAAATCAAACATTCCTAAGCTTAAGGATTCAAGTGGTGTTCTAGTCTTAAGCTTAACTTAGATTGATTAGGAATCATACTTCATGTTTAAGTCATTCTCTTAGTTTTAGAGATATGTATATCATTTCTCGTGTTTTTATTGAATGAAATTACATGTTACATGCCATATGATCTTGAGAATATGTTTGATGCCATAATACATAACTCTTGTTGATGTTGACCCCACATTTTGAATCCATATTGCTGTCTCAAGTATGCAGGCAGACAATTCCCTCACTTTGGCCTTGAAGGATCCCTCCCAGGGAGGAACCGTAGGATCCGTGCAAGAGAAAAAAAATTTCTTACTAATTTGAGTCTTATTTGTAGGAAATTATGCATCATATACTTGTTTTCTAACCTTTGTTTTGTAGATTTTTAATATACACTTGAACACTTTGACACCCTCAACAAGGGGGAGTTTCTTGTCAAAGAAAAATGTTGCCAAAACGCTTGCAATACTTTCACATATGAGTACATTACTACTTGACGTCTTCCTCACAAAGGAGCACTCGTCAAGGGTGAGCATGTTCGTCTAAAGATCAAACCATTTGCAAACGATATTGCAAAACACACGCTTAGTCTTCCTAATTACTTGACTTTCAACAAAGGGAAGCACTCGTCAATGGGGAGCTAAGACGAATTCTCTCTTCTTACTCTTTATATTTCATAATTTTTCTTTTCACACATTTTTCTTCAAACAATGTGTTAGTTTCTTTTTCGACTTTTTTGTTTCACAAAAGGGGGAGAAGAGAGTAAAACTCTAATTCAAACTTTTACGAATTTTATTTTTTCCTTAAAATAATCTTATGTTTTGTCACCAACAAAAAGGGGGTGCTTGTTAATACAAGTAAGCCGTAAAAACATTTATTTATATTTTACGATCTTCTAATATTTTGTCGATAACAAACGTAAAATCATTTTAACGAAACAAATAAAATACGTAAATAGTTTGAGCAAATAGTTTACTAACATACTTACATTTTCATATAAAACACGTTTGGACTTTTGTAATAGTGGGTTCCTGCTGATATGGTTCCTGCTGATAGACTTTACATTTCTGCTGATAGTGTGGTTACAGCGGATAGAGCAGTTTCCACTGATAGCTATTTTTGTTTCTCAAGGATATGTAGTGTCCGTATATTTAGTAGTTTAGTTGAAGTATGCATGAGTTAAATTAGGAATAGATAATGCATATCTTTTGAGTGTTTTGCAAGCTGCATAATTAGGGTTTCTTATAGTATAAAAGAAACCAGCGGCTAGGTTTTGATGTACATTTTTGAAACAATATTATTAGTAATTGAAAAAGATCCATAGAGGATCAAATATTTGGTGTTTATCGTCTTCTTAAGTTTTGTGTTTATATTCCGCGTAAACATAATTCTAGCAAAGGTTCTCCATAGTATTCTTGTGATTACACAGGTTACTATACTTTCATTAAGGCTCATAAGATCTATCTGGGACTGTTCCAACAAAACACCAAACAATTAATAGTGTTTACATTTTATAGAAATGCATATATATAACAACTAGTGTTTACATAATGGGTATATATATACATACTTAGTATATATTGTAATGGGCAAAAAATCTAAGTACTTGACCCATTGACTAGATACATTGAATGTAGTTGGGTAAAACCCAAAGTCCATGTCTCATACCCATGGAGCATGATCTATAACCCATGACCCATTGCATGACATCATGCATTAAGTCATGTTGGGTATTACCCATGGTCCATGACCCATACCCATGATCCAATGTCTAGAAACATTGTATCTATTTGGGTATCCATGACCCAAAGTCCATAACCCTTGACCCATGATCCATGATCCATAACCCAAATAGGAGGAGCGTTTGGTGGATCCCACAGTTTACATTGGACGGATCCCTCAAGTAAAAGGATCCGTGGGATCCGGGGAACAGTAGTTGATTTTTCCTATAAATAGTTTGCCATTTCTTCATTATAACTCACCTCTTTTACACATACTTTCTCTTAGTATTGTAAACCCTCTAACCTCAGATCCAAAGGATATTTCTATGTAGTTTTGTGTTTATGTGATTCTCTAGGTTCATCTTAAAGGAGAGATCACCACTTCTTGAAGTCGGGCAAGCTCAAGTCCATGGGTTGCCAAGCTTCGTCATCATCAAGACTACTGATGTTATTTTGTTGATAGTTCTTTCCTCTCACATTAGAAGTGTTGTGTTGAAGACATAGGTGAAAGATGTATAAAGGGTCAAGTCGAAAGCATTAGTGAAAGGTGCGTAAGATCCGTGTCAAAGGCTTTAGTGAAGGGTGTCGGTCCGTGTTGAAGGCATTAGTGAAAGCGCCGGGTCGTGGTCAAAGGCATTAGTGAAAGGAGTTTAGGGTGTATTCGATATGGTGCATTAATGTACAAGATAGATTAGTTTGGGTCAAAGGATATTGATATCCTTGTTGATGTCGTAATAAGGAGTGTGTCTCCTTTGGGATAGGTGTTGTGTAGTGTTGGGTAGTAGTTCTCCTTGTAATGGAACCTCGTATCTAGCCTTGTACCGGGAAAAGTGTAGGCGATGTTGTGATAGGTTTGGTTCTACCTCGTGGAAGAACCCGTGTCTAGCCTTGTACCGGATAAAGAGTAGGCGACGTTGTGAAGGCTTCTCCGCCACAAGGAGTTTGTGTTGTGTAGTGCTTACGTACTCTCGAGTAGGTGACTCGAGGAGCGAAGTAGGGCAAGAAAGGTGTCCTTGTAGCCGAACCACTACAAACAATCGTGTCGTAGTTTTGTGTTTCTTACTCTTTACCTTTGCATTACGTATTTACATACTTATCTATCAACATCCAACATACACATCTAATAGATTGACATAAGTCAATCTAAATAGTTAAGTTTTAATTGGTAAAACTATTCAACCCCCCTTCTAGTTTTTCACAAACAACCTTAAACAGGGCAGCCTTGCTCTTTCATTCTTTTTTAGCCAGTTTTTTTAGCTCTTTCCTCTTTCTCAAGATACGCGACTCATTCGCCTCCGCAATGTAGAGTATTTTTTCCATTGATCTCATATGGGATCCTGATAGGTTCATCAGGATCCTGTCTAATTGTCTTGGAAACAGGTACCAATTTTTGTTGCACATGCTCAGGCATTGTTAGTATGCCTTTGCCTTTGTCTTGAGAAGGGACTGATGAAGATGGTGGTGTTGTTGATGATGGTGTTGATTGGAGATTGGCGCTGCTGGATTTGGCTCCCCCTCAGTGTGAGAAGGAGTTTCTTCATTGATATACTCCCCCTCAACTGTTGGACCTTCATTGGAGAGCAAGAGTTGCCCGCACGGAGGTGAGGAGCTGGTCAGACCCTCGAAAGCCTCGATAGATTTCAGAGGACCATAGACTTGATCTCGGAAGTATCCTGTTGAAGACCAGTGAATTTCTCCCCAAGATTGGCCTGAGATGTTTCTAGTGCAGTTATTCTAGGCCCGAGATTCCAGGCCATAGAAGATGAAGACTTAGCCAAATCAGCAACATTTTTATCCAAAGAACACAGAGAGGACTGAATCGCCTCCACTGATGAATTGAGACCCTAAAAATTTGAGTTGTTAAGCATTGTTATGAGTTCAGTTAGGCTTGAAGAGTTCTTCACATAAGTCTCAGTAGCCTCAAGCACCTTGTTGTTCACTGCAGGGTCTTCTTTAACTGCTTCTTTAATCTGGTCGAGTTTGGTGTGAGCATCCTAAAAAGCCTAGAGGAATTTCTTTAGATGCTCATCTAGGGTATGGAGAGAATGGTACATATGTTCCCTGTGTTCACCATTTTCTTCAAAGTTCTCAACCACAATAGCTTTGAGATCAGCATAACTTGTAGTAGACTCCACATGCTGATCCCATAATTCATCAGTGACACCAGCATATAACTTCTGAGTAGCTTTTCTCAAAAACTTGACCAATTTTCTCTCAGTGAGGGGAAGAATGTTATCATACTTCTTCAGATCTTCAGAGCAGGAAGATGTTGTAGAGTATGAAGAGGCAGAAGAGTCATCGTCAAGTTGAAAAGGTGACTCTTCAGTCTCTTTTGGATCAGGCTGATGTTTTTGTTCAATGGGTGGATCCCTCTGAGTCTTTGTCCCTCATTGCCCCTTTAAGCACTGGTGGGAGATTTCCAGTACTATCCTTATGGAATGTGGCAGTGAGATCCCTATCAGTGGGTTGTTTGTCTCCCCCTCGTATTTTGGGATCGTGGTTGCCGCAACAAAAGCGGCGATTTGTGAATGTCCTCATCAGGCAGAGTGGAAGGCGCTCCCTCACCATCGGGTTGTATATTCCCCTCTGGATCTTGGGGAGTAGTAGTTTGGACCAAGGGCACCGATCGTCATTTATCGTCCTTCGTTGTCACCGGGTTGTGTTGTTTGGTCACCCTTGGTGTCTTATCACCGGGCTTCTTTGGCCTTTAGCCATGTTCAAGAAGCCTCGTGGCCCTAAGACTTGGGTTTGGTCTTAGTCCCAGTCTGAGACTTCCCATTTCTCTTTTAAGGAGCAGGGTTTGGAGACACTGATTCCCACTGGTTGTTTATAGCAACCATATGGACGGTCAATTCGATTTCAGTGACTAAGGATGGGTTTTTTTTGAAAAGTTTGATGCACTCAGGACGGCAGGTAAAGCGCAAAAATGATAGTCCTAAGTGTAATTACAACCCAGTAACTCTTGCAAATCACAAGAGACAAACCTAGGGTATGAAACGTATTTCACCCTAGTCTTGCTCAGGAGCTTGGTTACGAGATCACTGTAAATGATCTCTCCAATATCGACAATGGTCCCTGTCATCAAGAAATAGGCCATCATCAACTGAATAGAATTAATCTGTACAGTGGATGAGTGGTTCCCGGCGAGAACCTAAATCACAAAAGTGGACAAGATCTTCCAAGCCATGGGAAATGAGTTCTTGGTGACAGGGGTCTTGTCCAGTAACTTTGGGTCTAAATCAATTTTTGCTAACTCAGCCTTAACAATGGTTGGGTCAGGGTGTTCAACATATTCATCATTGTTGTAGTTTAGCCCTATTGAAGAGCAAAAAGTTTTATAGTCCAAAGTTATTTGTTGTTCCCCATTTAGGACTGAAAACCTGATGAGAAACTCCCTAAGGGGTCTTGGTTGGTTCTCATCAGTAGAAGGTGACGGGTCAAAGGCCACTGCTGTTGCCCAAAACTCCCTGAGATAGTTTTGGTACATTATATAGGGTGAATTAGTAAAGGCCTTTTTCAGTGGGAAATTAAACAAAATATTCCCTTATAGGTTGGGACATCATTAGGGTATTCAAAATTGCCTATAACATTGTTGGTTTTAAACTCTACACTTTCTAAACCGCCCACCCATTGAGGTGCAAACAAAAGGCTTTGAGCTCTTACCATTTTTTGGAAAAGTTTTCTTTAGGTTTTTGGTTTTTGACAAGAGAATCAAAGGGTAATTTTTATTACCAAATGTTTTGAAAGATTGAGATTTGCAGAAAACTTTTGAATGTGGTAGCAAAAATGAAAAGTTATTTTTGTTTCAACCAATTTAGAACAAAGCACGCACAGTTGTTTTGAGTTTTTGAAAGAATTTGACAGAGTTTGATTGAAAAAGACGATTGTGTGTGTGTTTTCTTGTGTTTGGGAATGGGTATTTATAGAGTGGTGAAAGGATTGTTTTTGCACATGTGAGGTTTTAGAAATTAGTTTTTGAAAACGTTTAATTTTCCTCATTTAATACTTCCACTCCATTACCCACAATTTTTTTCTCGAGTTTCAAGGGAACAGTTGCAGAGTACAGTAAAAGTGCATTTGCAGAGGTGATATCAACAATAAAATATTCTTAGGATATTTGTTGTATGTATGGGCATTAAATGCCAAGTGGGATAAGGTGAGAATTATAGGGACCCATGACATGATGACAGAAGGGTTAAGAAACGTATATTCCTATATTAAATTAGCTTGTTTACCAACCTAAGACATTAAGTAATTGAAATACTTAGAGCATTTAGTTACTCATTTAATATGTTCTATATCCAATGTCAGGGACCCTGAATGAGTTTTACTCATTCAGTGAGAAGATGTGTTTTTAGGGACATTTATTCAGGGACATTGACTTTGCAAGATAGATTTGCTGAGATTGTGATTGCTTATCAGGTTACTGACTTTCAATGTCAAGAATTCCTGATTAAGCTTTTAGTCTCCTGAAGGTAGGTTCATCCAAGGGTTTGGTGAATATATCAGCTAGCTGATATTCAGTAGGGATGAAATGGAGTTCTATGTCCCCTTTCATGATGTGGTCCTAGATAAAATGGTATATGATATCAATGTGTTTGGTTCTTTGGTGAAGGACATGGTTGTTGGAGATAGCAATAGCACTGGTGTTATCACAGAAGATTGGTACCATCTTGTAATGGATTTCCTAGTTACCGAGTTGACTTTTCATCCATAGCACATTGGCACAGCATCTTGCAGCTGCCACGTATTCAGCTTCAGCTGAGAACATAGCCACTGATTGTTGCTTCTTAGTACTCCAACAAACAAGTTTTCCTCCAAGTAATTGACAGGACCCTGAAGTACTTTTCCTATCCATGTTGCAACCATCATAGTCAAAGTCAGAGTAACATTTGAGGTCCAATCCTGAACATTTAGGATAGTAAAGTCCAAGATTTGGGGTACCCTTCAGGTATTTGAGGATTCTTTTAGTTGCAGTGAGACGAGATTCCTTAGGGTCAGACTGGAATCTTGCAATCAGGCATACTGCAAATTGTATGTCTGGTCTAGAAGCAGTGAGATACATCAGTGACCCTACTATTCCTCTAAAGTTTGTTTGATTGACTGATTTGCCAATGAGATTTGGTCCGAAATTATTTGGTGGGACCACTGGAGTCTTCACTGAGGCATAGTCAGAGATCTCATATTTCTTGAAGAGATTTCTGGTGTATTTCTCTTGACTGATTGAGATTCCTTTGTCAGTTTGCCTGATTTGTAGTCCAAGGAAGTATGTGAGTTCACCCATCATGCTCATTTCAAATTTCTTTGTCAACATTTTTTCAAACTGTTTGCAAAGTGTATAATTTGTTGAGCCAAAGATGATGTCATCAACATATACTTGGACTAGTATCACATCTTGTTTTGTCCTATAGATAAACAAGGTGTTGTCTATCTTTCATCTGAAAAACTTGTTTTGGATCAGGAAGGCAGAGAGAGTTTCATTCCATGCTCTAGGAGCTTGCTTTAGTCCATATAAGGCTTTGTCAAGCTTGCAGAAATAGTCAGGGTACTCACTACTTTCAAAGCCTGGGGGTTGCTGAACATAAACATCTTTCTTAAGTTTACCATTCAGGAAGGCACTTTTGACATCCATTTAGTAATTTTTTTTAGTAAACTTTGAAGTTCATGTATGTTGCATATATAAGGAATATCCTGATGGCTTCCATTCTAGCAATAGGAGAAAATGTCTCATTATAGTTAATGCCTTCTTGTTGATTGTATCCTTTAGCTACAAGTCTGGCCTTGTTTTTTATAACAATATCGTTTTCATCAGTTTTGTTTCTGAAAACCCACTTCATTCCTATGATTATGACATCTTGGGGACATTTGATCAGTGTTATGACTTTATTTCTGTCAAACTGGTGAAGTACTTCTTGCATAGCCTGAACCCAGCTAGGATGTTTCAGAGCCTTTGAGACACTTTTGGGTTCAACTTGTGAAAGAAAGTTTGCATACAGACACTCATTAGCTGAAGCTGCTGATAACTTAGCAGCCATACTCCTAGTGAGCATGCCTTCAGTGGGCTCTCCAATGATATTCACAAGCTCAATGTCTTGAGATCTTGTCCACTTATTTTGTAGTCTTGGATTTGAGCTTGATGAGGTCACTGGGGATTGAGGAATGGGTTCGGGAGCTGGAGCAACAGAGACATGAGGTTCATTAGATGAGATAATTTGTTGTTTAGATTGAGATTCATGACCTTCAAGTTCCTGAACATTTGGTTCAGTATGACCTATCGCACCAGGGACTGATGGAGTATCAGTGAATTCACTGATGGTTGGTTCAAGGAGGTTGTGAGGTATAATGTAGTAAGAAATATCAGCATCTGCTTGATATTGACATGAGGAATTGTTTTCAGAGTTGAACTCATCAGGAGGATATCTAGATGAGTCATCAATTCCTATTTCTTCTACAGAGGTGTTAGAGAACCTGATGCTTTTAGAGCTCTCATCAAAGGTGACATGGAAGTTTTTCTCAACTTGTTTTCTTCTAGTGTTGAACACCCTGAAAGCCTTAGATATCAGTGAGTAACCTAAGAAGTAGCCATCATCAGCTTTTGCATCAAATTTGCCTAAGTGATCCTTGTGATTGTGAATGAATATAGGACATCCAAACATATGAAAGTAGTTGATATCAGGGAGTCTTCCTTTGAAGATCTCATAGGGATTTTTGTTGTGTCTTTTGACAATGATTGATCTGTTCTGAGTATAACAGGCTGTTCTAACTGCTTCAGTCCAGAAGTTCTTTGAGAGTACTGAGCTATTTAGCATGGTTCTAGCAGCCTCAATGAGAGTTATGTTCTTCCTTTCAGCTACCCCATTTTGTTCAGGGGTATAAGGAGATGAGAAAGTTTGGGAAATCCCTTTTTCATCACAGATTGATCTGTTCTTCCTTTCAGCTACTCCATTGTGTCTTTTGACAATGATTGATCTGTTCTGAGTATAACAGGCTATTTTAACAGCTTTAGTCCAGAAGTTCTTTGAGAGTACTGAGCCATCTAGCATGGTTCTAGCAGCCTCAATTAGAGTTCTATTCTTCCTTTCAGCTCCTGGTTCTTGAATTCAGTACCATTGTCAGTTTTGATTTGTTTTACTTTAATGTCATTTTGGTTTTCAATCTTTCTGATGAATGACATTATTGTATCAGCTTCCTGACTCTTTTTGGAAAGGAAATATACCCAAGTGTATGTTGAGAACTCATCAACAATGACAAGGGTATACTTCTCATGCTGGATTGATCTAGGACTTACAGGTCCAAACAGATCCATATGCAAGAGGTGAAGGCAACTCTTGATTGAAAAGTTTTGTTTTGTTTTGAAGGAGGCTCTGTGATGTTTTCCTTTCTCATAGGCAAAACATGGTTTATCTTTTGCAAATACAAGTGATGGTAAACCAAGGACTTTGTTTTGTTTAGCCAAGTTGTTGATATTTTTAAAATTCAAGTGAGATAGTCTCATGTGCCATAGCTAGTTGATAGTTTCAGTGGCTTTGACAAAGAGATATGTTCCATTCTGAGAGAGAGTTAACATATCTAGTACATATATATCACTCTCCTAGGAGCTATGAGAACAACTTCTTTATTAGCATTGAAAATAGTACCTTATTTATCATCAAACTATACTATGTATTTGGCATCACACAACTGACTGACACTGATGAGATTATACTTCAGACCATTAACATAAGCAATTCTAGAGAACACAATACCACTACAGTTTACTGAACCATAACCTTCAGTGGGACATGATGAGTTATCACCAAACACTACCTTAGGTCCTGGTTCTTCTACATATTTGTGCAGATATTCCTTCACACCAGTCATGCTTCTTAAACATCCACTATCTAGATGCCAAACAGGTTCCCTGGCATGTCTTTGCACAAATAGTAAACTGATTTAGTTTATCTTGCTAACCCACTTACTAGTGGGCTTGGGTCTGGTGGACTGTTTGAACTTTGCAATGGACTCATGGTCAGTGGTTAAGTGAACTGTGCTACCACAGGTTTTACACTTACTTACTGAGGAAGACTCAGTGATACGGGGTGATTTTGTGCTTTTCCTTGCATGTATGACCATGTCATGTTGAGATGTCTCATGTACTGGATTTCCACATATTTCACAACAGGAGTTCATGAGACAATCATCAGGATGATGGTCATTAAATCCACAGTGTGGACAAGGAGGGAATGGTTTGGCTTTTGGCCTTTGAGCCTATTTGTGACCAAGGTTCATATAATTTTCTTCACTTATTGACTTTTTATATTGCAAGTGATCAGAAGTTCTGTGATCTTCTATTTTGCAGATCATGCAAAAGAGAATTCTATAGCAATTATCAATGGTATGACTTGTATAATGGCACAGTTTACACTTTTGTTTGGGCTTGAAGTTAGTTTTTGACTTGGAGGAACTTGAGGAGGTTGACTTTGGTTCCTTGATTATTGAATCAAGAACCTTCTCAGTTGAGTTCATCTTTTCACTCAATTTCCTCACAAGTTCAGTTAACTGTTTGATTTGATCTTCTTCAGTAGCAACTGAAGATGTGGAAGTCTCAGTAGGAACTGAATCTTCTTTGTTTGGTTTTTCAAGCCTTTTTAGTATTGTTCTACCAAGGCTTGATCTTTCTCTAGGAGAGTGTGGGGTGTATTTTAATGGAGTAAGATCAGAGTTAGGTGCAGCTCCCTAAAGAGATTTCAGAGGTGGAAGTGGTGCTTGTGATTCAGCTTCATACTCAGTGATGGATTCAGTATGACTGGGTACATCAGGGAGTCCAAGCATGTTCTTGAGTGCCTGACTTTCAGGTTCAAGTATTCTTCCAGAATCGAAGTTAGGTAGCCTACTATCAGGGTTTACCCTTTCAACCTAGTCACTGGGTTTAGGTATTGTCTCTTGACTAGAGAGCAGACCAGCAAACACAAAAGGTTTGGGATTTTGACATTCACTGAGTGGATCAGTGAGTTGATCCTCACCTAGTATTCTCCTTTTATTACTAGGGGTTTGAACAGTTTCATAGACTCTAGGGTTCTTAGTGGTCCAACTTTCAATGACTTGTTTTTCTTTTTTAAGTTCTTCCTGAAGAGCTTGATTTCATTTTACTAACTCAGAGTTTTGAATTTGAAGTGTAACAGCCTCAAGTTTGGTTTGTTTTAAAATAAGAAGTTCATCTCTACACTTATTTAACTCAAAACTCAACTTGTTATATTTGGAAAAGAGATTTAATCGTTGCTCTTCAACGAACTTAAGATCAACATTTAAGTAATTCATGAAAGATTTCCAATCTGAATTATCATCCATGGAAAGTAAGATGTTTACCTTTTTCATGGTGATGTTAACCCATTCACCATTTCTTGCATGATTCTTTCCAAATGCAAGCTTGTCTTCTTCTGAGAGAGCCATCAGTGCATTGACTTACACCATTTCATCATCTGAGGAAACTGGCTCTTAATCCCAGTCAAATACTTCAGCTACAAGGCCCTTGTTCTTTCCTTGCACAGATTTAACAGTTTGTGTAGTTTCTGAGGGAGTGGCCCAAGAATAGCAAGTTTGACTTTAGCTTTCCTATATTTTGCTTCAAAATCAACAGTTTTGTTTTGGTCAGACTTATTTTGATAAGTTTGAGGAGACTAAAAAAGCTTGGTTTGAAACTTGCTAAAGCCTAAAGACTGGTTTGACCCTGAGGGCTTGTATGAGGGCTCTGAAACAGTTTTTGAAAAATAATCTTTTGCAAAGTGACCCTTTTTGTGACATTTAAAGCACTCAATGTCCTCATTGGCTTTAGCACTTGAAAAGTTTTTGCTTTTTCTTATAAATCTTTTTGAATTAGCAAGGAGTGCCCTTTCCTGAAACTCATTGTTCATTCAGATACTCCTCACTAGTTCTTTCATCAGCCTCATCATCATAGTTTCTTGAAGATCCTAAACAACACTGTTTGAAAAGAAATCAGTTGAAATTGGTGTTGAGGTTGTTGTCAGGGACTTTTTAACCTCCTAAGACTTCTTTAAATCAGGGTATCGTCTATTGATAAGATAGACGAACTTCCCATTGATTTCAGGAAGTTCAAGATTTTGAATGTGATTTGCATTTCTAAGTCCCTGAGAGAAGTTCAACCATTTCTTAGGGAGACTATTGACAAAACCTACATTGATTTCATGTTTAGACAGTTTGAAACCATCATTTGACAATTCATTCAACACGGTATTATAGCGAGTGTAAGTCTAAGAGAGGGCTTCAGAGTCTTTGGCTCTAAAGGTGTTGTGCTCAAGTTTCAGGTCCATGATCCTGTTTTCCTTGGTATCTGAAGGACCCTTACAGCTATGAACCAAGTCATTCCATGTTTGCTTGGCTGCACTATAGCTAATGACTGATTCCATTACATCATTAGGGAGACATGATATAATGATGTTTTTGAGTCTTTGGTCCTGATTCACCACCCTTCTCTCATCTTGGGTCCACTGAGCTTCTGGTTTTGGTAAACCTTCAGCAGTTTTAGGGACAAATGGACCTTCATTAGTACATTTAATGTAATTAGATTCCATCCCAGTTAGGTAGCAAAGCATACGCTTTTTCCACTTGTTAAATTTTCCAACTTCAATTCGAGGGTTAATAGCAGCATAGGTTCCACCCTTTTTATCGACAAGTTGGGGAACTTAACTTTCAGCTATGGTAGGATCATGATTTTAAAAACGTTTTAAGCGACTTAATTTTTTTTTATAAATCAGCCTGCTCTAATACTATTTGTTATTCCCGTTTCAAAAATAGCAAAATAGCAATTAAGGCTAATTGTGAGCCATAACTTAAGCAAAGTAATTAGAAAAATCAGTTAAACAAGATAAGTAAAGTAAATGCATAATAGATTTTTTAACGTTTATAATCTTATTAAAAAGAATCAAAATAATATATTACCCCAAGTGTTTTCGGAACAACACTTGGGATTGAATGACAAGTATGGTGTACACTCCTCACTAAGCTTAGACTAAGTCTAAGCACAACTACACGGAACCACTAAAATATTTCAAGGACATAGTTGTATTTGGAGGAGTGAAAGTTGCTTGTAAATGTTTTAACATTTAATGCACAAGCTTAACTTTCACTCCTTCCTTATGCCTATTTATACAAGTATGAGATTTAACTATATCTTAAACGACAATACTGACATAAGCTATAGAGGACAAAATGCTTATGAATTTTGTCTCTGTTTAAAGGAAGCTATATTGGGTAAAGGACAATTCTACTTTTTGATTATCAGCGATGACACTGATCTTTGTTGTTAGCCTTTCAGGGAAAGTTTGACTTATGGTTGATAAAGACTCCTCCTTATTCATTCAAACTTATAACGCCTTGTCCCGCCCATTCTTCAGTCTTCTTACTCTTCAGTCTTTGTCTTCAGTGATTGTAGTTGATGAGGAGTTATGGGATTCAGTGAGTTATTGTCATCACTCGCTGAACCCATCATCTTCTTCTTGACTTAGTCTTCAACCTTTGAGTTCCACCTCACTGAGTGGAGAAACATTCTTCTTAGTCTCCTTCTGAGTGCCCTGAAGATAACTCACTGCGCAACTGTTCGCTTAGTGAGTTGTTTATGTTTTAGTATAAACACTTAGGTTATTTTATCTTCAAATCATTGCTTCAGGAATTTTGGGGATTCACTTGATCCAACAGGTATTATGTAAAAAACTTTAAGAATTATAAAAAAAAAGATTTCAGGTAAGAGTTATTTATGATCTGTAAAATTTTACTAATGTATTTCTTACTTGGATTTCGATTTAGTATAGTCAAAGTTACAAAATGCTATCCGATTGAAATGAATGAAAAGTGATATGATGTAAAGTTGTATTTATGTTTTAAGATTGGTAAATCTAAATATAGAACTCGGGTCAAACTCTAGTTTAGTATCGACTAGGTTTTACAATAAACTCAAAAAAATTTAAGGTGGTCAAATTTTTATATAAACTCATTTTAATTTTTTGGTTCCAGTCAAATAAACAATTTTACTAATTGAAATAAAAAGATTAAAATAATAATAATAATAATAATAATAATAATAATAATAATAATAATAATAATAATAATATAAAAATAATAGAAAAAATAAAAATGAGTTATTATATGATTTTTATATGTTAAAATTTGACTATATTGGTTATACTTTATTTTGGTTCAATGTAGTCTAGTTTATAGATGTGATCAAACTGAACTTTTTAGAAAATGCAATGACGTAGATGAGCATTTATATTTTATGATCGAAAATTCTAAATTTAGTGTTCTGTCAGCTCTAGTAAATTACTTATTATTAGTAAAATTTATCTTGGTTTTTTGTATAGAAGTCGGATCTAGTTAAAGTTTGAATTGGGGGTTTTTCTGAGTGTTTACTTAGATTTCGATTGAGCGTTTTCTAAGTTACAAAATGCTATTGTGTTGAAATGAATAAAAAGTGATATAATTTAAACTTGTATGTATGTTTTAATATTGTTTAATCCAAATTTAGAACTCGGGTCATACTCAAGTTTAGTATCGACTCGGCTTTACTTAAAATCAAACAAATTTAAGGTTGTCAAAATTTTAAATACACTAATTTTAACTTTTTGTTTCCAGAAAAATAAACAATTTTAATAATTGAAACAACATATTAAAAAATATATATATAAAAAAATAAAATAAAAAACGAGTAATTATATTATTTTTACAAGTTAAAGTTTGACTATTTTGGTGTTATACTAAATTTTGGTTCAATGTAGTCTAGTTTGAAGATGGGATCCAATTGAAATTTTTAGATAAAGCAATGGCGTGGATGCGCATTTTCGTTTTATGATAGAAAATTCAAAATTTAGAATTCGGCTAGCTTTATTAAATCACTTATTATCTATATAATTTATCACGATTTTGTCTAGAAGGTGGATCTCGTTAAAGATTGATAAAAGTCTTAAACGATACATGTAAAAAACTTTATTATTGAACTAAAAGATTTTAGGTAAGAGTTATTTATGATGTGTATAATTTTGACTACATTATAGATTACTTGGATTTTAATTTAGTTTTTTCTACGTAACAAAATGCTACCAGGTTGAAATAAATGAAAAGTGATATGATGTAAACTTGTATTTATGTTTTAAGATTGGTAAATTTAAATTTAGAACTCGGGTCAAACTCTAGTTTAGTATTGTCTCCGTTTTACATTAAAATAAAAAAAATTTAAGGTGGTCAAATATTTAAATACTCTTATTTTAACTTTTTGGTTCCAGACAAATAAACAATGTTACTAATTGAAACAAAAGATTAAAATAAATAAATAAATACGAGTTATTATATTAATTTTACCTGTTAAAGTTTGACTATATTGATGTTATACTAAATTTTGATTCAATGTAGTCTAGTTTAAAGATGGATCTGATTGAACTTTTATAAAATGGAATGACGTAGATGTGTGTTTATGTTTTATGGTCAAATATTCTAAATTTTGAATTCGGCCAGCTTTATTAAATCACTTATTATTTGTAAAATTTATCACGACTTTGTCTAAAATGTCGATCTAGTTAAAGATTGATAAGTCTTAAACGATACATGTAAACAAAATTATTATTGAAATTAAACATTTTAGGTAAGAGTTATTTATGATGTGTAAAATTTTGACTACGTTATAGTTTACTTGGATTTCGATTTCGTGCTTTCTAAGTTACAAAATGCTAGCGGGTTGAAATGAATGAAATGTGATATGATGTAAACTTGTATTTATGTTTTAAGATTGGTAAATTTAAATTTAGAACTCGACTCAAACTCTAGGTTAGTATTGACTCGGCTTTACATTAAAATCAAACAATTTTTAGGTGGTTTAAATACACTTATTTCAACATTTTTGTTCCGAACAAATAAACAATTATACTAATTGTAACAAAAAATTATAACAAATTAATAAAATAAATAAAAACTAGTTATTATATTACTTTTACATGTTAATTTTTGACTATATTGGTATTCTACTAAATTTTGGTTCACTGTAATCTAGTTTAAAGATTGGAAAAGATTGAACTTTTAGAAAATGCAATGACGTAGTGTGTATTTATGTTTTATGATCGAAGATTCTAAATTTAGTATTCGGTCAAGTCTGGTAAATTACTTATTATTGGTAAAATTTATCTTAATTTTGCATAGAAGTCGGATCTAGTTAAAGTTTGAATGGGGTTTTATATTATATATGTATGGTTAATTTGATAAATTTAAATTCGGGTCAAACTCTAGTTTAGTATTGACTCGGTTTACATTAAACTCAAACAAATTTAAGGTGGTCAAATATTTAAATACACTTATTTTAACTTTTTGTTCCAAAAAAATAAACAATGTTACTAATTGAAACAAATGATTAAATTAAATAAATAAATAAATAAATAAAAACGTGTTATTATATTAATTTTACACGTTAAAGTTTGACTATATTGGTGTTATACTAAATTTTGGTTCAATGTAGTATAGTTTAAAGATGGGATCAGATTGAAATTTTTCGAAAATGCAATGATGTAGACGTGCATTTACGTTTTATGAATGCAAATTCTAAATTTAGAATTCGGTTAGCTCTATTAAATCACTTATTATTTGTAAAATTTATCACGATTATGTCTAGAAGGTGGATCTAATTAAAGATTGATTAGAGTCTTATACTATACATGTAAAAAACTTTATTATTGAAATAAAAGATTCCATGTAAGAGTTATTTATATTTTATAATGTGTAAAATTTTGACTACGTTATAGTTTACTTGGACTTCGATTTAGTGCTTTCTAAGTTACAAAATGCTATCGGGTTGAAATGAATGAAAAGTGATATAATGTAAACTTGTGTTTATGTTTTAAGATTGGTAAATTTAAATTAAGAACTCGAGTCAAACTCTAGTTTAGTATTGACTCGGCTTTACATTAAAATCAAACAAATTTAAGGTGGTTTAAATACACTTATTTTAACATTTTGGTTCCAAACAAATAAACAATTTTACTAATTGAAACAAAAGATTAAAAAAAAAGTAACAAAATAAATAAAAACGAATTACTATATTATTTATACATGTTAATTTTTGACTATATTGGCGTTATACTAAATTTTGGTTTAATGTAGTCTAGTTTAAAGATGAAATCAGATTGAACTTTTTAGAAAATGCAATGACGTAGATGTGCATTTATGTTTTATGATCAAAAATTCAAACTTTAGTATTCGGTCAACTCTAGTAAATTACTTATTATTGGTAAAATTTATCTTGATTTTGCATAGAAGTCGGATCTAGTTAAAGTTTGAATGGGGTTTTACACTATATATTTATGGTTAAGTTTGTAAAAGTTTTAAGTGTTCACTATGTGAGAGAAAAGTTTTAGTTTATATTAAGTAAACAACCTTATTATTTGAAATAAGAGATTTCAGATTGGAGTTTTTTTTATATGTAAAATTTTGAGTATGGTATTGTTTACTAGGATTTCGATTTAGTGTAGTCTAGTTTACAAAATGATATGTGGTTGAAATGATTGAAAAGTGATATGATGTAAACTTGTATTAATCTTTTAAGATTGGTAAATCTAAATTTATAATTTGGGTCAAACTCTTGTTTAGTATTGACTTGGTATTACATTAAAACTAAACAAATTTAAGATGGTCAAACTTTTAAATACACTCTTTTTAACTTTTTGGTTCCGATCAAATAAAAAACCTTACTAGTTGAAACAAAAGTTAAAAAAAGAGACTAAGTTATTGTATTAATTAAATATGTTAAAGTTTGACTATATCGGTGTTATACTGATTTTGGTTCATTGTAGTCTAGTTTAAAGATGGGATCAAACTGTACTTTTTAGAAAATGGAATGGTGTAGATGTGCATTTACGTTTTATGATAGAAAATTCTAAATTTAGTATTCGTCCAACTCTATTAAATCACTTATTATTTGTAAAATCTATTATGATTTTGTATAGAAGTTGGATCTAGCTAAAGATTGAAAAGGGATTTACACTATACATGTAAAAAACTTTATTATTGAAATAAAAGATTTTAGTCAAGAGTTATTTATGTTGTGTAAAACTTTGACTATGTTATAGTTTAATTGGATTTCAATTTAGTGTTTTCTTAGTTACAAAATGCTATCGGGTTGAAATGAATGAAAAGTGATATGATGTAAACTTGTATGTATGTTTTAAGATTTGTAGATCTAAAATTAGAACTAGGGTCAAACTTTTGTTTAGTATTGACTCGGTTTTACATTATAATCAAACAAATTTAGGGTGGTAAAAACTTTTAAACATGCTCCTTTTAACTATTGGATTCCACTCAAACAAACAATTTTACTAATTGAAACAGAATATAAAAAAAAAAAAAACTGATTTATTATTACTACCTCCGTCCCAAAATTATAGTCCCCGTTTGACTTTTTCGGTCTTTCCTTTTCAACTTTGACCTTAAATATTTTTATTTGTATTATACAATAATTGATAAAAATTATACCAATGAAAATACATTTAAAAATCCAATCAATTCATATATATTGCGTCAAGTATTATATAACACAAACAAAAATACTCAAGGTCAAAGTTGTAATGAAAAGACCGAAAAAGTAAAAAGGGGACTATAAATTTGGGACGGAGGGAGTATATGTTTAAGTTTGACCATAATTGTGTTATACTACAATTCCGTTCAATGTAGTATAGTTGAAAGATGGTGTCAGATTGAACTTATTAGAAAATGCAATGACGTAGTTGTGCATTTACGTTTTATGATCGATAATTCTAAATTTAGTATTCGGTTAGCTCTAGTAAATACCTTATTATTGGTAAAGTTTATTTTGATTTTGTATAAAAGTTGGATCTAGTTAAAGTTGAATCGGGTTTTATATTATATATGTATCGTTAAGTTGGTCAATGTTTTGAGTGTTGACTATGCGAGAAAAAAGTTTTAGTGTGTATTACGTACAGTGTCGTAAACAACCTTATTAGTTTAAATAAAAGATTTCTGGTTGGAGTTTTTTATGATCTTTAAAATTTTGACTATTTTATTGTTTACAAGGATTTCGATTAAAAGTAGTCTTAGTTACAAAATGCTATCTGGTGGAAATGATTGAAAAGTGGTATGATGCAAACTTGTATTATAGTTTTAAGATTGGCAAATCTAAAACTTAGGTCGAATTCTAGTATAGTATTGACTTGGTTTTATATTAAAACCAAACAAATTTAAGGTAATTAAATTTTTAAATACACTCCTTTTCACTTTTTAGTTTCAGTCAAATAAAAAACCTTACCGATTTAACAAAAGATAAAAAAAATCAAACACAAAAAATTAAAAATAAACCAACTTATTGAATTATTTTAATATGTTAAAGTTTGACAATATCGGTGTTATACTTAATTTTGGTTCAATTTAGTCTAGTTTAAAGATGGGATCATATTGATCTTTTTTGAAAATCCAATGGCGTGGATGCGCATTTATGTTTTATGATAAAAACATTTCTAAATTTAGTATTCGGCTAGCTCTATTAAATCACTTATTATTTTTAAAACTTATCATCATTTTGTATAGAAGTTGGATCTAGCTAAAGATTAAAAAGGGTTTTAAACTATACATGTAAAAGACTTTATTATTGAAATACAAGATTTCAGATAAGAGTTATTTATGATGTGTAAAATTTTGACTACGTTATAGTTTACTTAGATTTGGATTTAGTGTTTTCTAAGTTACAAAATGCTATCATGTTGAAATGAATGAAAAGTGATATGATGTAAACTTGCATTTATGTTTTAAGATTCGTAAATCTAAATTTAGAACTCGGGTCAAACTCTAGTTTAGTATTGGCTCGGTTTTACATTAAAATTAAACACGCTAAAGGTGGTCAAATTTTTAAACAAAATAATTTTTACTCTTTGATTCCACTCGAATAAACAATTTTACTAATTGAAACAAAAGATTAAAAAAAAAAAAGAAGAAAAAAATGTGTAATTATATTATTTTCACATATTAAAGTTTGAGTATTTCGTGTTATACTACATTTTGGTTCAATGTGGTATAGTTTAAAGATGAGATCAGATTGAACTTTCTAGAAAATGCAATGACGTAGATGTGTATTTACGTTTTATGATCGAAAATTCTAAATTTAGTATTCGGTCAGCTCTAGTAAATTACTTATTATTGGTAAAATCTATTTTGATGTTGTATAAAAGTCGGATCTAGTTAAAGTTTGAATGGGGTTTATACTATATGTGTAATGTTAAGTTGGTCATAGTTTTGAGTGTTGACTATGTGAGAACAAGTTTTAGTGTGAATTACATTATGATATGTAAAATTTTGACTATGTTATTGTTTAACAGGATTTGGATTTAGTCTAGTATAAGTTACATAATGCTATATGGTTGAGACGATTAAAAAGTGATATGATGTAAACTTGTATTAATTTTTTAAGATTGGTAAATCTAAAAATAAAAATAAATAAAATAAACGGAGTTATTGAATTATTTTAAAATGTTAAAGTTTGACTATATCAGCATTATACTGAATTTTGGTTTAATGTAGTCTAGTTTAAATATGGGATCTGAATGTACTTTTTAGAAAATGCAATGGCGTAGATGCGCATTTACCTTTTATGATAGGAAATTCTAAAGTAAGTATTCGGTCAGCTCTATTAAATCACTTATATTTGTAAGATTTATCATGATTTTGTATAGAAGTTGGATTTAGCTAAAGATTGAAAAAAGTCTTATGTTAGACGTGTAAAAAACTTTATTATTGAAATAAAAGATTTTAGGTAAGAGTTATGTATGATGCGTAAAATTTTGACTACGTTATAGTTTACTTGGATTTCGATTTAGTTTTTTTTTAAGTTACAAAATGCTATCGGGTTGAAATGAATGAAAAGTGATATGACGTAAACTTGTATGTATTTTTTAAGAATAGTATATCTAAATATAGATCTCGAGTCAAACTCTAGTCTAGTATTGACTCTGTTTTACATTAAAATCAAACCAATTTAATGTCGTCAAATTTTTAAATACACTTATTTTAACTTTTTGGTTCTAGACAAATAGACAATTTTACTAATTCAAACATAAGATTAAAAAAAATGGAAAAAAAAAAGTTATTATATTATTTTTACATGTTAAAGTTTGACTATATTGGTGTTATACTAAATTTTGGTTCAATGTAGACTAGTTTAAAGATGGGATTAGATTGAACTTTTTAGAAAATGCAATGACGTAGATGTGCATTAACGTTTTATGATCGAAAATTTTAAATTTTATATTCGGTCAACTCTAGTAAATTACTTATTATTTGTAAAATTTATCTTGATTTTGTATAGAAGTCGAATCTAGTTAAAGTTTGAATGGAGTTTTATACTATATATGTATGGTTAAGTTGGTTAAAGTTTTGAGTGTTGACTATATGAGAAAAACGTTTTAGTTTGTACTACGTAAACAACCTTATTAGTTGAAATTAAAGATTTTAGATAGGAGTTTTTTATAATATGTAAAAGTTTGACTATTTTATTGTTTATTAGGATTTCGATTTAGTGTAGACTAGGTTGCAAAATGATATGTCGTTGAAATGATTGAAAAGTGACTAGCAGGGTACCCGCGCAATGCGACGGCGGGTACCCTGTGACTAAATTTTGTGGCGAGCAAATGTTTTTCATTTATATATTTTGCCTAACAATAACTTTACCTATTTTTAATCTTTGATGAACTACATATTTTCCGAGTGAGCCGTATCATTATTGATAGTAATGATTTATTGCGGTCACACTTTTTTAATATTGATCAAAGTATTTATTAGTTTTGATGGTTTTATTTGATAGCAAAAGTACCACATTATCTTCCATTTTAAGCAAGTAGAGAAATTTAAATTTTAAGCCTTTCTAATATTAAAATAGTATCAAATACATTACAACTTAGTAGAGATTAGGGGTGTCAAATGGGTCGACCCGACCCGACCCGAACCCGATAAAGCCTTATAGGGTCGGGTTGATTCGGGTCCAACATAGCTTATCGGGTTTATCGGGTTGACCCGATAGACCCGATAGCCTTATAGGGTCGGGTTAGGGTCCTAATTAGTTTGTTATCGGGTTATCTGGTTGACCCGATAAACCCGATAAGATAAAATGACCTATTACAAATCTTATTGCTTGAGCTTACTGCTTCTTCATTTTTGTATGTGTTTACTCCTTGGAATAGATTGTATTCTTTTTTGTTAATTGGATTACAAAGTCTTGTTTTTTTTTTTAATTTAGTTTGAACTTTGGAACGTAAAGTTAGAGTTCAGTGTTTCTTCTTATTTCCCACGTCTATCCTTAAATGTTTCGGCATAATAGCTCGACCATGTTTTTATGAACTTATTGTTATTATTAAGCTTGCTACCATATTAACTTACTGTTTGTTAAAACTTATTTACCACGTATATCCTTAAAAAGAAAGGAAAATTTAAAAGCTACTGTAGTATGTAGCATAAAAAAAATACATGTTTTAGTTGGAATAACAAATATTAAGCTTTAGAAGCTAATGTGTGGAAGATAACAAAAAAAACTTTTAAACTCAAAACTGAATCATTTATGTAAATGTTAAAAAGTTGATGCGCTATTTTTCTTTCTTTTATACACAAATAGAAACATAGTAAAAGATGGAAAAAGTTATTTGTTAATATGAGATGTCAGCTAACATTTAGACTTCACAAACTAACTCAAGAAAAGAAGTACAAACCTGATGCCTTCAACCAAGGCAACCCGAAATAACCCGATAACCCGACCCGATATAACCCGAACCCGATTAGACCCGAACCCGATAACCCGATTTCTTAGCGGGTCGGGTTGCGGGTCATATTTTCAAAGGTCAAAACCCAATTCAACCCGACCCGATAAACCCGATAACCCGACAACCCGACCCGATAACACCCCTAGTAGAGATAGAGATAGAATTATTGTAGAGAAGTAAAGGTGGAGATATACGGTCCAAAGAGTCCAACAAATTAATACAACCAAATTCGGATTAGAAAAGCCCAACCCAAATTATTAACATATAGAATAACCTTTAACTAAATAACACTACCCTAATTTTTATAAACCTAATCTCACTCTAACTCAAACACTGCAGCCACCATACTCCTTTCTTCTCTTTTCTTGCAACCAAAACGCAGCGTCAATAGTAATTTCTTTTCACTTTCTTACGCCAAACAGGAAATACAGTCATCATCTATATCTCACATCTACCCAACGTGTACACCTTCCCCAATATTCTTTTCGTCCTGCTACAAACCGAGCACCAACTACACACAAAATCCCTTTAGTCTCAAATCTCAATAAGAACGCGACTAAGATCTTGATAACAAGGTCTCGGGTAGGCCCTTTGTTTTGTTTTACTTTTTAAGATCGATGTTAGGTTTTTGTTCAAACTTGTTGAATCTTTAAAGATTTATGAAAGAAGTTGAAAATCTGAGATCTTTTTAATATTTCGAATCTGAGATGAGATAGCTGTAACATATTGGATTTCATAAACACACTAAACCATAAGATCAAATAGGCGTATTATGAGTTCTAGAGAGAGAAAGTTAGAGGTTTAGGGAACTTTAGTGAGAGAAAGAAAAATCTTATTATGAGCTCCAACTCTCTACCTTGGAAGGTAGAGAGTATTTATAGTCTTACAATAAAACGCCACACAACGGCACGTGGATCGGGGCATACAAGTGGGTAAAGACCAGTCCGTCCTCCACGGTGTTACAAAACTAAATACTACTTAACACTAAATAACTACAACTACGAGCTTTC
>OU343221.1:64063923-64148960 GCA_910596185.1 Chrysanthemum makinoi
ACATAGTCAGGGTACTCACTACTTTCAAAGCCTGGGGGTTGCTGAACATAAACATCTTTCTTAAGTTTACCGTTCAGGAAGGCACTTTTGACATCCATTTAGTAAACTTTTTTTTTTGGGTAACCGTGATTTTCAACCATTTAGTAAACTTTGAAGTTCATGTATGTTGCATATGCAAGGAAGATCCTGATGGCTTCCATTCTAGCAACAGGAGCAAATGTCTCATTATAGTTAATGCCTTCTTGTTGATTGTATCCTTTAGCGACAAGTCTGGCCTTGTTTTTTATAACAGTACCATTTTCATCAGTTTTGTTTCTGAAAACCCACTTCATTCCTATGATTATGACATCTTGGGGACATTTGATCAGTGTTATGACTTTATTTCACAAACCGTGAAGTATTCTTGCATAGCCTGAACCCAACTAGGATGTTTCGAGCTTCGGAGACACTTTGTTCAACTTAGAAAGAAAGTCTGCATACGTACACTCATTAATAAGTTGTCGATAACTTAGCGACCATACTCCTAGTGAGCATGCCTTTAGTAGGCTCTCCAATGATATTCACAAGCTCAATGTCTTGAGATCTTGTCCACCATTTTTTGGTCTTGATCTGAGCTTGATGAGGTCACTGGGGATTGAGGAATGGGGTTCGAGCTGGAGCAAATGATACATGAGGTTCATTAGATGAGATAATTTGTTGTTTAGATTGAGATTCATGAATTTCGTGTTCCTGAACATTTAGTTCAAGATGACCTATACACCAGTGGACCGATTGGTATCAAATGTAATCTTGATGGATACACAGGAGGTTGTGAGGTATAATGTAGTAAGAAATATCAGCATCTGCTTGATATTGAAATGAGGAATTGTTTTCAGAGTTGAACTCATCAGGAGGATATCTAGATGAGTCATCAATTCCTATTTCTTCTACAGAGGTGTTAGAGAACCTGATGCTTTTAGAGCTCTCATCAAAGGTGACATGGAAGTTTTTCTCAACTTGTTGTCTTCTAGTGTTGAACACCCTGAAAACCTTAGATATCAGTGAGTAACCTAAGAAGTAGCCATCATTAGCTTTTGCATCAAATTTTGCCTAAGTGATCCTTGTGATTGTGAATGAATATAGGACATCCAAACACATGAAAGTAGCTGATATCAGGGAGGCTTCCTTTGAATATCTCATAGGGATTTTTGTTGTGTCTTTTGACAATGATTGATCTGTTCTGAGTATAACAGTCGCTCTAACCGCTTACCCGTAAGTTCTTTGGAGTACTGAGCTATTTAGCATGGTTCTAGCGTACCAATGAGAGTTATTATGTTCTTCCTTTCAAATACCCCATTTTGTTCAGGGTATAAGGAGATGAGAAAGTTTGGGAAATCCCTTTTCATCACAGATTGACTGTTTTCCCTTCTTACTCCATTGTGTCTTTTATGATTGATCTGTTTCAGTATAATAGGTTGTTCTAACAAAATTTTAGTCCGTAAGTGCTTAAAGAGTAATTGAGCCATCTAGCATGGTTCTGTAGTACCAATTAGAGTTCTATTCTTCCTTTCTCCCGGTTCTTGAATCAGTACCATTGTCAGCTTTTGATTTGTTTTACTTTAATGTCATTTGGTTTTCAATCTTTCATGAATGAGACATTATCAGACGTACCTGACTCATTTTGGAAAGGAAATATACCCAAGTGTATGTTGAGAACTCATCAACAATGACAAGGGTATACTTCTCATGTTGGATTGATCTAGGACTTACAGGTCCAAACAGATCCATATGCAAAGAGTGAAGGCAACCTTGATTGAAAAGTTTTGTTTTGTTTTGAAGGAGGCTCTGTGATGTTTTCCTTTCTCATAGGCAAAACATGGTTTATCTTTTGCAAATACAAGTGATGGTAAACCAAGGACTTGTTTTGTTTAGCCAAGTTGTTGATATTTTTAAAATTCAAGTGAGATAGTCTCGTGTGCCATAGCCAGTTGATAGTTTCAGTGGCTTTGGCAAAGAGACATGTTTCATTTTGAGAGAGAGTTGACATGTCTAGTACATATACATCATCTCTCCTAGGAGTTATGAGAACAACTTCTTTATTAGCATTGAAAATAGTACCTTGTTTATCATCAAACTATACTATGTATTTTGCATCACACAACCGACTCCATTAATGATGAGATTATACTTCTAATTGTATTAACATAAGCAATTCTAGAGAACACAATACCACTGCAGTTTACTGAACCATAACCTTCAGTGGGACATGATGAGTTATCACCAAACACTACCTTAGGTCCTGGTTCTTCTACATATTTGTGCAGATATTCCTTCACACCGTCATGCTTCTAAACATCTACTATCTAGATGCAAACAAAGCCCCTGGCATGTTTTGCATAAATAGTAAACTGATTAGTTTCTTCTTGCTAACCCAACTTACTAGTGGGCTTGGGTCTGGTGGACTGTTTGAACTTTGCAATGGACTCATGGTCAGTGGTTGAGTGAACTGTATACCATTGTGTTTTAGACTTACTTATCGAGAAGACTTGTGATATGTGGTAATTTGTGCTTTTCCTTGCATGTATGACCATGTCATGTTGAGATGTCTCATGTACTTATTTCCACATATTTCACAACAGAGTTCATGAGACAATCATCGATGATGTATTAAATTCCAAAAGGACAAGGAGGGAATGGTTTAGCTTCTGGCCTTTGAGCCTATTTGTGACCAAGATTCATATAATTTGGTTCACTCATTGACTTTGTATATTGCAAGTGATCAGAAGTTCTGTGATTTTCTATGTATGGCTCAAAAGAAACTATAGCAATTATCGTGGTATGACTTGCATAATGGCACATTTGCCACTTTTGTTTGGGCTTGAAGTTAGTTTTTGACTTGGAGGAACTTGAGGAGGTTGACTTTGGTTCCTTGATTATTGAATCAAGAACCTTCTCAGTTGAGTTCATCTTTTCACTCAATTTCCCACAAGTTCGTTAACTATTTATTTGATCTTCTTCGAGGGAATAAGTGTGGAAGTCTCAGAGGAACCTAATCTTCTTTGTTTGGTTTTTCATGCCTTTTTAGTATTGTTCTACCAAGGCCTGATCTTTCTCTAGGAGAGTGTGGGGTGTATTTTAATGGAGTAAGCTCAGAGTTAGATGAAGCTCCTTAAAGAGATTTCAGAGGGAAGTGGTGCTTGTGATTCAGCTTCATACTCAGTGATGGATTCAGTATGACTGGGTACATCAGGGAGTCCAAGCATGTTCTTGAGTGCCTGACTTTCAGGTTCAAGTATTCTTCCAGAATCGAAGTTAGGTAGCTTACTATCAGGGTTTACCCTTTCAACCTAGTCACTGGGTTTAGGTATTGTCTCTTGACTAGAGAGCAGACCAGCAGACACAAAAGGTTTGGGATTTTGACTTTCACTGAGTGGATCAGTGAGTTGATCCTCACCTAGTATTCTCCTTTTATTACTAGGGGTTTGAACAGTTTCATAGACTCTAGGGTTCTTAGTGGTCCAACTTTCAATGACTTGTTTATCTTTCTTAAGTTCTTCCTGAAGAGCTTGATTTCATTTTACTAACTCAGAGTTTTGAATTTGAAGTGTAACAGCCTCAAGTTTGGTTTGTTTTAAAATAAGAAGTTCATCTCTACACTTATTTAACTCAAAACTCAACTTGTTATATATGGAAAAGAGATTTAATCGTTGCTCTTCAACGAACCTAAGATCAACATTTATGTAATTCATGAAAGATTGCCAATCTGAATTATCATCCATGGAAAATAAGATGTTTACCTTATTCATGGTGATGTTAACCCATTCACCATTTCTTGCATGATTCTTTCCAAATGCAAGCTTGTCTTCTTCTGAGAGAGCCATCAGTGCATTGACTTGCACCATTTCATCATCTGAGGAAACTGACTCTTCATCCCAGTCAAATACTTCAGCTACAAGGCCCTTGTTCTTTCCCTGCACGGATTTAACAGTTTGTGTAGTTTCTGAGGGAGTGGCCCAAGAATAGCAAGTTTGACTTTAGCTTTCCTATATTTTGCTTCAAAATCAACAGTTTTGTTTTGGTCAGACGTATTTTGATAAGTTTGAGGAGACTAAAAAAGCTTGGGTTGAAACTTGCTAAAGCCTTAAGACTGGTTTGACCCTGAGGGCTTGTATGAGGGCTCTGAAACAGTTTTTGAAAAATAATCTTTTGCAAAGTGACCTTTTTGTGACATTTAAAACACTCAATGTCCTCATTGGCTTTAGCACTTGAAAAGTTTTTGCTTTTTCTTATAAATCTTTTTGAATTAGCAAGGAGTACCCTTTCCTAAAACTCATTGTTCATTCAGGTACTCCTCACTAGTTCTTTCATCAGCCTCATCATCATAGTTTTCTTGAAAATCCTAAACAACAATGTTTGAAAAGAAATCAATTGAAATGGGTGTTGAGGTTGTTGTCAGGGACTTTTTAACCTCCTGAGACTTCTTTAAATCAGGGTATCGTCTATTGATAAGATAGACGAACTTCCCATTGATTTCAGGAAGTTCAAGAGTTTGAATGTGATTTGCATTTCTAAGTCCCCTAGAGAAGTTCAACCATTTTTAGGAGACTGTCAATGACAAACCTACATTTATTTCATGTTTAGACAGTTTGAAACCATCATTTGCCAATTCATTCAACAGGGTATTATAGCGGGTGTAAGTTTAAGAGAGGGCTTCAGAGTCTTTGGCTCTAAAGGTGTTGTGCTCAAGTTTCAGGTCCATGATCCTGTTTTCCTTGGTATCTGAAGGACCCTCACAGCTATGAACCAAGTCATTCCATGTTTGCTTGGCTGCACTACAGCTAATGACTGATTCCATTACATCATTAGGGAGACATGATATAATGATGTTTTTGAGTCTTTGGTCCTGATTCACCACCCTTCTCTCATCTTGGGTCCACTGAGCTTCTGGTTTTGGTAAACCTTCAGCAGTTTTAGGGACAAATGGACCTTCATTAGTACATTTAATGTAATAAGATTCCATCCCAGTTAGGTAGCAAAGCATACGCTTTTTCCACTTGTTAAATTTTCCAACTTCAAGTCGAGGGGCAACAGCAGCATAGGTTCCACCCTTTTTATCGACAAGTTGGGGAACTTAAATTTCAGCTATGGTAGGATCCTGATTTTAAAAACGTTTTGAGCGGCTTAAAAAAATTTATAAATCAGCCTGCTCTAATACTATTTGTTGTTCCCGTATCACAAATAGCAAAATAGCAATTAAGGCTAATCGTGATCCATGACTTAAGCAAAGTAATTATAAAAATCAGTTAAACAAGATAAGTAAAGTAAATGCACAATAGATTTTTCAACGTTTATAATCTTATTAAAAAGAATCAAAATAATATATTACCCCAAGTGTTTTCGGAACAACACTTGGGATTGAATGACAAGTATGGTGTAAAATCCTCACTAAGCTTAGACTAAGTCTAAGCACAACTACACGGAACCACTAAACTATTTCAGGGACATAGTTGTATTTGGAGGAGTGAAAGTTGCTTGTAAATGTTTAAACATTTAATGCACAAGATTAACTTTCACTCCTTCCTTATGCCTATTTATACAAGTATGAGATTTAACTATATCCTAAACGACAATACTGACATAAGCTATAGAGGACAAAATGCTTATGCATTTTGTCTCTCTTTAAAGGAAGCTATATTGGGTAAAGGACAATTCTACTTTTTGATCATCAGCGATGACACTGATCTTGGTTGTTAGCCTTTCAGGGAAAGTTTGACTTATGGTTGATAAGGACTCCTCCTTATTCGTTCAAACTTATCACGCCTTGTCCCGCCCATTCTTCAGTCTTCTTACTCTTCAGTCTTTGTCTTCAGTGATTGTAGTTGATGAGGAGTTATGGGATTCAGTGAATTATTGTCATCACTCACTGAACCCATCATCTTCTTCTTGACTCAGTCTTTAACCTTTGAGTTCCACCTCACTGAGTGGAGAAACTGTCTTCTTAGTCTCGTTCTGAGTGCCTTGAAGATGACTCACTGAGCAACTGTTCGCTCAGTGAGTTGTTTATGTTTTAGTATAAACACTTAGGTTATTTTATCTTCAAATCATTGCTTCAGGAATTTAGGGGATTCACTTGATCCAACAGGTATTATGTAAAAAACTTTAAGAATTATAAAAAAAAAGATTTCAGGCAAGAGTTATTTATGATCTGTAAAATTTTACTACTGTATTTCTTACTTGGATTTCGATTTAGTGTATTCAAAGTTACAAAATGCTATCCGATTGAAATGAATGAAAAATGATATGATGTAAAGTTGTATTTATGTTTTAAGATTGGTAAATCTAAATATAAAACTCGGGTCAAACTCTAGTTTAGTATTGACTCGGTTTTACAATAAACTCAAAAAAATTTAAGGTGGTCAAATTTTTATACAAACTCATTTTAATTTTTTGGTTCCAGTCAAATAAACAATTTTACTAATTGAAAAAAAAGATTAAAAAAATAATATTAATAATAATATAAAAATAAAAGAAAAAAGAAAAATGAGTTATTATATGATTTTTATATGTTAAAATTTGACTATATTGGTTATACTTTATTTTGGTTCAATGTAGTCTAGTTTATAGATGTGATCAAACTGAACTTTTTAGAAAATGCAATGACGTAGATGAGCATTTATATTTTATGATCGAAAATTCTAAATTTAGTATTCTGTCAGCTCTAGTAAATTACTTATTATAGGTAAAATTTATCTTGGTTTTTTGTATAGAAGTCGGATCTAGTTAGAGTTTGAATGGGGTTTTTCTGAGTGTTTACTTAGATTTCGATTGAGCGTTTTCTAAGTTACAAAATGCTATCATGTTGAAATGAATGAAAAGTGATATGATTTAAACTTGTATGTATGTTTTAATATTGTTAAATCAAACAAATTTAAGGTGGTCAAAATTTTAAATACACTAATTTTAACTTTTTGTTTCTAGACAAATAAAAGATTTTAATAATTGAAACAAAATATTAAAATATATATATATATATAATAAAATAAAAAACGAGTTATTATATTATTCTTACATGTTAAAGTTTGACTGTATTGGTGTTATACCAAATTTTGGTTCAATGTAGTCTAGTTTGAAGATGGGATCCAATTGAAATTTTTAGATAAAGCAATGGAGTGGATGCACATTTTCGTTTTATGATAGAAAATTCAAAATTTAGAATTCGGCCAGCTTTATTAAATCACTTATTATCTATATAATTTATCACGATTTTGTCTAGAAGGTGGATCTTATTAAAGATTGATAAAAGTCTTAAATGATACATGTAAAAAACTTTATTATTTAAATACAAGATTTTAGGTAAGAGTTATTTATGATGTGTATAATTTTGACTACGTTATAGATTACTTGGATTTTGATTTAGTTTTTTCTACGTAACAAAATGCTACCAGGTTGAAATAAATGAAAAGTGATATGATGTAAACTTGTATTTATGTTTTAAGATTGTTAAATTTAAATTTAGAACTCGGGTCAAACTCTAGTTTAGTATTGTCTCAGTTTTACATTAAAATAAAAAAAATTTAAGGTGGTCAAATATTTAAATACTCTTATTTTAACTTTTTGGTTCCAGACAAATAAACAATGTTACTAATTGAAACAAAAGATTAAAATAAATAAAAACGAGTTATTATATTAATTTTACCTGTTAAAGTTTGACTATATTGATGTTATACTAAATTTTGGTTCAATGTAGTCTAGTTTAAAGATGGATCTGATTGAACTTTAATAAAATGCAATGACGTAGATGTGTGTTTACGTTTTATGGTCAAAAATTCTAAATTTTGAATTCGGCCAGCTTTATTAAATCACTTATTATTTGTAAAATTTATCACGATTTTGTCTAAAATGTCGATCTAGTTAAAGATTGGTAAGTCTTAAACGATACATGTAAAAAAAATTATTATTGAAATTAAACATTTTAGGTAAGAGTTATTTATGATGTGTAAAATTTTGACTATGTTATAGTTTACTTGGATTTCAATTTCGTGCTTTCTAAGTTACAAAATGCTATCGGGTTGAAATGAATGAAATGTGATATGATGTAAACTTGTATTTATGTTTTAAGATTGGTAAATTTAAATTTAGAACTCGATTCGAACTCTAGGTTAGTATTGACTCGGCTTTACATTAAAATCAAACAAATTTTAGGTGGTTTAAATACACTTATTTCAACATTTTGGTTCCGGATAAAAAAACAATTATACTAATTGTAACAAAAGATTATAACAAATTAATAAAATAAATAAAAACGAGTTATTATATTTTTTTTACATGTTAATTTTTGACTATATTGGTGTTCTACTAAATTTTGGTTCAATGTAATCTAGTTTAAAGATTGGAAAAGATTGAACTTTTAGAAAATGCAATGACGTAGTGTGTATTTATGTCTTATGATCAAAGATTCTAAATTTAGTATTCGGTCAAGTCTGGTAAATTACTTATTATTGGTAAAATTTATCTTGATTTTGCATAGAAGTCGGATCTAGTTAAAGTTTGAATGGGGTTTTATATTATATATGTATGGTTAATTAGATAAATTTAAATTCGGGTCAAACTCTAGTTTAGTATTGACTCGGTTTACATTAAACTCAAACAAATTTAAGGTGGTCAAATATTTAAATACACTTATTTTAACTTTTTGGTTCCAAAAAAATAAACAATGTTACTAATTGAAACAAATAATTAAATTAAATAAATAAATAAATAAAAATGTGTTATTATATTAATTTTACACGTTAAAGTTTGACTATATTGGTGTTATACTAAATTTTGGTTCAATGTAGTCTAGTTTAAAGATGGGATCAGAATGAAATTTTTAGAAAATGCAATGATGTAGATGTGCATTTACGTTTTATGAATGAAAATTCTAAATTTAGAATTCGGTTAGCTCTATTAAATCACTTATTATTTGTAAAATTTATCACGATTATGTCTAGAAGGTGGATCTAGTTAAAGATTGATTAGAGTCTTATACTATACATGTAAAAAGCTTTATTATTGAAATAAAAGATTCCATGTAAGAGTTATTTATATTTTATGATGTGTAAAATTTTGACTACGTTATAGTTTACTTGGATTTCGATTTAGTGCTTTCTAAGTTACAAAATGTTATCGGGTTGAAATGAATGAAAAGTGATACAATGTAAACTTGTGTTTATGTTTTAAGATTGGTAAATTTAAATTAAGAACTCGAGTCAAACTCTAGTTTAGTATTGACTCGGCTTTACATTAAAATCAAACAAATTTAAGGTGATTTAAATACACTTATTTTAATATTTTGGTTCCAAACAAATAAACAATTTTACTAATTGAAACAAAAGATTAAAAAAAGAAGTAACAAAATAAATAAAAACGAATTATTATATTATTTATACATGTTAATTTTTGACTATATTGGCGTTATACTAAATTTTGGTTTAATGTAGTCTAGTTTAAAGATGAGATCAGATTGAACTTTTTAGAAAATGCAATGACGTAGATGTGCATTTATGTTTTATGATCGAAAATTCAAACTTTAGTATTCGGTCAACTCTAGTAAATTACTTATTATTGGTAAAATTTATCTTGATTTTGCATAGAAGTCGGATCTACTTAAAGTTTGAATGGGGTTTTACACTATATATTTATGGTTAAGTTTGTAAAAGTTTTAAGTGTTCACTATGTGAGAGAAAAGTTTTAGTTTATATTAAGTAAACAACCTTATTATTTGAAATAAAAGATTTCAGATTGGAGTTTTTTTTATACGAAAAATTTTGAGTATGTTATTGTTTACTAGGATTTCGATTTAGTGTAAAGTTTACAAAATGATATGTGGTTGAAATGATTGAAAAGCGATATGATGTAAACTTGTATTAATCTTTTAAGATTGGTAAATCTAAATTTATAATTTGGGTCAAACTCTTGTTTAGTATTGACTTGGTATTACATTAAAACTGAACAAATTTAAGATGGTCAAATTTTTAAATACATTCTTTTTAACTTTTTGGTTACAATCAAATAAAAAACCTTACTAGTTGAAACAAAAGTTAAAAAAAGAGACTAAGTTATTGTATTAATTAAATATGTTAAAGTTTGACTATGTCGGTGTTATAATGATTTTGGTTCATTGTAGTCTAGTTTAAAGATGGGATCAAACTGTACTTTTTAGAAAATGGAATGGTGTAGATGTGCATTTACGTTTTATGATAGAAAATTCTAAATTTAGTATTCGTCCAACTCTATTAAATCACTTATTATTTGTAAAATCTATCATGATTTTGTATAGAAGTTGGATCTAGCTAAAGATTGAAAAGGGACTTACACTATACATGTAAAAAACTCTATTATTGAAATAAAAGATTTTAGTCAAGAGTTATTTATGTTGTGTAAAATTTTGACTATGTTATAGTTTACTTGGATTTCAATTTAGTGTTTTCTAAGTTACAAAATGCCATCGGGTTGAAATGAATGAAAAGTGATATGATGTAAACTTGTATGTATGTTTTAAGATTTGTAGATCTAAAATTAGAATTAGGGTCAAACTTTTGTTTAGTATTGACTCGGTTTTACATTAAAATCAAACAAATTTAAGGTGGTAAAAACTTTTAAACACGCTCCTTTTAACTATTGGATTCCACTCAAACAAACAATTTTACTAATTGAAACAAAATATTAAAAAAAAAAAAAAAAAAACTGATTTATTATTATATGTTTAAGTTTGACAGTAATTGTGTTATACTACAATTCGGTTCAATGTAGTATAGTTGAAAGATGGGGTCAGATTGAACCTTTTAGAAAATGCAATGACGTAGTTGTGCATTTACGTTTTATGATCGATAATTCTAAATTTAGTATTCGGTCAGCTCTAGTAAATACCTTATTATTGGTAAAGTTTATTTTGATTTTGTATAAAAGCTGAATTTAGTTAAAGTTTGAATCGGGTTTTATATTATATATGTATCGTTAAGTTGGTCAATGTTTTGAGTGTTGACTATGCGAGAAAAAAGTTTTAGTGTGTATTACGTACAGTGTCGTAAACAACCTTATTAGTTTAAATAAAAGATTTCTGGTTGGAGTTTTTTATGATCTTTAAAATTTTGACTATGTTATTGTTTACTAGGATTTCGATTAAAAGTAGTCTTAGTTACAAAATGCTATCTGGTGGAAATGATTGAAAAGTGGTATGATGCAAACTTGTATTAAAGTTTTAAGATTGGTAAATCTAAATTTAGAACTTAGGTCGAATTCTAGTATAGTATTGACTTGGTTTTAAATTAAAACCAAACAAATTTAAGGTAATCAAATTTTTAAATACACTCCTTTTCACTTTGTAGTTTCAGTCAAATAAAAAACCTTACCGATTTAACAAAAGATAAAAAAAATCAAACATAAAAAATTAAAAATAAACCAACTTATTGAATTATTTTAATATGTTGAAGTTTGACAATATCGGTGTTATACTTAATTTTGGTTCAATTTAGTCTAGTTTAAAGATGGGATCAGATTGATCTTTTTTGAAAATGCAATGGCGTGGATGCGCATTTACGTTTTATGATAAAAACATTTCTAAATTTAGTATTCGGCCAGCTCTATTAAATCACTTATTATTTTTAAAACTTATTATCATTTTGTATAGAATTTGGATCTAGCTAAAGATTAAAAATGGTTTTAAACTATACATGTAAAAGACTTTATTATTGAAATAAAAGAT
Organism: Chrysanthemum makinoi; assembly: GCA_910596185.1. Taxonomy (NCBI): domain Eukaryota; kingdom Viridiplantae; phylum Streptophyta; class Magnoliopsida; order Asterales; family Asteraceae; genus Chrysanthemum; species Chrysanthemum makinoi. The sequence continues at coordinate 64,075,646 of OU343221.1, forward strand.
TTCTGATAAGAGTTATTTATGATGTGTAAAATTTTGACTACGTTTTAGTTTACTTAGATTTGGATTTAGTGTTTTCTAAGTTACAAAATGCTATCATGTTGAAATCAATGAAAAGTGATATGATGTAAACTTGCATTTATGTTTTAAGATTGGTAAATCTAAATTTAGAACTCGGGTCAAACTCTAGTTTAGTATTGACTCGGTTTTACATTAAAATTAAACAAGCTAAAGGTGGTCAAATTTTTAAACACAATAATTTTTACTCTTTGATTCCACTCAAATAAACAATTTTACTAATTGAAACAAAAGATTAAAAAAAAGAAGAAGAAAAAAATGTGTAATTATATTATTTTCACATGTCAAAGTTTGAGTATTTCGTGTTATACTACATTTTGGTTCAATGTGGTATAGTTTAAAGATGAGATCAGATTGAACTTTCTAGAAAATGCAATGACGTAGATGTGTATTTACGTTTTATGATCGAAAATTCTAAATTTAGTATTCGGTCAGCTCTAGTAAATTACTTATTATTGGTAAAATCTATTTGGATGTTGTATAAAAGTCGGATCTAGTTAAAGTTTGAATGGGGTTTATACTATATGTGTAATGTTAAGTTGGTCATAGATTTGAGTGTTGACTATGTGAGAAAAAGTTTTAGTGTGAATTACGTTATGATATGTAAAATTTTGACTATGTTATTGTTTAACAGGATTTGGATTTAGTGTAGTATAAGTTACATAATGCTATATGGTTGAGACGATTAAAAAGTGATATGATGTAAACTTGTATTAATGTTTTAAGATTGGTAAATCTAAAAATAAAAATAAATAAAATAAACGGAGTTATTGAATTATTTTAAAATGTTAAAGTTTGACTATATCGGCGTTATACTGAATTTTGGTTTAATGTAGTCTAGTTTAAATATGGGATCTGAATGTACTTTTTAGAAAATGCAATGGCGTAGATGCGCATTTACCTTTTATGATAGGAAATTCTAAAGTTAGTATTCGGTCAGCTCTATTAAATCACTTATATTTGTAAAATTTATCATGATTTCGAATAGAAGTTGGATTTTGCTAAAGATTGAAAAAAGTCTTATGTTAGACGTGTAAAAAACTTTATTATTGAAATAAAAGATTTTAGGTAAGAGTTATGTATGATGTGTAAAGTTTTGACTACGTTATAGTTTACTTGGATTTCGATTTAGGTTTTTTTTAAGTTACAAAATGCTATCGGGTTGAAATGAATGAAAAGTGATATGACGTAAACTTTTATGTATTTTTTAAGAATAGTTAATCTAAATATAGAACTCGGGTCAAACTCTAGTCTAGTATACATTAAAATCAAACAAATTTAATGTCGTCAAATTTTTAAATACAGTTATTTTAACTTTTTGGTTCTAGACAAATAGACAATTTTACTAATTCAAACAAAAGATTAAAAAAAATGGAAAAAAATGAAAATAAAAAAAAATTGTTATTATATTATTTTTACATGTTAAAGTTTGACTATATTGGTGTTATACTAAATTTTGGTTCAATGTAGTCTAGTTTAAAGATGGGATTAGATTGAACTTTTTAGAAAATGCAATGACGTAGATGTGCATTAACGTTTTATGATCGAAAATTTTAAATTTTGTATTCGGTCAACTCTAGTAAATTACTTATTATTTGTAAAATTTATCTTGATTTTGTATAGAAGTCGAATCTAGTTAAAGTTTGAATGGAGTTTTATACTATATATGTATGGTTAAGTTGGTCAAAGTTTTGAGTGTTGACTGAGAAAAACGTTTTAGTTTGTACTACGTAAACAACCTTATTAGTTGAAATTAAAGATTTTAGATTGGAGTTTTTTATAATATGTAAAAGTTTGACTATTTTATTGTTTATTAGGATTTCGATTTAGTGTAGTCTAGGTTGCAAAATGATATGTCGTTGAAATGATTGAAAAGTGATATGTTGTAAACTTGTATTAATGTTTTAAGATTGGTAAATCTAAATTTAGAGCTTGGGTCAAACTCTACTTTAGTATTGACTTGGTATTATATTAAAACCAAATAAATTTAAGGCGGTCAAATTTTAAGTACACTCCTTTTAACCTTTTGGTTTCAGTCAAATAAAAAACCTTACTATTTGAAACAAAAGATAAATAATAATAATAATAATAATAATAATAATAATAAACTGAGTTATTGAATTATTTTAATATGTTAAAATTTGACTATATCGGTGTTATTGAATTTTGGTTCAATGTAGTCTAGTTTAAAGATGAGATCCGATTGAACTTTTTAGAAAATGCAATGGCGTAGAAGCGCATTTATGTTTTATGATAAAAAATTCTAAATTTAGTATTCGGTCAACTCTAGTAAATTACTTATTATTGGTAGAAGTTGTCTTCATTTTGTATAGATGTTGAATTTGGTTAAAGTTTGAATTGGGTTTTATGTTATATATGTATGGTTAAGCTGGTTAAAGTTTTGAGTGTTGACTATGTGAGGAAAAAAGTTTTAGTTTGTATTGCGTAAACAACTTAATTAGTTGAAATAAAAGTTTCAGAGTGGAGTTTTGTTTTTATATGTAAATTTTGACAATGTTATTGTTTACTAGGATTTCGATTTAGTGTAGTCTATGTTACAAATTTATATCTGGTTGAAATGATTGAAAAGTGATATGATATAAACTTGTATTTATCTTTTAAGATTTGTAAATCTAAATTTAGATGGGTCAAACTCTAATTTAGTATTGACTTGGTATTATATCAAACCAAACAAATTTAAGATGGTCGAATTTTTAAATGCACACTTTTTAAAATTTTTGGTTCCAATCAAATAAAAACCTTGGTAATTGAAACAAAAGATAAAAAAACATAAAAAGAAAGAAAAAAAAAAGTTATTGTGTCGCAATCAGTACTTTTCAGGCCATGATTTAATTAATTATTTTCACTTATAATTATCTCAATTTTAAGTGATATTATTTTTATAAGTAATTACGTAAATTCAATTGCGTAAGCATAATTCGTAACCAACACTAGACTATGATCAGTCTAGGTGTTCTATACACTTTATTTTCTCAAATAGTCATATTTTATATGAACTATTGTCATTTTACAATTTTTACGTAAACTATGTTGAACCTACGTTATTAGATTTTAACAACACCTACACTCTCCGTTAATCTTATCACTCATTATATATACTTAGTTGGAGTATACTGATATGTTTTAACATTTTTATAGGTATTACATTTATCCGTTGCCCGGTTTTAAGTTTCGTGACTTAAGGTTTTAGTTTAGCCTACTTAGTCTTTGGTTAAGACATATGGATTTCTTGACTCATATAAAACATAAAAATTATCCCTTTTCTTCACTTATCTTACATGAAATGTTACCAATTCTTTCTTGGTCTCCCTTTCCTTGCCGTGAGCTACAACAACCACCATCATCATTATAGTTGATTTCTAGCTTCAAGATTGTACAAGAAAGTTGAAGGGTTTAGTTAGCTTTATAAAGTCCAAGTGTTGATTTGGTGATCTTTAGGTTGAAATAAGAGATATACAAGGCTTCAAAGTCTGAATTAGAGGGATATTTACAAAGGTTTACTACAACGGTTTCTAGGGTTAAAGTAAGTTGGGTTGAATATTAAAGACACAGTTGAAGATTAGAAGGTTTAGGCTTGATTGTTCTTGTGTTTCCATCCAAGAACTTTGTAAGATTATGTTTAGTTTCTATGTTTTTCTTTCTTTTTGGTGTATTTCATACTTTGTACAAGTTTTTTATGTATTAAGACTTGATTTAATGTTGTACATAGTCAAAACATAAGTTAAACGTGTTTAGAGATCTTTTGGATGTAACTAATTTGAAACTAGCGGATTGTAATAAGATTTGACATGCAATCATGGACCATGGACTTGTATAAACATAAGAGACATGTAGAGGAAGTGATAACAAAAATATCGCCTCTTGAATCATGTTAAATGAGCTTGTGGTTAAAAAGTTATGACTAGTTAAAAATTATTAGACGAAAAATTGATGCTCGATAAAATAGTGTACCGATATGGAATTAAAATTAGATTTTGACTCCTTTCTGGTCTGAACCAGCTACAGTGTAAAACAAAAAAGTTGTCTAGAATGATGTTTTACATAAGGTATCGCGAGTATTTAAGCCTAAAAGTGTAAAACAAGAGCTGGAAACCACATAAACCAACTAGGACTGATTTGACCCAAATTTGTCCAAGATTGTGTACTGATCTGGAATTAAAACTAGATTTTGACCCCTTTCGGGTCAGAAATAGTGAAAGTGTAAAACACGAAAGTTGTCCAGATTGATGTTTTACATAAGATTACGTGAGAATTTAAGCATGAAAGTATAAAACAAGGGTTGAAAACCACAGGAACCAACTAGGACTGTTTTGACCCATTACGACTTTACAAAACTAACTAGATTTCATTAATACTTTACAAAAGTCATTTCTATAAAACTTACCATACTTCATAAGAACTATACAAGTATCATTTTCATAAAAAGTTCAACATTTATTTGACCCTCGGATTTGGTATTTTTCATATTAACGAGTATTATGAACAGGTTTCTGTTTTCTAATCTTTTCGCATTAGACCTATTTCTCGAAGACTTACCAAAGTTACCTTATTTCAGAAACAGCTTGTAAAGAGCGTTTTTATAACCATAGACACTTAACCTTCGGAATAGTGACATTCACACAAGACGAATGACTAAACTAAATACTTATTTTGAACCATTTTCATGGTATATAACTTATACCATTTCCTGTCGCCTTACAAAAGTCATTGTCGAAACATAACAAAAGTTTCCATAAAATGTTTATCTCATCTCTAACTTTTACACACACGAATTATAAAAACTAAGTACTATATTAATAGGGAATTTCATAATCAAATGAGGCCTCTCCGGTGTCTCGTATCAACGAGTTGTGGATTTACGATTTAAAGTGATCCTGGCTCCTCGTACATTCACTACATGACATTTGAATTATGATAACCCGAACGATGGTACTATATTATTTATAAAAGGTGAATAGCCAAACAACACTTTAGGATACTTCATAACTATAACAACTTAAGTCCTATGTACAACATTTATGATCAAGTAAATAAATTCATATATACTTGTATACTTTCACGTTATCGTACCTTATTCTAAGACACGATCACTATATTTTCGTAGGTCATCGTTAAGGCTCGTGACTCCACGATCTACTATATATCGCTATAATCCACTGCTTATCATTACGGTGAGTTCATAGCCACACTTTTACTCATTTTGACTATTTTATAAACTACTTGGGGTGAGATACATGCTACTTTTTCTACGATAACAATTACTTGAAAACTGTATTCTATACTATATTGATTTTTACTGATACTTGGAATTATGTGTTTGAAACTATGTGCTATATCAATCTTTATTGATACTTGAAATTATGTACTTGGAATTATGTGCTTGAAATTATCAAACTGTTTAAATACAGTTTCCAAACTGTTTAAATACAGTTTCAACAAACTGTTTAAATACGGTTTCCAAACTGTTTAAATATGATTTCAAAAAACTGTTTAAATACGATTTTCACTACTTTACTTGAGTACGCAACTAGCTACTTTGCATGGGTGCGTAACCACCTACATTATTTGGGTATATAACAATGTAACCCACTATTTATCATTATGGGTGTGTAACAACGTAACCCACTATCCATTTTATCGATATTTGTATTCGTTGCAATTATTACTATATCTCTTAAAATTATCTGTCCATTACATAAACCTATTAATTCACTCAACCACTGTATTGACTTTTTAGCATGTTTTATCTTAGGTCCTTAAAGTATAAGCTGGCATTTGAAGGCGAACGGAAATATTTTGAAGACAATGCATCATTATCATTCGATACAACTTTTACAACTTTTATGTTGTACTTTTTATGTATGTTAAACTTGTTGGGACCTCTTTATTAACTATGATATTTTCTATCAAATGATAAATTATTTCAAAACGTCTCATTTAGAGTCATTTTTTGTAACTTGTGTTATAAACAATGATGTAATACCCTAGTGACACAATCTTTCGCTGCGATATTTTTGGGGTGTTACGTATTGTATTATTTTAATATGTTAAAGTTTGACTATATCGATGTTATAATGAAATTTTGGTTCAATATAGTCTAGTTTAAAGATTGGATCAGATTGAACTTATTAGAAAATGCAATGGCGTGGATGCGCATTTACGTTTTATGATATAAAATTCTAAATTTAGTATTCAGCCAGCTCTATTAAATCACATATTATTTTTAAAATTCATCATGATTTTGTATAGAAGTTGGATCTATCTAAAGGTTGAAAAGGGTCTTATACTATACATGTAAAAAACTTTATTATTGAAATAAAAGATTTTAGGTAAGAGTTATTTATGATGTGTAAAATTTTGACTACGTTGTAGTTTACTTGGATTTTGATTTTTTGTTTTCTAAGTTACAAAATGCTATCGAGTTGAAATGAATAAAAAGTGATATGTTGTAAACTTGTATGCATGTTTTAAGATTGGTAAATCTAAATTTAGAACTAGGGTCAAACTCTAGTTTAGTATTAACTCGGTTTTATATTAAAATCAAACAAATTTAAGCTGGTCAAAATTTTTAAAGAGGCTCCTTTTAACTCTTCGATTCCACTCAAATAAACAATTGTACTAACTGAAACCAAAGATTAAAAAAAAGACAAAAAATAAAAACCCGAGTTATTATTATGTTATTATCATATGTTTAAGTTTGAATATGTTTGTGTTATACTACATTTTGGCTCAATATAGTATAGTTGAAAGATGGGATATGATTGAACTTTTTTGAAAATGCAATGACATAGATGTGCATTAACATTTTATGATCGAAAATTCTAAATTTAGTATTCGGCCAGCCCTAGTAAAGTACTCCCTCCATCCCTAAATAAATGTCCACTTGGACTTTTGTGGTCATTATTATTTTGACCTTAAATATTATCGTTTGTGTTATATAATACTTGATGCAAAATATATAAATGGATTGAGTTTTAAATGTGTTTCCATTTGTATAATTTTCATCAAGTATTATATAACACAAACAAAATTATTTAAGGTCAAAGTTGAATAAGAAAGACTGTAAAAAGTCAAAGTGGACATTTATTTAAGGACATATGAAGTACTTATTATTGGGAAAATTTATATTTATTTTGTATAAAATTCGGATATAGTTAAAGTTTGAATGGGGTTTTATACTATATATGTATCGTTAAGTCAGTCAAAGTTTTGAGTGTTGAATATCTGAGAAAAACGTTTTAGTGTGTATTACGTAAAGTGTCGTAAATAACCTTATTAGTTGAAATAAAAGATTTATGGTTGGAGTTTTTTATGATCTGAAAAATTTTGACTATTATTGTTTACTAGGATTTCGATTTAGTGTAGTCTAAGTAAAAAAATGCTATCTGGTTAAGATAATTGAATAGTGATATGATGTAAACTTGTATAAGTATTTTAAGATTGGTAAATCTAAATTTAGAACTTGGGTCAAACTCTAGTTTAGTATTGACATGGTTTTACATTAATACCAAATAAGTTTAAGGTGTTCAAATTTTTAAATACAATCCTATTAACTTTTTGGTCCCAGTCAAATAAACAACCGTACTAATTGAAACTAAGGGTAATTAAAAAAAAATGATTTATTTAATTATTTAAATATGTTAATGTTTGAAATTATTGGTGTTATATTGAATTTTAATTCAATTTAGTCTAGTTTAAAGATGGGACCAGATTGAACTATTTAGAAATGCAATGACGTAAATGTGCATTTACGTTTTATGATTTAAAAATATAAATTTAGTATTCGACCAACTCCATTAAATCAACAAGCTCTATTTCTTCACTTATTATTTGTAAAATTTATCTTGATCTTGTATAGAAGTTGGATCTAGCTAGATATTGAAAAGGGTTTTATACTATACATGTATGGTTAAGTTGGTCAGAGTTTTGAGTTTTGACTATTTGAGAAAAACGTTTTAGTATGGTATTACATGAAAAACTTTATTATTGTAATAAAAGATTTTAGGGAAGAGTTATTTATGTTCTATAAAATTTGACTACGATATTGTTTACTTGGATTTTTATTTAGTGTAGTCTAACTTACAAAATGCTCTCAAGTTGAAATGAATGAAAAGTGATATGATGTAAACTTGTATTTATGTTTTAAGATATGTAAATCTAAATTTAGAACTTGAATCAAATTCTAGTTTAATATTGACTCGATTTTACATTAAAACCAAAAAAATATAAGGTGGTCAGATGTTTAAGTACACTTCCTTATAACTTTTTGATTCTTGTCAAATAAACAATTTTACTAATTGAAACAAAAAGACTTAAAATATATAAATAAATAAATAAATAAATAAACAAACAAAATTATAATGTTATTTTTATATGTTACAGTTTGACTCTATTGGTGTTATAATAAATTTTGGTTCATTGTAGCCTAGTTTAAAGTTGGGTTCGGATTAAACATTTTAGAAAATGCAATGATGTGGGTGCGCATTTACGTTTTATGATCAAAAATTCTAAATTCAGTATTCGTTCATCTCTAGTAAAATACGGTCATAAAATCTATCTTGATTTTGTATAGAAGTTGAATCTAGTTAGAATGGGGTTTTATACTATACATATATGGTTAAGTTGGTCAAAGTTTTGAGTTTTGACTACGTGAGAAAAAAAAATTAGTCTTAGTTTACATAAGCAACTTTAGTAATTGAGATGAAAGATATCAGGTTAGAGTTATTTATGATCTGTACAATTTTGACGACGTTATTCTTTACTTAGATTTCGATTTAGTGTACTCTAAGTTACAAAATGCTATCTGGTTGAAATGATTAAAAATTGATATGGTGTAAACTTGTATTAATGTTTCTAGTTTGGTAAATCTAAATTTAGAACTCGGGTCTAACTCTAGTTTAGTGTTGACTCGATTTATATAAAACCAAACAAATCTAAGATGGTGAAATTTTTAAATACACTCCTTTATAATTTTTGGTTCGAGTTAAATAAACAACTTTGCTAATTGATACAAAAGATTAAAAAAAAATTGAGTTATTGAATTATTTAGTATGTTAAAGGTTTGACTATATTGGTGTTATACTAAATTTTGGTTCAATGTAGTCTAGTTTAAAGATGGGATAAGATTAAACTTTTAAGAAAATGCAATGGTGTAGATGCGCATTTACGTTTTATGATCGAATATTCTAAATTTAGTTTTCATCCAACTGTAGCAAATCACTTATTATTTGTAAAAGAATATATGATTTTGTATAGAAGTTGGATCTAGCTAAAGATTGAATCGTGTTTTATACTATACATGTATGGTTAAGTTGGTCAAAGTTTTGAGTTTTGACTATGTGAGAAACAAAATTTAGTTTTGTATTACTTAAAAAACTTTACTATTGAAACAAAATATTTTAAGTAAGAGTTATTTATGATATGTAAATTTTGACGACGTTATTGTTTACTTAGATCTCGATATAGTGTAATCTAAGTTATAATATGCTATTAGGTTAAATTAATGAAAAGTGATATGATGTAAACTTGTATTTATGTTTTAATATTGGTAAATCTAAATTTTATTTTGGTTCAATGTATTATAGTTTAAAGATAGGTTCGGATTGAACATTTTATAAAATGCAATGAATTATATGTGAATTTACGTTACATGATCGAAAATACTAACTTTAGTATTCTGTCAGCTCTAGTAAAATACTTATTGTTGGTAAACTTTATCTTCATTTTGTATAGAAGTTGGATCTAGTTAAAGATTGAATGGGGTTTTATACTATACATATATGGTTAAGTTGGTCAAAGTTTTGAGTTTTGACTATGTGTGAAAAAAAATTAGTTTTGTTTTACGTAAACAACTTAATTAGTTGAAATAAAAGATTTCAGGTTAGATTTAGTTATGATCTATAAAATTTTGACGACGTTATAATTTACTTGGATTTCTATTTAGTGTGGTCTAAGTTACAAAATGCTATCTTGTTGAAATGATTAAAAAGTGATATGATGTAAACTTGTACTAATGTTTTAAGTTTGGTAAATCTAAATTTATAACTCGGGTCGAATTCTAGTTTAGCATTTACTCGGTTTTACATTAAAACCAAACAAATTTAAGGTGGTCAAATTTCTAAATACACTCCTTTTTGTGCTTTATGTTCAAGAACTCTTTCCTTTGTCCACTTAATCTTTTCTTTCACATGAGATCGTATACATTTCCCATTTCTTTTCATTTTAGCTTTCTCTTGCATTGCCCTAGTCTTTTTACATTTCATTCTTTTCTTACCAACACACGTAGCTAGTGAAACATCCTTACCACAATATAACTAGAAGGCATTTGTAATCACTTCTGTAATACCACAATTTATACCCATGTACAACACTATAATTAGCCAAGGCATGCTTCAGTTATTGAGGGTTTTCATATCTCATTCCTAGGACTTGTGCTTGTTCTTCCTATGGTTGTTTTGGATTGATTGCAAGTCAACATTTACCATTCACAACTTTATACTTGCCATCTATAATGTCATCTTCTAGATCTTGTCCTTCTTCAACTAAATACTTACCACATAAGGGAGGTATAGGGTCAGTTTTAGTACCTATAAATTTATCATTGTCAACAAGTTTTGTAAGGAAAGAGTCATCAATGGTTAATTTTTGAAACACTGCCCCATGATCACCCTCAGTATGGAAATCCATATTGTCAGGTTCAGAATCAGCATCAGACTTACTATCATTTGACCTATCACTACCACTTACATTCTCATCTACAAGGTTGTTACTATCCTTGTAATATCTTGAATAACATCATAGTCTCTGTATACATGTCAATCCTATTGTCATTCTCGTAGGCAACAGTCATAAATTCACCTGTAACACTGTCTACCTTATGTTCCCTAATACCTCTTGTAAGTGTTAAATCAGGCAGAATATAGTATACGTGTCTAGGAGAACTTAAGACTAAACATTTAATAATTTCAAATAACCTACCCACTTGAATTCTTTCAAATCTAATGCGTTAAATACCTGTTTGGAACCATGAACACGCTTCAAATGTTTTGGAATGAAAACCCATCGTGATGCAGTGTAATAGTCAAATCACCCATTACTTATAGCGGCAAAACCTGAGAAAGACAATTTGTAACACCCCCAAAATTTGATACAATGGAAGACTTAATCAAGCTTTCGGGGTGCTACTGGATTGGTACATAACACAAGCATAGGAAAACAAGATAGCATAAAACGTTTCATAAACCAATCTGATATTTAGTTATTTGGTTACATTTATTCAAAATACTGAAAAGTAAGGCCCAAAAGAAATCATAAGGTAGGTCCAAAATTATTATCAGATTTTTGGAATGATCCTCCAACCATGCCCCTTTGCCAAGCCTCCAAGAAACAAGAAATCCGAACATCATCTTAGTTACCTGAGAAAACATGCTAAAAAGGTCAGCTAACGCTGGTGAGTTCATAGGTTTAATCATAAATTCAATAGTGAACCTGATAGAGTTTATTTGCTATGCGAGACTAAGGCAGATATACAACAAACATTCCAGCCATATTCCTTCCAATAGCGCAACGAGATCTCAGCAGGGCCCCGAGCGACTCTAGCCAGGTACCACGGCCATAGCAAAGCTACCCTTGTCTAGGTCGAAAGCAGATATCTATTATTAGCTAGGTACCGACGCTATAGCAAAGGATTGCTACCCTAGTCTAAGTCAACATCTACCACATATCTATCCTTCACTAGTCAACACATAAGCAAATCAAAAAGTAGTGGCAGGTCTAAGAAAATAGTTTGCATGCTTTCTCACCCCAATTTAAATAAAACATAGTTAAAAAGTGGTGCTATGAAACTCACCTCGATCAAGAAAAGCACAAATAACCAATAGCTGAAAGCAGATAAGCAGCTAACACAACTTGGAAACTACTAACTCGGCACAACCTATTAATATAGATCCGTCTTTAATACATTTCCAATTCAATATTTTCTATCCCGAATATATTCCATTTCTATTTCCAAAAATATCTCGTTCTCAATTTAGTTAGAAGTGTTTGGTATCATCGTGTGTGGTGTCCACTCAACGAGACTCAAATGAACGCACTCTACTAAAGACAAATGCATAAATATGATAACTCAATGCAACCTCTATGTGATAAGCTTTATAGTTTAATAAGATTCAAAATAAATCGTTATGACTTATCGAATTCGTCAACTCGATAAACACAACCATTTATTTATCGCACTTATTATTCCAAAAACCAATCACAATCCTAATGAGTCATAAGGATAAGTTGTCCATTAATAGATTCGTCCGACGTACATAATGGGCTGTTATTGGATTCGTCAACCCAATAAGTCCGTTATCCATGTGGGTTGAATATATTAATGTCAAATCATCACGCAAATTCCAAAATGATCATTAAATACCCAATAATGACATATTTAGGTAAGCATGCCCTCGAAACATTTCATAACTCGTTATTATAAAACTTTTCCATTTTAAGTCGTTAGTTCCCTTTTAAATATCAAATTACAAGTTATGTCTTGTTATTAAATACCTAATACAAGAACTTATTAATAGTTTTCTTTTCTAGTTATATATATGTTTATATGTATCGAATTAAGTTTCTAATTTACGTTTCGAGTTATTATCCGTCTCTAGTTCACAAGTCCGAGTCATGACTCTCGGGCTTTTATATGTCATATAGTCCAATAATAAATTAAATTCCGTGTTACGGCGTTGTCGGGGTCAACTGAGACCAAAAAGTCACGGTAACACCGACGTTGCACAAAGTTCACATATAGCATATATCAAGTCCAAAATAATAATTCTCATTCATTACCGGCCCTAAACCTACGGCTTGGCAACTTAACCACAATCTCAATCAATCTCCATATCAACTCGAAATCAATCCCAACATCAACCTCAACATCAAACTTCATTCAAAACCAATGTCGATACCCTAATGGTCTCGGCTTAATCCACGGATACACCAACGAACCAAACAGACCCTGTTAGCCCTTGGTTTTCCCCTCGGCTTAAACCGCGACAACAATAACAACAATATCAATCAACCAAACCTCAACTAAAATCCGGACCCGTGGTCCTTGTTGCTCTCGGCTCAAACCCAACGAGACAAACCGAACCCTAGTGGTCACGGTTCATTACCAACGCCCACAACAACATCATTCCAAGCTCCAAATCCGAAACCAACATACCATAAACATAACCAATAATAATGCATGACTCAAACACGACACGCACATGATACCAACTCTTTTTATTTTTGTTTTTATTTATTAAAACTTGTTTTATTTTCGTTTTTCCACATAACTCGAACCAAAACAAGAAGAACGTGACTCGGAGGTCACCAAACAAGTGTGGAACTCGTTTTTCTCACCTTCTTTCTTCTCGATCTAGGCGTGAACGACGAAACAATAATGGTAGGTAGCGCGTTAGGGTTGTTTGGGTGGCGGTGGTGGTGAGAATCGGCGCGTGGAGTGGGTACAAATGGAGAGGAGGGAGAGACAAACATTTTGGTGGTGGACGCGCGGCAGTGGTGGTGGTGGCGGGGTGTTGCAAAAGGGCGGCTGTAGGTGGGTAGAGAGAGAAAGTTGGGTGCTAGGGGGGGGGGTGTCACACCCCCAATTTACCTGTTTTGCAGCGGAATGGAATTCCTGGGGGATTGACTGTCATAGCACCACATCACAGTTATATTGAACGACCTAAAGTGTCGTTTTAAAAACACATCGTTGGATATTTCATAAAAATGTTCAGAGTACAACATCGGTCCCAAAAGGTTTACAAAGTTTGCGGAAATACAAAAATATAATACAAATCCAAACGATGTTTTGAAATAAAGTGCCATAATGTACATAATGTAAGTCGACTCCGCGACTCAAAATGTAGGTCCCTAAACCATGTCATGATGATAATGCCTCAGTTACCTGAAAATACATTGCTAAAACGGTCAACAATAATGTTGGTGAGAAATCATAGGTTTATGTAAATGTTTTATACGACTACACAAGTATAGACCATGCATGACAATCAAGTCACGTAAAAATAATGTTACAATTGCTCTAAGCCCATGACCCCGAAACTAGACTGTTCAATAATGTATGCCCCTGCAGAGTGTTTGCCAGACAACTCCGTAATGTTATCAAATGAAATGCATCCGTTTTGCTGGTTGGGATTCACCAACCCGGATGGAGGCGTCACCCTCGATAGATCTATCCACTCATCCTCGCTTCAAAGATTAACGGTTCATGTTCAAGTAATGGGGACTTCAATTGGCAAATGCGGTAACTTAAGCAATGTAAATGAATTTAACATACTTGGTATCGTACAAAAAAAATGTAGTGCAATGTATTCTCCCCCGTGGGTTTGAAAATAATCGAAAGCATGTAAAACGGGGCTATGAAAACTCACTTGGTAAACTGGAATAATGGCAAAAGTGAGTACACTGAGGTATAATGTGATGCGTCAACCGGGACCTATTATCAATGATATGATATGTCATGAGTTGCAATGTAATGTTATGCATGCATTCCGTATGTTATTTATACCATTTACGAGTTTTGAAAATATTGCACATCGTCGAAAAATACTCTTTTGACGTCTTGACCAATCAAAAATCACTTTACATGTTTTTACGTCAAAATGTCATCCTACAATGGTTTTATAATGATTTTTAGAGAAATTACTACTTTTCGTCGCAAAACAATGTCGTCGGAATTTTTATGAAATTAACAAAAATGGCTTTGGAAAACTAGTCGTAAAACAGTGTACGTCGATCGTTAGAGAACGAACTCGACTGTTTTGGAAAGTTTGTATCGATATCTAGAAGTTTCAGTTCAGGAGTTTTCGTCCAAAAGGTCTCGAACATAAAGATAATAAGGGTTAAAGATAGTGATTTTGGCTAATTGTGTGCAGAAAATTAGTTACGGCAAGTTTATGAAAAAGTGCATATCTTTGTCGTTTCAAATCCGTTTTCTACGTTTTATACGTCCTTAGCTTCGTATCAAAGTATACTAATATATTTTTGACAAGTCGAAATAATTTGTGAAGCTTAAGGCTCATTTTTGACTCGGACAAAATAAATATAGTATGCTGAAATTTCTGAAAATAATATATTTCGTCGTCAAACTTGTAAAATCCATAACTTTCTCGTTATAACTCCGTTTTAATCCGTTCAAGCGGCCACGGATTCGTTTTAAAGTATATTTTCTAAATATCAAGGCCAAAAAGTCGTGCCTACTGTCGGATTTTCCAGAAAATCAAAACAAGGACAGAACACAATATATACTTATCGAAAATAGTTTTTCTCGGACAAAACCTATTCTAATCCCTTCAAATCAACTCCAAAACTAATCTAATCCTACCATACACCTTCTTAGGGTGTCATGGGTTCCTAATCACCATCAAGACCAACCAATACCAAGGGGATAATTATAGGATGACCAAATATATATATATACTCTAAAATCATGTAAAAATGGTATAAATCACATATGTCTTGCATGTTGCTCCAAAAATGAAAAGATGAATATGAAAATGAAAAGGAAACATAAAAATGATAAAATCATGCTTACAAGTGAATATGATGAGGTGAAAGTAACAAGGATTATCCTAAATACTCTTGGTTTTTATTTCAAAACCATATAAAGAGTATATACTAGATTGTGTTAACACTTGAGCTTGATAAAAAAAAAATGGTGATCCCTTGTACACCTAGATGAGAACCGGTTTTGAAGAAGAGGAAGACAAGAGAGAAAGTTTTCTATCACTTGGTGAAATATGAGATGCAATGTATGAGTAGATTGAAAGTGTAAGACTTTTAGTAGTGTAACTTCTAAACAAATCAAGAAAAACCATACCATAATTAATGCCAACCCTCCCCTTGGTCGGCCAAGGGGGGAGGGATTTGGTAAAAATTATTATTTTTTTTTTTTACTTATGTACTTGTGTATATATTGTGTAATATTTAGTAAAATGTATAAGTAAAAAGGTGTAGTTAAATGTATAAGTAATGATAAATGGAGATTTTTGGTACAAGTAAGTTTTTAATAAGTCAAATTAGAATGTAATGAGATGATAAAAATTGTAAAAATACTTTCCTTGTGAAATTTGAGTGATAAAATAATTACCGTATAATTTTTAAGAAAAGCGACGTAATAATTAAACTTTAACGATTAATATACCAAATAAATTTGAAACACTAGGAAAACTAAAAATATAGTTTTTATAAACTAAATGTAAGTTTAAAAATACATCGGGATCATTTTTGAAAGTAACGGATTAAATATTTAAAATAATAACTCACGCGATAACGTTTATTTAATATAAAAATTACGCGTTAAATGTGAAATGAAATGTCATGAATGAATTATTATGATGCAAATGATGTCAATGAAATGTAGACTAATCTTAGTCCATATGAAATGTACGTGATGTCATGATCATGAATTCGCCGCTAAACCTTCAAGGTTACGCGAATTTGAAACAAGTAAACCAAGTTTACTATAATTGTTGAAATGATGAGACATGAATTGTGTCGAGAAATGACCTGAAAGTACGGGTTGTCACATTCGCCCATCCAAAAAGGAATTCAGTCCCTGAATTCAATCGTTGTTAGGTCTAACGGTGTCGGTGAAAAGATGAGGATACTTGCGTCGCATCTGGTCTTCCCGTTCCCAAGTAAACTCAGGACCTCGTCGAGAATTCCAACGAACTTTCACAATCGGAATACGACTCTGTTTCAACTGCTTGACCTCGCGGTCCATGATTTCTACAGGTTCCTCCACAAAGTTGAGTTTATCATCAAGCTGAACTTCGTCCAATGGAATAATGAGCGATTCGTCCGAAAGACACTTCTTCAAGTTTGAAACGTGAAACGTGTTGTGCACATGACTAAGTTCTGACGGAAGATCAAGACGATAAGCTACCGGACCAACTCTGCTCAAAATCTTGAATGGTCCAATGTATCTCGGGTTCAACTTCCCACGCTTTCCAAATCGTACCACGCCCTTCCAAGGCGATACTTTCAACATAACTTTGTCACCTACTTGAAATTCCAAATCCTTGCGTCTAACATCCGCATAACTTTTCTGTCGACTCCTTGCAGTTCTGAGTCTATCACGAATTTGAACAATCTTTTCCGTGGTTTCCCGTACCATTTCTGGACCAGTAAGTTGTGCGTCTCCTACCTCGGCCCAACAAACAGGTGATCGGCACTTACGACCATAGAGTGCCTCAAATGGTGCCATCTTGATACTGGTGTGATAACTATTGTTGTACGAGAATTCTATCAATGGCAAATGGTTAGCCCAACCATTTCCAAAATCAATAACACATGCCCTCAGCATATCTTCTAACGTTTGAATTGTCCTTTCACTTTGACCGTCGGTTTGTGGGTGATATGCTGTGCTCATCTCTAATCTGGTTCCGAATGAATCTTGCAATGAATTCCAGAAGTTTGAAGTAAATCGACTATCTCTGTCGGAAATGATAGAAATTGGTGCTCCGTGCCTTGAGACTATTTCCTTGACATAAAGTCTAGTGAGTTGCTCCATGGAATAAGTCTCTCTAATTGGTATGAAATGGGCTGATTTGGTAAGGCGATCAACGATTACCCAAATAGCGTCGTAACCTCCCGATGTCTTAGGAAGTTTCGTAACAAAGTCCATTGTAATGCGTTCCCATTTCCATTGAGGAATTTCCGGTTGTTGGAGTAAACCTGAAGGCTTCTGATATTCGACTTTTACCTTAGCGCAGGTAAGGCATTTGCTAACGTACGTGGCAATCTCCGCTTTCATGTTCGGCCACCAATAAAGCTTCTTAAGATCTTGATACATCTTATCCGATCCTGGATGAATAGAATACTTTGACTTATGCGACTCATGCATAATCAATTCTCGTATTCCGCCATGCAATGGAACCCACATTCTATCCTTGAAACATAATACTCCATCTGCTCTCTTTACAAAACCATTTACGCTTTCGGGCATACCATAAAGCTTTTCACTTGGTCGATTCTCCTCTTTAAGTGCCTCGACTTGTGCTTCGTGGATTTTCGATGGTAAAGGAGAAATAATCGTCATTCCCAATGATCGAACTCTTAAAGGTTTAGGCCTCTCTTTCCGACTAAGAGCATCAGCCACAACATTGGCTTTTCCCGGGTGATACTTGATTTCACAATCATAGTCGCTGAGTAACTCCAACCAACGACGTTGCCTCATATTAAGCTCCTTCTGATCAAGAATATATTGCAAACTCTTGTGGTCGGTGAACACTGTGCACTTTGTACCGTAGAGGTAGTGTCTCCAAATCTTGAGCGCAAAAACTACGGCTCCTAACTCGAGATCATGAGTTGTGTAGTTCTTCTCATGAACCTTAAGTTGTCGAGAAGCATACGCTATCACCTTCTCGTTTTGCATTAAAACAGCCCCAAGTCCTTTATGCGAAGCGTCGCAATATACAACAAAGTTCTCAATGCCTTCGGGTAGTGCCAAAATCGGCGCACTGCAAAGCTTTTGCTTCAACAACTGAAAAGCAACTTCTTGTTTCTTTCCCCATTCATACTTCTTGTTTTTCTGTGTCAACTTGGTCAAAGGTCTCGCTATCTTCGAAAAACCTTCGATGAACCTTCGGTAATATCCTGCTAGTCCTAGAAATTGTCGAATTTCCGTAGGATTCGTTGGAGTAGCCCAATCTTTCACGGCTTCAATCTTTGCGGGATCAACTTGTAGTCCTTGACTATCAATGACATGACCAAGAAATTGCACTTTGCGATTCCAAAAATCACACTTTGAAAATTTGGCATACAACTTCTCATTCTTGAGTAGCCTTAAAATCGTCCTTAAATGCTCTTCGTGCTCTTCTTTGCTCCTGGAGTAGATCAATATGTCATCGATGAACACAATAACAAACTTGTCCAAATACGGTTTACAAACTCTATTCATGAGATCCATGAATACCGCAGGTGCATTAGTCAATCCAAACGGCATCACTTGAAACTCGTAATGACCGTAACGTGTTCTAAAAGCTGTTTTCGGAATATCCTCTTCCCGAACTCGAAGCTGATGGTAACCCGACCGAAGATCAATCTCGGAATAAATACTAGAACCTTGCAACTGATCGAACAAGTCATCAATTCTGGGGAGTGGGTAACGATTCTTCACCGTTAACTTGTTCAACTCTCTATAATCTATGCACATTCGGAAGGATCCATCCTTCTTCTTCACAAACAAGACCGGTGCTCCCCAAGGCGAGGAACTCGGCCTAATGAATCCTTTGTCTAGAAGCTCTTGTAATTGATTAGACAACTCTTGCATTTCGGATGGTGCTAGACGGTACGGTGCTCGCGCAATCGGTGCAGCTCCGGGCACTAAGTCAATATGAAATTCTACTTGGCGTGCCGGTGGAAGTCCCGGTAAATCCTCGGGAAAAACTTCAGAAAATTCACGGACAATAGGAACATCTTCAAGTCGCTTCTCCTCCGACTTTTTCTCGGTTACATGGGCTAAGAAAGCAAGACAACCTTTCTTAATGTACTTCTCCGTTTTGATACTCGATATGATACTAATTCTGGTTCCACTTCGTTCCCCACGAATAATCAAAGTTTCGCCGTTGTAGGGAAGATGAACAACTTTCTCATCACAAATGATCTTTGCACGATGCTTAGATAACCAGTCCATGCCGATGACGACGTCAAAGCTACCAAGTTCTACGGGCATGAGGTCTATGTTGAAAGGATGATTAAGAAAATTGAATGTGCAACCGCGGACAATGGTGTTGGTGTTAACTACGCTACCATTAGCTAATTCGACAATGTATGATGTATCTAAGGTGGTTGGCTTAATGTTGAGCAAAGGTGCAAATGCATTGGACACAAAACTTTTATCGGCACCCGAATCAAATAAAACTGAAGCGTAACGATTATTGAGAAGGAACGTACCCGTTATGACATTCGGGTCCTCCCTATCTTCTCCGCCTCCAATGACGTAAACCCTTCCTGGTGCCAAACCTCCTCGATTCGGATTTGCTTGATTCATTCCCTTCTTACAATCCTTCTTGTAGTGTCCAGTTTCCCCGCAACCAAAACATGTAACTTGTGGCCACTTGCAATCCCTAGTACGGTGACCAACTTTCTTACAATTCTCACACGGTTCAGGACATCGACCCGGATTGTGATGACTAAAACACTTATTACACTTCGGCAAAACCCCCGAATATCCTTTTCCTTCCTTTTGACCCGCAGCATAAACCTTAGCAACCTCTTGCCTCTTGGGCGGTTGTTGAGTAGCATTTCTACCCCTTGTGTTGTCCCACTTGCGCTTGTTGTTGTTGCTATTGTTGTTGTAGTTGCCTCGGTTATTGTTGAAACGGTTGTTGGGGTTGTTGTTGTTTCGGTTGGTGGTGGTGTACTTACCTCGCTTCACCACTTGTGCCATCAACTTCTGAGTCACTCGAATAGCTTCCTCAATTGTCTGTGGATCAAACGATGTCACATCTCCTTGAATGACCTCAGGAAGTCCTCCAATAAAAGCCTCTAGCAATTTTTCATTATCCGATACCATCGACGGGCATAACGCGGCTAATTCCTGAAATCTCCGAATGTATGAGTCAATATCATAACCAATAGTGACCAATTCATAGAACTCCGTCTCCAACTTTTTCACTTCTGCTCGAGGACAAAACTTCTTAGTCACCAATCCCTTAAATTCCTCCCACGTAAGCTTAAAAGCATTCTCCATCCCAATCGGTTGAGCGTATGAATTCCACCATGACAACGCTCCATCGAGTAATGTGCTCGTAGCAAATTTAACCTTACTATCATCCGGACAGTTACAAAGCAAAAACACCGATTCCAACTTCTCAAACCATCGAACCATGGCTGTGGCACCCTCAGTACCTCTAAACTTAGTGGGTTCACCACTCTTGAAATCCTTGTACGAACATTTCTTGACCCCAGATCCTCCGGCATTACCAGTAGCAGTAGCTAGCCTAGCGGCTTCAGCAGCAGCCGCGGCCTCAGCAGCAGCAGCCACTGTTTCCCTTTCGACTCTTAGTGCATTAGCAATGCTATCATTCACCAACTTTTGAATTGCTGCTTGGGTCATTTCCGGTGTAGCTTTCTTAGACGCCATAACTCTTCAAAATCACAAGATGAAACAATCATGAGAACTCGTAAGTAGAAACAACCATCATACAAATATATCCACAACTACAACATGCATAAAGTAAATGGAATCACAACGGAACAATAGCGAAATATCACAAATATAATCACAACACACGTGGATAATATACATGAAAATTTCGGCCTACATGGACCGATATCATAGATAATAATAACCATTCCTACATAGTAGAGTCAATACTTGATACATTTGTTTGTACAACAACCAAAATACAACAAGTTCTTTAAACTACGTCACACACCTTGTGACTAGGATAATAATGGTCAAAACTATACATGACAAAAGTCTACATAAGGCACCTCATGGTGCTCCGCCGGCCCTATCCCGAAGATCGCGAACCTGAGTAGACAAACTATCCACCAAACTCCTCAACTCATCAACCTGAACCTGCAAAGCAGCAATACTCTCCCTGTCCTCTAACTGCCTATTCTGAATACTCTGATGTGACAAATCAATAGAAACCCTGCCTAACACTAGGCCCTCGACCTCCTCCGCAATGGGCTCAATCCTATCTACCGACAGTTCCTCCAACTGTCGTGACAACCTATCAATCTGGATCTGTTGATCATCAATACGGGCTCCTAATGCCTCGGTAGAAGGCTGTCGAGCAGCTGCAGCCTTAGAGCTCTCGCCTAACTCGAACCTAACAGGTGGCTCGGGTTCTGTAGATGGTGGTGTAGGGATGTCGAAACGAGCACGCTTCTTGAGCGGTAAGTCTGAAGCAGGTAAAGGATCTCTAAGAAAATATGATGAAGATGGTGATGATGGTGGTGATGGTGCTAGTAGTGGTGCTGGTGGATCGTGAGATGGGCTAACGTGAGGAGTGGGTGCAACCTCGCCCTCCTCGAAGGGTTCGGTCTCAGTGTCGGTCATGATAGGTGGAAAGACTGGAGTAGATCCAATGGAAGATACGATCTCAGTGGAATGTGATGCAACATCATCCATGATGGGGTTAGCTGGAACATCATCCGAGCTAGAGTCCGATGATATAGTGATGGGGTGTGAATCTGAAGACATGTCTGTGACAACCGATGTGAAATAAAAGTAAATAATCTCGAATAAAGTGTAAGTGAATCCGCATGGTAAAAATGAATATGTACTATGATGAAATGATGAGATGCTATGATAATGTAGCTATAGTCTAGGGTCAATGATGCAACCTAGTTCTCTATAACTGTAGCTCTGGTACCAATCTGTCACACCCCCAATTTACCTGTTTTGCAGCGGAATGGAATTCCTGGGGATTGACTGTCATAGCACCACATCACAGTTATATTGAACGACCTAAAGTGTCGTTTTAAAAACACATCGTTGGATATTTCATAAAAATGTTCAGAGTACAACATCGGTCCCAAAAGGTTTACAAAGTTTGCGGAAATACAAAATATAATACAAATCCCAACGATGTTTTGAAATAAAGTGCCATAATGTACATAATGTAAGTCGATGCCGCGACTCAAAATGTAGGTCCCTAAACCATGTCATGATGATAATGCCTCAGTTACCTGAAAATACATTGCTAAAACGGTCAACAATAATGTTGGTGAGAAATCATAGGTTTATGTAAATGTTTTATACGACTACACAAGTATAGACCATGCATGACAATCAAGTCACGTAAAAATAATGTTACAATTGCTCTAAGCCCATGACCCCGAAACTAGACTGTTCAATAATGTATGCCCCTGCAGAGTGTTTGCCAGACAACTCCGTAATGTTATCAAATGAAATGCATCCGTTTGCCTGGTTGGGATTCACCAACCCGGATGGAGGCGTCACCCTCGATAGATCTATCCACTCATCCTCGCTTCAAAGATTAACGGTTCATGTTCAAGTAATGGGGACTTCAATTGGCAAATGCGGTAACTTAAGCAATGTAAATGAATTTAACATACTTGGTATCGTACAAAAAAATGTAGTGCAATGTATTCTCCCCCGTGGGTTTGAAAATAATCGAAAGCATGTAAAACGGGGCTATGAAAACTCACTTGGTAAACTGGAATAATGGCAAAAGTGAGTACACTGAGGTATAATGTGATGCGTTAACCGGGACCTATTATCAATGATATGATATGTCATGAGTTGCAATGTAATGTTATGCATGCATTCCGTATGTTATTTATACCATTTACGAGTTTTGAAAATATTACACATCGTCGAAAAATACTCTTTTGACGTCTTGACCAATCAAAAATCACTTTACATGTTTTTACGTCAAAATGTCATCCTACAATGGTTTTATAATGATTTTTAGAGAAATTACTACTTTTCGTCGCAAAACAATGTCGTCGGAATTTTTATGAAATTAACAAAAATGGCTTTGGAAAACTAGTCGTAAAACAGTGTACGTCGATCGTTAGAGAACGAACTCGACTGTTTTGGAAAGTTTGTATCGATATCTAGAAGTTTCAGTTCAGGAGTTTTCGTCCAAAAGGTCTCGAACATAAAGATAATAAGGGTTAAAGATAGTGATTTTGGCTAATTGTGTGCAGAAAATTAGTTACGGCAAGTTTATGAAAAAGTGCATATCTTTGTCGTTTCAAATCCGTTTTCTACGTATAATACGTCCTTAGCTTCGTATCAAAGTATACTAATATATTTTTGACAAGTCGAAATAATTTGTGAAGCTTAAGGCTCATTTTTGACTCGGACAAAATAAATATAGTATGCTGAAATTTCTGAAAATAATATATTTCGTCGTCAAACTTGTAAAATCCATAACTTTCTCGTTATAACTCCGTTTTATTCCGTTCAAGCGGCCACGGATTCGTTTTAAAGTATATTTTCTAAATATCATGGCCAAAAGTCGTGCCTACTGTCGGATTTTCCAGAAAATCAAAACAAGGACAGAACACAATATATACTTATCGAAAATAGTTTTTCTCGGACAAAACCTATTCTAATCCCTTCAAATCAACTCCAAAACTAATCTAATCCTACCATACACCTTCTTAGGGTGTCATGGGTTCCTAATCACCATCAAGACCAACCAATACCAAGGGGATAATTATAGGATGACCAAATATATATATATACTCTAAAATCATGTAAAAATGGTATAAATCACATATGTCTTGCATGTTGCTCCAAAAATGAAAAGATGAATATGAAAATGAAAAGGAAACATAAAAATGATAAAATCATGCTTACAAGTGATTATGATGAGGTGAAAGTAACAAGGATTATCCTAAATACTCTTGGTTTTTATTTCAAAACCATATAAAGAGTATACACTAGATTGTATTATAACTTGAGCTTGATAAAAAAAATGGTGATCCCTTGTACACCTAGATGAGAACCGGTTTTGAAGAAGAGGAAGACAAGAGAGAAAGTTTGCTAACTCTTGGTGAAATATGAGATGCAATGTATGAGTAGATTGAAAGTGTAAGACTTTTAGTAGTGTAACTTCTAAACAAATCAAGAAAAACCATACCATAATTAATGCCAACCCTCCCCTTGGTCGGCCAAGGGGGGAGGGATTTGGTAAAAATTATTTTTTTTTTTTTTTACTTATGTACTTGTGTATATATTGTGTAATATTTAGTAAAATGTATAAGTAAAAAGGTGTAGTTAAATGTATAAGTAATGATAAATGGAGATTTTTGGTACAAGTAAGTTTTTAATAAGTCAAATTAGAATGTAATGAGATGATAAAAATTGTAAAAATACTTTCCTTGTGAAATTTGAGTGATAAAATAATTACCGTATAATTTTTAAGAAAAGCGACGTAATAATTAAACTTTAACGATTAATATACCAAATAAATTTGAAACACTAGGAAAACTAAAAATATAGTTTTTATAAACTAAATGTAAGTTTAAAAATACATCGGGATCATTTTTGAAAGTAACGGATTAAATATTTAAAATAATAACTCACGCGATAACGTTTATTTAATATAAAAATTACGCGTTAAATGTGAAATGAAATGTCATGAATGAATTATTATGATGCAAATGATGTCAATGAAATGTAGACTAATCTTAGTCCATATGAAATGTACGTGATGTCATGATCATGAATTCGCCGCTAAACCTTCAAGGTTACGCGAATTTGAAACAAGTAAACCAAGTTTACTATAATTGTTGAAATGATGAGACATGAATTGTGTCGAGAAATGACCTGAAAGTACGGGTTGTCACAGGGGGGGCGGCGCTGGCCATAATAAACCACGGGGACCAATGTCGTAATTTCTATTAACTTTCCCGAAACACCACTTTACGGCTCGTAAATTTTATTAGTCGTGTCCGATAATTTTTATAATTTGCACCATCGTTCTTAATTATATTTTTCTGTTAAATTCGATTATAAACACGTCCATTTCCGCTTAACGAGTTCAACTTTACTATTTCTCACGTTTTTAGGTTTTTATTGTGCCGACTCGAGTAGTGCCTAACATAACGTATCATCATTCATATCATAACTCATTCAATAACATAATCATTCACAAAATCAAATTAATGATACCAAATCAAAACATCATAATTCCAAAATAGTTTCTAAAGGTCTTTTACTCATTATAACTAGCGTAATACGGTGCTTAAAAGGGCTCCCTAATTTGCCGGTTGTCACACAATTAGGGGGGTTTCAACCAAAACAACAGATTAAACGATTACAGACGTGGGTTATGGCTAATATAAATCATTAATACACATACCTTGAACAATTGATAAACAATGGCAGGGAAATTGCTTAAGAATCGGGCATTTGGATGTGAAATGAGAGTATCAGGTGTTTTGTGTGTTTTTAGTTATAATTTTGTTTTTCACTTATACATGTAAGTCAATGTAAACCAAAATAGTCAAACATCAATAAACCTGTAAATCCACATTCGTAAACCAAAAAATAAATTAATTATGCCAACATTTATAATCGTAACTGGTTAAACAAGTCACAAGTTAGAAAACTACCTATATCGCTCCAAATTTGATTGTATATTGCAAGCAATGGGACATTTGTGACACTATTACCTACGTTGGTACTTAAAAGGTATAAAATATATGTTTAAAAGGTATTGCAAGCAATGGGACATTTGTGACTCTATTACCTATATCGCGTTATTTGCATATTTATGCATGTCATTTGGTTGTGTTATGAACGTTTTACGCTAAAAAGGTATAAAAGATGTGTTTAGGTTCAGGTACAACTAAATCAAGGAAAACAACAAGAAAGACAAAGAAAGAAGATAAATCAAGAGAAGATACGAGAATGAAGTTTTTCGTATAAAATATAATGATTTGAGTTGTGATTATTTCCAAGAGAGTGCTATGATTATGAAGTTATTCAATGATTGAAATATTTGGGATTAAGAACCAAGAAAAGATTGTTAAAGATGGAGAAAAATAGCCAAAGCAAGGTTGGAACCAAACATGCCAACCCAAGGTTCAAGATCCCAACCAAAGGTTGAACTAGAAACCTAACCTAGTGGCTCAAAACGCCAACCTTGGGTTGAGCAGGAATCCTAGCCACCCGGTTGGAGCCTTCAGCAGTAGAAAGTTGCATTAAACTTGTTTTAGTCACCATTAATCACTTAAGTCCGATCATTTGCCCAAATTTATGATTAGAGGCTCTTTGTAACAGCATTTTAGGGATGATTCAAGCTTAAATAGCACCATATTTCACACAACTATTCCTAGAATCAAGCCTTACACCCTAAGGACTTGATCATCCTTTCTACTAACCCAAAAGAGCTCTAAATCTCTGCCATTTTCAAGGAAGAACCAAGAAGGAAGATAGGAAGAATTGGTGATACTAATTAGAAGAGGCTAAAGGTTCATTGTTCAATTGGAGGCTCTAAGAAGTGCTGTAACTCCTTACATTTTCTTACTCAATTGTAGTCCACGTTTGGGTAACCTTTTCTACTAAGTTTATTATGTTGAACGATATGTTGATATGAAAAGTTACTTGTGTTAATGAAACTTGTTATGGAATAATTTTGTGATACTTGTTTGGAAATGTTGTAGACTTTTGTGTGAATGTTGGATGATTAGTTTGGTTAGAAAAAATGGTTAGAAAGGATTTCTAATATGGTCTAATTCCGAGAACATGGTACACAAATGGATTGGTACTTGATAATTGACAACTATCAAGTGGTCAAGTTTTAAATGAACCGGGGGGTATTTAGTCACGAGTATGGGCCGAAAGGACTCATAGGAACTAATAAAACTAATCACCTTTTTAAAATAACCGGGGAGGAGGGTGGTATTTAATCCTGGTAATTATCTCATTCCATTGAAGGTGAATGGAAAAAAATTACTAAATGCATTGGCGGATACGGGGGCAAGTGTGAGTATTATGCCCTATGGACTTTACAAGATTTTGGAGCTAGGAAGAGCTATCCCATCCAATGATACCTTGAAGATGGCAGACAACACCATAGCTAGAGCTTATGTAAAAGTTAAGAATGTAAGGCTACAAGTGGGGTTCCAAACTTACTTGTGTGATTTCTTAATTTTACACATTCCCATTGATAGGGAAATGCCTATGTTGGTTGGTCGTCCTTTCTTGCGTACTTGTGAAGCAATAATTGATAATGGGATAGATATTATGGAGATTGATGATGGGGTCATTAAAAAGGTTTATCATGCTAAGAAGAGAGGTAAGATTGTGGCTGGAGAGGATTCGGATGAAGAGGATTGGTTGGACATGTTTGACATTGGCCATGATAGTGAAGCGAATCCTAAATATGGATTAACTGCACCATCTTTTGATCATATCAAATATGACATGGAGAGAGCCTTGGCTATGGAGCATTATTTCAATCCTTTCAAGAACATTATTATATACAAGAAAATAGTTGAATTCTTGGGTTCTTTGCCTATTCAACTTAAGCATATCGAATGGACATCAGAAGGATATAGCAAGTACCAAAATTTTAAGGGAGACAAGGTTTTGCACACGAAGATAGAAATTAAGAGTCCAAGTGGTCGTCGTTTCACCCATGGATCCAAAACAAGGGAAAGCGATTGACAATTATCCATAAATTTCAATTCAGAAAACATTCTTCGTTTCGGGAACTTCTTCGATTAAGACAACGTTGGAAGAAGGGAATAATAAGCTTATTATTAAGCTTAAGCTCATTTTGTCTATGATGAGCCTTTGATTATGATTTGCAACTAGGATTTTAAATTCCGTACTCTTTTATTTTTCTTGTTATATTTGGTGTGTTTAATAAGCTTTTTAGCTTCTATCTTATTTCAAGTAATTTGATTTGGTGATTTTCATTTACTTTGTTTTGTTTTGCTTAAGTATATTGAATTGAATTGAAATATTTGTGAATTTTAGGAATTATGAATTTATCATAACTTAGAATGAGTAGTCGTTTTTGAGTTAAATCGGTTTTCATTAAGATTTTGATCCAACCCACGATTGAGGCAACCAACCTGCGGTTGAAAAACCGAACCCACCGGTTGAGAGTTCATTTGCACCAAAAAGAAAGAAAAGAAAAAAACCCACAAGCCAAACACTCTCAATTTCATTCAAGTGATTTGGGAAAAGAGAAGATTATCATTTGAATTTTGTTTATAATCATTCCATGGCACCTAAGAGAGTGAGTAACACCATCTAATTGCTCAAATTTTTTTTAATTCGAAATTTGATTTCTAGGGTTTTGATTATGCTAAATTTTTATTCTTTGAATTAAGTGATTATCTTTGGTGGGATTACTTGCTCATTGTTAGGAGGTTTGATTGCAAGTGAATTGGGACGAATTGATTAAGTATTGAATGCGAATTTGAGCTTTTTAGGATGAGGTTGTATGAAGGACGAATTTGGTGTTCTTGATTCATTATTGATTGAATTCATTGTGGTATATCGTTATGATATAGTGTTAATTTGCTATTTGATTAATTGTATGGACCACTACTTTGTGTAATATTGAATTGGTAGAAGATGTTTTAGATAAGAGGTTATAGAGGATTTAGAAGATAGAATAAGCCACTATTAAGCTAATAGGAAGAAGGAATTTGCAAGGAAGATATTTAGGTTAAGTGAAACATTTGTTTTTGAAAAAATGTAGCAGCAACCCGCGACTGGAAGTCCAACCGGGGCGGCTGAGACCGGACTGAGTAAGCCAACTACAGCTGAGATATCCAACCGTGTGGCTGGACTGGTCTTTTTAGCTGAACCGGCCGGCTGGGTTTCCCAACCATGCGGTTCAGTGGTCCAGGACAAAAAAAATCTTTCGTGCAAGCTTATTCCTTTGGTTCCCATATTTCTTTTGTGGTATTTATTATTGTCTTTGCAGAAACAATTGAGACTAGAACAATCAAGAGGCGAATCGTCAGAAGAAGAAGCAAGTTCTATAGAGGAATAGAATCCACTCATTGCGATGTATGCTAGTCAAGGAGGAAGTAAGAAGAAAGATATTAGTCCCTTTCCGGTGACGAGTGAACACTTAAGGTGGGGAAAATTGAGCAAGGAGGCTAAGGCATGTTTTAATAGTCGGTTGGCGAAGTTACAAAGGAAAGATTTTGCTGTTCCAAAACTCATTGATTGGAAATTGTTTCAAAAATACAAGATTGACGAGGCACTTGAAGATTATCTTAACTCAAGCACTGAAAATCGTGAAGGGGTTTTTGAGTATTTTTCTTTGAAGTATTCTTTGATGGTTAAAGAGGAACATATTTACAAGGAATGGTGTTTGGAGCTCTTTTCAACTATTTATTTCAACCAAGATGTAGAAATGGAAGACATTTTGAAGGAGAAATGTGATTGGATTCGTTTGTGTGGGAAAGACCATGTGATGACACTACCAGATTTTGCGGTATTGCTTGGTTTGTATGATGAGGATGATATATTTGATGACCGTTTTGTTGATCATTTTGATCAGTTGGAGAGAGAGAGTACCTGAAGTATGTTGGAGGCCAATGTAGAATCTGATGGGGGACCCAAATAGCACTAGGCCGAAGGTGGCGGAAATTCATCTTCCAATGGCAAAGCTTTTGCATAAGATACTAGTGAACACTTTTGTGCACCGTGGTAATTGTCAAGACAAGGTTCAT
Organism: Chrysanthemum makinoi; assembly: GCA_910596185.1. Taxonomy (NCBI): domain Eukaryota; kingdom Viridiplantae; phylum Streptophyta; class Magnoliopsida; order Asterales; family Asteraceae; genus Chrysanthemum; species Chrysanthemum makinoi. The sequence continues at coordinate 64,105,940 of OU343221.1, forward strand.
AGGCCAGATTTGTGGTTGATTGAGACAATAACAAGTAAGTTTAATGATGAGAACCTAGATTTTAACTTGAATGTGACATGGACATTGGATAATTATCTATCCAAGAAGGAAGCTCTTATCACGAAGATCGGGTATATTAATGGGGGTCATTATGTGTCAAAGATTGGTAGAAGTTTGGGATACAATACACCTGGAGAGATGAGCAAAATTTTGATGGTTTGGATTTGTGAAGTGCTTGATAGAAAGAGTATTACGGGGTTTCTTGATCATGACAAGATGAGGTTAGTAGATAGGATTTCAGATGCAGTTCGTAATCCACCACCACCACTAAAGCAACTGGGAGAGCAATCGGGGCTTGAATCAAATTGGGGAGAGTGACATGCAAATTTTCTACAAGAGGAAAAAAGAGAGGTTTGGAGAGATTCGTTATTGATGAGGGTAGGACACCAAATGGATTATAGTGCACCGATTCTCACACATCTTGGACAACAAGTGTTCCACCTTACTCTTTCCCGGTGAATCTTCTTAGCGGGATGACGAAGAAGATCGTGGTTCACATGGATAAGTAGATAAAAGGGGTGTGACGGTCATAACGGGGAAGCTACATTGTTGTGCACGTATGACGACTAAGATTGATGGGAAAAAGCTAACCTTGCCAACATGTGACCCTTTGTCAATAATGCAACGGAGGATGCCGGTTTAGTATAAATCGATTAAAGAAGGAAGCTAGCGTGTGGTGGTGTTTTGAAGATTAAATAGTGATTAGGGAAACATGGAACACAACCTACTTTATGAGCGCTAATTTATGTGAGAAGGTGGATTGGACGATTCATTTTTGTGAGCTGGCGATCATGATGTCCAGAGGAACAACCAAAGCTTGGCCTACCTGTGACCCCTATCTCGAGGTATGTAATGGGGGGATGTTCCCAAAACAATGTTGGCTCTAATACAATGAATGGGCATGCTTTAATGAAGGAAAAAGAAGGCAAGTAGGCTACCATGGGATATCATTTGAGAATTTGGTTAAGGTAAAATTTGGAAAAGTGAAATTAAATAAGCAAGCCGAAGCTCAATTTCGTTATGAATGGGTCAAGGCTAATTTTTTGCGAGATAATCGATATAGTATGACTCCTTTCATACCTCCAACTGTTTGGGACCAACCTTTCACCGGTCGGAGGGCAAATGAGGACGGGTATGTCCAAAGGCCTCCATAAAGCCTCGTGGCTTTGAGTCTAACTTAAAGACTCGTTAATAAACAAAAGCGCTCTTTCGGGAGACAACCCGGATTATCCCTTTCCTTTCTGTTTTATTAGTATGGTTTGGTTTTGTGCATTTGTTTCAACCTTTTTTCATGAAATGGAGTTGGAAGAATGGCGTTTAGGCTCACTTGGATTCCATGTCGTTAAGCCATTTACGGCGTAACTTATCTCATTGGTTACGCTGTAACCTTTCTTTAGTGTCATCTTACTCCAGGTTTAAACCATTTACGGCGTAACCTATCTATATTATTACGCCGTAACCTTTCTTTTGAATAGAAGACTTTCGGGTTCAAACCAATTACGGCGTAACTCATTTATTTGATTTGAGTTACGCCGTAACTTATCCTGCAGCTTAAATTTTATTTTAAACATTTACGAAATAACCTTGTATTAGTTCTAAATGAACTTTGTGGGTATGTTCGCTGTAAGCCCTCACGAGACTTCACTCGTCCACTTAGGACACCAAGTAGTTTAAAAGGCTTGTTGCATACGCTAAATTCAACCGTGATTTCTACGAAAGTGAGTTAGGTTTTATTTTTCTTTTGATTTTCCTTTCTATTTTTAGAATTATGTTTTTCGGTAGTTTGTGATTTCAGGGATTGAAGTTTGCTCAAGGATACAAAACGAAGGTACGATTCTTCAATGTGGGCCTTCTTTCATTTTATGGAGCAAATTTCAGGGAAGTCCTCACTCTAATTCTACTTTCTCTTCACCTATATTTCATGTTTAGTAAAAAAATGACTTTTTACATTTCAAGTGGGGGGGACTGGAGTAGAATTATTACTTAAACTTATTTACCCTCGTTTTTCTAGTTTATTTTGAAAAATTATGCCATTTTTTAAAATTTTGACATGTTTTTCTTAACCTAACTAGATTAGACCTTAGCCGAGCACACTATAACCCTTGAATTCTATGGTGAGATTTAGCCTATCCGTTTCCACTTATTTACCCCAAATCCACCAAATTATGAGTGTGCCGGTAGTATGTAAACTTTAGAACTTGGCCTTTGCATCATTTCGAGACCATAGACGAGGTGTGTCGAGTTAGCTTGATACATATGGAATAATCAATTCGAGAAGGCAATATTTTAGGATTATCACCCAAATAGCCTATATATGTGTGTTTATCGATTAGTCTCCTCGACTATTCGACCCCCATGTTTAACCCTTTAGTGCAAGATACCCCTAGATACACCCTTCCAATCCATGCTTTTCATTTCATACCCTTAGCATGATTGTTTCGTTACACCTTTTCGCCTTAGCCTACCGTGTAGTCTTAGCTTATGGTCGGGAAGTCACCGGTTTCCTAAGTCCGAGGTTTGAGTAGAGAGGTTCAAAAATCACCCCTTCGTCAAAGACATACATTTGAATATCATTAAAGACCCCCCCCCCCAATATTCTCCATATTTGTTCATCTCAAGTGGGGGATGTTTAATCTTTTTATTGTAATAGTTATGATTCCTTAAAAAAAAAATTGTTTATTAGTTTATGTTATAAAAGTGCAATGTTATAAGCACTATGTTATGAGCTTATTAGATATTAGCATCGAGGAGGCCACCTCGGTCACATTTGAAGATTTGAGTTGGTGACGTGATTACATCAACATTTTGAAGAACAGGTAATGTGCTCATCACGACGTTCGCTAATGGCACATTCACTTGATACATCATGATCCGGTTTCTTCATCTTAAAGCTTAAATTTTGGATGGACGGTGAGTGGTGACAACTTGGTTATAGGTTAAGACTATTTGTTTGTTAATTTTCATTTTACACCATTTTATTTGTTTCTCATGTCTTATCCTACCCTTTAGTCATGAAGCGAGCAATCATTAGTGTCTTGGCCATGGATTTGGTCATGTATCAGTGGTTTTGTCCACTTTGTCGTGGCACGTTAGTAATGACAATTCACCCTTAACCTTATTATGTGTTCACCCATATTCCCTTCGAGATTGTTTAGGCCTTAACTAAAGTGGTGGAGATTTGTGTAACCGCCAAGCTTATGATAGAATATGTGCTATGACCGTGCATTGAGTGATCACCCCAAAATTGACACTTAGATTAGAGAGAGTATGAGTGTTTGTTCCCATTTCATGAGGTGTTCGGCTTTGATTTATTCTAGCATAAGGAATTTTTAATCTCATATCTTCCAGGTAACTTGGGGGATATCTTTTAAGAAATCATTCTAATAAGGTCTACTTACGGGCAAGTAGAGTTCAAGTGGGGGGATATTTGATAACATCAAATAATCCTGATTTTTAAGTGTCAATTTCCCCCGATTATGCTCATATTTTATATTGTTTATATGGATATATGCTCTTATTTCTTTATATTTTGTTTCTAGATTATATATGAGCGTAGGAGATAAAGAGACGCGGTTTTGGAGATGCACTTTGATGATTTATACCTTAATATGCTCACATGGAAGAAGCACACCCTCATTTACGTCGTAGCTATGAATTCAAATATGAAGACCAAGTCAACACCAGTTACAGCGTAACTATCTACTCAAGTTACGTCGTAACCATATAGGTTCTGATAAATTTTGCGCCTCCATCAGTTACGCCGTAACCCCCAACATTAGTTACGGCGTAACTAGCACTACGAATGTCTTGTTGGGATCTTTGAAGATTACGGCGTAGCCACTTGTTGAGTTTGTGACGGAGCTGAAGGGATTACGGTGTAACCATGCTTAAGGTTATGCCGTAACCATCACTACGAGAATGGATAAAGGAGTATATTTAAGTTATGGCGTAACCACATTATTAGGTTACGCCGTAACAGGATCGGGCCTATAAATACAAGCCCTAAATTCTGCATTTGAAATCATTCACACAACACCAAAAGTCAGAGAACGTGAAGGGGTTCCACAAGCCCGATCTTACACAGCATACGGACCCATTTCCAAGGGAGAAGTCACAACATATCATCGATAAGCTTTAGCGATTCCTATTTCATTTACATTTCGATTCATGTCTTCATTTACCATGTTAAACATTGAATTGAGTGTTCATTTTAATTTGATCGGCTAGGCACCTTTGGTGCTAGCTAGTTATGATTCCTTAATTGTTTTGTTTATATTTTTGCACTTCTATTATTGCTTCTAGTGTATGCATGCATAGTTCGTTGGTAGCCACCCTTGCTTTGGTATTTTTTAAGCCTGGTTGTACTTGCTTGTTTAGGAGAATTGACCAAATGACCCTAGGGAAGTAGATTGTGAGGGTTAATAAGAATTGAACAAAGGACTATCAATCCCTCGCGTGCGAATTGACCAAAGGATCACCTTCCGGAGGGCGGAACTTAAGAAGTTAGAGATGTGTATCTAAGATGCTAGCGTCCGGGGCACACATTGTTTCGAATCTTGCATGTAGGGCACTTAATGACTTAAAATAGATTACCGAGGAGTCAATCCGAAGGGTAATACCTTTGATATCGGGTATGGATCTATGAGTAATAGGCTAGACGAATTGACCAAAGGAGTCTAGTGAATTTAAACCTCACTTGAAGCGATAGGAAGTATTAATTAGAAAACATAGACATAACATGATAGGATGAATAATTAGGTTAGCTCACTTTCTTTCTACTGTTTACAACCTCGTTTAATTTTCGCATTTCATTTCTTGCTTATTAGTTTAATTAATATCATGATCTTTTAAAAACCGTGACACTAGACTTAAATAGGATCCAAAACTACATAGCTCTTGGGAACGAGCTTTACCACATTCAATACTATGCACGACCGGGTTCACTGCTCGTTAGTGCAATAGGTAGACCTTAGGTAGACGAGACTTTAGAAATTTAAATCCTGATCGGAAATCCTTCATCACATCACATGTGATTTTTTCATGCAAGTTTTAACAACGAAAAGAAAAGAAAAAAGAAGGAAAAAAGTGAAAAGAACAACAAAAAAAGTTTGTCGAAATTATATCAAAGTGTCCGCCTAATGAAAGATAATAAAATGTTCGGTGTGATGGTGTTATTTTTTTTTGTTTAACGATTAACAATTTAAAATATATTTATTTATTTTTTTCAAAAAAAGTGATAAAAAGTGAGTTTGCTATTTAGTCAAATAAATGAGTAGCTAGTATTAATCACTTGATATGCAAGATATTTTTAATATGTAAACGGTCTCTCATTTACAAACAAACCTTTAAGCATCGTAGTAAGATTGTGTAACTATTAAAAAAACCGTATGTTTTTGTATTTGAGTAATTTTATAATCCATGAGGCTGGATGTAGTGGTAACGAACATCATCGCCGTCAACTTACCACTACATCTTTTCAACACAATCAACATAGTGCAATAAAACAATAAAATTTACTATCCAAACAAACAACACACATACAACTTTCTTTTCTTTCTTCCAAAACTGAGTCTTTGGAAAGACAGACTTTTCCTCTTTTATGACAACAGTCGCGTCAAATAAGAGTCTGCGTATTAACACATACGCGTTTATGAGAGACAAGGACGCGTGCGTTGTCCCTTACTAGACCCAACCTTACGCTACAAACCACTTTTCGATCATAGCGCTTTGAAGGTACTTAATGTCATGTAAAAGATGACTCTTAACCAAGGCTGTCAAGATCGCGTGTAAACTCGTAGGATCGTACGAGTTTACGTGTTTACTAGCTAAAACCGTGTAGGATCGTGGTAGGATCGCATATGTGGTAGGATCGTAAGATCGTGGGATCGCATGTAAGATCGTAGGATCGTCACGCGATCCGAGTTCACCTTTTTTTTTTTTTTTTTTTTTTTTTTTTTTTTTACTTTTTCTATCTTGTACGTCCATTTCACTTGCTTAGGCCAAAAAACAAACATGTGTTTTACTAATGTCTAATAAGTAAACCACTGTTGTTTCATTTTCTAAATAGATTATAGTTTATACCTAGTTTTCTACTTTTCTAAATAGATTATAGTCTAAAAGTGTTCAATAATTCAATATTCTTTACTTCATTGTGATTAAACTAATCGAAGGGTATGTTTTGGAATGCCACTAATGAAGTGTTTGTTTCCTTGAAATCATGTAGATGGCTCGTATGTTTTGAGGCTAAATCGTTAATTTAACGATTGAAACTTTATTTTTATTTTTATTTTTATTATTACTTTGGTGTTTGAAATTTGAACTTTGTCATTTTCAAGAGGATATTATATAAATTTATCTTTGACGTTGAGTAGAAATGTAAAACAGTTTGACTCGTTTATCATTTGTTTACAAACTATGACAATTTGGTAGGATCGTAGGATCGCGATCCGATCCTACGATCTCGATCTTGCAAAGAAAAAAAGATCCCACACGGGATCGCGATCTTGACAGCCTTGCTCTTAACTAAACAAGATTTACTAAATTTGTTAAACCCTTTTTACTTGGAAAACTTATAGTCACTTTATACGGTTATTCTATTTCATTAGACTTTGTGAATTCTTGGTGGCATGCTTGCATCCGCAAGTATTGCCAAGTTGTTCATAAACAAGGACATCTGATCAAACTTCTTTCTAAAATGACTTTTTTAAGTCACGTGACTGACTTTCGTAATAACATGATTTTTAAAGAAATTATAAAATAGTTCGTTAATATATGAGTGTATCATTGGTAGCATGGTTGTCAGGATCCCGATCCTGATATTAGGATCTTACGATTTTACGATACTGTAAAGCAAAAACGATCCGGATCTTACATAGGATCTTTGCAAGCTTAAGATCTTATAGGATCCCGATCTTGACCATACGATCTTACGATCTAATCCGATCCGGTCTTACTCTTCTCGGATTACAAACTAAAAAACTACAAATTTATGAGTTGTTTGTTTGTAGAATTCAAAAAACAACATGTTAATCTTTTTAAACATTTTATAATCATAATTTATGACAACATTTAAATGAAACATTCATAGTATTTTGTGGTTATAATGTATTAGAATTTGTATATTTGTATAAAATTACATAAACTATTAAGAAATAACATTAGAGTAGGATCTTAAGATCCCGATCCGATCTTGCAAAGACAAAAACGATCCTGGATAGGATCCCGATCTTGACAACCTTGATTGGTAGTATATACATAGAACGCAATCGATCTTATATTCTGATGGACAACTAGGTTTATAAAATAGCCAATTTGGCTGTAATTTTGAATCGTTTCTCATGATAAAAAAAATTCTAAAATGTGGATACTTTTTTTTTTGTCTATTTAATCTTTCTCGATATATTGTATTATTATTCATTAATTTTAGAGTGTATAAGGAGACACATCACTAATGGAAGGGGTGTGTCAGTTTGTGCGTTAGTTTGAGAAGTGGTTGACAAACCGAAGAGTCCGTTGGCACGGGTACAATGGTAAATTTTTTATCCTTTAAATAGATTAGATGTATACCCGTGCAAACCGACGTGTATAGCGGAAACTAATTATAATTGCAAAATCGTGCATTTAGTTCAACCTTTGATGTAAAGCGTGAGTTTTTTTAAACACAAAACATGTGTTTTTTTAAATTAATATAGTCTGTGTTCTTGAAAAGTTATCCATTTTAAAATTGATCAAGTTTAAATGTGTTAAAAGATATTTAAAAGTAACTTTGGCAAACCATGCTAATTTAATTTTTTTAAATTCAAAATTTTAAAAGTAAAAAATTAATCTTTATAGGTAGTATAAGTAGTAAAGATAATTGTTTAACATTTGCTATATATGGTATTTAAAGTTAGAAATATAAAAAAGTTAATTTTTCAATCCTTTAAAAAAAACAAACATGAAAAGAATGGTCTATAAAAAAATGAGCTTGCATGACAAGAAACAGAAAAAGGAACACCGAAGAGAAGAAACATTGGGTCGTGAGCAATTAATTACGGCGGCAGGTAAGTTGGACCGGGTCCAACTTAAAAAAAGAAAGATTCGTTTGACTTTGTTGGATCGGACACCGACCTAACACTGCTGGATTTCAGGTTTTCCACCTGTGCAACTGACTGAACCCACCACATTTTCAACGCGCTTTCCCCACTTGTTTTCGTTAAACATACCGATGAAGTAATGCTTCTAGTTGGGCCCAAAGAAATAAGCACTTAATTTTCTTTTTAGTTTTACATTTTAATGAAACATAAGATGTGGAATACTGCAATTATCTAAGAATGTGACGATTTTGGATTTTGGATGTGTTTGGCGTGGAGTATTTAGCAGCATTTAAGAGCGGAGTGATGACTGGTGAGCCTTTAGTATTGTTGGTTTTTATGATCGTTTGTCAAACAGCAAATAGTTTTATTTATTTATTCTAAATGCTTATTTTTTAATGTTTCATGAAGTAGCATTTAGAAACTTTTTTTTAACGACATTTTTTATAACATACACAACCTATCTCACAAATTATATCTTACATGTCTCCAATGAGACTTGAAACCACAACCTCTAGTTTGATGGGTAACTCACATACCGCTAGGCCAAAAAGCCTATGGTGTAGCATTTAGAAACGTTAAGCATTTAAGAGTTGTTTTATACATTTACAACTACTTTACCAAATACTTTTTTTAGCAAAAGACTGCTACTAGAGGTGGCAATCACAACCCATTTAGAGAAAAATGGGTAGCTATGGGTCAAAAATAACTACTTATGGGTTGGATTGGGTTACCCCATTTGCAAAGAACATGTCAAATGGGTCAACATATGGACTTATGTTAATCAACAAATGGGTCGAATGGGTCAACAAATGGGTCGAATGGGTCACTTAAGGGTCAGATGATAACTCAACCATCATTAGATGTCGTGTTTTTTATGTTTTTTTTTTGTTTTTATACGTTTTTATATTTTTTTCCGCCAGTTTTAACATTTTCATCCGTTTTTGCGCGTTTTCGGCATTTTTTTTACGTTTTCGTTATTTTTTAACGTTTACGTCCTAATTTTAAGTTTTCATCCGTTTTTTTACGTTTTCGTCCGTTTTTTTACGTTTTCATCCGTTTTTGCGCGTTTTCGTCCGTTTTTGCGCGTTTCGTCTGTTTTATTACGTTTTCGTCTGTTTTTTTACGTTTTTGTCCGTTTTTTTATGTTTTAATCCGTTTTGCGCCTTTTCGTCCGTATTTTTACGTTTTCGGCCGTTTTTTTTTATGTTTTCGTCTTTTTTTACGTTTTCGACCCTTTTTTTACGTTTTCGTTCATTTTTTTACGTTTTCGTCAGTTTTTTACGTTTTCATCCGTTTTTTTACGTTTTCGGCCGTCTTTTTACGTTTTCGTCCGTTTTTGCGCGTTTTCGTCCGTTTTTGCGATTTTCGTCCCTTTTTTTACGTTTTCGTTCATTTTTTTTACATTTTCGTCCGTTTTTGGGGGGTTTTCGTCTGTTTTTGCGTGTTTATGTCGGTTTTTGCCCGTTTTCGTCAGTTTTTTTAAGTTTTTGTCCGTTTTTGCGCGTTTTCATCCGTTTTTGCCCGTTTTCGTCTGTTTTTTCATGTTTTCGTCCGTTTTTTACGTTTTCATCCGTTTTTGCGAGTTTTCATCCATTTTTTTACGTTTTCGTATGATTTTTTTACGTTTTCGTCAATTTTTTTACGTTTTCAACCGTTTTTGCGCGTTTTCGTTTATCTTTTTACGTTTTTGTCAATTTTTTTACATTTTCGTCCGTTTTTTTACGCTTTCATCGGTTTTTGCGCGTTTTTGTCCGTTTTTTTACGTTTTCGTCCGTTTTTTAGGTTTTCATCTGTTTTTACGCGTTTTCGTCCTTTTTTTACGTTTTCGTCCGTTTTTTTACACTTACATCTGTTTTTGCGTGTTTCCTTCCGTTTTTTACGTTTTCATCCGTTTTTTTACGTTTTCGTCCCTTATTTATGTTTTCGTCCGTTTTTTTACGTTTTTATCTATTTTTGCGCGTTTTCGTCTGTTTTTTTACGTTTTCGTCCGGTTTTTTACTTTTGCTTCTATTTCCACCCCTTTTTTACGGTTATGTCTATTTTTTTACGTTTTCATCTGTTTTTTACGTTTTCGTCCATTTACTTATTTAAAACGTATGAACTTGTAAAAAAGCAAACAAAAAGTTAAAAAAATGGCCGAAAACGCAAAAATACGCACGAAAACGCACAAAAAAGGATGAAAACGTGCAAAAACAGACGAAAACGAAAAAAACAGATGAAAACGTAAAAGGATGACCGAAAACGTAGAAATACGCACGAAAACGCGCAAAAACGGATGAAAACGTTCAAAAACGGACGCGAAAACGGGAAAAATACGGACAAAAACGAAAAAAAACGGATAAAAACGTAAAAAAATGGCAAAAAACGGATGAACACGCGAAAAAACGGATGAAAAAAGTAAAAATACGGACGAAAACGTAAAAAAACAGAAGAAAACACGCAAAAACGGATGAAAACGTAAAAAACAGACGAAAACGCGCAAAAACAGATGAAAACGTAAAAAAACAGAAGAAAACGTAAAAAACGGACGAAAACGGATGAAAACGTAAAAAAACGGACGAAAACGCGCAAAAAGAGATGAAAACGTAAAAAAAGGGATGAAAACGCCCAAAAACAGATGAAAACGTAAAAAAATGGACGAAAACGCGCAAAAACGGATGAAAACGTAAAAAAACGGACGAAAACGTAATAAAATGGATGAAAACGCGCAAAAACGGATGAAAACGTAAAAAAACGGACGAAAACGCGCAAAAACAGACGAAAACGTAAAAAAATGGACGAAAACGCGCAAAAACGGATGAAAACGTAAAAAACGGATGAAAACGTAAGAAAACGGACGAAAACGTAAAAAAAACGACGAAAACGTAAAAAAATGACGAAAACGTAAAAAACGGATGAAAACGGACGAAACATACTATAGTAGCATGATTACAGGTGGAAATGTAACGAGTCGACCCGACCCAACCTATTTGACCCATGACCCATTCAACCCATTCTTATAGTATGACCCGTTTGACCCATGACCCAAACTGACCCGACCCGACCCATTTGCCACCTCTAACTGCTACTACTCACAATAAGTGTTTACAATTACTGTTCACTGCTCTCGCTTACTGCTACTCCTCAGTGTTACTTTTAACTAACACACTCTTAACCACATTGAGGTTGCTAAGAAATTGAATATCATTAGTTAACAAGACACGAAAAATAAAAGGCAACTAACATGTTACTTATGAATCTTTTGCCTTTAAAAAAAAAAAAAAAAAAGCATTTTTACAATGAAAAGAATGCTGCTGATAAGTGGTCACTTGTAATACGAATGAATATGTGACAAATGAATGTTTAAATATTTGCTGTTCGAAAGTGACAATATAAGAGAAGATAATTTGATCCATGGGATAAAAAAAGAAAATAAAAGTCCGAAAGTCACAAAAAGCATGACATTATGTCATCATGGTTGTAGTCTTAAAAGATTACCCACTCACAACAAGCTGGTTATGCAAATTTAATAACGATTGCAAAGTTGTGACGTGTTATGCTATTATGTGAAAATGTAAATATTTTATTTTTAGCTTTATTTAAACGAGATAGTTTTCTAAAAATGGAATACATCGAATTTGAATGGGAAGTGATTTGCACACTCTAAATTTTGATTGACACACATTTTTTTATTGTAGTGGACAGTTGTACATATATCACAAAATGCTTATCGTACTTATACATTAAAGTGTGCTAATCAAAATATGGATTGTGCAAATCAACTTTCAGTTTGAAGACGGGAGTTATAAGAAGCATTCAGAAAGTTCGTCTACCTATCAAGCTATGTACCATACCACTTCATGTTAAAAAAAGAGCGAAATATCAAGTTACAGAGATACGTCTCGACTATTTCAAACGTTGATAAGGCGACTTGGAAAGTGACGTAAAACCTGACTAAGTCAACCTGTTTGAAGAATGTATATCAGTCTCCCAATGTACGTCTATTTTGATAAACGTGATCATATTTTCGCAAAATTATCTTCTTCGAAACCAACTGAACTTTGCGCTGTAAGTCTAGCCCAAAGTTGCTACTAGTAAGATCCTACCACCAGACTCCACTCCACCTTTGGGATTAAACGTATCAACATCTAGCAACAAACAGTACATTTTCTAACACTTTCTCTCAATTACTCAAAACATTACTATTTCAAATTACTATTAGTTGTTCTAAGAAAATTATTTCAGGTCAACCCAACCCGACTTGCTTTGACCATTCCCTTCTAAGTTTTACCCAAACCAAACCAGGTTAACGTCAGCTTGGTCAGCAAGAATGAATTCATCCATTTGTGCCACTACTTGGAGTCTTGGACTCAAAGTCTTCAAAGTCCAAACCCCAAAGCCCAAACTATATCTCTAAATGAAAGATTTACAAGTGCCACTATCAAAATCTAAGATAACAAATTAGCACATACAAGACCACTTTAAGTGACGACGTATATGGTCCATCGGCTGAATAGCCGGAGGACCAAATACCCGAAAGATTAGCATACCGAAAGGACCAAACCCCGAAAGGACCGTTAACCTGACAGTACGTTTGGCATTTAGCCTGGAAGCATTTCGTCTCATTTTCCTGGGTGTCAGAGATGACGTCAGGACAGTGTCAGGGACAGTGTCAGCCCTGACGACGCCAACGGCCCCAGAGAAAGCGACATGGGCAACGACCAGATAGTGACAACCTACAGTGTAAATACGCATACAGTAACTGGTAAAAAGGTATCATTTTCACACACATACATTTATACTATACCTTTCGGTAAACCTCCACTTACTCTCACGCTGGAGTCTGGTCCTGGGATAACACCCGTGGCAAGACTAACGCGTTGTTTCTTATTTGCAGGTATCCAAAAGACTTAATTTCACAAGGCTGAAGGATATATGAAGAACCTCACAAAAAAATATTTCAACATTGGCGCCATCCGTGGGACCCGCATTCAATCTACCAAGGCTATAGGATGACAGGTTCAACACCTCCGGCAACCTCTGGAGGAGGGGGAGCTGACTCTCCCCCAGCGACGAGAGAGCAGATAGAAGGGTACGTATCTGCTCTCAAGTCCATGATAAAAGAGCACAATAGTCGAAGGGATACCGTCCATCTGATACGACTAGACTTTGCTGATGAAACAACCCCGGATAAAAGAGACCCCACAGGCAAGAAGAAGGAAATTGTTACCGGAAACAAGATAAAAGACGACGACCTGGGAAAACCTTTCAAGGAAATCACGAAGTCTCCCTTTACCCGACGGTTGGTCGAATTCTCAGCACCCGAGCACAAAATGCCCACCCACATCAAGTTGTATGACGGGTCGACAGATCCCCAGGACCACCTCAACAGGTTCACAGGGGCCGCAGGTTAGGGAGAATGGCCAATGCCAGTGTGGTGCCACATGTTCCAACAGACGTTGTGTTAATACAAATAAACCGTAAAAACGTTTATTAATATTTTGCAATCTCTTTGTGTTTTGTTGATAACAAATATAATGTTATCTTAAGTATAATTATAAGGATACATGTCACTTTTGTAAAGCATTTACATATAGCCATTTAAATACAAAAATGTAGTAATTAAGCATTTGTTGTAATAGTTTATTAGGATGGGTAAAAACCATAACCCATGGATCTTAACCCATACCAAAGAAGACTTGATACAATGTATACTTAGATACATTGAATCTAAAGAAAACCCATGGACCAACCCATAACCCATGACCCATAACCAAAAAACCCATGGGCAAAGAGGAGCGTTCCACGGATCCCTAGGATTACACTAGACGGATCCCAAGTGGAAGGGATCTGTGGGATCCGGGGAATAGTGAAGAATTTTGCCTATAAATAGAGAGCCATTTCTTCATTCTAACTCACCCCTCTTCTTACTAAATCTCTCATACACTCTCATTCTCTTCTAACATATAGATCACTTGATCTAGAGAGTTGTTCTTCTTTCTTTCTATTTGTAATCCTCATATAGGTCCTTCTCTAAGGCGAGATCACGAGCATTCTACAAGTCATCCAAGCAAGGGGTCCTTGATTAATTTGTCACTCCGCAAGATTTCTGTAGCAAAGATCTTGTATTAGATATTTCACATATTTGTTGTGTAATAGTTGTGTTGGTTTGGTCCACCGTGCTACGGACTCGGTATTTAGCTTTATACCGGAAAAAGTGTAAGCGACGTTGTGAAGGCTTCTCCGCCAAGTGAAGGAGTTTGTTGACATAGTGCTTGAACTCTCGAGTAGGTGACTCGGGGAGTGGAGTAGGGCAAGGAAGGTGTCCTTGTAGCCGAACCACTATACATCGGTTGTGTCTTTTCTTTCCCTTAGATTTACTTTATTTACTTGCTTTATCATTAGATCTATACTTTCTCTATATCCATAAGATCTCACATATTAACGAATCTAAGAGTTTTTGAAACTAACTTAAAATCGGCAAAACTATTCAACCCCCCCCCCTTCTAGTTTTCCACAATTGGTATCAAAGCTAAGTTTATAAAAGTTGTAGGATCGTGAATATTATGTTGTTTGATGATTCTGGTGGTCTAGGACAATGATTAAACAAGAAAGCCATTAGAGAGATAAAGAGAGTTGAGAGGAGGTTCCTTGAAGAGAGTTGCTTTAGAAAAATGAAAGGTTTATTCAAAGAAGCCACACCCCTTCCATGGATGGAAGGGGTATTTATACTTACACAATACACGACCTCCTATCAGCCTGTGGATCAGGCATACAGTGGGTAAAGACCCGTCCTTCCTCCACGGTGTTGCTCTAAACTAAACTACGCTACAAACTAACTAATAAACTGCTAAATAACGTAACTAATAACAAGTCTACGAGCTAACTTATGCTAGATAATATTTGGGGTGACCGACACTTCACTATGGAATTTTCTAATTCCTAACAATCTCCCCCTAAGGGATGTCACCCCATGTTTTGCATTTTGAATCCTAGCATTCTATACTTGTCTTTGTTCTTGAGCTCGTAGACTTCAATTCTTCATTTCAACAATCTTTGTGCTTTAGTAGTGATTCTTCAAAGTCCGCATAGTTTTGTACTTTCAGTGGAGGCCTTTAACTGATCCACATCTTTGATGATCTTCGAGCTTTCATTGAGATCATCAGCCACAGCAAATCTCTCTGGATCATCCATAGTTGTGTTGCCTTCATGTGATGTTGTGACTTTTGGACCGACATGCTCACACTTTTGAATCATGACATCTTTCCATCAGAGTAGCGGAAGCTTTTACTGGTTCAAGATATTTGCAGCAGCGCAGCACGAACATAGTATAGAAATATCTGAGCCAGGTTATGTAGATATGCACCAGTCATGATTTCTTCAAATTAAGTCTGGATGCTGTGAGCATGCGGCTTTGGAATGACTCCTCAATTCTGATCAGCTGCAACCGTCCAAATGTACCTGCAAACAACAGTTAGCAATAAAACACACGAAAGTGTCTTTGATCACTTTCGTTGAATTGAGGTACACGGCCCACGGTTCCCCGTTGATCAGTACAAGTACTACCTGTGATCAGGTAGGATTCCTAAGAATCTCCTTGACAGGGTTTCGCAGCTGTTCTAGCCGTTCTCAAACCGGAACGTCTCAAAGAAGACAACACGGAGTGAGTGAACCAGCGAATTGAGATTCACTGATTGATGAAAAATTGATTTGAAAACAATCGCGTATTGCTTAGAAGAAAGAGTTTTGCAATATGACGAAGGTTTTATGAGAAAGATCAATTTTCAATCAAAAATACTTTTTGTATCTGAAAAGAGTACACATTCGACGTGCTAGAGAAAAGAAGGTTTGCACATCGAACGGTTTTTCCAAAAGCATTTTTTCAATCAGAGATACTTTTTGAGTTTGAAAATGAATACACATTCGATGTGCTAGAGAAAAGAAAAGATTTGCACATCGAACGGTTTTTCCAAAAGCATCCGTCAATCCATTTCCTGGACCAAGGTTGATTCACGAGTGAATCGCCCCATCGTTTCTATCCAGTTGTCACATGGTTGATCTATAGAATAGATCTCACATGCCACCTACCAGGAGCTTGTTTGATGTTGGCTCCAGAAGGCTTTCCATCTTCATTGTGAATATGTATGCATATCACTCAGATGTTCTGGCAATACCACAAGGATAATGCGTAGGACTCTTAATTATATTCTTACTTTCCACATAGTGTGAAACAGCAAGTCTTCATTAACTTTGTGTCCTAATGAGATATTGTGGATGATCTCTTGGCTCTAGACTCAATAGTGCACATTTGGTTCCTATGCCGGAGACTAGGGAGAGGGTCTCCTTCTTCAATATCAACAATCTCTAAGAGAAAGTCGATAAATTATGTAGGTTCCCCGTGAGAATGAAACAAGTCCTTTTAAGAGGAACTTGAGTAGTTTGGGAAGTTGTAGTGCAGTGCATCACTGGGTCCATGATGTCTTGTCTTCAATACCAGTGTTACCTTAGTAAACACCAGTAGCATATGTATTGAACCCGGTTTCTGCCCTAAGGTTGAATTATTGGAGGGCTATTTCTTTTCACCCTTTTCACATTCAATTCTTTTTCATTCTTCAAACCCTTCAGTGCTTACCGAGACTTCATTACCAGAACCTTGTTGGGTTTATTCCAGTACTAGCTCTGTCTCAGTCCGCACTCTTCCCATATTCTCATTTTTCTCCTTTTTTCATCATACTTAAGGACTTCTACACTATCTAGTGGATTGTCCCTGGGTAGATCCTTCCGGTTCTGGCGGATCGTGGGAACGAATACCTAACCTAACCATCCTTATAACTCCATGCATAAAGTAAATTGGTCGGTCTTTTGGTACAGTCCATTCTTCCTTGAAACCAATTGAAAAATCATTTGGAAAAAACAATCAAGGTACTTGTGATACGAGATCAAAGCATTTTGTACCTTAATAGTTTTGATCATTTAGAAAATTCTCCCCCTCAACATGTGCATATGATATTGAAATTGTTTGGCACATGGAGGCAAGAGTTCTTTGAAATAATTTCTTGATCACATTTTCCTTAGAAAAAGCCATTTGAATTTCTTTGGTAAATTCTCCCCCTCAATATGTGCATAGGATAAGAGAAATCATTTTAACACATAGAGGCAAGAGTTCTTTTGAAGCACATCCACGAATCACAAAAGCCATTAAGAAAACCATTTGAAAACTCAATCAAGGTACTTTATAATGATGTTTTAAAAAAACTTTTTGTACCTCGATAGTTATGCTCCCCCTCAATATGTGCTTCGAGATTCGAAAGCGTTTAGCACATATGAGAGAGCAGCCTGCACAATTAAATCAAAAACGATCACCTTTTATCAAATTTCATTATTAAATCACAAATTCTCCCCCGATCAAAAATATCAAACCCTTTGAGATTTTGGATCCCAAGTGATTTAATTAGGTTTAGAAAACATGGGAGAAAATGTGGCCTTGTTTAAATACTCATCTGGTTTTTGGATAAATCCTCCTCCTCAACATGTGCATTGTATATTTGAAATCGTTTGGCACATGGAGGCAGGAGTGCCTATAAAGGACTAAAACCAATTCCATTAAAACAGATATGAGATTTAAATCACGATCTCTCACCCGATCAAAAATTTCAAACCTTTTGAGATTTGTGATCCCAATTGATTTAAATCATTTAAAAGATTTTAGGGAAAGACGTGGCAAAATTTAATTTTGAAAAATGATTAATAAGGAACAGATTCAGACATTAAAGATTGTTAGTGTCAGGTATGATTGTTTTTAAGAGATCTTTTGAGTAAAACAAAACAATTTCACAATCAAACAAGAACAGAAAAAATTTCATTTTGAAAGACCTTGATTCAAAAGAAAAATCATACCATGACATAACATTAAATCTTTAGATCACCACATTTTAACGTACAAACCGGAACTTTTGTGAAGAAATATTGTTTGAAAATATTATATTTTAAATCACTCTCCCCCTCAAACCATGACAGAAGTCAATAGTTGAGTGACTTAGGTTTTGATAAAAAGAAGTCCGGTGATTTTCAAAATTTAGTTCAATTTATTTTCAAAACAATATTTTTCCATTTTCAAAAACAATTTAATCAAATTATTCAAAATTGTTTAAAAAATGGTATCCTGCACAAAGATGCGTTAGGTGGTGAGAATCATAAGCTGCTTTTGTTGATGTTGTTGTAGGGCTTGGAAGAAAATCCGTCTGCAGATGCAGTGAGACTTCTTCTTACGTTGCATTTTAAATGTCAACTGAGGTCAAATTAAGCTCCGTTTCTTCAATCACTTAGAAGAAAACCATCTGCTGATGCAGTGAGACCTCTTACGTTGCATTTATGCCAACTCCCCATTGAAGTCCAATTAAGCTCCGTTTCTTCATTTGTCAACCCAAGAAATATTTACCCTTTCCTTTCGGCATCCAATCATCTTCAATTGTGGGATCCGGATCGGGAACATTCTTATATACCGATATACCTGCATACGTTAGTGAACACACATACAGATATATGGTGGTCGACATCACCCAAACAACAATCGACTAATAAAAGTCAATGCAACATATCAATCAGATCATTTAAATGTATGGGAAAAATGTGTTCATCAAACTCTAATTATCTAATCCTAGCAATCATATCCTTGACACCTAGTCCTTCAACATAGGTTAACATCATTTTTAATTAAGCATATTAGGATAATTAAGAAAGCTCGTTAGAAGATATAGATTTGAAAACATTCTCCCCCTCAACCAATAACTCATTTTATAAAAGATTTTAAAAGTGCTGAAGTCATTGATTGAGTTTCCAAATTTTATAAAAACTCTGAATCTGATTGATTTTAAGCAACTCATTTTCCACCATTTTTGAAAACACAACAAATATTTTTTTGAAGAATTTTAGACGGAAAAACATTTGTGTAGGAACAACAGTCTTTTTTACGACATGCTTTCCTTGTTTTGTTTTAGGATAAGTGCACGAATTTTGAAAAATGGTTTAGCGCAACACTTTCCTTTCTTTTGAAGAGCGGGTTGCTATCAGAAATAATAGCAAACCATTTTGAAGCGCGGGTTACAGTCTGAAATAACTGCAAGCCATTATTTGAAGCCCGGGTTACAGTCTGAAATAACTGTAAGCCATGGTTTGTGACATGTTTTGAAAAAGAATATTTACACCTCCTGCTCGAACTTCATCTATGGTCCCGTGCCATTATTGAATGACATTTCTAAGACCGTAGATGTTATCGATACCAGAAGACATGTCATTAGAAAACATATTTTTGGTATTTTTTAAATTTTCTGATTTTTTATGGATTTTTGAAGGTTTTATATTTTTCTATTTTCTTTTTGTTGGTTTTATATTTTTGTATTTTGGTTTTTGATAAATATTTACAAAGATAGAGTAGATGATATAGTAAAAGAAGATGATGATACGAGTACCGAGATAAGGATATCGAACAGCCCCGTTGTAGAAGATAGAAGTCATCATCCCTTAAACATTCACCACCAAAGCTTCCAGGGCTCTTGAATCGAAGAAAGAAATTGAACCAACTGAAAGTGAGACTTTGGCAGCTTCCCCCCAAACCGAAAATCCTTTAGCTGAGCAGATTTGAAGCTTTATTTCAAGCTTGCCTTAGCCAGGTGCACAGAGAAGCACACCATTATCATAAATCCCGCTGCTCCTTTCAAGAATAATCACCGTGATTCTTCGTTCGAGGTTATATCATCAACAAGAACAGCAACGTATCATCCCACACATAAATAGCTCTTCTCAAATTCCTTTTCCACTGAAGTTTGAAGCAATCCATTCCGAAAGGTTTCAAGAGAACAATTCCCCCAAGTAGTTGAATTGATGCAGTCAGCCTCTTTGTATAATGCTCAAGAACTCTTCCAAATACACATCATGAGGGGAATGAAAACACCTTCCCATGTTCACATTTTTCTTCCCGGATGATCGTGTATGAAGCTCAAGAACCCGAAGTACACCAATACCCGAGAGCTCTCCCGAATACACATCATGAGGGGAATGAAAACTGTTAGGAATTAGAAATTCCAGGTATTAAAGAGTCGGTCACCTCAAGTATATGTAATCGTTAGAAAGCTCGTAGTCATAGTACTTTTATGTTAAGTAGTATTTAGTTTAGTAACACCGTGGAGGACGGACGGGTCTTTACCCACTGTATGCCTGATTCACAGCCCGTTGTGTGGCGATTTATGTAAGACTATAAATACTCTCTACCTCCCAAGGTAGAGAGTTGGAGCTCATAATAATATCTTTCACTTTCTCTCACTAAGTTCCCTAAACCTCTAACTTTCTCTCTCTAGAATTCCACTTATACGCCCACTTGTGTTAATGGTTTGATGTGTTTGTGAAATCCAATATCCAAAAATTGGTATCAAGAGCCATGGTTAGATCATATCTTGCACATCTTTGGATTTCTAGTGGTTTTTAGGTAGTTTTTGAGTTTGAAAAAGTTTAGTGGTTTTTGCATCATTTGGTTGATTTCTTGTGTTAAAGTTTGGATTTTGTTAGTACTTTTATGTTTAGAATCATCACAAGTGTGTAGGTTTTCATTTGGTAAGCTTGAATCATCTTGGTTGGGTTGTTTTTGGATTGAAAAGTGATTTTTATGTGGTTTTTCTTGCTAGCGACTTAACACACGGAATACTTTCTTCGTAGCGACTTACTTTACAAATTTGTAGCGAGTTACAGCTTTAGACCTAGCGACTTAGAACTAGCGACTTAAAGTACAAGTAGTGGACTTTCCACCACAGGTAGCGACTTGGAGGTAGCGACTTGGTTTGTGGCGAGTTGCTCTTTAGCGACTTGTATCTTTAGCGACTTGAGTAGCGAATTGCTGCCAAAATTTTGCTAGCGACTTAATGCTTAGCGAGTTACTACTTAGCGACTTGCAATTGTTTAGCGACTTGGTGGTATAGCGAATTAGGTGTTAGCGACTAGAGGATTAGCGACTTGTACTTAGCGACTTGGATGTTGATTTAACGACTTGGGATTATTACTATTTAGTTGCTAGCGAGTTGGTTCATTATCTTCTAGCGACTTGGGTGATTGCTTACGGTTTTCTCTTGATTTAGTAAAATCCCGTGAAAGAATCTATTTCCCGGTTTAATCATAGAGTTATAAAATCCCGTATAATCTGTTAACATGTCTACCAACGTTCCTACTATCATCTCCACTGTTGCAGAGGATGTTCAAGCAGCTGGGTCAGATACTCGTCCACCCATGCTTGACAGAACTGACTACGATTCTTGGGCTCAACGAATCAGATTGTACTGCCTTGGAAAGGAAAATGGTGTCAACATTCTTAAATCCATTGATGAAGGACCATATCGAGTTGAGACGACTAGAGACATACTTGATACTAATGAAGACGGAATGGACAGACCTAAAATGTATGATGAGCTTGATGATAAGGAGAAAAAGAGATTCGATGCAGATATCAGGGCTTCAAACATTGTTCTTCAAGGTCTTCCTAAAGACATCTACAAGCTGATCAATCACAACACCGATGCAAAGGCAGTTTGGGATAATGTTAAGATGCTTCTCTCAGGTTCAGAATTAACTATGGAAGACAGAGAATCCCAACTCTATGACGAATTTGAACACTTCAAGATGAAACCAGATGTGAATGTCTATGAGTATTATGTGAGATTTCATAAGTTAGTGAATGACATGAGGAACATCAGAATGACTATGCCTAACATTCAGCTGAACTCAAAATTTGTGAACAACATGAATCCCGAATGGCACAAGTTTGTCACCACTGTGAAGCTCACTAAAGGATTGAAGAATACAAACTATGAGCAACTCTATGCCTTCCTCCTTCAGAATGAGAGACATGCTATGTTTGAAAAATTGATTCTCAATCAGTTCAAAACCAACCAGGGAGAGACAAGCTCGTCTAATGACTCAACTGCCTTCTACTCAAACATCGGAATCACAACCAAAGCATCACAAGTCATACCCTTGGGTAATGGTAATCACAAACTCATTCCTGATCCTATGTTCAAACAAGCTGATGCTGATGCACACGTTGGTAACTTCATTAATCAACTAGCTCTTCTGATTAGTCAAAACATGAATTCTCTCCCACAAACCAACAACAACCTCAGAACAGCATCTAACCCACACAATCAAGCCACTGTTAAAGATGGAAGGATCGTGGTGCAACCAGTTCAGGAAAGACAGTATGATCAGGGAAGAGGTGGAGCTGGTAGAGGTTATGTTGGCAATCAGACTCGAGGAAGGAATGGTAACCAAGGTCAAGCTAAGCCTATCAAATGCTATAACTGTGGTGGTGAGGGACACATTGCAAGAAACTGCACATCTCCAAAGCGTCCACAGAATGCTGATTACTTCAGAGATAAGATGCTGCTGGTACAAGCTCAGGACAATGGTGCTGCTTTGGATGAAGAGGAATTGCTGTTTCTAGCTGAGGGCAATGCCAAGACCTATGATGCAGATGTGGATGAGCAGCCTATTTAGGAGATAGGTCACAATCATCAGAATGCCTTTCAAGTCGCTGATTGTGATGCATACGACTATGATGTGGATGATGGACCTACGGCACACACAATTTTTATGGCTAGCATTTCTCCAATGGTTTCTCCCAAGGTCTCTTCTTCACCACTAGCTGGCCCACCCCAAGACAAACTCATCTCAGAGGTATTAAAACTATACGATAATGCTGATGTGCAACAGATGTATGACAAAGTACGATCAACTGAAACTATTGAATCAAATGTTGAAAATATGGGTAATATCGATATTATCCCATATGATCAATACGTGAAACAAAGTGAAAGTGAAGGTGTACCAAGTGATGCATCTTCTGCAGTCAACAATGACTATGTTTTTGATGAATACACTGCATGTGCCCCTGATGATTCTGTAATTTCTGAACTAAATGCCTATAAAGAACGTGTTGCTATTTATGAACAACGTGCTAAATTTGAGTTGACCACTCGTGAGCAGGAAATGGATGACCAAGTGCGTACAGTCATTAGAAAAAGTAATTTTAGAGAAGAAGTATTGAAACAAGAATTAAATTCCTTGCAAGAAAAACTTTCTAAAACAGCTAAGCAAAAACAAGAACTTCAAGAAAATGTGAAAATGATTAAGCAAGAATTTAATGCAAAGGAATCAAAACTCTTGAGAGACTTTTCTAATCTGAAAACTTTGAAAAACAAACTTGAAAACAAGTTGTACATACAAGGAAACACCATTCAGATTGCTCACATGGTCACTAAACATAGAGTTCTAAGCGATAAGCATAGTGTTCCCATTATTGATAAACCCAACCCTGAGTACGGAAAGATAGCTAAAGCAGCTCAAAGTGTGATCTATGATGGCAATGAGATTCTTAAACCTAGACAGAAACCTAGTTGCGTTGAGTGCACTGAGGAAGATAAGAAGTCAGATGAAGTCACTAGGGAAAGGATGAATAAAAAATTAGATAATCCTAAATGCAAAGAGAAAAAATAATTATCACTCCCCATGACTACAAGAAGGAAAACTGGATTTCCTTGAACATGTTTAAGCCTCAGACATTGTTGACTCCCGAACAAGTTTTCTGGAAAAAGGATTTAGATAAGCAGAAAGCTAAAAATATTGTTGAAACAAACCCTCCCCTATGGAAAATGCCTAGAGCGACTGTGTATCCTCCTAATACACCAATGCATCTTGTTCCTAGAAAAATTGCCACTAAAAGCAAGACCTTAATTAGCCAATATGTTATATTTCAACTATTTGTTGATTTTGAGAAAACTTGCAAGAAAAGGATCACACCCACTGGTATAACGGAAGGAGAAAGGTGTTTTGAGCAAATGAAAGAATGTTATTTAACTGAGATCATGCCTTTCTTTAAACTTCTGAAAGATCACTTTGAGAGTCTTAAAAAGGGGATAGAAACTGATATCAAGGGAATGGAAAAGGAATTTGATGCAATGGTAGTTGAAGTTAGTGATTATGAGCGTGCACTAAAATATAATGAGATTGAGAGGAAGAACTTGCATACCTTAAATGAGACTCTTATTACTGAATGTGTTGCTCAAGATATCTTTTCACTGCTTCAAATTGCTCTATTAATGCTTCCAAATTTCATGAACTATCTGTGGCCCTGAAAGTCTCCCATGATCGTGTCATTGAGCTTGAAAAACTAATTCTAAACTAAACGAGAAAATTGAACTGGATGATCACGACAATTTGGTTAAACATTTTTCTAAACTGGAAGTTGAGCATTTTAATTTACAACTAAAATATCAACATCTTAAAGAAAATGTTAAAACTTCAAATATCAAGACATCATCAGATGCTCCAGAGTTTGATGCAGTTTTTCAAATTAACAAACGTGATGAACAGATTCAAGCTCAGTGCAACACGATCAGAAAGTTGAAAGCCCAAATCTCTCAATTAAAGGGTCAAACGAACAATATGACAGGCTCCCAAAATCCCTCCTCCTTAGATTCTCAGAATTCTCAAACTTTTCATCTTCAAAACTTAGTTGATGCCTTACAAAAGGAAAACGAGAGTTTTCTAGAAGAAAATGAAAAAGTTAAAAGACATTTTAAAGAGTTATATGATTCAATGAAAGTCACCCGTGACCAAAACAACGAAAAAATAACGTCTCTACAAAAGGAAATTGAGAATCTGAGAAGTCAGGGAAATGGGAAACTGCCACTTGTTTTCAATAAGAATGTTGTCTCAAAGTCACCCTTAGACTGCAAATACACTGTGACAGTTAAATATATTCCTCCTCATCTTAGAAATAATGAACATGCTTTTCATGAATACTGTGCTCACCTTAAGGATAGTCTAGAATGTCTCCGTGAGATTGTAGAAGAGGATTTCATTAACAAACCTCTTGATAGTGAAATTAGGTTTGCTTGCCTCCAGGCCAAACGATCTCAAGAGTTGCTAGAATGTGTAATTGCCACATGTCCCAAATCCTTAACCTTAGGTGCAAAAGGCAAAGCTGTGATACCTTGTTCTATGCCCAGTGCCAAGCAGGAAATCCGTTCTATGCCCAGTCTTAAGAAAGGAAACACTAATGTGCCTTCAAGTAGTTCAGATTCCTGATATGTTAGTGCTAAGAAAGTGAACTTTAGTGTGCCTGAAAAAAGCTCAAATCACAGTCTTAAGAAAGTATACACTAATGTGCCTTCTAGTACTTCAGATCCTTGCACATCAAGTTCAGGAATGCAAAAATTAGATCAACCAACTAATGTTTCCATTCCCTCTACAGGAGTAATCAGTGACTTTAAAGCGAACAGGTCAAAGTCTCAAGACAATACAAGGAATGATAGGACCTTGCAAGCTAAGAATGTGCATTGGAAGAGAGTAGAAGACCAATCTAGGAACTTTAAGCTTGAGTTGAATAAAACGAATCGTGTTGATTCTAGTATTAGCCTTAGGCAACTGTAATTAATTCGAATTCTGATACTATTTGCAAACCTTGTAATGATGCTTGAATTGTTGCTAATCATGAATGTGGTGTGAATGCTTTGTATAATGCTGTCAAATGCCCAGTTAAAATTGTTAATGCTAATAATCGTGCAAATAAGGCAAAAAGGCAAAAACCAAAGATTGTTAGAAAACAGTGGAAACCCAACAGGAAGAACTTTTATAAAGATAGGTTATTATTGGATACCTTTTGGCCATAAGAATAATCAGTTGTGTTCTCAAACTGCTAAGATTATGCCCACTAGAAAATGGATGCCTACCGGTAGAACTATTCCCTTAAGAAGTAAACATACTTTGAATAGGTCAAATACGGACACCAGCATTGCATCTATTCCCAATGATTCCATTGCTTCTACTACTCTGATATGGATGTTTCTATTTCTGATGTGGGTGTTCCAATTACTGTTACTAATCAAGTGGAACCCATTCTTGCATGGGGATCCCAATTATCCAGTTATCCATTCTTGTCTGTGTTCAACTGCAGATCGTTCAAATCGTTCTGTGGTACCTGGACTCAGGCTGTTCCAAGCATATGACTGGAGACCGGTCGCGGCTCATGAACTTCGTGAGCAAATTCATCGGGACAGTTAGATTCGGTAATGATCATTTTGGTGCAATTAAGGGTTATGGTGATTATGTTGTTGGTGATAGTGTTATCTCTAGAGTAAACTATGTGGAAGGTTGGGTCATAATCTGTTCTCTGTTGGTCAATTCTGTGATTCTGATCTAGAAGTAGCCTTCAGAAAACATACCTGCTTTGTTAGAGATCTTAATGGCAAGGAACTGTTAAAAGGAACTCGTGGCTCTAATCTTTACACCATCTCTATCAATGACATGATGAGGGCTCTTCTCCAATGCTTGTTATCAAAGGCTTCAAAAACAAAGTCATGGTTATGGCATCGTCGTCTCAATCACTTGAACTTCGGCATCATCAACGATCTTTCCAGAAAGGACTTAGTTGTAGGTTTACCTAGACTAAAGTATGAAAAGGATCATCTTTGTTCAGCATGCCAATTGGGTAAAAGCAAAAAGTTTGCCCACAAACCCAAACCTACTAACTCTGTCACAGAAGTTCTTCATATGATTCATATGGATTTATGTGGACCAATGAGGGTGCATAATATCTTTGGGAAGAAATATGTGTTAGTTGTGGTTGATGATTACTCTAGATTCACCTGCAAGTTCTTAAGGACAAAGGTTGAAAACTCCTGATATCATCATCAAACTCATCAAACAGATGCAGGTTCGACTTAACAAAATCGTCAGAATTCCGAAACAGACAATGGAACTGAGTTTGTCAACAAACAACTTAATGAATTCTATGAAAGCGTTGGAATCAGCCATCAAAGAAGTGTTCCACGAACTCCTCAACAGACGGTGTAGTTGAAAGACGAAATCGAACTCTTGTAGAAGCCGCTAGAACAATGCCGATTTACTCAAAGGTTCCAATGTTTCTCTGGGCTGAAGCAATTGCCACTGCATGCTACACACAAAATCGCTCCCTGATTCACACTGTACATGGAAAAACTCCATATGAACTTGTCCACAACAGAAAACCTAATATCTATTTCCTTCGTGTGTTGGTGCATTGTGTTATCCAACCAATGAGGGTCAAGACTTAGGCAAACTTTGGGCTAAAGCTGACATTGGAGTATTCGTAGGATATGCACCAAACAAAAGGGATACCGAATCTACAACAAAAGAACCCGAAATATCATGGAAACAATTCACGTTACGTTTGATGAGCTGACCGGTCAAATGGCTCCTGGACACTCCAGATCAGGAACCGCACTTCAAAACAGTCCCATTGGTTCATCCCTTGTTCCAAAACTCTCTCAAGAAACTCCATAACGACCATAGTACCTCCATCTGAAGATGATTTAAAGAAATGTTTGTTCTATGTTTGATGAACTCTATGATTCAATTACTAATGAGGTGTTGATCCCTACAACAGAGGATGCTCATATTCCTGTGAATGAAGTCAATCCTTCAGCCTCAATATCTTTAAGTCAAGAAGCACCTGTGATGCTTCCTCTCACTCATCAACAAATCATCATTCTTCAAATGTACATCATGGAAATGTTTCTCGCATCAATGATGAAGTTAATCCCTTTGCTACTCCTGAAGATGCTCCATTTGAAAACATATTTGCTCCTGAATCATCATCAAAACCATCTTCTTCAGAGACATCGACTCAGCTACCTCAGTCCCTCAACAACTGCCACATGAACACCTCTGAAAATGGACTCACGATCATCCATTAGACAACATCATTGGTAATCCTCTCGTCAGTATCCACACGGAAACAACTTGCAACCGATGCCTTATGGTGCTTCTTCAACTCCGTACTCTCTAAGATCGAACCAAAAATGTTAAAACCGCCATGAATGAAATAGCGGTTCAATGCTATGCAAGATGAAATTCATGAGTTCGATCGACTAGATGTATGGGAATTAGTACCTACTCCAGATTGTGCTATGATTATTGCTCTAAAATGGATCTTCAAAGTGAAACTTGATGAGCATGGTGATGTGTTAAAGAACAAGGCTCGATTAGTTGCTAAAGGATACCGTCAAGAGGAGGGTATAGACTTTGAAGAATCTTTTGCTCCCGTGGCTCGAATCGAGGCAATTAGAATCTTTTTGGCTAATGCTGCAAGTAAGAACATGGTAGTCTATCAAATGGACGTGAAGACGGCATTTCTGAACGAAGATCTTAAAGAAGTCGTCTACGTCAGCCAACCGGAAGGATTTGTGAATCAAGAGCATCCTACTCACGTTTATCGTCTGAAGAAGGCTCTTTATGGTTTAAAGCAAGCTTCAAGGGCATGGTATGATACTCTGTCAAGGTTTCTTCTATCTACCGGATTTAGCAAAGGAGCAGTTGATCCTACTTTGTTCACCAGGAAGTCAGGCAAACATTTAACTCATGTTCAAATTTATGTTGATGATATTATTTTTGCCTCGACTGACCCAATGGAATGTGATCGTTTTTCTAATGAAATGAGTTCAAAATTTCAAATGTCAATGATAGGACAAATGTCATTTTTCTTGGGATTACAAATTTCGCAAAGTCCGGAGGCATTTTCATAAATCAATCTAAATATGCAACTGAGATCTTAAAGAAATTTGGATTTGATTCATGTGACCTGTTGACACTCCCATGATTGATCGAACCAAACTAGATGAGGACCACACAGGGATCATGATTGACCAAACAAAATATCGTAGTATGATAGGATCCCTGATGTACCTCACAGCTAGTAGACCAGACATCTTGTTCGCTGGTTGCATGTGTGCTAGATACCAGGCTAAGCCTACTAAAAAGCACCTTGAAGCGGTTAAACGGGTCTTTCGGTATCTCCAAGGAACCATCAATATGGGACTTTGGTACCCGAAGGACACCGGTATGTCACTAACAGCCTATGCAGATGCTAATCATGCAAGATGTCAAGATACTCGTCGCAAGTACGTGGGGGCTCGTTTTGGGTGATAAGCTTGTGAGCTGGTCTTCAAAAAGCAAATGAGTACTTCTATTTCCTCTACAGAGGCTGAATACATAGCCATGTCATCTTGTTGTGCTCAACTCTTATGGATGAGATCTCAATTATCTGACTATGGCTTTGAATTCAACAAAATCCCTTTGTACTGTGACAATAAAGTGCTATTGCTCTCTCTTGCAACAACGTTCAACACTCAAGAGCAAAGCATATCGACATTCGACATCATTTCATCGGGAAACAAGTGGAAAAAGGTGTGGTGGAACTCTATTTGTGAGATCTGAATATCGGTTAGCGTCTTCACCAAAGCTCTTCCAAGAGAACCGTTTGAGTTCATACTTCCTCGACTAGGCTTGAAAAGCTTTCAACCAGAAACACTCAAACGCTTCAGGAGAAGACGAGGAGTGAGTAAGGTCTATCTTCATCTATCTCTTGTATATATCTATTCGAAAATCAAAATACAAAATTATAACACCTTCAAAATCCATAAAAATCTGAAAAATTCGAAAAATCTTCAAAAATATTGTCATTTTGTCATGCGTTTTCTCGGTTCGATAATATCTACGGTCTTTGTGCTGTCATTCAATGAATGACACGGGACTTTAGATGTTGTCGAATTCAAAAAAATCAAAAAAAAAATCAAAAATCAAAAAAATTATTTTTAGGAGAAGGAGAAACTATGGTTTATTGTCATTTCAGGCAGTAACCCGCTTTGTCAAGGAAAGAACAGAGCCATACTTTATCATCTTTTCAAAATTCCATGCTCTGATTCTTTAAACATTTATCTGCTGAAAACTAACTGCTGTGAAAAATAACTCAGTCTCTATTTTTGATAATCATCTGGACTTATTTGTCAAAATATCAATCTCTCAACCAACAACCTATGTCATTGATTGAGGGGGAGAATGATTTCAATTAAATTAAAAAGTTATTTGCCATTCAATTGTTTTCAAAAGATATTCAAGCATGTTTTATCAATGAAGTTTAAAGTCTTAAAATCCGATCATTATCAGTTAAATCGCTTTCATAATCAAGTCACAATTCTCCTTAAAAGATTTCAAAATCAATTTAAATCTATAAGAGATCACAAATCTCAAATGATTTGATAATTGTGATCGGGGAGAATGTGTGATTTAAATTGGATTTAAACTGATAATTCGGTAAATGGTTGTATAAGGATATACAAGCTCTTCCTTCCCACATGTGACAAACGATTTCAAATTTTCCATGCACATGTTGAGGGGAGCATCTATCTTAAACCTATGATTTGAAACGTGATAACTTATCTCAAGGTGCAGGTTCCCTCTAGTATGTGCAAAACTTTTTTCAAATCTCGAGGCACATATTGAGGTGGAGCAAAATCATGAAAACCTCATCCTTCCCAAAATGCTATTACTTGATTCGGAGTGATGTTGATATTTTTAAAAATGGTAATCAAAGAAGTTAATTCTTTCTCTTGCCTCCGTGTGGAAAACATTTTCAAATACTTGATACATGTGAGGGGGAGTTCTTCTTCTAAAAATATCAAAACAATTCAGGTACAAAATGCTTTGATAAAATATCATAAGTATCCGGATTGATTTTCAAATGGTTTTCAATTGGTTCCTATGGCAGATGAACAATACCAAAAAGACCGACCAACTTTACATTATGTATGGTGATATAAGGCCGATAAGGTTAGGTATGTGTTCCCATGATCCGCCAGAACGGAGGGATCTACCCAGGGACTATCCACTAGTTAGTATAGATGTCCTTAGGTATGATGATGAGAAAAGAGAGAAAGTGAGATATGGGAAGAGTGCGGACTGAGACAGAGCAAGTACTGGAACAAACCCAACAAGGTTCTTGCTATGAGTCTCGAAGTCTAAGTCAATCAGGGGTTGAAGAATTAAAAAGAATTGAATGAGAAAAGGGTGAAAACAAATAGCCCTCCATGTATTCAACCTTAGGGCAGAAACCGGGTTCAATTCATATGCTACTGATGGTAACATCGGTATTGAAGACAAGACGTCATGGACCCAGTGACGCACTGCACTTCAACTTTCCAAACCACTCAAGTTCCTCTTAAAAAAAGGACTTGTTTCATTCTCACGGGCAACCCACATTATCTATCGACTTTCTCTTAGAGTTTGTTGATATTGAAGAAGGAGACCCTCTCCCTAGTCTCCGATATAGGATCCAAAAATGCACAAATTGAGTCTAGAGCCGCGAGATCATCAATAAATCTCATTAGGACACTTTCAATGAAGACTCTCTGTTTCACACAATGTGGAAAGAGAGATTTTATCTTGAGTCCTACGCACTATCCTTGTGGTATTGCCGAACATCCAGTGATGTGTTTACATATTCACTGTGAAGATGGAAAGCCTTTCGAGCCAACATCTATCAAGCTCCTGGTAGGTGGCATGTGAGATCTATTATATAGATCAACCATGGACAATGAACAGAAACAATGGGCGATTCAATCTTTTGAATCAATCCTGGTTCAGGTTATGGATTGACGGATACCTTTGAAAAACCGGTCTTTGTGCTTTAAAACTCTTTTCATTAGCACGTCGACTGTGTGCTAATTTTTCAAATCAAAAGGTGTTTTATGATTGATAATTGATTTTCATTAAAACCTTCGTTATTTTGCAAAAACAATTTCTATTGAGCAATACACGATTGTTTTTCAAATCTCTTTTCATCAATCAGTGGACGTAAATTCGCTGGTTCACTCCGTGTTGTCTTCTTTGAGACGTTCCGATTGAGAACGCTAGAGCAGCGCAAACCCTATCAAGGAAATTCTTCGAATTATACCATCCAGGCAAAGTACTTGTATGATCAACGGGAACCGTGGGCCGTGTACCTCAATTCATCGAAAGTGATCAAAGACACTTTCGTGTGCTTTATTGCTAAATGTCTTATGCAGGTACCACCGACGTTGTAGCTGATCATGTGAATGAAGCGTCAATCCATAGCCACATGCTCACCTAACACATTCATCTCAAAAGAAATCATGATTAGTGCATCAATGACTCTGATATTTTCACTCCATGCTTCTGCTACGCTGCCGCCAATATCATGAATCAACGAATGCTTCCGCTACTCTGATGAGAATACATCATGATCCGAATGTGAGCATGTCGGTCCGAATGTCACAACATCACATAATACCAACAACACAATGGATGTATCGAGATTTTCATTAGCTGATGATCTCAAAAGCTGGCTCAACATTATTATCACGTGGATCAGTAAAGGACCTCCACTTGGATTAACCAAACATGTAATGAGTGGAATCAATGACTACGAGCTTCGGAGCAAAGTACTACATCAAGAATGCAAGATCAATTGTTAATGTAATATCTGATTGTATTCAATGTCATTTTAGTATATGTTTGAGGTGACCTCCCTTAGGGGGAGATTGTTAGGAATTAGAAATTCTAGGTATTAAAGAGTCGGCCACCTCAAGTATATGTAATCGTTAGAAAGCTCGTAGTCATAGTACTTTTATGTTAAGTAGTATTTAGTTTAGTAACACCGTGGAGTACGGACGGGTCTTTACTATGATGCCTGATTCACAGCCGTTGTGTGGCGATTTATGTAAGACTATAAATACTCTCTACCTCCCAAGGTAGAGAGTTGGAGCTCATAATAATATCTTTCACTTTCTCTCACTAAGTTCCCTAAACCTCTAACTTTCTCTCTCTAGAATTCCACTTATACGCCCACTTGTGTTAATGGTTTGATGTGTTTGTGAAATCCAATATCCAACAAAAACACCTCCCCATGTTCACATTTTTCTTCCCTGATAATCGTGTATGAAGCTCAAGTATCTGAAGTATACCAATACCCAAGGAAGGAATAACTGATAACATTGAAGAAGGTAGGCCAAGTCACGTTATCTCGCGGATGACAATCTCTGCGGATGTCAACTCCGAGAAGAAGTGATTATATCTTGAATCATGATTAAGCCCTCAAGTTGAAACAATGAAGCGCCCCAATGACACAATCTCTCTCCTTGATGATTGAGATAACATCGAGATCATCAGCAACTTGTGTACCTCTTTATCTTCGAAACTACTCTTCCATCGCTTCCCCACATAGTTGGAATAAGAACACTAAACGACTTGATGAGTAAAACCTTGAGTTTCTCTGCGGTCATGACATTTGTTTTCCCGGATATCTTCAATCACTTAGAAGAATTAAGTTCATCAAGTTTACTCGCCATGAGTCAAACCTTGAGTTTCTCTGCGGTAATAACATTTGTCTTCCCGAGATATCTTCAATTACTTAGAAGTATTAAGTACATCAAGTTTACTCGCCTTTAGATGCTTGTCTCCTTCCCCTTCTCTGGTTTTGATACTTCAGAATTAGTAACTCTTTGAATGCCCAAATACTTGAAATTTGTTGAGAAGATTGCTTGAAGTCTTTGTGAGAATCAACATGCTGAATAATGTGAGCAAGTCTAATTGGGGATTAAATTCGACATATCACATTCCTCCAATTAGTGCTCTCCCCAAAACCGACAATCTGTTTGATAGATGCCCAGATTAAGAAGAAGTCTTAGATCATAAATGCAACTCGTCTTTAGTCTTCTAACATGTAGCGAAAATGTAGAACGACTGTAGACTCGACCTTCTTCAAGATTGTTCAGTTGGGGAATAGATAGTTAACATCTTCAACTCACACCAAAAGCATCCCACCAAAAGGCATCCCAATTAACTTACATCTGCAAATCCCCTTAACTAAAATCCCTCCCAATCAAACAAGAACAGAAAGATGTTCATCAAGGAAATCAGCAATCCGGCCGCAACGAACACACAAGATGGTAACACCAAACTACCAATCACATCAAACAAGAACAGAGAGATTGTTCGGAATCATCATGTTGATGTATACGTGAAGCATTAACCGAAGGCACTTTGTCGATAAACTCATCAATCGAGTGAGAAGATGTCAACCAACGGCTCTTAGAAGAGAAAAACTCCATGTGAAGATGACCGATAAGAAAGCTCGGTTCTACATGAGTTTAGAGCCGTATGACCATTTTTATTCTCAAAATCAATCAACAATGCAAAAATTCACACTTCTTCTCCCCTCAAGAATTGCATACCTGAGATGCCATTCTGACTAAATAAGTGAAATCATCCAAAAGTATTCTATTCACACTTCTCCCCCGCAAATTAGCGTGATGATGTCGCCATCGCCATTATAGTTGAGCAAGTGGAATAAGAAAAACAATCAATGGTAGCCCGGTTCACTTGATGACCGAAGCGCATGGAAAAAGTATGAAGCATGTTGATGAGAATGGTCATTAATAAGAAGATTTCTTCTTCTAAGATAAAGCGCACGACACGTACACTTTTCTTTTCTTTAGAGTACGAGGCATGAATGAAGTGTTCATACGCCATAATGTTGAAGCACGCGGCCTGAACCGATGTGCACAGACGTCATAAATCTCTCTCTTTTCATCTACTCATGGCAAACTTGTAATCAACCCCATTATCATTCAGTAGGCTATTTGTCATGACAACTGATGGAGAAAACCCAATATGATGAATTTTTACCCTGAAGTAAACTACCCCGAACTCGTGACTTAAACTTGCACATATGTAACAAAGAGCTGGTTACGATTCCATTAGCATCTCTAAGTACTCTCTATGTACTCTATACTCTTCAACCAACCAACCATCAAGTAATAGACATACATTACCTCTTGAAAATCCACAATTGAATGTGACACTGAGCACTACAACGTAACTCCTTTAAGTGATAGTTATTTTGAGGTGATAAGAGCCCAATTCCCCCAAGTGGTAAAAGAAGAGGTAAAAGTCACCCAACAATAACTAGATTTCCAAGTCTTCATTTTTAATAATAAGCTCGAACAAGGATCTTGAAGAATCTTCATCCATCCATCCCCGATACCTTCAGATACTAAGTGCACTCGCCCGTGATATTTCACTTCAATCTCAAATAAATAATAGTGAATTAACTCCGTTGTCACATCTTCTTGGTTAAAAGCTCAAATCTAGCCTCCTTGATCTAAAAGTGAACTTTGATAATGGTTTCATCCCGACCATGGTTAAAAGCACATAACCCCGTAAAACCATGTAATAACCAAAATGCCATGACGAATATCCAAACACACATCCAATTCATGAAGTACACCCTTTATCCATTCTTTGAAGCGAAAACCGTATCACCAGATCGAGTAAGATTCCAAAATACACTTTCCTTTCTCCAGGATGATTCCATCAACACGGGATTTTACAATTCTATAGTTTAAACAGAGAAATAGTTTCTTTCGCGGGATTTTACAAAACCAAGAATAAACCGTAAGATAGATCCGAAAATGCACTATACTATTACCAGGATGTTTCCATTGTCACGGGATTTTACAAGTCTATGATTTAAACCGAGAAATAGTTTCTTTCGCGGGATTTTACAAAATCAAGACAAAACCGAAAACAATGTCAGCTTGAATGTGTAATGACAATATTGGTTTCGGTGAATTTCTATTTTAGGGGAACATGCAACGGTTCATCAGCGGTTCATCAACGGTTCATACTCCATCATCAACAATTCTTTACCCATATGAAAACAACTTCACAAACCATACTAAGTCGAGTAGTATACACTACTTCCCCCTGAGGTTAACCGTAAAACATCAAATTACATGATTCTCCCCCATGATGGTTTCGAACTTTCGAAAGCATCATAACGTGTACGACCATTTGCACGAAAAGTTCTTGTCATAAACATTCTGAATATCTCATGGGAATTGTTGATCACACGCAACCAATCAACCCTTTGGTAAACACATCATTCACGTATTCTGTTGGCAATTGCTGTGACCACATGGAGAAGTAATCTCGATATACCAAATTTGATGATGAAGTAGAATTCCCCAGATTTGTTACTTAAACTTGTACTAATCCTCGTGAAAAAGAAACGGTGTACCCAATGTACAAGACCTCTTGATGAATCCTCAACTGCGTGAGACACCGAAGTGATAGTTACGTTGTGGGTTAAGCGAGAAAGGAATCACAACCGTAACTAAATAACCAAGTCTTTATCACACACTATCAATGCCCAAACAAGTCATCTTCGCGGAAGGGTAGAAATAAAGAAGACGAAATAAGTAAACACGCTAGGAAAACCTCACTTCAAATCCAAATAAGAGATATCGTTCAAACACCCCTGTAGTCAGCTTTGTTCACACACTAATTCAAGCCGTGTCACAATTTATTCCGTGAGAATGTATAAGCCAAAGTATCAAGCCCCATAACTCATTAGATCTCATCATCACACCAAATCATATCATCACATCAATTTATCACAAACCTCATAAAGTCTAAATCTCATATCACACATTCAAATTCAAGACATAGCATGAACTTACTCAAGCCCGTGTAAAATCACAAATCCCAAATGATTTCATCATAGACACACTAATCTAATTTCATCTTAACAAAACTTTCCATATCCGAAACATTATATATGTCATTCATTTTCCAAATTCATACTATCGGATTAAGTGATTAATTCAACACAACTCAAGCCCAGCTTCATGATACAGTCCAAAGGAGTAAGGCCCATTGTCCAAAAGAACAATCTACATCCGGTCCAATACAATCAAAATACCCGATCCATGTTCAAAAGAGTAAAGCCCATTAAGATGTATGACAGACCCAATCCAAATTCTTCCTTACCCTAATATTTACAGGTATAAAAGACCTAACACACTTGAAACCCTAATATTACTCCCCAAAAAAACGTACGCCTCCCACTTACTCATAATCCAAATCTTATGAAACCCTAAACTCTCTCCCATTTCTTTACTTGAACACCTTTCTTCTGAAACATAGATGACACGAACCTTTTCTTCTCACAAGGCAACGCTACCATCAGTTATCCATATCTTACCATCAAATCAAGCTGGTTTTGACCATTAGTTCACCATACGACCTCGCCACAGGGATGGCATGAAGGTCATACAGCACGGTTGTTAACTCAGCCATTGGCTCAAGGTAGGTAATGATTCGCTCCTTCTTGTAAATATTGAGTGTTAAACGAACCAGATTAAGGAGTTAACATTGTTGTTGCACTCCTTTTTCACATTCGTATATTTCCAAGAAAAGATCAATGATGTTATCATTCAATTTTGTGAGTAATACTTGTGATAGTCTTGATGTTTTCCTTTTGAGAACCATGAATAAACAACTGAGATCAATTACTTTACATGTTTTTGGATCTGTGATGGATGGAGTCATGTACTTGGATCCCCAAGGTCTTAACAAGTCACGGCCAATCTGAGATCTTGTAATAGTATGAGTCGTTTTTCATTTTGAGTCTTGACCGAATAAATGAAGAGGAATAACAAATTTGTTATTTGATTTTCATAGGCAGATTCGGATAGTACATTAGCGATTATGTATGGATCGATGATGGATGAAAGCCTTCGTGTCATAGACCTTGGAGTCTTAATATATCATTGAGATACACGAAGAAACATCTGAGATCTTTGTACTTTCATATTAAGTTTGAGTCATGAGTCATTGATGAAGGTTTGATGAAAAATGTTGAAATGAGTCTTGATGTTTGTAATTAGATGGATGATGTGGATTAGTGAATTTCAGCTGTAGTTTGTGTTTGCTAGATAC
Organism: Chrysanthemum makinoi; assembly: GCA_910596185.1. Classification (NCBI taxonomy): domain Eukaryota; kingdom Viridiplantae; phylum Streptophyta; class Magnoliopsida; order Asterales; family Asteraceae; genus Chrysanthemum; species Chrysanthemum makinoi. The sequence goes on from OU343221.1 coordinate 64,143,712, forward strand.
AAGGACTGATGATGGTAAACTGAGGTCAAGAGTCTGGTGTATTGATTAGAGTCATGTGGTATTTTGATAAGAGTTAAGGTCAAGTTTGCTTCTTCTTCATCCTTTCTGTCATAGTCAAGATGCATCATCTTAATCCAGTCTCAGTTGACTAAAAACTCAACTCGCATTTTAACCCAACTCGCTTCTGTTATCAACTCGCATTTGACCCTATTCTTGTGACCCAACTCGCTTTATAAACATTAGTACTCAACTCGCATGTACACAAAGACATTTGAGCAACTCGCATTGGCCAAAAACAAACAACTCGCATTAAGTAATGCAAGTAGACAATTCGCTTTAGATTCTGACTCAACTCGCATCATTTGGGCAGCATGACAACTCGCTTTTGACATTAAATCAATAGCAACCGCCAATAGCAGTGCAACTCGCTCAAAAGCAAGTCAACATAACCTGACCAACTCGCATGTAAGAATAAGGCAACTCGCATAGCTGAAAACCAGCAGCAGCAGACCATCAAAAACGTGACCAAGGATGATAGCACAACTCGCATATATGAAAAACAGTTAAATGGCTTATTAAAACTGCATGTAACTTGTAAATAACATGTGAGCACCAGCAGGTTTCAAGATAAAACCAGCTTTTAACAATCATCAAGATGCCAACTGTTTTAGAAACAAACTCAACCATCAGATTCCAACATAAAATCTACTTAAACCATTTAAACTACCACACTCAAACAATCATCAACAAACACTATACAAACTGCATAACAACATCACAAGAGGCGCGTCAACCCGCATCAACCAAACCGCATAAAAACCATACAAATCATCAAAAACAACACAACCTTGGCTCTGGTACCAATTGTAGGATCGTGAATATTATGTTGTTTGATGATTCTGGTGGTCTAGGACAATGATTAAACAAGAAAGCCATTAGAGAGATGAAGAGAGTTGAGAGGAGGTTCCTTGAAGAGAGTTGCTTTAGAAAAATGAAAGGTTTATTCAAAGAAGCCACACCCCTTCCATGGATGGAAGGGGTATTTATACTTAAAAATTACACGACCTCCTATCGGCCTTGGATCGGCATACGGGGGTAAAGATCCGTCCTTCCTCCACGGTGTTGCACTATGCTAAACTAGGCTAATAACTAACTAATAAACAAGAAATAACGTAACTAACGATATGTCTACGAGCTAACTTATGCTAGATAATATTTGGGGTGACCGACACTTTAATATGGAATTTCTAATTCCTAACACATAAGAACACCTTAATAAAAGTCAATTTCAATTTCAAATAAGTGATAAATGATTAACTCCGAAGTAATCAACTTGTGTCAAATGCCCAGCATGTGAATAAACATAGAATCGGATGTACATTGACCTTGAATGAACGGGAACAAATGATTCCTCAACATCAATGCATTCTTCCTAAAGGTATACATGTAGAGACTGATATGGAAGATTAACCAATAATGTCTTCGAGCGGATGAGGTAGTCATTTTCCTTAATGTTCATGTGGTTGATTTATAGCGATTATGAGAGGAAACAATAATCCGTAAAGATTTGGCAAAGGAATACCAAAGAGCGGATCATTATTCAATAGTGCATCTACAATATCATGATATTTATTATCAACGCTTTGAAATAACCTGGAGGTAATGTTTCTTGAGGATTCCGAAGTACTTCTTAGATGGTGAACCGTTGAGTCGGTAGGGAAGAACATGAGCTTCAGAAACTAGATGATCAACATTCGTTGGAGGTTGGAAGTACTCATCAAACATATCTTGAAACAATGAATCCCAGTTATCCTTAGTAATTGAAGCATTAGGCATTGAAGGAGAGTCATATGACCATAATTCAAGCATCCATCAACATGTAGTATATGCACTCTTCTCCCCCTCAAAAATTGCATCCGAAGTTGCCATTTTTGATTTGAACAAGTGAATAAGAATATACACCAATGAACGTAGATCCACTTGAGGGTTGAAAGAGCGTGGAAAAACATGAAGTTGTTGATGAAGAATGTCGATGAGAATGGTCATACACATGAAGATTTCTCTTCTTTTGAAGATAAAGCGCATTGAAGCGTACACCTTTCTTTTCTTTGAGGAACGGGGCCTGAAGTATTATCTGCAGATGCCATAATGGTGAAGAACGAGGCCCGAATCGATGTGAATGACGCGTCATTCTGAATGAATATCAAGGTTGAGTTACTTGAACCCGTGAGTTATGAGATATCAATCCATTTGTTACCCATACTTTAAGCCAGGTCCGTAGTGAAGGATTGAATATCACCAACCAGTAAGGACTACCTGCACTAATTTTACAAACTTGATTGCGTATATTTTGGTTAGTGACATTAGTATCCAAACCCTTTGGGGTTTCACGGTCAACCTTGATAATGTCATCGGTAAAAAACTTTCCGGTAGGTATCCACTTAAGTCCAGTATTCTTAAGAATTCTACCAGATGGTAACCACTTATGGCAAGATCTAGGATTGTTAGGCTTCTTGTGCATAGTGGAAGACTTATCGCTATTCCTAGTTTCCAAATATTTAGCAGTTGGTAACCATCTAGGCAAAGTTTTTGGTTTATTTTGCTTCATATGCACTGAAGATGACTTAGTGTAAATCCTAGACTTAACATGTTGAACCTTTTCATGAGCATTTACTTTATTCAGGGATTTTTTGAAACAATTATCATGATTTGCATTAAAGATACATTTCAGACACTTCGAGCAAACAACTTGTTTGGATTCAGTAATAGATCTCGATTTCTTAGAGTGATCCCTTTAATCAGCAACTAATCTTAGATCCAAGCCAATCCCTAGCCTTAAGAATAGTGTTCCTAGGTAGTGGTTTAGAACTACTAGCGGTGCCTTGAAATCTCGAAGAGTTCATCACCCTAGGTCTTGCACCTAAAATTACGTCTTTCAATCATTGCCTTCTTTCTAGTCATTTCTAGATAAGAGTTCTTATACAAGTCATTCATAGCATTTTTCCTAGGCAAGTAAGGTGAAGTGACTTGTTTTGTCAAAACTTATTTAAATCCTTGGGTGGCAAACCGCTTTTTGAAAATTTTGGTCGCTCGATCTAAAGCATTAGGTTTTCTAATAACGGTTTCCCAAGATTGATGGTTTTGCAAACTTAGTGTTCACACTATTCCCTGTTGTATTTCTGAGCTCATTCTTTAAGGCAACTATTGTGAAACTCTTATCCTGAAGTTGAGCTTTGAGTTCATCAATACTGGCAATCAAAGAGTTTGTTTGTTACTTTAGTAATTTGGCCACACAAATTGCTAATTCATCATTTCTCATTTTAATATCATTAGTAGCATTAACATCAGAATTACTTGTAACCAAATTGTTTTTCATATGCATATCAAAAATATGTTTCTTCAAATTGCAGATTGTCGAGTTTTTGTCCTGAAGCTGAGCTTTTAAATCATTTATTTCAAAAAATTCATGAAATTCAGGGAATTCCGGATTGTTGCAAGGTTTCACAGTTTGAAAACTTTCTTCTTTTCTTTGGATTGCAATTTCAAGTTATGAGAATTTATTAGAAAGTTCATCAAAAGTTATCTTATCAACCATATCATTAGTTTTGAAACACTTTATATCAGACTCGAGCTGATTCTGAACATGTATCAAGAACATGTTCGTGATGTGATCATTTACAAAAGTAATTTCATATGCATTATGTTGAGCAGGTTAAGGTACCTCATCACTTGACACATGTTCATTTATCGGTCGACATCGCATCCTCATCATGTGTAGCAGAATCATGAACTCTTGGCTTATCAAACTTATCAGTATCGAACCTCTGTGTTCAGCTCCAACTGATCCATCATGTGATGCTTTACCCGACTCAACACTATAATCTTTTGATTGTGCACGATATTCATCCCCCTTTACATTCGCATTCACTTCTTGTGTGATAGGAGTTCTTGAACGGTTACATCATTCTTTGTTGTCTCTGTTATTCTACATTCAACAACATCCGATCTTTCAACTAAAACATTACTCGACTCATCAAACAATCACATCTATATTTTCTTCTTCGTAACTTCCTCAATATACTTATCCACATTATCCATGAGATGGATAAGTGTCTCTATGAACACGCTAATTTCCATTCCAATGTGTCTCTTGAAGACATTTCAGTCATGTCTTGATCATAATCGATGTAAATTCCCATGAATGACTGAAATGGTTGTGGATCACTTGAAGTGCAGACGGAACTATCCTTTTGAACCTTTTCTTTATCAAGTTTTTGTTCCAATTGTTCTAAGTTCAACAGTAATGTACCCGTTAATGTGGATAAATCTTGACAGAAAAGGGCAATACATGTTCGTTCCGTTGTTATGGGTAGAAGTAACATGAGGTGAGAGTAAAGTTGTTGATAGGGTATAATGCAGCATTCCTTTTGCATGGAATTAAGTAGCATTAGCAGTGCATTTCATTCTCATTGTACTTTCGAACATGAAGATCTCACATCCTCATTGATTAATTCAAACATCTTTAACCGTTCGATTGTATACATTATCATTGTTGTCCAGCATCATACAATTTAAGTACTTCCAAATCGGGTGTAAGACATGATGTTGTAGTATGCGAGATTTTACAAGTCTATGATTTAAACCGAAAATAGATTCTTTATTTGGATTTTACAAAATCAAGAAGAAACGTGATACAATGACCAATAGAACGTGTTAAGATAACTGATGGACCCACACAATGATAGAGGATTATGTGTTAGGAGTAATGATTGTTTGAAGGATTAGCTGAAGTGTTATTTGGTTGTGAATTGGTTTTGTTAATGCACGCTTTTACGGTGAAATTTAGGTCTAAAAACTTAAAAGCTCAATAACTTCCTTTCGGAGAGGATTTGGGCCTCAAAAAATTCGTTTCACAACATCGTGGTGAAACCTCACAATATTCAGCCTGTTCCGGTCGTTTTGACAGGTATTTCGCTGAAAACGAAGTTACGGATCAAAAGTTATGGCCGTTTGAAGTTTTGACGTAAAAAGCCAACTTTGGTCAAACCTTGAAGACAAGTCGCTAAGTCACCAAGTCGCTAAGTAACAACTCGCTAAAGGCTCAAGTCGCTGTGAATCAAGTCGCTAGACACAAGTCGCTATGAACCAAGTTGCTAAACACAAGTCGCTAAAGCAGAAACTCGCTAAGGTGACAAGTCGCTAAAGAACAACTCGCTAAGTAGACAACTCGCTAAAGAACAACTCGCTAA
>OU343221.1:64149060-64274474 GCA_910596185.1 Chrysanthemum makinoi
GAAATACTCCAATTTGGTTAATGGTCTTCGCTGTTATAATCAGTAATGAGAAGGGTCATCTGCTAATGCATGTCCTAAGCCGAGAACAGAGGCAGTGCTTACTTCAAAGGCTATGCTCTTGGCTCTTATTGAAGCTGGTGGAACTCTCTCTAACAAGGAACAAAGCTTTATGGCAGATGCAGATTCTGATGATGATATGGAGGACTGCATGCTAACGCAGGCAGTTATGTTGATGGCACAAATGCAAGCTCTACACATGAGTGACAACGAGGCCCAGTGTATGACACCTGATGGCTTGTCTCAGGTACCGAACAAACATACTCATTACTATCGATCGATATCTCGCCCACTTCTCGCATCGACCCGGATCAAGTGTTCAACATGAGCCATCTACATCTCATTCTGATGATCATCAACTAGACCCCGTAGTTACATTTGATGATCAAGATGACCTTATGGTTACCTTTGATTATCAAGTTGAATCCGTGGTTATACTTGAGGATCTAAATAATGACCATGTTGAGACTCACGTTGAACAAAATGATTCTATGTTTGATCCGGAATTTGAGCTCCGGACCATAGTTAAAGACCAACAATCCCGAGTGGAACATTACCATGATGTCAATACCAAATTAAAAGAGAAAATGCCTTTGTTAACTGGGATAATGAATGCTTAATTTGACAAATCAACTTTTTCAAACTCAAGAAACCGTGAAAAAGGTTTTGAGCCGCTTTGCCAAATCACGTCAAAACTAAAAATCTTTGAAACGCCAGATTCGTGATTCTAGCGCTCGAAGAATGCTTTGTTTTCTCAAATAGAACAAATGAAACATGAACATAAACAACAAATTAACTCTCTTACTTTGGTAACTCAAAAAGCCAAGGTGAGTTTTAACTTGTCAAAAACAGTTATCGAGTACAAAAGCATTCAACGAAACGAATAGATGACTATCTTGAGGAAATTGTCGACTTACAAAAAAAATCAAAGAGTTTAAAACTGTTGTTTATAAACATGGTGAATCAATCACAACGATTCAAAAGTTTTCTTTCAAACCAAATCCAAATGGATATGGACCGAATCTTGCTGATTACAAACCTAAGTTTCAAACAGAGCATTCAAACCAAATCACCGAAGTTTACATGGCGAACATAGAATTGATGCTTCAATTATGACTGTTGTTGAATATAATCGGATGGAGGAATTAGATGCTGATGACGAACCATTTAACTATTCAAAAGCCGTAACTTTTGTCACACAACAAGATACTTCTAACAAACCTTTTGTTATCACACCAGTTTCTGAAGCCAGTCCCCAACTAAATGGTGTACAAATTAATGGTCCTTTACCTTCACTTAGTGCAAGTAAAACCATGCCGAAAGTTGTCGTGTTATCAAATACTTTGACACTTTCTTATCCGACCTCAAAATTTTGGAACGTGAGATTGAATTTCATTCTGAAATAAAAGTTCAACATTTTCAATCGCCATGGCGCGATAACATAGAGACATTCTATAAAGAATTTTTACCCCATGTTAAAAATTTGACAAATTGTGCAGTATATTGGGAAAGGGATTTTCACAAGGAACTTGGTCTCATGAAAACAGTTTTCGAGAAAACAAAAAACATCGATTTCAAATACTACGAAAAAGAAACTATTGGGAAAAAGATGTTGATCGAATCTTGGAAGATGTTCTTTGCTTATATCTATAATGTTGTGTTATTGCATTCTTTGCCATAACATCCGATTCTATATCTGCTGATACTGTTGATTCTGTTAAAATTGTTGAAAATAAGGATAATTTCTTCAGTTCAAGTCTTTAAAAGTTGAAAATGAACGATTGTCAAACGAGCTTTCAAATGCAACACGTCGTCTTAATTGGTGTCAAAAAGATATTTACGATCAACAACTTGTTTTTCAAAACAAAATAGCCCAGTTGCGTGAAAAAAATCCTAATCCAAAACTTGAGCAACTGGATGATCAAAACGTGTCTTTCAAGTGTCAAATCTTAAAATATGAACAAGAACTTGCAAAAGTTAAACAGGAATATGGTGCCATATTTGATTTACTCAAACAGACTCGTCTTGAAGCATCAAATGAACTTGATCATTATCTTGCACACACAAAAGAAGTCATGAATTTTGCTGGAAATCTTCGTTCTGAAAATCAAGATTTGGTGCACACTATCATTAAGTTAAGGGAAATGTTAGGAAAGTATGAACAAGTTCAGCCTAACATCATTAAGAGAATTGCACCTGTAACACTTAGCCAACATGAACCCAGAATGCCTACTGTCAAAACACAAGTTACTAATGTGCTTCCCTCTACTGAAACAGGACTAGTTGCCTCTTTTCAAAACGTCCGCACTTCACAGCCTAGGAGCAATACAAGGAAGAATAGGAAGTTGCGACCTAGAAAGACAAATAAAGAATGCCAAGTATACAACACCGTAGGACTTTGAATAAGACTCCCATTGCACCCACTTTAGATATTGCGTCTAGCAAATGTAATGGAAAAAGTGTTGTAACTAATGTTGAATCTTTAAGTACTTTTGATATTCAGTCTGATGCCTCTTGTGTTATTTGTCGTAAAAGTATGCGTTCTGATTGTCATGATAAATGTGTTGCTAAGGCTATCTTGTCTCATTTACAAAATCCTAAGATTCGGAATACCTCTATGCCCACTACTGCTTCTAAGTCTGTGCTAGGTAAACCGCCCTCTTTAGATTCTAAGAAACGAATTGATGTCCATGTGGCTCCAGTATCACCTCCAAGGAATGTAGTACCACCTAGTACTTTCACTAAGACTAAAGCTAATACTAGTTAGAGATGGCACAAATTGATACATAATACACTAGGATTTAAATGGATGCCTAAAATCATTTATGTGTGTATTTCAACTATAACTGCTGAGGAACCCTCTAACTCATCGGGTTCCACATCTACTTCTATTCCATCTGTGTCGCCTGTGTGTAATGCAGGTGATACAGATCATCCTTTGGATTGTTGATAGCGGATGTTCCCGACACATGACAGGCAACCTTAAACTGTTATCAAACTTTGTTGCAAAGTTCATTGGCACTGTCAGATTCGAGAATGATCACTTTGAAGCTATCATGGGCTACGGAGATTACATCAATGGAAACATCGAAATTAGCAGGGTTTATTATGTGGAAGGCCTCGGTCACAATCTCTTTTTAGTCGGTCAATTCTGTGATGGAGATTTGGAAGTTGCTTTCAGGGAGAAAACTTGTTTCATTCGTGATCTACAAGGAAATGATCTTATGTCTGGCCAACGCTCATCCAGTCTCTACAATATCTCTATGCAAGACATGATTGCTTCATCTCCCATATGTCTACTCTCAAAGGCTACATCTACAAAATCTTGGCTATGGCACCGTCGTCTCTCACATCTAAACTTTAAACCAGAACCAACCTTGCTCGACACAAACTTGTTGAAGGTCTCCTGCGATTCCGGTATTCTAAAGATCACCTATGCTTAGCTTGTGAACAAGGGAAAAGCACTCGTGCTCATTTTCTTTCAAAGGTGGAACATAGCTCTCAGCATGTGCTTCATCTTCTTCACATGGATTTGTGTGGCCCGATGGGCGTGCAGACGATTAATGGCAAACACTAAATCTTGGTAATTGTTGATGACTACTCAAGATGGACTTGGGTTTATTTTCTTCGAAGTAAAGACCAAGCTCCACAGATGATCATCACCTTTCTCGAAATTCAAATTCAGTTCCGAACACCGTCAGAAAAATTCGAACAGACAAAGACCGAATTTGTAAATCAAACTCTTCGGGAATTTTATGAGAAAGTGGGAATTGAGCATCAAACATCTATTGCCCGCACACCAGAACAAAACGGAGTTGTTGAAAGACGCAACCGTACGTTAGTGGAAGTGCCCGAACGATGTTAATCAATGCTAAACTTCAGTTACTTGTGGTAAGTTGTCTCAACGCATGCTACACACATAATCGCTCAATGATTACAAAACGCCACAACAAAACACCATTTGAGCTTCTCCACAACCGAAAACCGAATCTTAAACACTTTCATGTATTTGGATCTCTTTGCTATCCGAATAATGATCGTGACTTTGAAAGCTCAAAGCCAAGCTGACATTGAGTCTTCATTGGATCACTGTGATAATTCTAAAGGTTACCGGATCTGGAATCGTCGTACAAATCAGGTTATGGAAACGATTCATGCTAATTTTGATGAGCTTATTGAATGGCTTCTGAGTATAACAGCTTGGAACCCGGTCACAACCGCTTACACTTTCCCCAAACCCCATCATCAGCGACACAAGCCCTCAGCCTTACTCGTCAACAAATGGAAAGACTATTTGCTCCTCTGTTCAGTGAGATATTGATGACGTGCTCCAGGTGTATCCGCTGTTTCCCCGCTGCTCACACCTTATAATACTTCTATACCGATACATCTCTACAACAACTTCCTTTTGAAGAAGCACCACCAGTTGACTCTACAACAATAGTTGAACAAACTGCTTCCAACGACGCAGAACCAGGCTGATGATGTTCTCATATGTAACCCGCCTGCAGATTTTGATCCAAATGCGTTCTTTAACCCAGTTTCGCCAATGAACTGCTACACCTGATGTTGCGGAATCATCTACAAGCCATTTGAGTCCTCAAAATCTGCATAATGTATATCAACATCAACCTTCCACACATCGTTGGACAAAAGACCATCCCCTTGAGAATATTATTGGCAACCCGCATCAACCATCATAACGACAACGTCTTCACACAGATGGTGAACATTGCATTTAATACACTCACGTCTGCCATTCTGACCTAAAAACATTAAGCGCAATGACAAGGACAACCGGATTGAATCCATGCAAGAAGAACTCAACTAATTCAAACGTCTTGAAGTATGGGAACTGGTTGAAAGACCAACAGGGGTCTTCGTCATTGGTCTAAAATGGTTTTGGAAAACAAATTGGATCTGAGGAACCGTAATTAGATACAAGTCACGTCTGGTGGCTAAGGGTTATAGACAGGAAGAGGGTATTGAATTTGAAGAATCATTTGCTCCGGTTGCTCGCTTTAAAGCTGTTCGTATTTTTCTGGCATTTGCTGCTCACATGAATATCACGGTCTTTCAAATGGATGTCAAAACTGCATTTCTCAATGGACAACTGAAAGAAACGGTCTATGTAAGCCCGCCAGAAGGATTTCGTTGATCCAAATTCCCTAATCATGTCTACAAACCGAAGAAAGCTCTCTACGGTCTCAAACAAGCCCCTCGGCGTGGTACGATAGTTATCATCCTTCCTTATTTCCAATAAGTTTACCAAAGGTTCGGTCAACCCTACACTCTTTATACAATATCACGGGCTCACATCTTAATCGTTCAAATCTATGTGGATGACATCATTTTTGGGTCAACACATTTAAAATACTCAAATGCTTTTGCAAAACTTATGACAAAACATTTTGAAATGTCAATGATGGGTGAACTCACATTCTTCCTTGGAATGCAAGTTCATCAATCACCCCGTGGTATTTTATTGAGTCAGTCCAAATATGCCCTTGAATTGTTACACAAATTTGGAATGCAAAACTGTGACACCTATGCCACACCAATGGCTCATACCAAGAAGCTAGACGTTGATTTACATGGTAAATTGGTGGACCCTACCAAATACCGTAGTATCATTGGGTCTCTCATGTATCTAACAGCTAGCAGACCTGATATTGTTTTTGCCGTCTATCTTTGCTCCCGTTATCAGTCAAGACCAACTGAAACCCACCTCTCTAAGGCTAAAAGAATCCTCCGATACATCAAGGGAACCATTAAGTTGGGAATCTGGTATCCGAAGGATTCACGGTTTTGAACTAATAGCTTTTCAGACGCTGACCACGCAGGATGCTTAGACTCTCGGAAAAATGCCGGGGCTTTACAATTTTTTTGGTGATAAACTGGTGTCATGGCAATCGAAGAAGCAGGATTGTACATCACTGTCCTCAACGAAAGCAGAATATGTAGCCATGTCGGGGTGTTGTGCTCAAGTCATTTGGATGAGAACACAACTCAAGGACTATGGTTACGTATTTGACAGAATCCCAATGTACTGCGACAATCGGAGTGCTATTGCGATCTCGTGCAACTCAGTTCAACATTCAAAATCAAAGCACATCAATCTTCGATATCATTTCATCAAGGACCACGTGGAACAGGGTACTGTTGAATTATATTTTGTGGGTACAGAATACCAATTGGCAGATCTTCTCACCAAAGCCTTAGCTCCTGCTAGGTTTAATGAGTTGGTACACCAGATTGGTATGCGGTGTTTGACTCAAGAGGAACTGAATGAACTCTTACAACATTCTTAAAAACCAGTCAAACACCAAAACCTCTTTTGTAAATATTTTTCAAAAACAAAATACAAAAATATAAAATCTGATAAAACAACAAAAATATTCTTTTATCTTGTTTTTCTTTTAACATGGCAAGTACATTTCTTCCGTCAACACTCTAATCTTTCAAAATTCAGTATTTTTCCGATCAAGTGTTGAGGGGGAGAAAAATAAATACTTAATTGTTTCAAAATAACACTGTACTTGCATGTTACATTATCCCGGTTGTTTCTTTAATAATGGTGGTCACGTTTCTGGTCTCTGACACTCCTCGGACTAAAATTTATAAACTTTCATTATTTCTTAAGTCGAGGGGGAGTGTCGTCAAAGTTATTTTCAAAATATCTATCGTTTGATAACCAAAATGGAAGTTAAGAGGCATTTGATGAAAATAGAAAAGGTGGAGGGACTAAAACTGTCAAAATCCGAAAGTTATTTCTAATAAAACATCCCACCTAACATTAAATCTTCACATTTATTACTCACACCAAACCAATCCTACGCCTAGAATTAAAACTGAAAATCCGAGTTCTTGATCATCTATTTGTAAGTGGTTTCATGATCTTTACGTATTTACAAACAATGGTTTTGAATCTTTAACAAATCCAACGGTTAAAACGTGAGATATGAGTGATCTTGTGTTCTACGCATAAGCGTATGAACACATAATCAAGATTGTGTGTTTGTGGTTAAAGGGATAGTGTTAAAATGTTTATTTAACATCATTAAAACTATTTTGATCATCAAAACACACCCAGTACACGAATTGAGTGATTTTGTAAATTAGGGTTTATGCGTGGGTTTGGGTATTTTCATATGTGAACGTTTTTGGTGATAAAGATTGTTGTGTGAGGTTGTTTTCAAGTTGAATTGATCATATTTAAGCCCAGAAATTACCCAGAAACACTAATGATTCATAAATTGGAAACTAGGGTTTATATTCATACGGTTTGGGTATTTGTGATTTACTTAGATTTCGATGTTAAAACTTGGATAAAACAACTCTTTAGGCTTCCTAGACCTCCCAGAAAAACTTTGGTGCAATTCCTATGGCTAGATATCTTACACGTAATCTTTGAACTTTAGGGTTTAGGTCTACGCATAAGTATGTTTACGCGTAAACTGTTTGATAAGTATTCATGTCATGATCTGTTATAAAATGAATGTATGTGTTAATATTGATGCTATGATAATTTTATTTCAGGTTTGCAACACGTAAAAATCAGAATCAAGGTTGTTAGACATCTACGCATAAGGATCACCTTACGCGTAGCATGTTATGCGTAAGAGAAATCTTACGCGTAAGGTTCTACATAAGGGACTACGCGTATCTTGTGAAGGATATGCGTAAACAGTGACCTCTACGCATAAGGTCTACTCTTACGAGAAAGCCTTACGCGTAAGGTTTATATACGCTTACGCATAAGCTCTACGCATAACGTCCCCTTTTCCTACGCGTAATATTTCTTACGCGTAAGTCAGGATCCTACGCATAAGCTTGCGTTTACGCGTATACCTCTCCTGTTTACGAATAAGCTTGCCATTTCTAAGCTAAGCCTTGTTTAACCTTAATCATGAATTGTTATGCGTGCAAACTTGTAAATAAATAAATCATAACGTCACGAAACCAATAATGTCACTAATAAGCTTAAACGTTTAATATGTTGTGAAAAATAAGTGATAACCTGAACTTTAAAACTTAAAGTTAACTAACTCACGAAACTTATCACGACGTCATTGGACTATTGGACAAACAAGTGACTTTGGACTCGTAACAATCATCAACATTGCACATTCAATAATTAGACAATAAAACCATATGTTGACTAACATAATGTCTTTCGATATGTTGGTTCTTTAGGCTAAATGTATTTCAGATCACGACATGGACGCTCAAATGAATGTGGATGCACCAAATGTTCTCACCGTTACTGATATCTTCCCTAATGGCTATCCGATGAAGATTGGAAAGAATAACCTTCGTGTTGACTTTGAAACTCTCACCTGCTCAGAGTCTTCTTGCTTGATTGCTGTGGATATTCTGAAGAATCATCCTTATCAGAACATGCTCTCCAACTCGCTACTGTTCGAGATCTACATTCATCGGTTACTGGAATACAATGCAAAAGATCAAAGGACGAATCTGTGACGTGACTCTCAACCACAAACAAGTCACCATCACACCTGCAGACTTACGGGCTGTTCTTCTCATTCCGATCATCGAGCCAACTGAACTCAATGCCACACCAACGAGAAGAGACTTTCTACAGTTCTGATCAATATTGGTTATGACGAAGCTACAGGAGCAATCACTAAGCATTCACATGTGGATCTTAAGAATATTCCTCAACCTTGGAGAACTCTCTACATCATCATCACCAAATCTTTTTCTGGCTGTGACAGTGGCTATGAGCACCCCAAGCTCATGGAACTGCAAATCTTTTGGGATTTGGTCAACATGAAGCACATTGAAGTCGAAGCTCTGATATGGGACGACATGATGACATTTCTCAAGAAGCTTGGCTCAAAGATCCCTTATATCAGATATACCAAACTGTTGATCCAAAGAACACTTGGATTTAACCCTGATATTCCCAAGAGAATCAATTACCCCAACAATCACGACATGTTGTCTGAACCTACATTAACAGTCAGATTTAAGGAATCAACAACAAAGAAACAAGGTGTTGTGCTGCCGGATCACCTTCTCTCTGATGAAATCAAACAACTTTACTCATAAAAAGGTATCTGTAGCGGTTGATGAAGGTAAAGTTGGTTCTCTCGATGATAAGTCTTACGGTACACCTACTAGGAAAACTAGAAGAAGCGGTCAGCAGGAGTGTTGCAAGGACAGAAAGTCAAAGGAAGTTCCCGAAGAGGAAACCTCCACTCAAAAGGAAAGTTCCTTCTAAGGAAGCTGTTCCTATTCCCGTACCTAAGCCTGAACCGCCAAAAAAGCTAGTGGACGAAAGCTCTGAGGAAACCAAATCAGACGATGAGGTCTTCTACTCTGAAACTGCAACCGATATAACTCCATCAGTAGCTAAACCTCCCAGTCCACCAGCTAACAAAGGTAAAGGAAAACTCTGTGATTGAACATGATAAGGAGAGTTGAAGAAGAACCATTGACGAAGAAAAGGAATATCAAAGGAAGTTGAAGGAACTCAGACATAAACATCTTGCCGAAGCATTTTCAAAGGATCAAATGGGTGGCCCCGGAGGTCAAGTGGTGGAGTTCAATCTACACCAATTCCTGATGCGGTTAATCAACCCGATAAGGGAACTGGTGCCACCACTCTTGAGCAACAACAAAAACCCCCGGAGAAACCAGAAAAAGAAAAGTCTGAGAAAGAAAAAGCTGATGAAGAGGCTGCAGCTCATGCCAAAGCAGAAGAGGAAGCTAGGATTTAGGCTGCAGAAAAGACTAAAACTGGAAAAGATGACTATGATGATTTTCTTCTCAACGGTCCAATTCGTTCGAAGAAAACTTCGATCCTCCTAAGGACCACAGAATCTCCTCACGTCTCATCATCATCAGACTCGTCTTCTCATTCTTCACCACCACCATCCAAAAGATCAACCAGATCCACATCCAAATCTGTGAAGAAACCAACGAGACTCTTGGTTATCAGGGCTAAAACAAGGATTGTTAAAATTTGCTCAAGCAAGTCAGAAGAAGGATGTTACCAACAAAAAGTTGAATCAACTCGCTGACATAATCAACTTTCTTCAAGACGGGATAAACGAGTTATTGACGAAGGGAACAAATCCAGCTGTTTATCAAAGGAGGTTTCCAAAAGGAATTGGAGAAGACGGCAAGAGAATATACTCACAAGTTTCTTCCGATATTGTCGGTGTGACTATAGAAGTATTCTCCAGACAACTTACTCCAAACATCGTCGCATTGGTTAAAATATAATGGCCAAAGAATGGACTTTTAAACTGAGTTAATCGCTAAATTGGTGATGCAAATGTCAAAAAGAGCTGGAACCTTCACTTTGGATGAAGCTAAGTTTTTTGAGACTCTATTAGACTATCAACTCAAGTCTTCATGCAAAGAATCAACAAGTCAACCAAAATGACCAAGAGATGACGATGATAAGGACAAGGATTCTATACCTAAACGTCCAAAGAAATCTGGTGAATCTTCCTCAATGCCACCTCCATCCCGAAGGACTTCACCACCAAGACGATCTCCTCCTTGCTCTTCTACTAAAAAACCTCAGGATTTTGAGTTACCACCCCAGACTCAGAAAACCGGTGATCACTTTGAGTATACGGGTGGTGACGATGAGGAAATCCCTGAGCCCCAACAACAACCCATCTCTCCCAGCACAACAAAGGAACCAGCATACTCCTCTAGGCCTAAGAAGAAGAAGAAGACGACGACTAAGGCTGATGTCGTTTCATGGCTAGACGACGATGACACCGAATATGAATGGTTTTCAACACTTGTTGCTGCTACACCCGCCTTAAGTGACGACCAAGATATCGTAGAAGGTAGTACGTTGGAGCATGCAAAGTTACTGCAAGAAAAGTTCCGAGTGAAGAAGATGACGAAATCAGAGTTGAAACGAATCAAGAATGAAGCCTTTCAAACGCTCAAAGACAGCTCGGAAAGTGCTATTGAAGTTGAATATCTCCTTAAAAACATAGCACGAGCCATGTCTAACAACATTGATTGGCTCAACCCTGAAGCAAACATCGACTACACCAGAAAAGACAACGCTCCATACTACACAGATTGGACCAAACCTCTACCTACCATTGGTCGACCAGATCAACCTCAGATTCCATTTCGATACTTCTTCAACAACGATCTGGAATTTATTCTACATGGTAGCGATGTATCAAAGAAATACGCTACATCACTTACACTTCCGTTCCCGGCAGCAATATACTCCAACTGCGTAGCCATCGAGGAAAAGGCTAACCACATGTTCAACAACAACGTGGAAGAGTATGACATCAATGCACTGTACGGGATTCACCATTGGCCGGAATGCCGACGAATCTACTACAGAAGCTGCCAGGTTCGTAAATCTCAACATGAAGTGCCTGATGAACAAGGGATCGTTGTTGTTATGCATGTTGCTCTTTCGTCTAAATGGGACTACACCTTCCTAAAGAACATCGTGGTCAAAAGACAAGATGAAAAGGACTATGCTTTCTGTGAAGCGGACTTTCAGAATTTGTCTCTTAATGATATTGAAGATCTGTATCTTGCCAAAGTATAGGGAAGAATGAGACAATTCTCGACTGAAATTCAACGCGAATACATCAAGTCCTTTCTCATTTTCATCAGAAGCATCGTGATCCAAGAACGTGTAGAAGATTTGCAACTTGTTGTTGAGTCGTATCAGACTCGTGTCAACTTCACCTGACCGCAGCTAGAACTTCCTGACATCAACCATCTCCCTCAATTCACTATCATCAGCAAACCCTTTGGAGTAGTCTACCGGATTGCACTCTCCACATGCTTGATGGCGTGTAATGAGCTTCATAAGTTTGGAGATTCAACACTGAAGCATGTCAGAGATGGGCTAGCATATAGGTTAAAGGCGATTCAACAAGGCATTGGGTCACCAACGAGATGGACTTCTAAGGAAAGACGGGATGTAAAGAGAATCATCAAGATGATTGATGAAAGGTTGTTTCGAAGGGACCATTCAGAACTTTGGAAAGCTTCATAGGTGGTCGTCAACGCATTAATCTCACAGGCTATCAATGACCAGTTCGCATTCCTGGAGATCTTGCTGACCTACCTGAAATTCCTGGTACCCCTTAATCTGTTTCAACTTCATAGTTATTTGGTTGTGTGATTATATATGACGATGGCTTGTGCACACATAACAGTGTACAACCCGTTCTTGTAATGAAAGGACCTGTGGGTACGCTTCAGTGCCACAATCCTAGAAAAGGAGCGAAAGCTTCTTACTTTTGAGTAAACCTTAATAAACCTTTCATTTTTTCAAAGGTTTTACTCAAAAGAACAAGTACTTCCCCTTATGATTTTTCAAAACCTCAACCATTTATATCACTTGTTGAGAGGGAGTACTTGACTTATAAAACTTTGTTCACAAATTATTCTTTGTGTAATCTTCCCACAAAACTCAAAATGGTCATATTTATTCTCAACATTTCTTCAAAAATAACATTTATATACCATTTTTGAGGGGGAGAAAATTACGTGATAAGAAATATGTTGTGATTTTCTCTTGAATATTCGTGTGAAAAGACTTCAACCCATGAATTGACGGGATCTGAACAGCCATACATTGAAAAGATTTGTCTT
Source organism: Chrysanthemum makinoi (assembly GCA_910596185.1). Taxonomy (NCBI): domain Eukaryota; kingdom Viridiplantae; phylum Streptophyta; class Magnoliopsida; order Asterales; family Asteraceae; genus Chrysanthemum; species Chrysanthemum makinoi. The sequence continues at coordinate 64,161,748 of OU343221.1, forward strand.
CCAAGACTCATCTAAGTAAATTGTACCCATTCGAGAAGCTCCTGATAGACATGAACTTTGACGGGTTTGACAACCTTTTGGGGTTGTCCACATCTTCAAGGTAGTTATTAGAGCTAGTTGTCAACTAAAAGCTGACAACGTATCTCTTTAACTATACAACGTAATCGTGTCTCGCAAGGGATTGTCTATCTTGAGTCGATCAATTCAAAAAGTGCGCGCTCTTTCCTCCTTTGTGCAGATTTCAGTCAAAACTCTTTAGCACATATTGAGGAGGAGTATTTCTGAAAATCTAAAACTCTTGAAGTGTTCAAACATGTTTTTCATTCACAAACACTTTGAGAGATTTTCATGAAAATGGTTTTTTGGCAATGGAGTTATAAGGTGATTAAGGTTAGGAATAACCGTCCTATGATCCGCCAGAGCCGGAGGGATCTACCCAAGTACACTACCAATAGTTAGAATTAGAAGTCCTTAGGTATGATTATAAAAAGGAGAAAATGAGAATCGGAGAAAGAAGGAGTTGAAGCATTAAAAAGAAATGCAAAGAAAAGGGTGAAAAGAAATAGCCCTCCTAATTATTCAACTTAGGGCATACACCGGGTTCAATTCATATGCTACTGGTTGTCACTAGATGACACCGGTATTGAAGATTAAAAGTCGTCATGGACCCAGTGACGCATGCACTAAACCTTCTTAACCACTCAAGTTTCTCTCAACAGAAGCTTGTTTCATTCTCATAGGGAACCCTATGTAAACTATCGGCTTTCTCGTAGAGATTGCTGGTATTGAAGAAGGAGACCCTCTCTCTAGTATCCGCTCAAGAAAACCAAAACGCACTATTGAGTCTAGAGCCACGAGATTCATCAAAAGATCTCTTAGGTACACTTGACATTTCATCACTCGTTGTTCAACAATAAGAACATCAGTGGTACGTTATCGAGTCCTTCACAGATCTTAGCAATCTGTCGAGAACATTTATGAGAGGTTCACAATTGTGATCCTCGGTGATTGAATGGAAACTCCTGCCGGGGTCAACATCAAACAGCCCGACCCAGGTCACTGGTAACTCCCCGGATTACGCTTAGTCTATCTCAAGCGGTCTACAGTCGTGAGGTATGCTTGGTGTACCTCGCGACTCATCTGAACTGTAGATGTACTTCGGTACGTCGCGTTATCTCACTTGTGGGACTCCGGTTCAGGAACGGCCTTTGTGAGAATTAGAGTTGTGTTTTCACACTATCTTGTTAACACTCTCGAAGTTCAAACTTGTAAGTGCGGAATACGCTAAACATTTACTAACCTTTCTTATGTTTACTTCTTATGGAAGCTCGGAGCGGATGATCGTGCAATTCTTCATATGCTCATACCAACAACATCACTAATGGAAGTTCACTCAAAAGGTAACACAAAGTCAGAATGATTCTTCGTCAAAGTCAAAGAATCTACAAAGTTTAAAGACTAAGAGAACTTCCTCAGTACTGAAATCCAACGTCAAAGAGTGTGTGAGCATGTTGAAGAAAGACGTGGAGACACTGGAGCAGCGAAGCTGACCTGATGCAGACAACAACAACATACTATCACTACCATCACAAAGAACAAAGATGACGTCAAAGCAGAATACTTCAAAGAAACAATTTCTCTACACTGGGGAGATTGTTGGAATCAAGGCAATTCTTCTCACAAGAAAGAAGAATGTCAGAAGACGTCAAAGCTACTATTACATCATCACCTACATCGTTTATCACTCTTTCATTCATCACTAACACTTAGGGGGAGATTGTTGGAATCACTCCTAAACCTTAATTCAAGTGTTAGTGATTCATATGTAATAATTAGCTTATTATGGCCTTTATGTTAGTAATTAGCCTTAGGCTTATGTAGAAGGCCCATAAGCCTAGGCCCAAGTCCAATAAGGAAAGGAAGTGACTAGGAGTGTTGCCCTAGCTCCCTCTCCTATAAATACTATGTAATAACCCTCACTTGAGGGTTGGTTGTTCAATTTAGTCTCTCATCACTCTCTATGCCTAACCATTCATAGTTCATACGTGTGTGTTTGTTTGATTATTGTTCATCCGATCTTCTCTCTTCTCTACTTCTACATATTGATGCTTGTGTTACATATATGGTGACCTAACAATGATCATTAAATCCACAGTGAGGGCACAGAGGAAAAGGTTTTGCTCTATTCTTGGGAGCAATTTTGGAGGATGAAGCACACTGATGACCAACTTTGGTATAGTTTGCTTGACTGACATACTGTAGGTGGTCTGCAGTCCTGTGATCATCCTTTTTGCAGATCATGCAAAAAGGATTCTATAGCAGTTGTCAGTGGTATGGCTGGTGTAATGACATAGCTCACACTTTTGCTTGGGTTTGTTGGTGGATTTTGACTTTGATGAGCTAGATGAGGCTGACTTAGTATCCTTGATTGAATCAGGGGCTTTTTCGATGGATTCCATCTTTTAGGTCGAGCTTCCTCACAAGCTTCGATTAGTTCTTGAATTTGGTCAACCGGTGGGAACAGAGGATGTTGAAGTCTCGGTAGGAGTAGACTCTTGTTGAGTTGGTTTTGTTGGTCTTTTCAGGATGGTTCTACCAAGTCAGACCTTTCTTTTGGTGAGTGAGGTTGAATTGTAGTGAGTAAGCTCGAGGCTTGCGTGCAGCACCCTAAAGAGGTTTTAGTGGTGGAAGCGGTGCTTGAGATTACTTCAGACTTCGAGATGTGTTCAGTACTACTGGGTACATCGGGAGTCAAGCATGCTCTTTAGAGCTTGGCTTTAGGGGCTCTAGAATCCTTCCAGAATCGAAATTTGGAAGCTTACTCTCAGGATTAGCCGTTCAATCCAATCCTTTGGAATTTGGAGTTGTCCGGCATATTGGTAATCATACCACCAGACACAAATGGTTTTGAATTTTGGTCTTTGTTGCGAGAGTCAGGGAGATGATCTTCACCTATGACTCTTTTTTTGCTACTGGGGTCACCCACAGCATCAAAGACCACTGGATTCTTAGCAGTCCAACTATCAAGAATATCTTGTTCCTTTTAAGTTCATCTTGAAGAGCCTGATTTCTCTTAACTAGTTCAGTGTTTTGAATTTGCAAAGTGACAGCCTCAAGCTTGGCTTGTTTTAAAATGAGCAGTTCATCTCTACACTTGTTTAATTCAAAACTTAGCTTGTTGTATTTTGAAAAAAGATTTAATCTTTGCTCTTCTACGAACTTAAGGTCAACATTAAGATAATTCATATAAGGCTGCCAATCGAGTCATCATCCATAGAAAGTAAGATGTTTACCTTCTTCATAGTGATGTTGACCCATTCCTGTTTCGGCATGATTCTTTCCAACAGCTAGCTTGTCCTCTTCGAGAGGCCATCAGTGCACTGACATGCACCATTTCATCATCGATGACACGGCTCTTCATCCTATTCGAAGGTCTCAGGCAACAAGGCCTTTGTTTTACCACCTGCCAGATTAAAAACTTTTTGTTATTTTTGAGGGACTGGCCTCGAGCAATGCAAGCTTAGCTTTGACTTTCTTATATTTTGCTTCAAAATCAACAGTTTTGTTTTGATCAAATTTGTTTTGAAGGTTTTGATGAGACTGATAGATTTTTGGTTGAAATTTGCTAAAGCCTAAGGACGATTTGATTGCTGATGGTTTATAAGAGGGTTCAGAAATTATTTTTGAAAAACAGTCTTTTGCAAAATGGCCTCTTTTGTGACACTTAAAGCATTCAGTGTCCTCATTTGCTTTGGCATTTGAAAACCTTTGTTTCTTTTTATAAACCTTCGAGAGTTAGCAAGGAGTGCCCTTTCCGGAATTCAGTGTTCGGTCATTTAGGTACTCATCACTTGATCTCTCATCAGGCTCATCATCAGAATTTTCCTGAAAATCTTGAACAACATTGTTAGAGTAGAAAGCAGTTGATATTGGTGATGAGGTGGTGGTCAGGGACTTCTTGACTTCCTGAGACTTCTTTAAGTCAAGGTATCGTCTGTTGATGAGGTTTTTCTCATAGACAAATTTCCCATAAATTTCAGGAAGCTCAAGATTTTGGATATGATTAGCATTCCTAAGTCCCTGAGAGAAATTCAACCACTTCTCAGGGAGACTGTTGACAAAACCAACATTGATTTCATGTTTGTACAACTTAACACAATCATTTGACAGTTCATTTAAAGAGTTTTGTACACTGGTGTAAGTTTGAGAGAGAGTTTTGAGTCCTTAGCCCTAAAGGTGTTATACTCAAGTTTCAGGTCTATTATCCTGTTTTCCTTGGTATCAGATGGTCCTTCATGACTTTGAACTAGGTCATCCGGGTTTTCTTAGTGTACTACACTTATAACGAACTCCTAATATCGTCGAGGAAGACAAGATATTATGATACTTTTGAGTCTTTGGTCATGGTTTACCACTCTCCTTTCATCCTGGTCCACTGAGCTTAGGGGTTTGGGCAACCCTTCAGCAGTCTTTGGGACAAATGAACCTTCATTTATACACTTGATATAATAAGGTTCCATCCCAATCAAATAGCAAAGCATTCGCTTTTTCCATTTGTTGAATTTGCCAACTTCAAGTGGGGCAGCAATTTGAATAAGCTCCACCCCTTTTTATCGACTAGTTGGGGTACATCAATTTCAGCCATTTAGGATCCAAATTTAAAAACTTTTAGAGCGGCCTAAAAACGAGTTTTATAATTAACCTGGCTCTGATACCACTTGTTGTTCCCCGTTCACTATCGTTTAAAACAGTTTAAGTATATAAAACAAGTTAATAGTGAACTAAGACTGAAATTAACATGAGTAAAACACACACAATAATTTTCAACATCATATTCTTATTAGAAATAAATCAACAAAGAATACGTTACCCAAGTACTTGCGGAATAGTACTTGGGATTGAAATGACAAAGTTGAGTGACTCCTCTCTAAGCTCAGGCTAAGTCTGAGCACAACTCTTAGAGCTCACTGAGCTATCTCAGGAACTAAGTTGTATTTAGAGGAGTGAAAAGATGGCTTGCGTGTATGTGTGCTTTTAAAATTCACAAGCTTAACCTTTTCACTCCATCTCTTATGCTATTTATACATGTATGAGTTTTAACTCTTTTAAGTAAGTGACAACCGACATCATCTGAGAAGACAAAATCTGATGTATTTTGTCTCTGTTTAAAAGACTATTCTAGGTAAGAACAAGACTACTTTCCTAAGTTCAGTGATGACACTGAGCCTGATCTTTTGCCATTCGGGGAAAGTTGACTTTGGTTGATAAGGACGTTGTCTTATCTGATTCAAACTTATCCCGCCTTGTCCCGCTCTTTCTTGATCTTTTCATCCTTTAGTCTTCTACTTCAGTTTGTCTTCAGTGTAAGTATTTGGAGAGGAGTCTTAGGGATTCAGTGAGTTATTGTCATCACTCCTTTGAATCCATCATCTTAATCTTGACTCAGTCTTCACCCTTTAAGTTCCGCCTTACTGAGTGGAGAGACTTCTTCTATGCCTCGTCTTGAGTATCCGAAGATGACTCCTGCGAGAGGCTATGCACTCAGTGACCTGTTAGAGTTTAACGGAGTAAACACTTGGGCTATTTTCTATTCAAATCCTAGATTAAGGGGTTTGGGTATTTACTGAACCCAACACAATGAGAGATTTTTACAATGTTCTTGGTGTTTTAGAAACTTAGTTGTACCCTCTTTAAAATGGCATAAGCCGTTCATTTTATGGATGCTCGGTTTAGAAGAAAATAATTATTAAAAAGGGGTGTTTGGAGCGTCTTTGACAAGGGATGTTTGGGTTTTATATGACAGCTGTTACGGTTTTGGCTAAATTTAGACTTCGTTTTACACTTTCTGGACCCGTGCACCCGATTTTTTGAAGAAAACATCGTTCCGGACAACTTTCATGTTTTAACTTTTTGATGAAATGGACCAGAAATGCCTCGAATTTCGTGCCCGACCCTTCTGTCCACAGAAGGTTTTGGACAGATTTTAGTAAACTTCGTTAGACCGTATCTTTTGACTCATGTACTCGTTTTAGGTGATTCAAATTGCTACGTTTTCCTTTTAAACTCCTTTTTAACAGTAGTATACACTTGATATTAAAAGTGACAACAAAATTTAATGAGTTTAATAGACTTACAAACTTGGGATTCGACTAGGACAAAATAAGGATAGATTGGCTTCTAAATGGAACAAGACTCTTTCCCTCCTCCTAGGCTCTAATGTACCCTTCCTTTACTTCACCTTGGGACTTAAGATCAGATTATAATGGTATATTTGTGTATTGTGTGTTTCGATTAGTGATGAGATAAAAAGAGAAAAGTGTGAACGATTTATATAGGAGAAGGAATTTGGGTTTGTATGCAATGTATGGTTACAACTAGGGATACTTGTCCAAGAGGACATGGAGCATGGTGTTCTCAATATGTCCATGCATTATGTTGTTGGCACAAGTGGTTCAAAAGACACCATGTATCACTATTTTTAACCAAGGGTAGAAGAGGAGGGTTGATGTGTCTAATTTATGTTCATATTTTAAGTAGTTGATTCAAATGGTTTTTACAAAAAACACATTTACTTGTTTTGCCCCATTTAAATCGAATGGGTTAGGAAGTACCACATGGAAGCTTGACAAGTTTGATTTGTTGTAGAAAATTAAAAGAGACATGATGATGTGGTTTAATTTGAGCCTAGAGAGGGTTTAGTTAGGGTTTAGTTGGTTTGTAACTAGATTTAAGTTAGTTTAGTTAGGTTTATGAAAAGTATAGACTTTAGTACCATGCATTAAGTACTTGTACCACAAGCATTAGGGACTTGTACCTTAGACTTGTAATTTATAAGAAAGTCAATTTTAAGGGCTTTGTGCATTATAGGTTTATATCTCGTGCTTTAAGATAGGTACAATGAGGTTTATAATATGATTTAGTGCATTAAAGACTTGTTGATAACATCAAATAGTCATAAATATTAAGTGTCAATTTCCCCCGATAATACTTGTAATTTATATCATTTATATGGATTTACGCTTGTTTTCCATTGTTTTTCACTTTCAGGTAAATTACGAGCATTGGAGCTAAAGAGACACGGAATTGGAGAAATATCAAAAGATTTATCACAGTATGCTACTTTGAAGAAGTTACGGCATAACTCTTCTCTCACATTACGCCGTAACTATTGCGTGACTCAGAAAACCAACTTATCAGAAGGTTACGGCGTAACTCTTCCCAAAGGTTACGACGTAACTATATTAGGTCAAATGAGGTTCCACGCCATGCGATACTTACGCCGTAACTACTGCATCAACTACGACGTAACCGAGTTTATTGAAGACTACGGCGTAACCACTCATTAGGTTACGCCGTAACCAGCAGATCTAGTGCAATATATGAGGAAATAGAAGGTTACAGCATAACTCTTATTTTAGTTACGCCGTAACCCAGATCTGGCCTATAAATTCCTCACGAATTCCAGCATTTCTATTCATTCCATTCCACACACAACACTCAGAGAACGTGGGAAAAATCTCAAGGCAGGTCTAGAGGAGCATACGGAGCTGTCTCCAAGGGAGAAATCACTCCCCTACGCTAAGCATTAGCGTTTTATATTTCGTTTACTTTCAATTAATGTATTTCGTACCTTTGAATATTGAATTGGTTTGCATGATTAATATGAGCGGCTAAGCACCTCTTGGTGCTAGCCTAGTTATGATTCCTTAATTGTTTTGTTTGCGTTTACTTTACTTCCGTACAATTATTTCTAAGTGTATGCATGCATAGTTTATTGGTAGCCACCCTTGGTTCGGTAGTTTTGAATGGCGGTAGAGGCCAATTGCCTAGGAGATATGACCAACTGACCCTAGGTGAGCGGACTGAGACGGGAAGGGTAAGATATGACCAACTGACGACCCTTTCTACTTGTGCGATTTGACCAACTGATCACTTATCGTTTGGATGAACTTAAGAATTAGGGGGTGCGTGTCTAAGTTCCTAACGGCCGGGCATTCACTATTATAAATCTAGCATGTAGCGGTACTTAATGACTTGGCTTAAGGGACCAGGAACAATAGGACTTATGAGGGGACACCTGACTTCTCCTGTGGTAGCATCTTTGCTGATAGGTTAGGGCGAATTGACCAAATGTTGTCCTCTCGACTTTGACCCCACCTGAAGTAATTGAAAGTAAGTAGACTTAGACATAACTAGCTAGGAGGATTAACTAGGTTAGCACCACTCTCCTCTATTGATTTCACTTTATCATTTATTTACTTTTATCTGTTTTATTCTGCATTAGTAGTCTAATTAATTAAATCCCTATCGAAACCATTATTATTCTGTGACATCTAGACTTAGTAATAATCCAACACACATAGCTCTTGGGACGACCTCGGCTTTACCTATTACTACACTACATACGACCGGGTACACTGCCCGTTAGTGCACTAGGGTAGACCATAGGTATAACAATAATGTATAAATATTAAAACCTGGTCAGTAAAACCTGCATCAAGTTTTTGGCGCCTCTGCCGGGGAGTTATATTAGGATTGATATTAAGTCTTTTATTTCATTTTAAACTTTTCTCACGATCATATTTCAAGTTTTCAGGTACTATGGAAGTTGTTAACATCGATGATATCACTCTTGAGGAATATTTGGCATTGACAAAAGCAGAACAAGGGCCGGGTCTCGTAAGACCGGCAATTGGAGCGGATGTCCGTTTCGAAATCAAAGACCAATTTATGAGGGAGCTTAGTGCTAACCCTTTTTCAGGAAACAGGGACGAAGATGCATATGAGCACGTTGAAAATGTCCTATACATCACAAGCCTTTTCAACATTCCGGGCGTGTCTCATGATCTTTGTTATGCTAAGGGTATTCCCAATGACTCTTACTGGAGCTGCCAGAAGATGGATTGAAAGATTGCCCGCCCGGGAAATTAATACTTGGGCGCTACTTAAGAAGCACTTTATTCAGAGATATTGTCCGCCATCAAAGATTTCTAACCAGCTTTTGGAAATCCATAATTTCAAGCAAGAAGGCGAAGAAACGTTGTACCAAGCTTGGGATAGATACAACGATCTCTTTTACAAGTGTCCTACACATGATTTGAACAACCAGCAGAAGGTCAACATTTTTTACAAAGGAATTAACGTAACTACAAGACAAATGCTGGATTATCAAGGACCTATCCCGAACATGACTCCTACTCTTGCAATTAAAGCCATTCAAAAAATGGCGGATCACTCTCAAAAATGGCACGACGGAGGAAGTAAAAGAAACCAAGGTGGAAGTTTTGACGGAATTGCAGCAATCGCTAGTAAAATTGAAAATCTCAGTCGAGATATGCTGAAGGTCAGAGAAACCATTCATGCCATCCAAGTGGGTTGTGAAAGCTGTGGAGGAGGATATCTAACAAGAAATTGTCCTCATATCGACGAAGCAAATATTGAAGAAGTTAAGTATGGAGAAAATCGACCATTTTACGGAGATAATTGAAATAATAACGGATATCGTGGAAATTACAACCGTGGGCCTTATGGAGAAAGAAAGCCCAGCCTTGAAGAAAGAATCAACAGGTTCCTGGAAAGTTCAGCCTAAAGACAAAAGGAGCAAGATGAATGGTTAAAAGAATTCCAAGAAAACACTGACAGGAACCTTTCCAAGCATGACACAACCCTGAAAAACCTAGAATCCATGGTGGAAAAGCTCAGTGAAAAAGTAAGGATGAATAACAATAAACCTGAAGGATCTAAACCAGCTATGGAATGTGAAGTGATTTTTGTTGATGATAACTCGAAGGTTCAGGGCAATAATACGGATTCAGGGATTGATCTCGTCGACAGATCTGAGTTACGCCGTAACTTGCCTTATGAGTTCGGCGTAACTCTGTTTTTGATAACGGGGTTTTGAAGAATACTGAGGAAAACGACTATGACGAATTACGCCGTAACCAAGAAACTCAGTTACGGCGTAACTGGGATACATGGGCAGAAAAATTCCTCGAGGTGGACGAATCAGGAAACGAATGGTCCCACGACATTGACTTGTGCCCTATGCCCAGATCTAAGAAGAAATATCACTGGTGCAATATGATACCAGTTGCTAAGGGAGATTGGTACGATCTTTGGGCCTCTTGTGACTCGAGAAATGAGGTTTGCGATGGAGGAAGCAATAAGGATAGGGTCAACCATAACAAATTTATGTGGCCTGCATATACTGATGATGAAAGACTCAAGAAACTCTCCCTTTAAGATGAAGAAGAACCGCTTATCACTCACTGGTGTACTCCGGTCATCATAACTGACGAGGAGTCCACACGAGCATAGCCTACATGCAACCCCTTCCGCGAGTATTGCAACGGCGGGGATAGTGAAAGAGAGGAAGAGTGGACATGCCCTCATGAGCGTGAAAGACATTGTATAAAGTTCGGTGACTTGGCATTTGATGACTGGTACGCAATACAATTCGGGGATGCCAAGATTAACCCGAATCTTCTCAAGAAGCTAAAAATTGATTACGAGGAGCACATTCAGAAAAACGAAGTGGCTAATAAAAACATCCACTGCATGGATGAGCGTTTAAGTGAAACTGACAACAAGGAAATACTGCAGATCAGGTGCGAAAGAGTAAAATCTCCTGGGGAAATTTTCTGGGCGTCATGTAACCCTTATGATGATATGTGTAATAGGGGAAGTAGCTCTGGGAGAATAGGAAAAGGAAATTCTTTTGGTCCTCAACCAATGATGTGGAGAGAACGAGTTTGCCTTGGCTGGACAACCTAGGATTCGATAGTTGGGTAAAGATTAAGTATGGACATGTGGACACGTTGTTAGGAATTGGAAATTTCATGTTAAAGTGTCGGTCACCCCAATTATTGTCTAGCATATGTTAGCTCATAGACGTGTCGTTATTTACGTTATTTAGTAGTTTATTAGTTAGTTTATAGCTTAGATTAGTTTAGTGTAACACCGTGGAGGAAGGACGGGTGTTTACCCACTGTATGCCTGATCCACAGTCCGAAAGAGGACGTGTAGTATGTAACTATAAATACCCTCTACCTCCCAAGGTAGAGGTTTGGACCTTTCATTCTAATCTAACCTTTTCTCTTTTGTTTACTCTCTCTCTCTAGAAAGGATCCCATCATCCACTTTCTCTCTCTAAAACTCTTGCATAATTTCGACCCATATATTGTTATGTGATGTGTTTATGAAATCCAATATGTTACAAATGGTATCAAGAGCGATGGTTTGATCATTCATCTTACATGTTCTTGGATTTCTAGTGGTTTTATTTGGTTTTTGGGTTTGAAAAAGTTTAGAGTTATTTGCATCATTTGGATCATCTATAGTGTTAAAGTTTGGATTTTGATTGTACTTTTGTGCTTAGAAATATTATATGTGTTTAGGTTTTGAATTGGAAGGCTTGAATCATCGTGGTTGGATAGTTTTTGGATTGAAAAGTGGTGTTTTTGGAAGGTTTCTTTGAAGCGATTTGTTTCTCGTACCACTTTTCTTCTAAGCGATTTGTCAAGCATTTTAAGCGATTTGTCATTTTCAGAGAAGCAGTGTCCAGATTTGATGTATCTGAAGCAATTTGTCTGTTTAGGAGATTTGTCTGTTTAGGCGATTTGTCTGTTTAAGCAATTTGTCATTTTAGCGATTTATTTTCTGTTAAGCAATTTGTCTACTTAAGCGATTTTTCTGTTTAAGCGATTTGTCTGTTTAAGCGAGTTGTCCCTTAAGCGATTTGTCCCTTAAGCGATTTGTCCCTCAAGCGATTTGTCCCTTAAGCGATTTGTCATCACTGAGATTTTTCAATTCCTGCGATTTGTCTCTAAACCTAACATACAAAACCCTTAAGCGATCCGCGGAACAGGGGGTATATATAAAGAATTAGGTAATATCACAAACCATATCACCAAATTCACCTTTACTTCCTTATCATCTTCTAGTTCCTTTACTACATCCTACCTCTCACTCTCTTACGGTTTGGTCTTGATTTCAGTAAAATCCCGCGAAAGATTCTATTTCTCGGTTTAAATCACAGACTTGTAAAATCCCGTGTACACAGCAACATCATGTCTTACACTCCTGATCTAGTGATTTCGGAAGTACTTAAATTGGATGTGAGATCTCCGTGTTCTGAATCTGAAGAGAAAGGAGGACACCAGTCTACGTTAAAGAATACTATTGATAAGGGAATGGAAAGTTGCATAGAACCTTATCGACAACTTCATTCACACCTCATGCTACTTAGAATTGATGACAAATACACAATAGGAATCGTACATTCACTTGATACACTCTTCCGTCAAGAATTATCATCGATTACTGGCACATTGTTCTTGAACTTGGAACAATTAGAACAACAACTTGATGGAAAAAAGGTTCAGAAGCGGTTCAAAGCTGCACTTGTGATCAACAAACAACTTCAGTCATTCATAAAAAAGGAGTACACTTCAGATGATAATCATCTTATGCCTGAAATGTGCTTTAAGAATCACACGGGGATGGAAACTAATGTGTTCATAGAAACATTAGTCCAACTCTTGGATAATGTGGAGAAGTATATTGAGGATGTTACTCAGAAAGATGAAAAAGTGGATGAGTGTCGGGTACAGTTGAGTGATTGTTGTGATGAGTTGGGTTATGTATCTGTTGAAGGATCGGGTGTTGCTGAATGCAGAATATCAAAGACAACAAAGAATGATGTAACTAGATGTTGTTAACTCCTATCACACAAGAAGTGGATGCAGAAATCAGAAAGAGGAATGAATGTCAGGCACAATCAAAAGATTGTAGTGTTGAGTCGGGTAAAGCATCACATGATGGATCGTTGGATTTGCGAACATAGAGGTTGAAACAGATAAGCTTGACATGACAGCCATAGTTAAGTGATTCTTGTTACACATGATGAGGATGCAGCTGTCAGACCGATAAATGAACATGTGTCAAGTGATGAGGTACCCTTAACTGTTCAACATAATGCATCTGAAAATACTCTTGTGCAAACTGATCACATCACATAACATGTTCTTGATACATGTTCTATAACTAAAGCTGAGTCTGAGATAAAGTGTTTCAAAACTAATGATATGGTTGATAAGATAACTTTTGACGAACTTTCAAATAAATTCTCAAAACTTGAAAAACATTGCATTTCACTTGAAGTTGCAATCCAAAGAAAAGAAGAAAGTTTTCAAACTGTGAAACCTTGCAACAATCCAGAATTCTCTGAATTTCGTGAATTTTTTGAAATAAATAATTTAAAAGCTCAGCTTCAAGATAAAAACTCGACAATCTGCAATTTGAAGAAACATATTTCTGATATGCACGTAAAAAGTAATTTGGTTACAAGTAATTTTGATGTTAATGCTATTGATGATATTCAAAGGAGAAATGATGAATTAGCAATTTATGTGGCCAAATTACTAAAGAAAAATGAGTCTTTGAAAAAGCATCACATAGAACTAAGTGACTCTATCAAAGAAGCTAGAATTAAGTCATTGGAACAAACTAACTCTTTGATAGCCTGAATTGATGAACTCAAAGCTCAACTTCAGGATAAGAGCTTCACAATAGTTTCCTTAAAGAATGAGCTCAGAAGAACAACAGGGAATAGTGTGAACACTAAGTTTGCAAAACCATCAATCTTGGGGAAACTAGTTATTAGACAACCGAATGCGTTTAGATCTGAACGACCAAAATTTTCAAAAACGCGGTTTGCCTCTCAAGTTGATGCGAAACAAGTTTTGACAAAACCAGTCACTTCACCTTACTTGCCTAGGAAAAATTCTATGAATGAATTGTATAAGAACTCTTATCTAGAAACGGCTAGAAAGAAGCACAAATTTGAAAAGACGGAATTTTAGGTGCAAGACCTAGGGTGATGAATTCTTCGAGATTTAAAGGCACTGCTAGCAATAGTAAACCATTACCTAGGAACTCTAAACAAAAAACTAGGAATTGGCTTGGATCTAAGAGTAGTTGCATTTTGAATAAAGCTATTCCCATAGCAGATCACTCTAAGAACTCTAGATCACTTTCTGAACCCAAACAAGCTGTTTGCTCAAATTGTCTGAAATGCATCTTTATGGCAAATCATGATAATTGTTTTTCTAAATCCCTGAAGAAAGCAAATGCTCATACAAAGGCTCAACCTGTTAAGTCTAGGATTTACACTAAGTCATCTACATTGCATATGAACAAGACAAACCAAAAACTTCACCTAGATGGATACCAACTGCTAAATCTTTGGAAACTAGGAATAAGGATAAGTCTTCCACTATGCATAAGAAGCCTAACAATCCTAGACCTTGCAATAAGTGGATACAATCTGGTAGAATGTTTAAGGATGCTGGACTTAGGTGGATACCTACCGGAAAGCTGTTTACCGATGGGAAAATCAAGGTTGACCGTGAAACCCCAAAGGGTTTGGATACTAATGTCACTAACCAAAATATATGCAATCAAGCTTGTAATGTTAGTGCAGGTAATCATTACTCAGTTGCAGATACTTCGATCCTTCACTACATAGACTGGCTTAAAGTATGGATAACAAATGGATTAATATCTCATAACTCACGGGTTCAAGTAACTCAATCTTGATATTCAATCTGCAATGACGTCTGTTCTCATCAGTTCAGGCCTCGTACTTCATCATTATGACGTTTGAACATAATAGTTCAAGCCTCATTCTCTAAAGAAAAGAAAAGTGTACATTTCAGTGCGCTTTATCTTCGGAAGAAGAGAAATCTTCTTATTTATGACCATTCTCATCAACATGCTTCATGCTTTTTCCAAGCGCTTCAGTCATCAAGTGAACCGAACTACTGTTGATTGTCTTCTTATTCCACTTGCTCAATCATAATGACGATGGCGACATCATATGCTACCTTTGAAGGGGAGAAGTGTGATGAGACTACATTTTTTGAAAATATTCACTTATTCAATCAAGAATGGCAACTCCGTATGCAATTCTTGAGGGGGAGAAGAAGTGTGAATTTACTGCATGGTTGATTGATTTATGAGAATAAATGGTCAAACGGCTCCAAAATCATGTAAGAACCGAGCTTCATCTTATCGGGTCATCTTCACATGGAGTTTTCTTCTAAGAGCCGTTGGTTAACATCTTCACACGGGCTGATTTGATTAATGACAAAGTGCTTCCAGTTGCGGGGCTGATTTCCTTAATGAACATCTTTTTGTTCTTGTTTGATTGGGAGGGATTTGAGTTAAGGGGATTTTCTATTTGTATGTTAACGGGAATGCATTTGGTGAGTTGAAGATGTTGACTTTATATTCCCCAATTGGACAATCTTGAAGAAGCTCGAGTCTACAGTCGGTTCTACATTTTTTGGTACATGTTAGAAGACTAAAGACGAGTTGCATTTAACGATCTAAAGACTTCTTCTTAATTCAAGCATTCATCATAAAGATTGTCGGTTTAGGGGAGAGCACTAATTAGGGGAGAGTGAAAAGCCAAAGTTAATCCCCAATTAGACTTGCTCACATTATTCAGCAAGTTGATTCTCGCAAAGATTTAATGTGGTCTTCTCTAAAAGATTTCAAGTATTTGGGCTTATAATGTGTTGCTGATTCTGAAGTGTCAAAACCAGCAAGGGGGAAGGAGACACATATCTAAAAGCACAATGAGTACACTTGACGAACTTAAGTATTCTAAGTGATTGAAGATATCCCGGGAAGACAAATGTCATGATCGCAGAGAAACTCAGTGTTTGACTCGTGGCTTCTAGTGTTATTATTCCAACTACGTGGGGGGAAGTGATGTAAGAGAAAGTTTCTGAAGATAAAAGAGGTACACAAGTGTGTGATGATTTTGATGTTATCGCAATCATCAGGGGAGAGAGAATTGTGTACATTGGGGGCGCTCAGCTGTTTCACTTGGGTGCTTAATCGTGATTGAGAGATATAATCACTTATTCGGAGTTGACATCCGCAGAGCAGTCATCCGCGAGATAATCAGTGATTTGGCTTGCTTCTTCAATGTTATCGGTTATTCTCTCTTTGGGCATTCGGGTACTTCGGGTTCTTGAGCTTCATACACTATCATCAGGGGAGAGAAAAGCATACATCGAGGTTATTCTTTGGATATCGGACTTAATCTGCTACTTCGATGGTATAAGTTTCTCTGTCCTCGGGTATATGTGTATTCGGGTTCGTGAGCTCTAGTCTAAGAGACTGACTGCATCAATTCATCTACTTGGGGGAAGTGGTCTCTTGATAACTTTTTGGTATGGATCGCTTCATACTTCAGTGGAAATGGAATTTGAGAAGATTATTTAAACGTGGGATGATACGTTGCTGTTCTTTTATTGGATGATATAACCCCAAATGAAGAATCACAAAGATTATTCTCAAAAGGAGCAGCAAGATTGATGATAATGGTGTGCTTCTTTGTGCACCTGGCTAAAGAAGGCTTGAAATAGATCTTCGAATCTGCTCAACAAAAGGATTTTCGGTTTGGGGGGAAGCTGCCAAAGTCTCTCTTTCTCAAAGGCTCATGTTCTATCTTCTATTCTGGAGCCTCGGAAGCTTTGGTGGTGGAAGTTTAAGAGATGACAACTTCTATCTTCTACGACGAGTTTGTTCGATATCCTTATTTCGGTACTCGTATCATCATCTTCTTAAACTATATCATCTTCTCTATCTTTGTATATATTTATCAGAAAAACAAAATACAAAAATATAAAACCAACAAAATCAAAATAGAAAAATATAAAATCAACAAAAATCCATAAAAATTTGAAAATTTGAAAAATACCAAAAATATTGTTTTTCAAAGACATGTCTTCTGGTATCGATAACATCTACAGTCTTAGAAATGTCATTCAATAATGGCACGGGACCATAGATGAAGTTCGAGCAGGAGGTGTAAATATTATTTTTCCAAAACATGTCTAAAAATATGGCTTACAGTTGCTTCAGACTGTAACCTGGGCTTAAATCATGGTTTGCTATTATTTCAGATAGCAACCCGTTCTTAAAAGGAAGGAAAGTGCTACGCTTAAACGATTTTCACAAAATTCGTGCACTTATCCTAAAAACAAATTGAGCAAAGTATGTCGAAGGACTGTTGTTCCTACACAAAATGTTTTTCCTTCTATAAATTCTTCAGAAAAATATTTGTTGTTTTAAAAAATGGTGGTAAATGAGTTGCTTATAAATCAATCAGATTCAGAGTTTTGGTAAAAATTGAAAACTCAATCAATGACTTCAGCGTTTTTAAACTTTTCAGAAAAATAAGTCATTGATTGAGGGGAGAATGTTTTCAAATCTATATCATCTAACGAGCTTATCTAATTATCCTATATACTTAAATGTAAAACATGTTAACCTACGTTGAAGGACTAGGTGCCTTGGATATGATTGTTAAGATTAGATGATTAGATTTTGATAAAAACATTATTCCCATGCTTTACATGATCTGTTTGATATGTTGAATTGACTTTTATTAGTCGATTGCTGTTTGGGTGTTGTCAACCACCATATACCTGTTTGTGTTGACTAACGTATGCAGATAAGATGGTTATAAGAATGTTCCCGATCCGGATCCCACAATAGAAGATGATTGGATGCCGAAAGGAAAGGGTAACTATATCTTGGGTCGACAAATGAAGAAACAGAGCTTAATTTGACCTCTATGGAGAGTTGGCATGAAAAAACGCAACGTAAGAGGTCTCACTGCATCAGCAGATGGTTTTCTTCATCATCAAATGAAGAAACGGAGCTTAATTTGACCTCTATGGAGAGTTGGCATGAAAAAATGCAACGTAAGAGGTCTCACTGCATCAGCAGATGGTTTTCTTCCGGCCTTACAGCAACAACAGAAGTAGCGTCTACACCACCTAACGTATCTTTGTGCAGGATAAGTAGTGATGATACCATTTTTAAACAATGCTAAAATTATTGTTTTTGAAAATTAATTGGACTTAAATTTTGGAAGTCAACCGGACTTCATTTTAAAATATAAGTCACTCAATCAACGACTACGGTCATGGATTGAGGGGGAGAGTGATTTCAAACTAAATATTTTCAAACGATATTTCATCTATCAAGTCCGTTTGTACAAAATAAGTGGTGATCTAAATATTTAACGTTATGTCAGGGTATGATTCTCTTTAAAACTCAAAGATCTTTCAAAATGAAATTTTTTCTGTTCTTGTTTGATTGTGAAATTGTTTTATTTTACTTAAAGATCTCTTAAAAACTATCATGCCTGACACTAACAATCTTTAATATCGAAAAACTGTTCCTTATCCATCATTTTTCAAAATTAAATCTTTCCACGTCTTTCCCCTAAAATTTTCTAAATAATTTAAATCAATTGGGATCACAAATATCAAAAGGTTTGAAATTTTTTATCGGGGGAGAGATCGTGATTTAAATCTCAATTCGGTTTTAAAGGGTGATTGTTTCAAAAGCTCTCTTTCCTTCATGTGCTAAACGATTTCAAATACATAATGCACATGATTGAGGAGGAGCATTTAACCAAAAACCAGAAGAGTATTTAAACAAGGCTACATATTCTCTCATGTTTTCCAAACCTTATTAAATCACTTGGGATCCAAAATCTCAAAGGGTTTGATATTTTTGATAGGGGAGAATTTGTGATTTAATATGAAATTTGATAAAAGATGATCCTTTTGATTCAAAGTGCAAGTTCTCTCTAATATGTGCCAAACTCTTTCGTATATCGATGCACCTATTGAGGGGGAGCGAATGGTTTCTATTGGCTTGTCGTGAAAGTACTTCAAAAATCTCTTGCCTCTATGTGATAAAATGATTTCAAATATCCTATGCACATATTGAGGGGGAGAATTTACCAAAGAAATTCAAATGGCTTTTTCTACGGAAATTGTGATCTAGAATATATTTCAAAGAACTCTTGCCTCCATGTGCTAAACAATTTCAATATCATATGCACATGTTGAGGGGGAGCATTTCTAAATGATCAAAACAATTAAGGTACAAAATGCTTTGATATTATATCACAAGTACCTTGATTGGTTTTCCAAATGATTTTTCAATTGGTTTCAAGAAGGAAAGAACAATACCAAAAGACCGACCAATGTACTTTATGCATGGTGTTATAAGGATGGTTAGGTTAGGTATTCGTTCCCACGATCCCGCCAGAGCCGGAGGGATCTACCCAGGGACAATCCACTAGATAGTGTAGAAGTCCTTAGGTATGATGAAAAAAAATGAGAAAAATGAGAATATGGGAAGACTGCGGACTGAGACTGACCTGGTACTGGAATAAACCCAACAAGGTTCTAGTTATGAAGTCTTGGTAAGCACTGAAGGGGTTGAAGAATGAAAAAGATTTGAATGTGAAAAAGGGTGAAAAGAAATAGCCCTCCAATAATTCAACCTTAGGGCAGAAACCGGGTTCAATTCATATGCTACTGGTGGTTACCAAGGTAACACTGGTATCGAAGACAAGACATCATGGACCCAGTGACGCACTGCACTACAACTTCCCAAGCTACTCAAGTTCCTCTTAAAAGGGCTTGTTTCATTCTCACGGGGAACCTACATAATCTATCGACTTTCTCTTAGAGATTGTTGATGTTGAAGAAGGATACCCTCTCCCTAGTCTCCGGCATAGGAACCAAATGTGCACAATTGAGTCTAGAGCCAAGAGATCATCCACAATATCTCATTAGGACAAAAATTAATGAAGACTTGCTGTTTCACACAATGTGGAAAGTAAGAATATAATAAGAGTCCTACGCATTATCCTTGTGGTATTGCCAGAACATCTGAGTGATATGTAAAAGTATTCACGATGAAGATGGAAATCCTTCTAGAGCCAACATCAAACAAGCTCTTGGTGGGTGACATGTGAGATATTTTCTAAAGATAAAGCTTGTGACAACTGGATAGAAACAATGGGGAGATTCATTCTTGAATCAACCTTGGTCCAGGAAATGAATTGACGAATACTTTTAGAAAAACCGCTCGATGTGCAAACCTTCTTTTCTCTAGCACGTCGAATGTGTACTCATGTTTTCAAACATAAAAAGTATCTCTGATTGAAAAATGCTTTTGGAAAAACCGTTCGATGTGCGAATCTCTTCTTTTCTCTAGCACATCGAATGTGTTTTCTCTTTCACATACAAAAAGTATTTTAAATTGAAAATTGATCTTTCTCATAAAACCTTCGTCGTATTGCAAAACTCTTTTTTCTAAGCAATACGCGATTGTTTTCAAATCAATTTTTCATCAATCAGTGAATCTCAATTCGCTGGTTCACTCACTCCGTTTTGTCTTCTTTGAGACGTTCCGGTTTGAGAACAGCTAGAGCAGCTGTGAAACCCTGTCAAGGAGATTTTTCGGAATTATACCTGATCACAGGCAGTACTTGTACTGATCAACGGGGAACCGTTAGCCGTGTACCTCAATTCAACGAAAGTGATCAAAGACACTTTCGTGCGCTTTATTGCTAACTGTTGTATGCAGGTACACCCGACGTTTGCTGCTGATCTGAAGTGAGAAGTCAATCCAAAGCCGCATGCTCACAGCATCCACACATAATTAAAAAATCATGACTAGTGCATATCTACATAACCTGGCTCTGATATTTTTATACTATGCTTCTGCTACGCTGCTGCAAATATCTTGAACCAGTAAAAGCTTCCGCTACTTTGATGAAAAGATGTCATGATCCAGAAAGTGTGAGCATGTCGGTCCAAAAGTCACAACATCACATGAAGGCAACACAATAAAGGGTGATCCAGAGATTTACTGTGACTGATGATCTCCATAAAGCTCGAAGATCATCAATGATGTGGATCAGTTAAAGGTCTCCACTAAAAGTACAAATCAATGCGGACTTTAAAGAATCGCTACTAAAGCACAAAGATTGCGGAACTTGAAGAATAGAAGTCTACGAGCTCAGAACTAAAGACAAAGATAGAATGCTAGAATGCAAAATGTATTTCATGGGGTGACCTCCCTTAGGGGGAGATTGTTAGGAATTGGAAATTCCATGTTAAAGTGTCGGTCACCCCAATTATGGTCTATCATATGTTAGCTCGTAGACGTGTCGTTATTTACGTTATTTAGTAGTTTATTAGTTAGTTTGTAGCTTAGATTAGTTTAGTGTAACACCGTGGAGGAAGGACGGGTCTTTACCCACTGTATGCCTGATCCACAGTCCGAAGGAGGACGTGTAGTATGTAACTATAAATACCCTCTACCTCCTAAGGTAGAGGGTTGGACCTTTCATTCTAATCTAACCTTTTCTCTTTTTTTTACTCTCTCTCTAGAAAGGATCCCATCATCCACTTTCTCTCTCTAAAACTCTTGCATAATTTCGACCAATATATTGTTATGTGATGTGTTTATGAAATCCAATATGTTACACACGTTAACCAAAGAGAAGATTTGGAAGGAGTACATGGATCGAGAAAATTCAAACAATGAAAGTCTCAACAACACGAGTGAATTAACAATTGAGAATGACAAGGAGTTGGTTAGAGATGAAAAAAAGAATGCAAGCGCGTACTAGTAGATAATCTGCTCGATGAAGAATTGTTCAAAGGTACAGCTTCTGATGATGATGACATTGAAGGGATCCTAGATTACCTCGAGTTGCAAGGTAATGAGGAGTTCATTGATCCCGACAACGAAGCTTACAACCAAAGGAGGTGCACACTCCTTGGGATTCCCTACAAGAGACCACCACCTATTATTGTTGAAAATTTCGAATTCACTCGCTACCACTTGGGACCGGAGGAAAATTTTTGTAAAATCCAGAAATTTGAAACTAATGAATACCCCCCGAACAGCCACGAATATCGCCTGGATGAGGCATACCTTGATGAAAGATATTGAAGAGGTCGGGGAAGTCCAAAGGCCCCCATAGAAGCCCCGCGGCTCTAAGTCTAACTTAAAGACTCGTAAATAAAGAAAAGTGCTCTTTCGGGAGACAACCCAAATTATCCCTTTCTTTTCTTTTGTTTCCATTTCTGTTGGGTTTTGTGTTTTCAAACCATTTTTGCAGGAAACCAGGAAGTAATTACTGCTGCAGTTGCTGATCTGACGAGAATTACGGCGTAACTCATGTATATGATTACGCCGTAACCAACCTTTTAGCAGCAGAATTCTTGGCGCATTACCAATTACGGCGTAATACCGTCTATGTGGTTACGCCGTAACCACTCTCTTTGCAGCTCATGTCAGGTTTTGCCAGTTATGGCGTAACTCCCTCAAAAGAGTTACGACGTAACCTTCCTCTGCTTTAATTCTTTCATTTTAAAACACAATAACCTTGTATTAGTATTTTAAATGAACTTTGTGGGTGTGTTCCCTGTAAACCCTCACGAGACTTCACTCGTCCACTTGGGACACCAAGTGGTTTAAAAGGATTGTTGCATTCGCTAAATGCAACCGTGATTCCTATGAAAGTGAGTTAGGTTTGTTTTTCATTTTTCATTTTTCATTTTTTTTTCTTTTTAGAATTATGCTTGTCAGTAGTGTGATTTCAGGGATTGAAGTTTGTTCATGATTCTTATACGAAGGCACGTCTCTTTTTCATGGGCCTTCCTTCTTTATGGAGCAAATTTCAGGGAAGTTCTTGCTCTAATTCTACTTTTCTCTTCACCTTTATTTAATGCTTAGTACAAAAGGGACTTTGTACAATTCATGTAGGGGGACGGGAGTAGAATTATCTCTTGAACATTATTTTGCCCTCGTATTTCTAGTTTATTTTGAAAAATTATGCCATTTTTAAAATTTTGACATGTTTTTCTTAACCTAACTAAATTAGACCTTAGCCGAGCACATGCAACCCTTGATATTATATGGTGAGATTAGCCTTATCCGTTTCCAATATTTTACCCCAAATCCACCAAATTATGAGTGTGCCGGTAGCTTGAAAACTTTAGAACTTGGCTTTTGCATCATTTCGAGACCATAGACGAGGTATGTTGAGTTAGCTCGATGTATTTGGACTTTTCAGTTTTAGAAGGCAATATTATAGGATTATCACCCAAACAACCTACCATTATGTGTCTAGCGATTAGTCACCTCGACTTCTCGACCCCCATGAGAAACCCTTTTGTTGCACTCACCTTTAATGCAAGATACCCCTAGATACACACTTCTGAGCCATTACTTTCATTTTGTTAACCCGATATATTGTTTCGATACACCTTAGCCTACCATGTAGTCTTTATTTGTGATTGGGAAGTCATCATTTGCCTAAGTTCAAGGTTCGATTGGAAAGGTTCGGAAATCACGCTTTCATCGACAACATTTCTGAAGATCATTGAAGACCTCCCGAATTCCCATTGTTCATCTCAAGTGGGGGGATATTATGTTATGTTATTAATTGTTATGTTGAAAAAAAAATGATTCGAAAAAAAAAGGTTGTTATGTTATTGTAAAGTGCGATGTTATAAGCGTTGTAGTATGAGCTTTATAGAATTAGTATCGAGGAGGCCACCTCGGTCACATTTCAATATTGGAGTTGGTAGTTATGCCAACAGTTGGAGAAAAGGTAGTGTGCCCATCACGACGTCCTCTAATGAAACATCTACCTTATATTTCATGATCCGGTTTCTTGACTTCAAAGCTTGAACTTTGGGCGGACGGTAAGTGGTGATGACTTGGTTATAGATTTAGACTACCTGCTTGTTTTTATTTTACACCAATTATATATCCCATGTCTTATCCTACCCTTTAGTCATGAAGCGTGTCTAGGTGATGCAGCGAGCAATCTTTGGTGTCTTGGCCATGGATTTGGTCATGTATCATTGATTTTGTCCACTTCGCCGTGACATGTTAGTAATGACGAGTCTCCCCTTAACCTTTGTCGTGTCTACCCATATTGCCTTCGAGAATTGTTTAGCCCTTAACTCTAGTGGTGGAGATTTGTGTAACCGCCAAGCTTATGATAGAATACATGCTATGACTGTGCGATTGAGTGATCACCCTGAAATTGACACTTAGAATAGTTGAGATATTTGAGTGTTTTGTTCCCCATTCGTGAGGTGTTCGGCTTTGTTTTATTCTAGCATAAGGGATTTATAAACTTATATTTTCCAGGTTATGGGAGATATCTTTTTAAGAATCTTTCTAATAAGGTCTACTTGAGGGCAAGTAGAGTTCAAGTGGGGAGATATTTGATAACATCAAATAGTCCTTAATATTAAGTGTCAATTTCCCCCGATAATGCTTTTAATTTATATCATTTATATGGATTTACGCTTGTTTTCCATTTTTTTCCACTTTCAGGTAAATTACGAGCATTGGAGCTAAAGAGACGCAGAATTGGAAAAATATCAAAAGATTTATCACAGTATGCTACTTTGAAGAAGTTACGGCATAACTCTTCTCTCACATTACGCCGTAACTATTGTGTGACTCAGAAAACCAACTTATCAGAAGGTTACGGCGTAACTCTTCCCAAAGGTTACGACGTAACTATATTAGGTCAAATGAGGTTCCACGCCGCTGATACTTACGCCGTAACTACTGCATCAACTACGACGTAACCGAGTTTATTGAAGACTACGGCGTAACCACTCATTAGGTTACGCCGTAACCAGCAGATCTAGTGCAATATATGAGGAAATAGAAGGTTACGGCGTAACTCTTATTTTAGTTACGCCGTAACCCAGATCTGGCCTAGAAATTCCCCATGAATTCCAACATTTCTATTCATTCCATTCCACACACAACACTTAGAGAACGTGGTAAAAAGCTCAAGGAAGGTCTAGAGGAGCATACGGAGCTGTCTCCAAGGGATAAATCACTCCCCTACGATAAGCATTAGCGTTTTATATTTCTTTTACTTTCAATTCATGTATTTCGTACCTTTGAATATTGAATTGGTTTGCATGATTAATATGAGCTGCTAAGCACCTCTTGGTGCTAGCCTAGTTATGATTCCATAATTGTTTTGTTTGCGTTTACTTTACTTTCGTACAATTATTTCTAAGTGTATGCATGCATAGTTTATTGGTAGCCACCCTTGGTTCGGTAGTTTGGAATGCCGGTAGAGGCCAATTGCCTAGGAGATATGACCAACTGACCCTAGGTGAGCGGACTGAGATGGGAAGGGTAAGATATGACCAACTGACGACTCTTTCTACTTGTGCGATTTGACCAACTGATCACCTATCGTTTGGATGAACTTAAGAATTAGGGGGTGCGTGTCTAAGTTCCTAACGGCCGGCCATTCACTATTATAAATCTAGCATGTAGCGGTACTTAATGACTTAGCTTAGGGGACCAGGAACAACAGGACTTATGAGGGGACACCTGACTTGTCCTGTGGTGGCATCTTTGCTGATAGGTTAGGGCGAATTGACCAAATGTTGTCCTCTCGACTTTCACCCCACCTGAAGTAATTGGAAGTAAGTAGACGTAGGCATAACTAGCTAGGAGGATTAACTAGGTTAGCACCACTCTCCTTTATTGATTTCCCTTTATCATTTATTTACTTTTGTCTGCTTTATTCTGCATTAGTAGTCTAGTTAATTAAATCCCTATCGAAACCATTATTATTCTGTGACATCTAGACTTAGTAATAATCCAACACACATAGCTCTTGGGACGACCTCGGCTTTACCGATTACTACACTACACACGACCGGGTACACTGCCCCGTTAGTGCACTAGGGTAGACCATAGGTATAACGAGAATTTATAAATATTAAAACCTGGTCAGTAAAACCTGCATCACTTGTACATGTGCTTGAAAGACTTGTACATTAGTATTTTGAAAATATATCATGCACATAAAATCATAGAGTTGTATGTTAGGGCTTGTAACGGAAATTAAAGTATAGCTAGGTTCTGTGCTTTAATGACTTGTACTCTAGGTATAAAATGTTGTACTTTAGTATTTATGATTTAGTTTCGTAAAATCATAGTTATAATAATCTAGGGTTTCATGTAAATTCTAATAAATGGCTAACGTTTAGTTTGAAAGTTTAATAATCGTATGTTAACGAAATAATGTAAAGGGGTAAGTAAAAGTTGAAAACTTTTGTTACTTGTCATATAAAGATGTTTATGTGAAATAAACATAAGGTCATTGGTGTCGGTCCGTGTGTGAGCACATTTATTGAGAATGTGAGTTACGTCACATGAATGGGTAGTTGTGATCAAACAAGCTGATAACGACAAAAAAATTATACATAGAAAATGGATAAGAATATTAATACAAGTGGAAATTTTCCGGTTGTTACAATATCCAACCCGGTTCTGGTAAAAAATTGTGACGGAAGCTGGCGCATGTGCATCGACTTCAAGAACATCAACTCTGCTTGTCCCAAAGACTATTTCCCCCTACTAGAGATCGACTGGAAGATCGAGTCAGTCATGGGATACAAATACAAGTGTTTTTTGGATGCTTACAAGGGATATCACCGAGTACAAATGGCAAAGGAGGACGAAGAGAAGACAACATTTTATACGGAACAGGGGACCTACTGTTACACTAAGATGCTGTTTGGACTCAAGAATGCCAGTGCCACATACCAGCGGATAATAGATTCTGCCTTTCAGTCTCAGATTGGGAGAAATTTGGAAGCATATGTAGACGATATAGTCATCAAGAGCAAGGAGGAGGATGAAATCTTTGGCAGACATAGCAGATACCTTCGATAACCTCCGGAAAATGAATATGAAGCTGAACCCTAAAAAGTGTTCCTTCAGAATGGAGGAAGGAAAGTTTTTGGGATACATGGTCACCTCGGATGGGATCCGAGCAAACCCGAAAAAGACGAAGGCCATTATGGATATGCAGTCGCCCAGGACTTTGAAGGAAATGCAGAGTTTTAGTGGAATGTTGGTAGCGCTCAACCGTTTCCTATCTCGATCTGCCGAAATGTACCTTCCTTTCTTCGAAACCATCAAGAATGTGACCAAGGAGAACAAGGATGAGTACCGCTGGACAGAGGAGCCAGAAACGGCTTTCCAGGAGATGAAAAGCTAATAACGGACTTGCCTTCATTAACAACGCCGGTCGCAAAGGAAGCACTATGCGTGTATCTCGCGGCCTCAGGAGAAGTAGTTAGTGTTGTACTATTAACGGAGAGAAAGGGAAAACAACTACCGGTGCGTTATGTGAGCCGGACGCTCAACGAAGCAGAGAAGAACTATGCCCCGATAGAAAAATTGGCACTATCACTGTTACCCATGTCACGAAGATTGCGGAGATACTTTGAGGCCCACCCCATCAAAGTCATTATGGGTCAGCCGATCAAGCAGATCCTCAATAAACCAGAGGCCTCCGGCAAGTTAGCCAAGAATTCGGTGGAGTTGGGTGCCTACAACATCACCTATGAACCTCGAAACATGATCAAATGACAGGTTCTGGCAGACTTCTTTTCGGAAACTCCCATCGGGGACGACAGTGATAGATACTTTGATCAGCCGGCAGCCAAGGAAAAGAAGAAGGGAAGGTGGCTCCTCTATACGGATGGGGCATCCAACAACAAGGGTTCCGAAGCGGGCCTTGTGTTAATCAGTCCGGAAGGGATGGAATTTACCTATGACGTTCATCTTGATTTTGAAAGAACCAACAATGAGGCTGAATATGATGCCTTGCTGGTAAGATTACGAATGGCCGAAAGCATGCACATTCGTCACCTCGAGGTCCGGGTGGACTCCAAGCTGGTATCAAATCAGATAAACGGGGATTACACGGCAAGTCATGAGAGCATGATCAAATACTTGGCAAAGGCAAAAGAATACATAGCAAATTTCGAAAGCTTCACCATTCGGAACATTCCTAGAAATCATAACCAAAAAGAAAATGTGCTCAGTAAGTTGGCTACGGTCGCCTTCGATCACCTGACGAAGGAGGTTTTAGTGGAAGTATTAAGAGAAAGGTCGACGGAGGGAAAGGAAGTCAACAATGTCGTCGAGGAAGAAGGATACAACTGGATGACTCCAATTATCCGGTGTCTGGAAGAGGGAATCTGGCCGGAAGACCCAAATGAAGCCCGCACGCTGAGGATGAAGATCAGCCAGTACGTCATGGAAGATGGGACGCTTTATATAAAGGATTACTTGGTTCTGTTAATGAGATGTGTGGGTCCGTTACAGGCGAACTATGTGATCCGGGAGATACATATGGGAGCTTGTGGGATGCATTCCGGTCCCCGATCGGTAGCAGCAAAAGCCATGCGCCAAGGATACTATTGGCCAACTATGCACCGGGATGCCAAGGATGAGATACTCAAGTGTGACTCTTGTCAAATCCACTCTCCGGTTCCAAAGCTTCCGAAAACCAGGCTAACCCCCATCATGGCTCCATGGCCCTACTACCAGTGAGGAATGGATATAGTGGGTCCCTTGCCCTCGGCAGTAGGAAAGGTTAAATTCCTCTTGGTAGATATTGACTATTTCACCAAATGGATTGAAGCTAAGCTATTGGCAAGGATCACAGGGAAGGATGTCAGAAGATTCTGTGGAAAACTAAAAAGGGGGGTTGAATAGTTTTACCAATTAAAACTTGGTTTTAAAATATTTAGATCAACTTATGTCTCTACTCGAATGTGTGCGCTGGATGTTGATAGACAAGCATATAGATAAACAAAAACTAAGATAAAGAGTAAGAAGCACAAAACCACAATGCAAGTATTTATAGTGGTTCAGCTACAATGACACCTTCCTTGCCCTACTCCACTCCCCGAGTCACCTACTCGAGAGTTTGTAATCACTACACAACACCAACTCCTTGTGGCGGAGAAGCCTTCACAACATTGCCTACTCTTTATCCGGTACAAGGCTAGATACCGGGTTCTTCCACAAGGTAGAACCAAACCTATCACAATGTCGCCTACCCTTTATCCGGTACAAGGCTAGATACCGAGTTCCATTACAAAGGAGGAACTACTACCCAACACTACACAAATCCTATCCATAAGGAGATCCACTCCTTATGACAACATCAACAAGGATATCAATATCCTTTGACTCAATATAAGTCTATCTTGTACATTGACACACCATATCGAATGTACACCTTAGGCACCCTTCACTAATGCCTTATGACTTGACCTCTAGGCACCCTTCACTAATGCCTTTAGCCTTGACTTCTAAGCACTCTTCACTAGTGCTTTCAATACGGACGTTCGACGCCTTTCACTAATGTCTTCGTCTTGACCCTTTAGACATCTTTCACTTATGTCTTTGACACTACACTTCTAATGAGAAAGAAGAAAACTATCAACAAGAGAACCTCAGTAGTCTTGATGATGACGAAGCATGGCAACTGATACGCGTACAACGCGCGTTCGGGGTCAAAGGAACTTCCTTTTGGTCGAGCAAGTTTTTCAACATCCTAGGCAGTGAACCTAATCATTGTAGTGTAGTATTAGGGTAAGCCTCGGGAATTGATATCGTTCTCTAGGGGAATAGGAATGCTAGTGAGAAATTAGTACGCTAAGGTTGGGGTTGAGGAAGATTATTTTTTATCTTTTTTATGTTTTTTAGAAAATAGAAATGTACGAATCTCGGGGTATTGGATTTGGGGTGTGGTATTTCTACCGATTACTCTACTTATCTAATTATCTAATTATCTAAACTAAGGTGAGTGCAGTCTATGTCTATTGTTGTGTGCTCTTATGATAATTAAAAATGTATTTACTCAGATGCTATTACTCCCTAGTTATCTCCTATTGATGGTTGAATTAGCACGTCCTTATTCTTAACGCGTTGTGTCTTCGAAGGTCGTAGGGTATGCGGTTATCCCTAAGTCTTTAAGTCTACCTTAAGTTTATTGCCTACGAAATCTCTAGGATTCATAAACTAACTCTAAGATTTTCTTTGGATGTTTAGACTACAATAACTCTAAGTGATTATAAACTAATTTTCACAAAGATTGCTTAAGCATTAAAAACACAACGGATGACCTATCGCAATACTAGGTCAATCACAATTAAGATAAGAGACAACCAATCAATATTCAATACCTAGGTTTCATAGATCTAAGTAAACACACAAGTAAATTAGCCGGACATGGAAAACATGCAAGCATACACACAAACAATGGAAGACATAATTGAATTAATGAAGTAAATCACATATCTTGTTGTAAAATAGGGTATGGAACACTAAGATACTGCCCAAGACAGCCTATGTTCGGTTTAGGTTTTACTCCACAAAACTACCTCTCTAAAATACTGAAAATTCGAATTCTATATATAGAGTTACAATATGCGACGGCGTCACTCTTTAATTGTGACGTCGTCGGGTCGCCGCCATTAGGGTTTCATCTTGGCCACGTCAACTCTGTGACGGTGTCACCTTATGCTTGTAACGCCGTCGGCTTCAACCTTTGACGCCGTCGGGATCCAAATCTAGGTCGTCTGAGTTGTGACGCCCTACTCTTTTAAACCTGATGCCGTCACTTGTAAAATAACAATTTTCTCTCTGAATCATCTCAAGGTATGTCGCGACGGCGTCACAATTAAGCCGTGACGCCGTCCTCTTCAGTTCCAGCAGCTTGAGTATCTTGATTCTTGACTTTGGCCATTTTCTTCGTATATTCGCGCCTTTTCGTCCGAATAAGTGTCATTCCAGCAATTTGACTTCAAGAGACCTAAAAAGTGGAAAGGAACGAAATTAAGTAGTAACTGATACAAAAGTGATCAATTAAGGGCTTAAATGACCCCTCAAAAGTGTACCTTTTAAATCCTTATCAAATATCTCTACACTTGGTATTTGCTTGTCCTCAAGCAAATGTGCTTTTAGCCAATTAATTTATAAGTTAGGGGTCATGAAGCATTAGTTTAGAACAATTCACAACACGTATAAGCCCCGAAAAAGTCATAACAAGCACGAAAATTACATACTAGCACCTCACAAATGGTTTTTAGATACTCTCATCTCTCGGGGTGTATATGAAATATATCAAGTTGGAAATGGAAGATAAACACTCATTAACCGGCCATAGTACATAGATTACCATAGGCTTGAGACTAGATCAAACCTCCATCGCTTTGGCGTAAGCATCTAGGAAAAACTATCCAAGAGGTCTTTTAAAGGGTTGTAACGTTAGGCTTACAGTATGGAAACAAAGGGTTTGGTGGGATAGGCGATTTAGTGGTGGCAAGTCAAAAATCTTTATGTTACAAGCATTAGAAGAATGGTGTTGCTAAGCCAAGACTCGACACTCTAAACTCTAGATAACTTGAAATAAAAAACATAAATTTAAAGATAGATGTAGGATGGTAGCCCGTATATTTTTTTATTTTTTCATTTTTTTTACACTCTATTTTTTTTCTTTTCTTCTCATTTTTCTATTTTTTTTCGATTTTTTTTTCATACTCTTTTACTCTACCATCCTCTACAATAACATCAAAATAATAGGGATTTATAGGCACATCCATACACTTGAGTTTTTATTACTCTTACACTAATTTGACCCGAATTGAAAAGAACAAAACACTTGGAGTACATTATTACGCAAATAAAGGGAATTTGAATTTAACGCTCCTTCCCGTCATTTCATAAAATTTAACTTTTCCCATGAGTCCCAATCGTCCCAAAACTGTGTACAAAGGATATGACTCGACTTAGCAACTTATGCAAGCAACTAGATAGTTGAACTAAGGGTTTAGTATGATAACAATAATGCACTAAAAGTGAGTGCATACAAGGTAGGCTAAGGCGATTTGGGTGTACATTTGGGGGTGGATTGTAAACAATGCTCTTCATTGATATTCGGAAAACCGAAATATCACGAGAACCGCGAAAAGAATAGGCTCTGAGGGGTTAACTAGGGGTATCGTGTACTAAAGATGAGTACAACGCAAGGGTGTGGGGGAATTACTCAACCGATGTGGAAGAAGTAATTATAATACGGGTATCAAATAAGGGTTATCCTAATGCCTCTTATCATTTAGTTATTCCTAACTACACAAGTGTAGTCTCACTAGCGATCTCGGAATGCATCACAAAACAAGTTCTAGAATCTATTATACTACTGGTACACACTCGAAGCAATAAAGTGGAATGCTTCAATTCCTACAAATCTAAGGGCGATCCTCACATTTTGGGTGGAATTTAAGTGGTAAAGGGTTTTGTGCTAGTCATATAACTTCCTATCCATGAGATGCTTTATTAAGACTAATGGCCCACTCCAACATATCATGAAAATTTTTAAATTTGGTGACAAAATTACCCAAACCGATATTTCTCATTGTTTATTACACAAATGAAATTGGACAAGGCAAATAGTCAAGGATAAGCATAGTTTCAAAGTTCCCGTTTTATTTTCCCTCCCTATACTTAAACTGAACATTATCCCCAATGTTTCCCGAAAGTATCAAAGTTATGATAATGGAAGGTAATTAAAAACGAAAGAAACTGGTACTCCCCTGATTAGCTCGGTAGGATCCGTGTGAAGTAGTGGTTAAATCTTTCTTCAAGAAGAATGTATGCGTGAAAAACTCCTTCCAATCTTATGTTTCTTCTTCTTGATAAACAAAACCTGCACACTTGAAGAAAACAAACGAAACCTTCGCGTAAAATAGGCGTATATATATATATATATATATATATATATGACTCTACTAAACTAGGATATAATGCTTGTGGAATGGATGTTTACAGATTTTCTGAAAATTAAGACCTGAAATTTCCAAAAATTTATAAGTAGTTCAGAAAACGAGAAAAATAGTAGTTGTTTCTACTCCTCCTGACGCCGTCAGGTTGAACCTGACGCCGTCAGTTATCCTGACAGAAACTGGTCTGCGATTTTCTGGAAAAAATTCTTGAAAATTTATATCTTTAGAATCTGGAAAAATTTCCTGCAAAACATCCATTATGACTCGATACAAGCATTTAACTCGAACAAACACACATGTATATCTTTTAAATAATCGTAATTCTCATGTTCACGTTCTTTTTGAAAATGTGTGTAATCCTCCCTACACTTATCCCTTTTGTAAAATACCTTTATATGTACTTAAGACGAGGTTAAAGACAAAATAAAGCATTTTTACAAATTCAAACATGAGAATAAACAATCAATAAAAGATATACGACACACAAACAAGCAAACAAATAAGCATGGGTTGCCTCCCACGAAGAGCTTTTCGTTATTTATGAGTCTTGTAGCTAGACTCGAAGTCATGCCCCTACGTGACTTCATTACCATCACCTTCTTCCTCATGACGGTTTCTATTGGGGTTTTCCATGTTATAGTAATGCCCTATTATGCATCTTTCTAAGAAGACCTCTTCTCCCCAATCCGTTCTATATTCCGGTCCTAGTTTTAAACAATCCTTATAGAACCCGAAAACCTTATTCATCACATAATCAACTCCCTTCTCCTTATCTTCCTCATTCCTATAGTAGACCGATAGCTTAAGTTCTTTTTCATCATTGGATAGTGATGAAAATTTCTCAATCTTAAAGGGCATTTGGTAGGCTACATCACCAGTTTCATCCTTGAATCTCACTATTCCTAACGACGGATCATAAGTCATCCCGGTGTTCTCTATGAAAGGCTTTCCTAGAATAACGTGGGACAAGCTAGGATCTATGGCCGTACTAATATCATTCACAACTATGAAATCCGTAGGAAAAGTGAAGCTTCCTACATAGACGGGCAATCCCTTAACTCTACCAAGAAAATTGCAACTAACCCTAGGATTTATCGGGATCTTGCCTAGTTGGGATAGGATTCTTCATTACCCAATTATAGTAGGTGCTAGTCATGATATTTATCGGGGACTTGCGATCAATGTAGGCCTTTGCCACAAAAATGTGTCCTATGGAACATGGTATGTTAAGATTCCAAGGGTTCCGAAACTTGATCCTAGGTCTTCTCCTAACATACATGTGACGGAGGTCTCGTACTAAGTGTGGGTGGCGAGAGAGTTCTTCTTCTGTAGGAAACTTATTGAAATAGTCATTGCCTACTCCATCTAATTCCTCGGTTGTTTCATTCCTAGGAGTTTCACTAACCTCAAGTATCGTCTCATGGTTCGCTTCGTCATTTGTTCTATTAGGTTTCACTAAGGTGATGGTATTGACGAATTGAACGTGCTTAGCTAACTTACATGGGTCCTTAATTTCTACACCGGAAGCTTCGGGAGTTGAGATAGCATTAACCTTCCTATCACTATTGGTCATGGCTTTCAAAAGGTTATCTATCTTCCTATCCATCTCGGCTTGTTGTTGGTTAAAACGGTCCGAGAGCTTAGCTATTTGAGCTTCTTGGGATGTGACTAGGTGTTGCAACATCCCTTCTATGTTTTGTTGGTTAGGGCCGTGAGATGGGGGCCATGAGAAATCATTAGATGTGAATTCTTTGGTTTGTCCCCAATAGAAGTCGGGCTTGCCCTTCCATGCTTCTCGGGCGTCATTGAAAGTTCTAGGTCCGGGTGTTGTAGGGAATCTTCCTCCCGTTCCATTAGTACGCGAGGATGCGTAGTCAACAGAAGCTTGTTCAGGGATTCTTGTGCAAGTGCGAGTGTTATGAGGACCACTACATGGCTCACACAAGGAAGAAACTTTGTTCACTTGGCGTGAAGACTTAGGATTTTTGTAGGAGCTCATTAGCAATTTAACTTGATCTTCAAGCTCGAGCATCCTACGGTCAGAAGATTGTGAGTCAATGGGAGGCAAGGAGATTGCCTTTACGGTTTTGGGTAACTCACGGGGGTCATTCCAACTTTCGTTGTCATAGAGATCAAGGTCCTCTATTATACCCCACGATTCTTCCGCGGTGAGATCACTAAGTTTACCACCGGCTGCTTGGTCAATGGATCGCTTAGTAGGGAAGTTGACATGATCATAAAAGAGTTGTACTTGAAGCCAAAGATCAATGCCGTGATGAGGGACTCTATGGAGTAAGTCCTTGAGTCGAGTCCATGCTTCCTAGAGAGATTCACCTTGACGTTGTTGGAACATCAAGATTTCATTCCTAAGCTTAGTAGTTCTCCCCGGTGGGAAAAATTAGGCAAGGAAACGAGAGGTGAGATCATCCTAACTTGAGATGGAGCCGGCGGGTAGTCTCTCAAGCCAATTACTAGCTTGGTCCCGTAGATAAAATTGGAAGAGACGCAAGTGCGTGGTCTCCCGAGTAGTAGCATCGAGGTCGATGGAATCGACGATTTTTAGGAAATCCTTAAGATGCTGATTAGGATCTTCGGAACGAAGTCCATGGAATGCACATCCGTTTTGCACCAACCGGATGGTGTCGGATCGAAGGGCCGTAGTTAGGGCTTGGTCTGGAAGCTCAATGGTGTTTCTATAGCCTAGGTGGCTTGGTCTTGAGTATTCACCAAGAGTACGGTCTCTTGACGGGTCATTTGGTGGTGGGTTGATGAGTGGTGGTTGATTATCACCTTCCATGATGAAAAGTTATGGGGTTACTAACAAAGGTCACGAAGAAAGGGGATAGACTACGAGGAAGCTAAAAATGGGAAAAAAAAGCTTACTTGATAGGAATCAAGCAAGGAAACCTAAACGAGGTGAAAATCTAACTAGCTATTCTATTCCCAAATGGCGCCAAAACTTGATACTGTACAACGCGCGTTAGGGGTCAAAGGAACTTCCTTTTCGTCGAGCAAGTTTTTCAACACCCTAGGCAGTGAACCTAATTGTTGTAGTGTAGTATTAGGGTAAGCATCGGCAATTGATATCGTTCTCTAGGGGAATAGGAATGCTAGTGAGAAATTACTACGCTAAGGTTGGGGTTGAGAAAGATTATTTTTTATCTTTTTTATGTTTTTTAGAAAATGGAAAGGTACGAATCTCGGGGTATTGGATTTGGGGGGTGGTATTTCTACCGATTACTCTACTTATCTAATTATCTAAACTAAGGTGAGTGTAGTCTATGTCTATTGTTGTGTGCTCTTATGATGATTAAAAATGTATTTACTTAGATGCTATTACTCCCTAGTTATCTCCTATTGATGGTTGAATTAGCACGTCCTTATTCTTAACGCGTTGTGTCTTCGAAGGTCGTAGGGTATGCGGTTATCCCTAAGTCTTTAAGTCTACCTTAAGTTTATTGCCTACGAAATCTCTAGGATTCATAAACTAACTATAAGGTTTTCTTTGGATGTTTAGACTACAATAACTCTAAGTGATTATAAACTAATTTTCACAAAGATTACTTAAGCATTAAAAACACAACGGATGACCTATCGCAATACTAGGTCAATCACAATTAAGATAAGAGACAACCAATCAATATTCAATACCTAGGTTTCATAGATCTAAGTAAACACACAAGTAAATTAGCCGGACATGGAAAACATGCAAGCATACACACAAACAATGGAATACATAATTGAATTAATGAAGTAAATCACTTATCTTGTTGGAAAATAGGGTATGGAACCCTAAGATACTTCCCAAGACAGCCTATGTTCAGTTTAGGTTTTACTCCACAAAACTACCTCTCTAAAATACTGAAAATTCGAATTCTATATATAAAGTTACAATATGCGACGGCGTCACTCTTTAATTGTGACGCCGTCGGGTCGCCACCATTAGGGTTTCGTATTGGCCACGTCAACTCTGTGACGGCGTCACCTTATGCTTGTGACGCCGTCGGCTTCAACCTTTGACGCCGTCAGGATCCAAATCTAGGCCGTCTGAGTTGTCACGCCCTACTCATTTAAACCTGATGCCGTCACTTGTAAAATAGCAATTTTCTCTCTGAATCGTCTCAAGGTGTGTCGCGACGGCGTCACAATTAAGCCGTGACGCCGTCCTCTTTAGTTCCAGCAGCTTGAGTATCTTGATTCTTGACTTTGGCCATTTTCTTCGTATATTCGGGCCTTTTCATCTGAATAAGTGTCATTCCAGCAATTTGCCTTCAAGAGACTTAAAAAGTGAAAAGGAACGAAATTAAGTAGTAACGGATACAAAAGTGATCAATGAAGGGCTTAAATGACCCCTCAAAAGTGTACCTTTTAAATCCTTATCAGCAACTCATGGACTTGAGCTTGCTTGACTTCAAAAGGTGGTGATTTCGCCTTTAAGAGGAACCTAGAGAATCACACAAAAACAAAACTACATACAAAGATTACTTGTATCTGTGGTTAGAGAGTTTATAACTCAAAGAGAAAATATATGTGAAAAGGGTAAGATGCAATGAAGAAATGGCTCACTATTTATAGAGGAAAACGTGCTACTGTTCCATGGATCCCTCACTTGAGGGATCCGTCCAGTGTATTCCTGGGGATCCGTGGGACGCTCCTCTTTGCCCATGGGTTTTGGGTCATTGGTCATGGGTCATGGATCATGGGTCATGGGTCCTAGACTTTGGACCATGGGTATCCAAGTAGATACAATGTATCTACAAGATGCAATGCATCTAGTCCATGGGTCATGGGTTAAATCCATAGGTCATGGATAATATCCATTTATGACTTATGCATGATGTCATGCAATGGGTTATGGGTTATGCTCCATGGGTATGGGTCATGGACTTTGGGTTTTACCCAACTACATTCAATGTATTTGGTCAATGGGTAATATACTTTAAACTAATACATACTAGTTATGTATATATTTACCCAATATGTAAACATTAGTTGTTGTACATATGTATTACTAAATCATAAAATCACTTTTACTTGTTTAGTGTTTTATGTGAAAACGTAAGTGTGTTAGTAAACTATTGGCTCAAACCATTTACGTATTTTATTTGTTTCGTTAAAATGATTTTACGTTTGTTATCGACAAAACATTAGAAGAACGTAAAATATAAATAAACGTTTTTACGGCTTATTTGTATTAACAGGTTCGTTTGGGATAACATAGTCTGTCGCTTTGGGCTACCCGCCGTCATTGTCACGGACAATGCAAAGAAGTTTGTGGACAATCCCTTCAAGAGCTGGTGCGATAAACTTAACATCAAACAGATAAATACTGTTGTGGTTCACCCTCAGGCCAACGAGCTGGTGGAAAGAGCAAACAAGAGTTTGATGTCAGGGATTAAGGCAAGGTTGGGACGGACCAAGACCGGATGGGTGGATGAGCTACCAAATGTCCTATGGGCACACTGGACATCCCTCGAAACGAGCAACGGAGAAACGCCTTTCAGCCTAACCTACGGGAGTGAAGCGGTCATACCAGCAGAGATCGGCATGCCGACACACAGGACAAGGGTGATAAGGGAAGGCCTGGATTAAGAAGGTCCCCGTCGCATAGAAGATCTGAATGAAGAGGAAATACGCCTCAACCTGGACCTGCTACAAGAACGAAGGGAAGAAGCTGCGGTGATGGAGGCCCGATACAAAACAAAGATGGAGAAGTATTACAACCGGAAGGTACGTTTGGTGTCTTTCAAACCAGGGGATTTTGTATATCGGAAGAATGAAGCAAGCAGAGCAGAAGATTAGGGGAAGTTAGGACCAAAATGGGAAGGACCCTACCGGATCACCAAAGCACACCTCAACGGATCCTACAAGCTAGAGACCATGGATGAAGAGGAAGTGCCCTAGAAGTGGCATGCTGTTAACTTAAGAAAATGTTTTCTGTAAAATGTACTCTGATGATGTGTAACCCTACGGGCCTTGACCGTTGATTTCTATTTTCATGAAAAATGACATATTCCCCTACCGACTACGGAGGAGGAAAATTTTCCCACAGTAATGTTCTACACAACCGGGAGGTCCCGATGGAGATTAGCTACCTCCGACCGCATGACCAAACGCCCCGTACTTATAACTAATATTACCCCCGTAAGTGCAACGTCACTAGGGAAGGCCCATATACCATTCGGTAAGGCACCTGCATACCCCAAAATAATGTCAAGTCATTAAGGGATGAGCCGCGGCATACAAGCCCTAACGACACGTAGATACCCCGAAGGCGTGACAATGCCAGGGATGAGCCCCCAGGTGCATTCACTAACAGGCGATGATAATGTGCATATACAAAAATAAAGTATACATGCAAACACATTCAAAAAAGTCATCCAGATTCAAGGATGGTTATATTATATTATGAACACCAACCACAAGCATCGTTCGGATTACATCATTCGTCAAACATAGATAGAAATAACCACAAATATTGTCCACAAACACATCAAGAGGCACGCAGGCCCATAGCAACACCAAATCACACAATTGTTTAATAGTTACAGACATCAAAAGATATAAAGGAGCAAATAACTGATCACGATCCGGAGGTACCGACACCTGGAGTAGCTCCAGTCCCTTCGGGAAGCCCATTCATCACATCCGCTAAGGGGATATAGTAGGATCTTTTGATTTTCTCGATGTAAGGGAAATATCTTGTGAACATTTCATCATAAGCGGCGGTGAATCCTTCGACAGCCTCCATGTCAAAATCCTTTTGGGAGGCCAAGATCTTGTTCACTTCCTGCTCGGTACGACCTTCCTTCACACCATCCAACCACCTGGAATCAATGGCGGCATTAAACACATCTCCCCAAGCTTTCATATATTTAGTGCTCCCATGTAAACGACGAACAACCACCGGGATCAGCTCCTTCACATAGTTAAACCGCAACATTTCTTCTTGTCCGACTTTAATGGAAACCCGCTGCATATCATCCCTCAAAACGGAGGCCTCCTTCTCTGACTCCTCCAGTTCAGAAGTCTTCTTCTCCAAAGCCTCTTCTAACAGTTTCACCTTCTTTCCCTGCTCCTCATCCTTGGCCTTCAGCTCGCCCACTTCCCTTTCTAAAGAGGCCAACCTTGCTCCCATTTCCTCTTCTCTCTTCCCACAGACCTGATGAGCTTGTTGGAGAGACCGATGATCATCGGTAAGCTGCCCGTTGACTCGAAGCTGATCACGAAGACCATTCTGGGCCTCGGAGAGCTGATATTCAAGACCTGAGCAAGAGGAATGCGCTTTATAGACTTCTGCATAGTGATGGCTCAAGTGTTCAAACCTTCGAAACACCTCGGCTATAGCCAGAGACCCTTGACCAAGCTCGAACCATCCTCGATACAACGCTCGGTCGTCGGACAGGTCCTCCTGCTCGGCACGGACGAAGGGGGGAGAAAGGTTAATCATCATGTCTCTGCATAAGGCAGCATCATTCAGGCTTGTGTTAACGGTCAAACCCCAATCAGGAATGAAGGGTTCGCCGGAGCCCAAGCGACCTTGATAAAAACCACCTGAGACAAAGAAAATAATTAATTTGCATGTTGGGACAAAACAAAAGGGGAAACGCTAATATATACCTCCGGTGAAAGGAATGAAGCGACGGTGAGCAGTCTCCTGAACATTAGCTCCGGACGTACCAGCTTCAGGTCCTGTGCAGGACCAAGTTAAAAAAAATAATAAATAAACCATGCCTTGGACAGCTCCATCATCCAAACCTATAGTCTCTCGGGTGACCCCCGTCTCAACCTGGGGAATCTCCACAGTATGAACAATCGGATTTCTCTCACCAAATGAGTCCTCTCCTTGACCCCCGGCACCGCCGCCTCCCACGCTCTCCTGCTCAATATTTTCTGTAGTACCCTCCGGCCTTGCAGTGTTAATAGGGGAGATCGAATGGTTCCTCTGAGATTCTTCCTGACTGGATGATAACTCAATTGAGGGCTCCAGCTGAGGAGAAGGCTCCTTCCTTCTTCTCTTCAGCATAGAAGATCCGCCGGTGGAAGGTCGCTTCTCAAGTTGTCTTTTCTTCTTTTCTTTAGCAGCCAGAACTGCCGGATCAGCTTTCTCTACTATCTTCTGCACGCCGCTCTTCTCCGGGATACGCTCCTCAACCCCCATCGGCTGAGTGACGTGCTGAGGTATTTGCTCTCCGTCATTAAGCTAACGACCGCGAACCCAGCCTGGACCCCTGATCTGATCTTAAGCGCAAATACTGAGACATTGTGACAACTGCAAAAAGGGGGGGGGAAGAGAAAGGTTGTTAAATAAACTAACAAAGAAAAAGGATATAAAGAGAACACCCTATAAAAAGTTAATAAAACAGGCCTAGACGTTCGCGTTACCATTCTTATCCAGATCCTTGAATTCCGGACGAAAGCCTGGATACTTCTAGATGGTTGTAAGCCCAACCTCAAACAGAAGTCCCGAGTGAATGGGTCGGAGATCTACAACGCCCTCAGACAGCTTACGTACATCCGCTTCGTCATAACCACCAGACGGGGGATTGTCCGAAACATTGGAGTCCAGATGCCTCCTTAAAAAATTCGAGCATGTCTCCTTAAAAATTTGCGCAGGAGCACCTCCGCCGGTCCGGCGCTCAAAAGAGAACCAGTGTCCCTGTTTGTTGAGTTTGTAGAAGACACGGAACAAATTGACTGTGGGCTGGATCTCCAAGCTCCGACAGTATATTTCGAACATGACTAACCGATTCAGACCGATGGGCACCAGTTGAGAAAGGTGGACCTTAAAATACCTTATCACCCTAAGCAGAAAGGAGGAAAAAGGAACCCGGACCCCTGAAAACCTGAAGTACTGCTCGTAAAGGCCTATAGCGTCCTCCGGAAGATCATTCATGGTAAGACCTTCCGGTGGAAGACGGGGATGAAGATCGGCCGGAACCCCATACCCCGCAACTATACCATCCAGTTCCGCCTCGGATAAGACGGAGGTATAAATATGCATGTCAGATTTAGGGGGAGGATCAGAAACGGGAGGTTGAGAGCCGGACACCATAAGAAGTGTTTAAGAATAGCAACGCAAACGGAGAAAGAACAGTGGAAAGAAACGCACCTGAAAAAGCCGGACGACCTGAAAACAAGAGACGAAGGAAACGAGAGTAAAAAGTAAAAAGGGTAAATGGAGTAAAAATGGCTTATATAGGCAAAGAGGGTGGGCACATAAAACGTCCCATCGTGTCAGAGGAGGACGCAGACGCATCTGGACCGTCAGAAGAGACGCGTCCTAACACGTGGCACGATCCCACGAATCTCGGTAAAATAATTTTAAACTATTTCGCCCAATGGGCTTGGGCTTACTGTTCACTGCGCGGCCCACGAAACCGAAACAAACCCAAAACTCCGAATGGATGCACACGACGGCTGGATTAGTATCACGTCACTTGTCAAAAACAAGCAACATGATACTGGGGGGACATGACGACGTATATGGTCCATCGCCTAAATAGCCGGAGGACCAAATACCCGAAAGATTAGCACACCGAAGGGACCAAACCCGAAAGGACCGTTGACCTGACAGTACGTTTGGCATTTAGCCAGGAAGCATTACGTCTCATTCTCCTGTGTGTCAGATATGACGTCAAGGACAGTGTCAGGGAAAGTGTCAGGTACAGTGTCAGCCCTGACGACGCCAACGGCCCAGAGAAAGCGACATTGGCAACGACCAGATAGTGACAACCTACAGTATAAATACGCATACTGATGGGTAAAGGTATCTTTTTCACACACATACATTTAGACCCATCTGAGAACCTGGTCCTGAGATAACACCCGGGGCGAGACTAACGCGTTGTTTCATATTTGCAGGTATCCAAAAGACTTAATTTCACAAGGCTGAAGGATATCTGAAGAACCTCACAAAAAATACTTCATGGGATAAAAAATTTGCTGTTTGAAATGTGACAATATAAGAGAAGATAATTTGATCCATGGGATAAAAAAAGAAAATAAAAGTCCAAAAGTGACAAAAAGCATGACATTATGTCATCATGGTTGTAGCCTTGAAAGATTACCCACTCACAACAAGCTGGTTATGCAGAATTTAATAACGATTGCAAAGTTGTGACGTGTGATGCTATTATGTGAAAATGTAAATATTTTATTTTTAGCTTTATTTAAACGAGATAGTTTTCTAAAAATGGAATACATCGAATTTGAATGGAAGGTGATTTGCACACTCTAAATTTTGATTGACACACCTCTTCTATTGTAGTAGACAGTTGTACATATATCATAAAATGCTTATCGTACTTATACATTAAAGTGTGCTAATCAAAATTTGGATTGTGCAAATCAACTTTCAGTTTGAAGACGGGAATTATAAGAGGCATTTAGAAAGTTCGTCTACCTATCAAGCTATGTACCATACCACTTCATGTTAAAAAAAGAGCGAAATATCAAGTTACAAGGATACGTCTCGACTATTTCAAACGTTGACAAGGCGACTTGGAAAGTGACGTAAAACCTAATTAAGTCAACCTGTTTGAAGAATGTATATCAGTCTCCCAATGTACGTCTATTTTGAAAAACGTGATCATATTTCCGCAAAATTATCTTCTTCAAAACCAACTGAACTTCGCGCTGCAAGTCTAGCCCAAAGTTGCTACTAGTGAGATCCTACCACCAGACTCCACTCCACCTTTGGGATTAAACGTATCAACATCTAGCAACAAACAGTACATATAACCATGATTTTCTAACACTTTCTCTCAATTACTCAAAACATTACTATTTCAAATTACTATTAGTTGTTCTAAGAAAATTATTTCAGGTCAACCCAACCCGACTTGCTTTGACCATTCCCTTCTAAGTTTTACCCAAACCAAACCAGGTTAACGTCAGCTTGGTCAGTAAGAATGAATTCATCCATTTGTGCCACTACTTGGAGTCTTGGACTCCAAAGTCTTCAAAGTCCAAACCCCAAAGCCCAAACTATATCTCTAAATGAAAGATTTACTAGTGCCACTATCAAAATCTAAGATAACAAATTAGCACATACAAGACCACTTTAAGCCACCTACAACTCGACAAAACTGTGATAATAATTGTATGATTGCACAGCTGGGACGAGGTACCAAATCCAGAATTGACCAGAAAGTCAAAGGTTGGTAATAAAAGTTCAATCAAGTTAGAGATTTGCCAGCCCATTCTCGCTCCCGTTTCTTTTGCTTTGCCATCATCTTGTTGAACTTTTCTTTGCCTTTTTCCATAAGAGGATCAACCACCACATAGTCATTTGGATCATTCCTACGTGTCATATTATCCTGCGTGTGATATCAAACAAGAAAACAAAATAGAAAGAAA
Source organism: Chrysanthemum makinoi (assembly GCA_910596185.1). Taxonomy (NCBI): domain Eukaryota; kingdom Viridiplantae; phylum Streptophyta; class Magnoliopsida; order Asterales; family Asteraceae; genus Chrysanthemum; species Chrysanthemum makinoi. Next base: position 64,205,658 of record OU343221.1, read on the forward strand.
TACTGCATCAGATAGTGTACAATAACCAGAGATATAATACAGTTGAATATATTTATAAGTCACAAAAAGAAAAATGAAAAAAGTTAGTCTCGGTAGGTGTAATACAGATGGTAACATAATTAAGGGATCAACCTTAAATGTAACGGCACTTCAGCTTTTCAGTTTTTAATTTATTATTGCTTTTATGTTTGCCCGACGATCGTGTAAATAAGTTTCAGGTATGCAATTTTCTCTGTAATTTGGTTAATCAATAAATTATGAATACCGTCCACCAAGTTTAATTAAGCCACACAAAAATACAAGAAACCGCAATGTTCAAAAACAATTAGAAGTGTCAATTTTAACATGCGTATGGGTTAATAGGCAGAGTTGATTTATATTTTCTTTCAAACAGGCCAAATGGTAATGTTAAAAATTAGCACATGTGATATAGGTTGAATTGCATAGAACCTCTTAAATTGTTTTGGACTTGGTTAATAATTTAAAGATACAAGTGTTTGAGGGTCGATCAGACCCAACCCGTCCCACTTTGACCTGCTATTAAAAGTTACCCATTTTGGTCCGTTACCCAGCCCGCCTGACCCGCCCCTTTTTACACCTTCAGAAATACTGTATGGATAAAGAATTACCTTATCAGGTGCAAACTTCAACTTAGCATGTTTCCAATCAGACAAATCTTCTTCACTTTTATCCTTGGATTCACTTTTAGGTGATGCTGGTTTGGAAAACATGGATGATCTGAACCGCTCTAGTTTGGCTAGCATCTACATGAAAAAAAAATGAACACAAAATCATTAACTTGAAAGGCTTGAGATATTCAGTAAATCCATTTTTTGTTGCAAGTCAAGCAAAGGAACTCTCAATTCAGAGTTGCAATTTCAACCCATTTACTTATGAACGGGATGATTGGTTTCATGTTTCATCACTTACAGGTCAAATGGGTCAAACCAACAAATCTAGTCCCCAAAAGTGTATTCATAATGCATACAACCTCTTACATTGTTTTATACAAAAAGACAGATTATGACTGGAATGACAAAGTAATCATTTTTTAGGCATTTTTTTTTATTACATTTTTTATGAATTGGACAAAACGTGTTTTCCAGTCAGCCTGATTCGACCCGTTTCAGCCCATACTAAAAGAGAACCTGTTTTGACACAAGCCCGTTATGATAAGCTACCCAGCCCTTTCGACTAACTTGGTCAATGAAAGGTATATAGAGGAAAATTAAAATTAAGCAAGAAGTTGAAGTGGTATAACGTACATCTTCTTCCTTTCCTTGGCGTCTGCGTTTCTTTTGCTTCTGTAACTGTCTTTCTCTTTCGTGTTCGTTTAAAAGCTGCATATCTGCATCTGCATTAGCCATACGTTCAGCTTTCACTTCTGATCCAATACCTTTTTTCTTCAACAATAGCTTATCCACTTTGGGCCGATCCTTGTGGCTTTCAGGTTTTGATCTGTTTTAGGAAAAGAAAAAGAGCACAAAATCATAAGATGAAATAAAAGCATTTAGCAGATATAACTTACTCATAAACATATTTTATTGTACTTTTTATAAATATTTCAATGTGTTATTTCTGATACTAATCCAATGTCCAACTATTTCTTCTTGCCATATTTCTAATTTGACTAGTTTGACATCAATCACAATCCAAATCGACCCATTACTAAGTATAAATGAGCCAAAATTGCCAGCTCTACTTTGAAGTTTACCCAAATAGAGCATTGCGAGTCAATAATGCAGTTGAGTAAACTGCATACCATAATGAAAAAGAAAAACAAAATTCAAATATAGTTCTGAACTATATAAAAATTACAGTGGCTTATTTTAAATAATACCTTGGTGGAGACTTTTCACGGCTCCTAGGCATAGAACTCTCTGAAAATTGCAACAGCGAAATCATACATTTAGAATCACAATGCGAGAAAATGAAAAATTGATGAAATTATATTATTTTATGAGGATATATATGTATTATATTTGTTAAACGAGTTATGACTAAGCATATCTGAATAACAAACACCTGAGTTTAAACTACCTTTATGCTCTTTCCGCTTCGATGGCATATCCCCAAGCTCCTTTTTCTTGTTGAGTATCTGTAGACGCATTCGTACATCAAAGCTTGCCTCGTCGTCATCGCTGACATCAGCATCTGATTCTTTGGGTAACTCTTCCTTTTTGGAGGTAAGGGCTCCTCTAACACTCATTTGCAAATCTTTTTTTGCTTTATCTTCGGCTGGATTCTGCGGCAGTAAAGGTAATTTATTAAGAATTTGTTTAGGCCGTTTAAAGTAAGCATATAGATAGTGGAATTTCGTCTTTCAAGCTTTAACCATGAACCAAACACATGCAATTATCATCCAACTAGACTAATATGCTTTCACTTTCCAACAGTCTTTATTAGTGTTTCAAGACTATGATCTCTATTAACCATCTCTAATATATGAGCACTGAAATATCACTTTAGTTTATCTATAATAGGTAGAGTACTAGTAATAATTTAGTCACAAAAGTTTATAACCTCACACACTTCAATATGATAGAATATTATGTTAGATGGTATTTAGATTTGCTTTGTAAATTCTTATCAAATTATTGATAATTAATTTTCAATTTTAGAATAAACAGATTATGCTTTCAAAATAACCAGTTTCAAGCTAGCTGCAACAAAACTGATTTATAGAGGGCAAAGATAAAATTGTCAAATTGCTAATACTTAAACCTTTATTTTATAACCATTTCACACATTTAACAAGACATCTCATTTTTTTTGACAAGAATATGCTTGTTGGCCCCTTTATGTTTGTTTTTAGCAGTCATTATCTGCTTAACAATTGAATAGTTGCTTATCGGATTACTTCAAATTAAAAACAAAAGCACATCCAAGCAATATCTCCTACAAGTCTACAACCAGTTTTATTACACCTGATTATCGGGTTCTCATCACTAAAAAACACATCACTCTCAAAATGCACATCCCCATATATAAGCATCTTAACTTGCAGTCTTGTAATATGATACAAACACATTACAAATAATATACTTATGATTACTGAAGTCTCACAGCAAACATGTTGGCGGGGGAGGTTTATTGTGTTGCTATTTGCAGATCTATGAACAAAAACCAGAAAATGTACTTGTACTTACTGATTTTTCTTCTGCAATTTCTGTTTTTAAAAGACGAGGATCATTCAATACATCATGACTACTTCGTATTTTGATCTTCACAGCAGCCAGTTCTTTCTCCTCTTCTTGTGCTTCTTCTCCAAACGAAAGCAAGTTCAACTTTCTGGCAGTATTGAACAAAAATAAAATAAGCAAGAAAATTCTAAGAATACAAACTATGTAATCTAAACATTATTAGCCACTCCAACTGCAGGATAGATGTATTACTTTTTAGGCTTCTGTTTTGTATCTTTGTTGTTAGTTTCTGTGGTAGTTGATGGCAAAGATTTAGCTGGTACAGCTCTTGGAAACACGTCATCAAATGGGTTCCACAACACCTGAAGTTTAGGAAAGGAACAATGATCTTAATTGCCAACAAAAGAGAGATTCATATAAACCAAATAACTATACTATATAACTATATACCAACTCCATTACAGTAGTAAAAAAATAACTATACTATATAATGAGCAATTCTGCTTTAAGGAATACACCCTCTGGGTGGCTTTTTAATGTATTTGACCTGTTTAAATTAACTTTTGAGTTTACCCGTTTGACCCATTAGAATAAAACATAAACCAAATAGACCTGTTTGTGATAAGTGAATCAAAAATACAGACTTTAGGTTTTATATTGCTATCAGACACATTAGAAAAATATGATGAAAATAAGTGAACATACCTCGACAGAAAGTATTTTTGGAGGAGAATCCAACGGCCGGTCATCCTTATCCGTCTCAATCTCGCCCAAATTTAACAAATTATACAATGAATCTCCGGTAACCTATAGACCAAATAAAACTCATCAATACTCAAAGCGGGCAGGCAGTAAATTATACATCAGAGAACTTCTTGTTACCTTGCCAAATATGGTATGCTTTTTGTCAAGCCAATCACAACGATCGAGGGTTATAAAGAATTGACTTCCATTGGTATTTGGTGCATTAGAGTTTGCACATGCTACTAAACCCCTGTGGTTGAATCTTAAACGTGAATGGAACTCGTCACCAAATGTGCCTCCATATATACTTTCACCACCTGATATTAAAAACACAAATGAATTAACACAACATTGTAGTAGGATGCTATGTCTATATCCATTATTCAAGAATTCATCAGGAAAAATAAAAGCCAAAAATACTCGCACAACAAAAAGTTAAGATAGTGATATGGATTTATCGCCACAAGAAGGTTGATAGGGTTTGATACTTAGATAGTAAAAATAGAACGAAGGTTATAAATACCTCAGCGTTGCTAAGACGAATTGTTTCATTTATTAATAAATTAACACATTCAGCTTTCAAGTGATTACCTAAGATCTCACATTCTCACTTAAACCATGGCTCGAGGTCATAAGTCTACAGTCATAGCCCAGAGTTTAGGAGAACCTTTCCATTCATTTATTCACGATTTGTAATGAAAAAAAACAAAAACTTAAGCACCTGTGCCTTCCCTTCAGGTTTCAACTAAACCCACTTCAGCAATCCTCAAAAGGTGAAGACACAAGACACTTGCAAGTAACCCAAAACCAAATTTACGGAGATAGATTAAATTGCCAGCACAATGTACAGCTAGCTCAATATAAAAGTATAATGTAACAAGCACCAATTAAAGGAACCTTAAACTACTTAGCTGTATGGTACTACCAAAACATCAACTAAAGTCATCGCGGACACTGCCATCTCAGGTATTGAGCTGCTAACACTATTCAATGTTGGAGAGGCCCAAGAGACCATGCGACTCATGATATACTCGCAATAAGAAAACTAATCTTTTAATCATTGGGTCCATAATGTGCTGTTAGCAGTTGATTCTGTTTCTCCTTGAAAGCAAGAAGGTTTGGGTTTAAAATCGAGCATATATCTTTAGAGAAGGATTTAAGAGAGACCCCGTTAGAAAGCTCAATAAGCTACTCACAATTTCCCTTCTTCCCTGCTCACATGAACACAAGAAACCTACTTCATGTTTAGGTTCTTTAATTGTATAATAAATTTCTTTAGAACAGTTTTAGTTCAAATCCTGTGTTTACATTAAGAGCTTGTTTTTCCAGTATAATTGTAATAACTACTCGTAGCCGGTGTACTAAAAACCCAATGTGGTGAAAAAACTACATAGTGCTCTACTGTTCTGACATTTCAAATTCCTATAACATGAGAAATCTTTTCTTTTCCTGTTCTAAGACTAGGATAACCCTCACCTTTACATTATGCCTTGCTCATCTCCACGTCAACACCACACCATCACCCCCTCCCTCTCACTCACCACTCAAACCTCGTAACCCTCACTCACCCCTAAACTTTTATTTAAATGTCTTTTTTGACCATTGGTGGCCCCTAACAGTTTAATTCTTTGCTTCTCACTTTGCTTCCCACCCCGTGAGCCGTTTCATGAATCATCCCAAAAAACCACCCTAATGTATGAGAAGGGAGGTAGGGGTAACCAGCCTCATGCGTGGCTGAGGACCACACGTGGTTTGAGTCCTCGGTTACACCCAGTCTAATAGCAATAATAATGTCCTGTCTTCACTACTATAAACTTTAACACACTTTTGAACACAAAGACGATACACGGCCTTTGTGTTTATTATTATTTTTTTTTTGCCTTAAGTCACCCAGCGCACACTGCACACTTCAAAACCTATTAATTGCTAGCAGTTACATATCGCTACCGTGCTAGAGATCCTTTACCGTTATCATACACTGTAACAAAGCACTTACATAATCGCCAACATCAGTTAATTTTCCCAAATTCTAAAGTCCTAATATTCTTCAAATTTGGGCTCCACCAAATGACTTTGTTGTAAGGCACCTAAACCTCCTCACAAGATGTCTAAGGGTTTAAAGTTTAAACCTCACTAGGTGCACATTTAAGGGGTGTTTGTTTAAGCTTATATATGGGCTTATGAGCTTATTTAGTTTCAGCTTATATTTCCGAAGCTCTAATTTTCCAGCTTAATTTGAGACTTATGGGCTTATATAAGTTTATCATCATGATAAACTTATATAAGCCCACAAGTCTCAAAATAAGCCGGAAAATTGAGACTTATGAAATATAAGCCGAAAAACAAATAAGCTCACAAGCCACATAAAACTATAAAAGCTTAAACAAACACCCCCTTAGGGGTGGCAAGGAAAGGGTCGGAAACGGTCATGGGATACTCAAGTTAGGCCCGTGTACGAGCACCCTTTCCGGTTAACCTAAATAGGGACGCAAGGTGGATAAAATAAGCAATCCTAAACACCCTAAAAATATAGCAATAATTCCAAAAGAATCAATTAACAATAAGCATATTGAACCCTAATAATGAATACCTGTGCCAGTGCCAGTAGGATCACCACCTTGAACCATAAAAGACTTAATAATCCTATGAAAAATAGTCCCATCATAATACCCATCCACACACAGCTGCACAAAGTTTCTAACCGCTTTCGGTGCCTCTTTAGGCCATAGTTCGATGTCAAGTGGTCCATAATTTGTTTGGAGGATCACTTTGCCCTTTGTGGGCGGTTCTGATACGTATATTGATGACATTCTTTGCACACCAACTGTTTGTGTTAATGTCTCACCCAGAAAAAAGGGTTTGGATCCGGTAACGAGGACGTGAACCTGTGGGGTTATTTAATGTGTTGGCCCTTGGGTATATGTTAGTGTTCGAATTTGGTCCTTTGACTATTAGTATTTAACTATTTTGACCCTTTCTGAACCTTTTTCGCATCTGTCGTCCCCAGTTTCGAACCATCTTAACTTAATAACAAGGGAAATGCTATATTTAAAAAAAAAAAAAAAAAAACAAATCCACAAAATCAGCTACAAAATAGTGTGTCAGAGAGTGATTAGCTTAATAAAGGAAAAGAGAGATAAACTATCATAAAGTACACAAATCATAAAGTGACATCTCATTTTGTGAACCTTTTTGTGAATGTTTTTTTTAGTATATTATTCCTATAATAACAATCCCCCATTTTACCTATCTTTTTTCTTTGTATTCTATTCTACTTTTTATTAAAAAACTTAGCATTAAAAAACGTTCTAATACAAAATTTAAGTAATAAATATTTAAATAGTATCTTATTGTTCAATTTGGTCCTTTGATTATTAGTTTTGTTCTACTTTGAACCTTTTTGTGGACCTCTTTTGCATGTGTGAAGTCGCAAGTGTTAACATTCCTACGAATTCTTCTAATCAGGTTCGAACCATCTTATGTTAAAAAAAAAAAAAAAAAAGGTTCGAACCATCTTGACTTTAAAACTAGCCCCCCATTTTACCTGTGAACCACACTTTTCTTCATCTTTTTTCCTACTTTATCCGACACTAAATTACTATCCCCTCGTCTCAAATTAAATGTATGTTTTTTAATTTCAGGCTAATAAAATATATATATCATACTTGTCGCTATATTTTTTTATGTGTATCGAACAATTTTTTTGTGCTTATTTGTGTATTAAGCTACCATTTTTGTCTTTATGTGTGTAATGGTTATAAAGTACACACATAAAGACACAAATGGTAGTTTAATAGATAAGCAAATTTTTAGTTCGATACACATAAAAAGATATAGAGACAAGTATGATTTTTTTTTTTTTTTTTTGATTGGCCCTTTTATTTCATATTATCTTAAATTAATTGTCCACTACTAAACATATTACCCTCACAAACTTTAAAGAAACTATAAACTAACTAGTCAGGAGTAAAACTGTAATTCTACAAAAAGTAATAAGTATAAGGGTGAATTGCATATATATTACTGCAAAAGCTCAAAATTATATATCCAGCTTAAACTTTTAATTGCATATATATCCTTCTAAAGGCTTAAAAATCACATATATATCCAACCTAAACTTATAATTACATATATATCCTTCCAAAACCTTAAATATGTCATATATATCAAAATAACTATTCAATTTAAATTTAAAACTCTAGAATACATGACAATTATAATTATAAAAAAAAATATTTCTTAAATATATGTTTTCTTTATTTGTAAACTTGTTGGCATTAGTATATATCAAGGTTGTCAAAATCGCGATCCTACGATCCTACACACAAAAACGATCAGGATCTTAACAAGATCGTAATCCAGGTAGGATCGCATTAGGATCGTAGGATCGGATCGGATCGTATAGGATCACCTATTATTAGTTTTATATATATATATATATATATATATATATATGGGAATATATTAGCTACAATTTTTTGTAGCTAATTGGCTACAATATTGTGCTTCAAACTGTGGGTCCCTGACTTTTTTTGTGGGTCCTGAGTTATTGCTGCGGGCCCCTGGTTAATTTATTGTGTATTTTTTATAGAGGATTGTAGCTAGTTGGCTACAAAAATTGTAGCCAAGATATCCCTATATATATATATATATATATATATATATATATATATATATATATATATATATATATATATATATATATATATATATATATATATATATATATATAGTGTATCTTTATTTTGAGAACCTTGTTAAGTGCGAGAACTGCGAGAACTCTCATTGACCAATCATAATTTAATAAAGTATTTTTTTTTTAAAATTAATATACAAAATTCGCAGGGGCATTAAAGGTAATTAACATCTACACGTATCTTCAACCGATTATTCAAATTTTTGCTAAAATCATGCCAAAGTTACAGTTTTTTATTTTAGAACATAGTGTCACTTAGGGTTACAAATCATAATTTATTGCAACCTCCCATCTCTCCCATTTGCAGCCACCACCTCCTTTTTCCGGCCATCCCTCCGGTTACGTCGCCACACCACCACCGCCACTATTGAAGACGAGGTTCGTATAGATCGGGTTTAGGGTTGTTGTGAACGACTAGATCGTGGTTGATTAGTGAACGACTAGATCGTGGTTGATCGTGGACCAAATTGGTACGTGCTTAACTTGATTACATTTACTTGATCAATTTGTTTTATGTGTTTTGTTGTTGTTTATGTTCTTCTATCCTTTATATGTTGTTTATTGTGGTTTTTTATGTGAATATATCCATGCTACGTTTTGTTTTTTGCAGCCGTTACCAGACGACTTTTACAAGAGATACTTGAGGAACCAACTGACTAAAGACCCAATAGTCCGATCTGCGAAGGGAGGGTACAAATGGCGATTTGCGCTATGGGGATACTCTTGTTTTTTGGCTTCTTAATGATTCCACCTTCAAAGTGACATTTTACACTGTAAATGAGTGACTTTTACCCCCAAGAAAGCAAGTGGTTAAACTTGAAGATGATGTCTAAGATGAAGATGGTGATTGCAATGATGGTCCTGATGTCGATCCTGATGACCCTTACTTCGTGGTGATTATCCCTAAGACACACGATGTTTTGGTAAGGCGTATGATAAGTATCAATGTATCATATATATAATTTATCGCTCTTAAGACAAGGTTTATTTTACTCAAGAGTACTTAAATAAACAATTTGGAATAACAAATTCTTTTAAAAACATGGTAAATTAATTAAATCCGGGTAACTTGTCAAAAATAATTTGTGTTTCTTTATATTTTATAGCTTATGACAATGGTGGGAAAACACTAATTTGCTTGCGAAATGTTATTAGAAATTCCCTTCCTACTAAGAGACATAGGGTTAAGAAGTCAATAAAAGTTCCTGCTATCAGTCACAAGCTTGCAGATATCCCCACCCAGTGAGAATTCTTGGAGGTGGTATGGCCAAAAGCCCATCAAGGGTTCTCCTCATCCTAGGTACTTCATACTTGCACTTCCCTTTCGTATTTATTTGCTGTTTGGATTTACCTTAAAAAGAGTAATTATTTGGACTTTAGAAATCAGAATCAAATAATAAGTCATACTATTGAAGGAAGTTGGAGCTGGGTAACTTTAGATTACCCTTATATAATTGGACCAACAATATTGTTAAGAGTTAATGCATATGTGGAACAAATATACCTCTTTTGGTTATTTAATACCATTGAAATAAGACTTCAAAAAGTTCTTGACAAATTTATACCTTTAAGGATGACATGTTGATGCTTGCAGAGAGCATTTGCCTAATCTAGTAAATAGTTTAGACGAGTTTTTAGGCTATTGATCCATAGTTGATGGCTTAGAAATACAAGTATGTTGATGGAATTTGTGATTTGTGCAAAGGTGTCAAGTTCAAACCAAATGATGGGTGTTGGTTTACGTGGCAATGACAACATGTGTCATGTGCATTTCTCATATGCCTAAACTTGACCTTAGGGCCCGTTTGGTTTGTCGATGGGTTTAGGATTAAGATTTAGATTTGGATTTAAATTTGGATTTGGATTTGGATTTGGATTTGGATTTGTGATAATAAATGAGGAGAGAGAAAAATATGATAAATTTATGTATTATTTGTATTTATAAATATATATTAAATTTAAAGTCAATAGTTTTTATATAGTAAAAAAAAAAGAAAAAAAGAATGAGTGGTAAAGATGGAAAGAGGGCCTATCTAATTTAGAAAAAGACAAGAAACCAGGAGATTAGTTTTGCAAAAGGTAGCAATGCATCCAGGAATATCACACAGCGGATTTTAAGTACTCATTCCTAATTTGGGGGCCCACTAGTGAATACCAAACATGCAACTTTAACCATCATGTCTAAACTGAAGTCAAAAGCCGTAAACCAAACGCACCCTTAGTTTATGGTTAAATTTATATTTTAGGCCATTTGCTCTTGCTCAAAACCAAACACAAAAACTAATGATGTTGAGAAGGTGCGATCTTAGCCAATACATATCTTGTAGATTTAACATGTTTGTTCTTGGTTTAACATATATTTAACATGTATGTTCTTGGTTTAACATGTATGTTTTTAACTTGGTTATACAAATAATTTTAATTTAATTGTTATAGCTTTTTTATTTTGCATTTAACATGTATGTTCTTGATTTTTTTGTTTGCTTGTGTTTCTTAGTTTAAGCTGGTGCATGTGTGTTATGTTATATTGAGTTTTATTTTAAAAATATTTAATCTTGGTTATTATTTTTTTAGGCATGACGTTCTCTGAAGGAGTGCACACATACCGAAAGTACATATATGTTCTTGGAAGACGTGCATGTATGTTTTTGGAAGACATGCACGCATGTTCAAAATAATATGATGAGAAACTTAAAACACATATGTTTTGTGCACATATGTTCGTTTACGTTAATTATTGTTAGTGCACAGGTGTAAAGATAGATTATATTCGTGTATTTCTTCTTATTATAAATTGTATTTTAATTGTATTTCAATCTATATCGAATTTTGTGTTTAACATTATGTTCGTGGTTGTTATAACTTTACATGATCTAAAAACACAAATGCACAATTTCATTTGAAAAACATGTATGTCGAAAAAACTATTCCTAAAACTAAAATAATAAAATTAATTCATAATAACACATATACGCTAAATCAGTTTTAAAACATGCATGTTCATAAAAAAAAAGGGGAAAAAAACGCGAAAAAAATAAATAAATAAAATAAATAAATAAATAAAATAAAAACCGAAAATTGAATGTTTTTAAAAAATAGGATTTATTTATTTTAATAAATCAAAAATAAAATAAAATTGAATTTTACTATTATACCCTTTTGAATTAAATAAAAAGATTTAATAATTAAAAAATGCTATGTTGCATTGATATATTGCACAATATGCATTACTAGGAGTACATAAGGGGTTCTCGCAGTTCTCGCACTTAACAGGGTTCTCAAAATAAAGGCCCCCTATATATATATATATATATATATATATATATATATATATATATATATATATATATATATATATATATATATATATATATATATATATATATATATATATTAACTTATTAAGTATAAGCTCATGTCTTAAAGCCCAATGACTAAGAATTTTTCAAAAAAATTATTATTTTGGTACTGTTAATTAATTGTCTCTTGCAAGATTAATGAGTGTAAAATCATTATGTTTTTATGGACTATTTAGAAATAGTTTAGATGTGTCTTTTTGGGTTTATTATGAAAAACGATTTCGTGCTTTATAAAATGTCAGAAGTTTGTTTTTGAAGTAAACTATCTACATACTTGACCCAATTTTGTTCATATTTTATTTTATGTTACATAAAAGCATGAATATTCTAATTTAATTTATTTGGTCATCAAAAAAAAATTCAGTAATATTATCAGAATATTCTAATTTAATTTATTTGGTCATCAAAAAAAAAATTGTGTTGCCCTCTATTATAAATTATGTCGTTTCATTTTTTTCAGATATAATCCTTTTATCTTTTTGCATTAATCTATATGCTGTAACAAAAAAGTTATAGAATCACGTGCTAATAAATTAAAATTATCTTTTTGCATAAATGTTATCACGAAAAACCTATAGTAACAAAAAAAACATTGTGTAACTTTGTGTAAGTATGCATTGCAATATATCTAATATTCTACTATGTAAATTAACATTATCTTAGATATATATCACGTATGTAGTAACTTTGTGTAAGTATGCATTGCAATATATCTAATATTCTACTACTATGGTACTTGAACATATAACTTTTTCTTTTATCATCCATTTAGATTCGTTTATCATATGAAATATTATATAGCAATATAAATCTACAACCCCTATACAAAAATATATACATTTTCATAGGATCTTACGATCCCGATCCGATCCTACGATTACGATCTTGCAAAGCCGAAAACGATCCTAGGTAGGATCCCGATCCTGACAACCTTGGTATATATGCTTTTATTATAAATATATTTTATTGCGATGTATAATATATAACAATCATTATATATTTGATGAATCTATTTCATGCATTCATATTATATTTGAAATAAGGTGAATTTTTTTCGTGAGGTTAAATATTGTCTTGATATATTGGTTTTGGCCATATAGTTCATTTGAACCTCGGGACATCGTACCCTTAAAATAAATGTGGTTGTTGCAATTATAAAATTATAATTACCATAATTTAGAGTTTAAAGTTATATTAAATAATTATTTCGATATATATGATATATTATAGGTTTAGAGGATATATATGTAATTACGAAAGTTTAGAAAGGATATATATGTAACTAGTAAGTTAAGTTGGATATATATGCAATTACAAGTTTAAGGGGGTGTTTGGGATTGCGACATGGACCTGATTATCTAATTATTACGTTTCACAAACGCAATAATCTGTTTGATGGTGTTTGGCAAATAGAATCTGATAAGTGATTTTTTGCGTTTTGTCCACTTCAAAACGTGGTTTGGGAAAAGCAGGTAGACACATGCTTTTTGGAAACGTGATTTTCTTTAACATGATAGATCACCAAATTACCCCTTAAATAGCTTCTTCTACCATAAATACTGATGGAGTCTTTTATAACAAAAGCAACTCATAAACCTCATCTTTATTGACTCCATATTTACCTTCCATGATTCTCCATTGATCTTGCTCCTTACAAAGATACTTTAGATAAGATAAGTAACAAGCTCTTAAGATATAAAGTGAAATGCTTATGTGACCTGTTTTTGTGGCCGGTGACTTTTGAGGATGAAGATGAAGTCAAAAGATAAAATGAAGTTAGGTGAATGTATTTATGGGTCTTAGAAGTAAATTATATAGATTTATAGAAAAAGAGTATTATTTGTTTAAGAAAATAGTATTTTCAAGAGTAAACTGCAAAATACATCCCTGTGGTTTACAGTTTTTGAGACCTTACATCCCTGTCATAAACTATTGGCCAGTTACATCATTCGTTAGCCATTATACATCCCTGGTCACTAACTCTGTTAGTTTTCTTCGTTAAGTGCTAACGAGAGGGTTGTTTTGGTCTTTTTACTCATACGAGGGATTTATTTTGCAGTTTACTCTTTTACATGTAAGAGGGATGTATTTTGCAAAATACTTTTATACTTTACTTTTTTTTTTTTTTTTAATTCTTCTTCTTATTATTATTATTATTATTATTATTATTATTATTATTATTATTATTATTATTATTAGAGTTAACTATTTATATAAAAAAACATTTTGTCGAAAATATTATAAAAAATTCTAAAAATTTTATAAAAATTTTATAAAAATTCTGAAAATTTTTTAAAAAAATTTATAAAAAATTACGAAAATTTTTAAAAAAAAATTAGTAATACTTTTGCGAAAATTTTAAAAATTTTAAAAATTTCGGAATTATAAAAACAAAATTTATAAAAATTTTTAGAAGATTTTTTTTATAAATTTTTAAAAATTTTTTTTATAAATTTTTAGAAAAAAAATTTTATAAATTTTTAGAAAATTTTTTTTATAAATTTTTAGAAAAAAATTTTTATAAATTTTTTTTTATAAATTTTTAGAAAAAAATTTTTGAAAAAATTTCCGAATTTTTTATAAAATTTTTGGAAAAAATTTTTTAGAAAACATTTTTAGAAAAATTTTTTTAGAAAAAATTTTTAGAAAATTTTTTTTATAAATTTTTTATAAATTTTTTATAAATTTTAAAAATTTTAAAAATTTCGGAATTTTTAGAAAAAAATTAGGAATTTTTAGAAAAAAAATTCGGAATTTTTTTATAAATTTTTTTATAAATTTGAAAAATTTCGGAATTTTTTATAAAATTTTCGTAATTTTTCGTAATTTTCGCAAAAGTATTAATAAATTTTTTTATAAAATTTTCGTAATTTTTTACAAATTTTTTTATAAAATTTTCAGAATTTTTATAAAACTTTTAGAATTTTTTATAATATTTTCGACAAAATGTTTTTTTATATAAATAGTTAACTCTAATAATAATAATAATAATAATAATAATAATAAGAATTTAAAAAAAAAAAAAGTAAACTGAGAAGGACGCTGTTACCTTGCTAAAGCGTATTCGGCGATTCTCTATGACTCAAAACATTGGAGCGCGTGCGGCGGTTTATATCTTTAATAGGATTGGGTTTGCTATTGCTAGAGGTGTGGGGGTCCAGTTAGTTTCTCGGCTTTCCCACTAATTTTTTGTAAATCCTTTGATTTTCTAATAAAAGTGTTGATTTTTTATAGTACTAAAAAAAAAAAAATAATAATAATAATAATAATAATAATAAGAAGTAAAAAAAAAAAGAAAAAAAAAAAAGTAAAGTATAAAAGTATTTTGCAAAATACATCCCTCTTATATGTAAAAGAGTAAACTGCAAAATACATCCCTCGTATGAGTAAAAAGACCAAAACAGCCCTCCCGTTAGCACTTAACGAAGAAAACTAACAGAGTTAGTGACCAGGGATGTATAATGGCTAACTTTTGGCTAACGAAGGATGTAACTAGCCAATAGTTTATGACAGAGATGTAAGGTCTCAAAAACTGTAAACCACAGGGATGTATTTTGCAGTTTACTCTATTTTCAATAAATGTTAATGATTATAAATTGTTATATGTTCTTTAACATAATAGTTCAGTATTATGTTTTTAAAATTCAATCATATCTAGTAATGTCCTTTTTGGTAATTTTACCTATTAACTTATAAAATAATTAGACTAGCCAAACACTTAAAAAACCAATTATCTGATTATTGCGATATCAAACCACATAATCAAATCCAAACACTATGTTTCAGAACCACGTTTTGTAAAAGTTGATTATCTGATCATTCGTTTTCAAAACGAATAATCTATTTTCAATAAGCAATCCCAAACACCCCCTAAGTTGGATATATACGCAATTTTAAGCTTTTGCAGGGATATATATGCAATTCCCCCTAAGTATAAGGTTGTATCAGTAATGTTTTTCTTAATCTTTGTGTTTTTTGTACATAAACAACTAGTTATAATACCTGTGCACGCACAGGGTTTTGACAAAAAAAAAATATTTTTTATCAATGATAAATATTATGTCTTTAAAGGTAATTATATATAATTATATACTTATGCACGAGTTTTTCATTATTCATTATATCTGTTAGAAGTTTGTATAATCAAATTTTGTAAAAAAAATTTTGTTAGATAACTCAAGATTCAACTATATTTAGCGGATATAGATGTTGATGTTCCTATTTAAATTTCACTATTGATATTATGATGTACACAAGATGCGAGTTTAGTTGCACATAATAAACGTTGATGAAGTTAAAATATACTCCTTAAAGTTTTTTAAAAATGTTTTTCTACATATCCTTATACAAATAAATAAAAGTTACATAAGAAGTTGTTAAAAGTACAATCACGTTTTTTTTTTTCATATTACAGTAGCTCGTACTTAGAATTTGATAATTATATTCTTGTTTTCAATAATTTAGCCGTATTTAATATTCAAATTCGTGTCCACATTTGTCATACTTTTAATATGAAGTAAATGAGTCCTTAGTAAACATATATAGTAAAAAAATGACATTTATAATCTTATGTATATTTATATGTTGGAGTTTTAAAACAACATATATATTGTATTTTTAAGTTATAAAGTATAGGGGGTATAAAATATAAGGGAGTATTTATTTAATTTCCAAAGTTATTAAAAAACATGAAAACTTATAATATTACATTTTTTTTGAACGGCGAGTTAGTAGTTAGTGATCCGAGGCCACAGTGACATCCAATTAGGCAGTATGCAAGTCTCGAACCTTTCTCCTTAGGGGATAAACCCCACTCCTGCTTCTATTTATTTCGGGCCCCTGAAGGTCCATGGTGAGACTCGAACCTGAGACCTCTCCAAAGAAACCTCCCCAAGATTATACAATTTTTAAAAATTTAACCACTAAAGTTTTATTAATTACCCCCTTTTTATTAAACTTTTTGTTTTCACAAATTTGACACCTATATTTTTATGTGTTTTTCTTCTCAACCAAATTTCTACACCAAATAAACTAAAGGTTGACCAAAATCAATTTAATTTTGACTTTTATTAACCAATCACGTCGCCCGATTCTTACGTGGCAAAATCAACATCTCCTATTGGTCTAATTTTGTTTTCACTGAGAAGGGTTTTGCAAAAACACTCCGAAATGATGTAATTCTTTAATTATATAAAATATAAAAGATTAGGGTGCGTTTGGTAAAGAGAAAATAAGTGAAATGAAATGAAACAGAGATTAGAAATTCAGAGAATAGAAATCTGTAAAGAAATTGAATGCATTCTCGCGTTTGGTAACAACCGAGATTTAGCCCGAGAAATGAGAAAAAAAATTACTTCAAAAGAAAAATAAGAAAAAAAATCAAATAATTCTTTAGCACATTCGATACCATCAAATTATATCATACCCTCAAAATGCAGAACATCTGCAAACTAGATCCCAAACAATATAAAACTTGAATGAGCTTTGTGAATTAGAAAATGTGATGCTCGTAATCATCAATCAAAGAATCTCATATAGATAAATGGGCTGACTCATAAGCACAAACTTGATGTTTATGAAATCTGGAAAATAGATAAACTCAAAATATTTCACAACCCATCTTATTTAATTTGAGACCAATGATAGCTTTCAACAACAATCAATGATAACCTAATCGAGGATAGTCATCAGTTTTCGACCAATTGATCTGAAAGTGAAAGATTTCGAATATTGCCACAAATCAAATTGTCAAATAATAAACTGTGGTGGGGTTGGTAGAAATATTTGGAGGTGCTTTTGATTTTTTATGTTAGGTGGAACGCATGTGATATTATTTTGTAGTAAAAAATCTGGAGAATATGTTTTCCACTCAAAAAGAAGAGGAATGTAGAGAATTGAAGTTATGTGTGAATGCAATTCTCAAGGAAAATAAGATCTCCGCCTTTTTGATTCTCTAGACTACCAAACGATGGAAATTTTTTCATTTCCATTTCTTTGTATTCATTTCCCTCAACCAAACATGCCCTTACTGTATTTGAGACGAACATATGGTCAAAATTCGTTTTTTCATCTCACAAGTTTAATATCCAATCTCCAAATGGCTTTATCTCTTCGGAGATGAATTGAGAGATACATGAAGTCATGAACAATGTCTTGCCTTGGTCCACCGGGTATAACCGGTAGAATTTGCATGAAATCTCTTCCAAAAACAATGACCTTGCCACCAAAAGGAATGTCTGCAGCATTTAACAATGTTACTTAAAGATCGATCTAAAGCTTGGAAACATTGTCAATGCATCCATTGGTGGAGCTATGTGGAGACAAAGAGTGGTTGTGGCTCCCTTACAATAAAACTTCAAGCTCCGCCATTAAATGCATCATAAGTGCCCCAAATTATCAAACTTGTCACAGGAATTTTATGCGAAATTATATAGCATAGATTTGACCCATGTTACTCAAAGTTTGACTTATTTAAATATTTCATTTTTTTCTTTTGAGTTAATTGCATTTTTGGTCTTTGTGGTTTGGCCAAATTGCAAGTTTAGTCCCCAAAACTTTAAAAGTGCAGCAATAGTCCTCATTTTGAAGTTTGAGTTGCATTTTTGGTCATTTTTTGTGTGAAATGACCAAATTACCCTTTTTTTTAAGAAGACAAAAGGTATTTTAGTCATTTAACTTTATCCAAGGACCAAAAATGAAATCCAAACTTTAAAATGGGGACTATCGCTGCACTTTCAAAGTTTTAGGAATCAAACCTGCCAAACCATAGGGACCAAAAATGCAATTAACTCTTTTCGTTTTCTGAATAACATTATTTAAACCAACTATTATCAGTTACTATAACACATTGGCATAATGTCAACCGTAAATTATATTAACATAAGTCTTATACTTGTTCTCATATGTCTTGGTTTTCATGTGATCCTGTATCATGTATTCATGGTCTAATATAGAAGTAAGTATTAGGCAAATTATCTCTTACCAATTAAGTCTAATATCTAAAATTAGAATGTCAAGGAAAGAACACAATTATTATTCTGTTATGTTCGTTTCTGTTGGCGGGAATAGACCAACCACCATGTTCTTCTCCACCTCTGCCCCCCTTGACATTTTCCGGAAAGCGGCAATTTGTTGGTAATACAAAATCCTAATTCCTGTTCCGGCTGGTAGCTCATCCATGACAACTCCCCCAATGCACACAATTGCCATTGGCATTGATAACGATAAGCACAGCCCTTATGCGGTTCAATATGCACTTGATAACCTCGTCTTGGACAATTCGTTCATTAACCTTGTTCATGTTAAATTGACGAGAACGGATTCTCGTAGGTACCATTTTTTCTTCATTTTTTGTTAAATATTTTAAGCATTTTGGGAATCCCTTGTTTCTTTTCGACATAGGCAATATTGTTGCATGAATATTTGATTTAAATATGAGTCCTTAACTCCTTATCTATATTCCTAATATATATACATCAGACGTAACTATTTTTGTTTGCAGAAAATATCTATCGTTTATATATTTCTTATGACAATTTGCAGCCAGTTCGATTTTGCCATTTGGAAATGGAAAATACGAATCAAATGATTCTACAATACAACAGCTATTTATTCGTTATGGGGCACTTTGTGCACGAAAGCAGGTACATATTTATCTTCCGGCTTCATTAAATTAATCTTATAACACATGTTCCTAAACTAGAATGGCGTTACTGTTACCAAATGCTAATATTTTTGTTGGAATTAAATAACATGACATTCAAATAAATAATCACAAAACATCAAAGTAATATTTCGGAAGCGTATAGGATGTATTAACGAATAATTAATTAACATAAAGAATATGCGTACCTTTGTTGATTCTAGCCGAACAAGAATCAAATCCACAAACTAACAACGGATGAACCCTAATTTGATTTAGTTAGGATTATATGAATTACCCCTTACCGTTTTGTAATTCAATCCAAGATAATAACAATAATGTGTTATTACTATGTTCTTGTACACACGTACTAAACCGAATTAAAGTAATGCTAGTTTTTATAAAACGAATAACTTGGTTTTGTGGAAAAGACTTGGATCGACCCTATAGGGTGTCGACCGGTTTTTGAGAGCAAAGAAACACACAAAACGATTTTAGGTTTAGCTTGTGAATACAATAGGTGCAAAAACAAGACCCTAGCCTTGTTTATATACCCAAGCAAACTTGGTGAACAAGTTTTGGATTGTTTCCTAATCCCCTAGCCGATCGGTTCTAAGCCTCCACAAGGGGTTCCGGAATCTTCCAAACTTTGCAATTAAGTCCTTTTCCAAATACCTTTAACGACCGTTAGTCCATTACATTAATTACTTAACGTCCGTTAGTTATTTCGTTTAATAAATAAATAAATATAACGTTTATATTTAATTATTAACTTTAAATTCTCATACGTAAAGTGTGCAATCCCATAGTCTCGAGTTCGATCCTAATTCACGTCTACTAATTTATATCCATAAAACCAACAGCTCCCACTTGGATATATCTTAATAGAGTGATCACATTCGGTTAGCGTCTAGCAACACTTCGATGCCTCTAGTACAACTCGAGCAAGGCTCCTGGAAAACCTTTTAATGATTTCTCATTATTATTATCCTTTTGTTTCTAATACCACGTTAAATAAAGATATGGAATTAAGTCATTCTTTATATAACTATTCTGTTTCTCGTTTGTAAGTGATTGACCAAGATTACCGAATCATCTAAACATATTTAGGGAGATTTGGGTGCGGCCGCACAATCATCTTGTCAACCCTACGAGGGGCCCAGCAGAATTAAACTCCAAATAAATTTGAAGGAACAAATTCTATATTGACTACAAGAATAACCCACAAACTTTGTAACATTTCTGAAAACAACCCTTATGACTACCAGCACGGTATAGCGTTAAGTTACTTCACAGAAATGCACTACATTCATGACACTTATCTGGTATCTCAAGTCTGAGGATAACTATTCACAATTTACTTATAACAATATCCACAAAGTAAATTATGTAGTTGGGATAAGTCCTATATTCAATTCATTGAATATCATCCGAAATTGGTATGCATTCTCATCAATATACTTTCAAGTATATTCTACCACATCTCTCAGATTTGTCTTAATTTAATGATACTCCCATATCATTAATCGACAACGGACATTTAGAATAACTTAGTTACTCACGGATTAAACATGCAAATATAGGACAACAATATTATAAATGAAAATAAACATAATCCAAACTTTATTTCATTAAAATAATAAATGTTTTACAATATCCTTTATCCAAATACTAATCACAGTTATGCATGAAACTTTTAGCTAAACGAAGTCCAATTCCATTGGCAAGTCCTACAAGCTTGTCTTTAGCTAAAGCCTTAGTGAACGGATCAGCTAAGTTATCATCTGTGTGAACTTTCAGTAGATTTATTTCACCTTCCGGACTTGTTCCCAACATAGTGATACTTCCGTAGAAAATGTCCGTGCCCTTCATGACTCTGTGTTCATTGGCAAATATGATTGCAGAAGAATTGTCACAATACATATCAATAGGTGATTCAATTGAAGGCATAACACCAAGCCCTGAAATGAATTTCCTAATCCAAACAGCCTCCATTGCAGCTTCCGAAGCAGCTATGTATTCGGCTTCAAGGTGCACATCGCATCGTATCTGCTTCTTGCTCTTCCGGTCAAATAATCGCTCCTCCATTGATGAAAAAGACATAACCCGTCTGAGACTTCGTATCATCTTTATCACACTGCCAGGACGCATCACAAGAACTGTAACACCAAGTTCTCGTGTCCGATTTCCACCATACACTAAAAACATATCTTTAGTATTTGAGATACTTCAGAATATGCTTAACAAAGAATCCAGTGAAGTTCACCCGGATTCTGTTGATATTGACTGGTCATGTTTTGAGCGAACGCCACATCTGGCCTTGTGCATCTCACAGCATACATAATAGATCCTACAGCCGAAGCATATGGAACATTCTGCATGCGTGCCACCTCAGCAGGTGTTGAAGCACACATATCGCTACATAAGCCATGCTTTACTTCCATCGGCAAATATCCTTTCTTGGAATTTTGCATATTGAATCTCTTCAATATTTTATCAATGTAAGCGCTTTGACTTAAACCAATTAACCGCTTTGACCTATCTCGGTAGATCTTAATTCCCAGAATGTATGCAGCTTCTCCTAAATCCTTCATGGAAAAACACTTCCCAAGATATGCCTTAACATTTTGCATGCTTGGAATGTCTTTTCCCATAATTAATATGTCATCGACATAAAGAATTAGGAAAATTACATCACTCCCACTAACTTTGTGATATACACATGACTCATCAAGATTTTGAATAAATCCATACCTTTTGATTTCTTCATCAAATCTTTTATTCCATTGCCTTGATGCTTGCTTCAATCCATAAATGGACCTTTGAAGTTTGCATACACGGTTTGGAAATTGTGGATTCACGAACCCCTCAGGTTGCTTCATATAGATGTCTTCATCTAAGTGACCATTTAAGAAGACGGTTTTGACATCCATTTGCCATATCTCATAGTCATAGTATGCCGCTATAGCTATGAGAATTCTAATAGCTCTAATGTCCGCTACAGGAGAAAAGGTCTCCTCGTAATCAATGCCATAAGTTTGAGTAAAACCTTGCGCAACTAGACGAGCTTTATAGACGTGTACATTGCCATCCATGTCAGTCTTAATCTTATAGAGCCACTTACTCCCAACCACCGAGGCGTTTGGAGGTAAGTCAACCTCTACCCAGACTTCATTTTCTCTCATGGATTGCATTTCCCATTCATTGCAACCTGCCATTTAGCCTTGTCAGGACTTGCCATGGCAGCTTTATAACTAGTAGGCTCTCCAAGATCTCCTAACATAGTTTCCTCAACCTCTACGTTAAGACATAGACGTTCAGTGCACGTATATTCCTTACGGATCTACGAACGGAATCACTTCAACTTCGGTGGAGGACCCGACTATCGGGTTCTACCGGAAGTATGTTAGTATTTTCAGAAGGTAATGCATCTTCTTGATCATCTTCCAGATCATAAACTCTCCCATTGAATTCTTGAGATACGAGATCTCTTTCAAGAAAATCTCCATACCTAGCAACAATTACTTTATTTTCAGTTGGATAGTAAAAGTAGTAACCCATAGTTTCCTTAGGGTATCCTACGAAGATACACTTTACAGATCTTTGTTGGAGTTTATCTGCTGAGTCACGTTTAACATACGCCTCGCAACCCCTGACCTTTAAATAAGACAGGTTAGGAGCTTTACCATGCCATATTTCATATGGTGTCTTATCAACCTTCTTTGTGGGAACCATATTTAGAATACGAACAGCAGATTCTAAAGCATAATCCCAAAAGGATAAAGGTAGAGTGGTAAGATTAAACATAGATCGTATCATGTCCAACAATGTACGATTTCTTCTCTCAGATACACCATTTTGTTGTGGAGTATATGGAGAAGTGAGATTCTGGACAATTCCATTCTCGGCTAAGTAATCTTTAAACTCTTGGCTTAGATACTCACCTCCTCTATCGGATCGAAGAGCTTTAATCTTCTTTCCCAATTGCAGTTCTACTTCAGCTTTGAAAACCTTAAATGTTTCAAACACCTCATGTTTATGCTTAAGTAAATAAACATAACCATAACGGCTGAAATCATCAGTAAAGGTTAAGAAGTAGCTAGCACCTCTCTTTGACACATGTCTAAGTGGTCCACACACATCAGTATGAATAAGACCAAGTAGATCAGAAGCCCTCTCCATATTGCTATGAAAAGGTTTCTTAGTCATCTTCCCAGATATGCATGACTCACATTTATCAAATGATTCATCATTGATATTTTGCAAAAGCCCTTCTTGTTGCAACTTATGCATGCGAGCCTTGCCTATATGAGCAAGTCTACAATGCCAAAGATAAGAAGAATTCAAGTCTAACTTTATCTTCTTGTTAATGCTAAACATTGAATTATTATTATTGTTAGATTCATTTCCAATCATATCAATTTCAAACACACCATTCACAGTAATTGCTTTAAAATAAAATACACCATTTAGATAAACATCAATTCCATTACGTGAAATAGTATGAGTAAAACCATCATCCAACAAAACTGAAAAGGAAACAACACCTCTAATTATAGAAGGTGCGTAATGACAATTGTTCAATAACAGTACTAAGCCCGAAGGCAATACTAAACTAAACGTTCCTACGGCTTCAACAGTTGCATGTGCGCCATTTCCCACGTGCAGATATTGCTCCCCATAGGCAAGCTTCCTTTCTACTCTAAATCCCTGCAGTGTATTACAAATGTGAATACCACAGCCCGTATCATATACCCGGAATTATTATGATTTAGAGTAAATAATTCAATGACAAATAAATTACCGAAGTACCGCGCCCGCACCCTTCATACTTCAGTTTATTTGCCCGCAATTCATCAAGATAGAGAGCACAGTTTCTCTTCCAATGCCCAACGCTTTTACAGTGATGGCATGCTTGATCCTTTTAGGATTATCCTTCATAGGAGTAGGGTTCTTCTTGGGTTGAGGTTGATAGGCCATCACCTGTTTGCCTTTGTCAACCTTACCTTTACCCTTCCCCTTCTTGTTGTTCGTACGCTGCGGTTTTGGCTTATTAATCCTTCCACCCTGAATAGCAAGTACCGGGCGGTAGGAACCTTTGAGGCAACCCCTTCTCATAGTCAATTAGCAATGCGTGTAGGTCAAGAATCGTCTTCCCACGCAGTGCATATTGAAATTTTCTGAAAAAACCATTAAAATCCTTGTTAAGGGATCGATTAATCGATTCACGACCATGTCATCATTATAAGTTTTGCCAAGTGCTTTGAGCTGGTCCATGTAACCTTTCATTTCCAGTACATGAGCACTCACGGGTTTACCCTCACCTTGCCTACAACTGTGTAACGCGTCGGTCAAGTCATAAATCTCGACGTACTGGTTTCTCAAACATAGTCCGAAGTTCATTGAGCATATTATATGGGAAATAATGTTCAAACTGCTTTTGAAGAGCAGATTCCATTGTTCCCAACATAAGACAAGCCACATCATTATGACGCTTATACTCAAGTTGCCAAGCATCAATTTGAGCTTGAGTAGCATCAGGACCAGTTGGTTGTTCAGGGCAAGGTTCATAAAGATATTTCAACCGGTCAGCAACTCTACAGACAATTCTCAAAGAGCGGTGCCAATCGTTGAAATTCTTAGAGCCACCAACTTTTCTCGATCAAAAAAGCTTTTGAACGCAGAATTTAGAGCATTGTTAGTGTTATCGGTGTTTTGAGCCATTTCTACAGAAAAAAGTTCAAGTATTAGTATTTTCGATAATACACTTTTCAAGAAAATAAATATACCCAACGGTAATATAAACATATAACCATATAGTTTTCTCGAAAACTAGGATCCAAATTATCATAGGTTCATTACATCAGTTGATCTGCTAGCAACGAACGCATATAATAAGGTAATCTGTCGAACATTAATTGGCAAACAATTTCCAACTCCTAGATCATTATGGGATTTATATTTTCCAACGCTATTGCAAATATAAACATGTTTCATCCCATCTTATGCCATTGAGTCCAAGTCTCACTTCCTACTCAACTTAAGTGTCTAACTTAAAGAACTGCAAATATGTCCATGTAAGGTCTCACTTTACATAGAGATTTACCTCTCCATCACAATCTAGCCAAGTACTCTCATGACATAAATTGCAACTTCAAGTGTTCCTTTTAATTAGATGGCATATACTTAATTTTAAAAGGGTACTAGTTTTGATTTTATGTGGCAAATCAAATATGTACAAAGATGTCATGCATTCATCTTGTAACATAAATTTAATAAAAAACTTTTTATTACCAATTCATAAAGATCAAATTATCAAAGTTTTGATTGAGGTATTGGGTTCACCAATCAAGGAATTTAGTGTCAATTATCGTCCATTATACCGTACTTTTGCATAAGTGTAAACACTTAGTGTTTCGGATAATTACCACCGAAGTGGCGCATGGAATTAACACTAATTCGCCCTTAAGATGAGCTTGTACATTATATGGCTTACTAAGTAGCTCCACTCGAACTTACAGGGCAGAGGACTGTGCACGCGCTAAAGCACAACCTAAGACATCCATTCAGTGTGACTATGCGCACTTCTTTAAACCCTTTTTATTAGTTCATTCTCATGGGTGAGCCGTTCAGACCATTTGTACCAAAGTCACCAATCAATTAAACTATTGAAAACTTAACTCTTCTAAAACAAATCAAATTTCGCTATTGTTTAGTCCGTATTATTTTTCTATTCAAAATTACCCTTTGCTTAAAACTGTCTAACATAATAAACAAACAAGTAACAAATAAAAATAAACTACTAAAAAACAATGCGCACATAATAAACAATTTATACGTGTAAACAAGTAGCCACATGCAACTTATTTGATAAAATCCTATTAATAATCAATAACTAGGTTAAATTAATGTATATATTAATTAGGGCTTTCACTCCAGCGATAGAAAGTGAGCCACATACATCGACGAATCGATTGCGTAAACCCATAATTAATAGTATACCAAATTGCACATAATTGATTCATTAATATATATATAATTGGAGTCTTCCCCAATTCAAGATTTATCGTAAATAAATATGTCATAACAATTAAACAATTTATCAAAGCAACTTATCCATGACTAACATGCATGTATAATCATGGATATCATAACAATTATACACATAAGTCACAAGATCGCATATAAAAATTCCATAACACATAACCAATTATTCATGAATTAATCACGTAATCAATATTAATTCTAGGTTTTAATAAGGTTAGCAAACAATTTTCAAAACCCTAAAAAAAAAAAATATGTATGTCGATTTAAAAAAAAAATATGGTACGCCCCAATTTAAAAAAAAATTCGACCAAAACATAAATTAAGCATAAACCCTAGATAAACATAGCAAACAACATACAAGTATTTGTTTTTATTACGCGTTTATGTAATTAATTACTCATTAAAACCAATGACTCGTGATGCCACTGTTGGAATTAAATAACATGACATTCAAATAAATAATCACAAAACATCAAAGTAATATTTCGGAAGCGTATAGGATGTATTAACGAATAATTAATTAACATAAAGAATATGCGTACCTTTGTTGATTCTAGCCGAACAAGAATCAAATCCACAAACTAGCAACGGATGAACCCTAATTTGATTTAGTTAGGATTATATGAATTACCCCTTACCGTTTTGTAATTCAATCCAAGATAATAACAATAATGTGTTATTACTATGTTCTTGTACACACGTACTAAACCGAATTAAAGTAATGCTAGTTTTTATAAAACGAATAACTTGGTTTTGTGGAAAAGACTTGGATCGACCCTATAGGGGTGTCGACCGGTTTTTTGAGAGCAAAAAACACACAAAACGATTTTAGGTTTAGCTTGTGAATACAATAGGTGCAAAAACAAGACCCCTAGCCTTGTTTATATACCCAAGCAAACTTGGTGAACAAGTTTTGGATTGTTTCCTAATCCCCTAGCCGATCGGTTCTAAGCCTCCACAAGGGGTTCCGGAATCTTCCAAACTTTGCAATTAAGTCCTTTTCCAAATACCTTTAACGACCGTTAGTCCATTACATTAATTACTTAACGTCCGTTAGTTATTTCGTTTAATAAATAAATAAATATAACGTTTATATTTAATTATTAACTTTAAATTCTCATACGTAAAGTGTGCAATCCCATAGTCTCGAGTTCGATCCTAACTCACGTCTACTAATTTATATCCATAAAACCAACAATTTTCTCATCGTTTAATCTTTTTATCAGATTCAAGTGACAAACGTCTTGCTTATTGATGCTGATGTCAGCAAGGCGCTTGTAGATTATGTCACTGAAAATGAAATTGAAAACCTAGTTCTTGGTGCATCGACAAGAAGTGGTATAACAAGGTTCTCCCTCTCTGCCTTTCTTGTGGGCTAGTTCTCATATAGTACATTATGTGGCGACCCTTACTATAAATGATTCTATTCGGGTTATTTTTATATCTAACCGGTGAAACAAGTCATTTTGTGATCATATTTGAGGCACTAATAATCTCATAAGAGTTAACTTTTTGGACAAGGGTGTTTCAGGTAGACCTAACCCAACCCGTAACTTATTATATCAATTTTGACCCATTACCCAACCCGTCACATTTTGCCACTTGATAATACCGCAGATACACACTCAAGCTAAAACATTTTTTTTACAGGAAGTTTAAGAACTCTCATGTGGGATCTTCGGTAATGAAACGTGTCCCGGATTTTTGTTCAGTACATATCATTTCAAAAGGCAGGGTCTTAGAACGGCGGTTAGCAACAAGAACTCTAGTTAACTTATCAGCTACACCTAAGATATCATTATCTTCTGAGCTAGAGGATGGAAACAGGTATATATAGAATATGAAACTCTCAAGTATTTATGGAATTTGAAACTCCTTAAAACACGAATTAGCTCAAAACCGGTAAATTTTGGTACGAGTCAGGTTAGTTAACTGGAAACACTTCTCAGTAGTTTTTTAAATATGGAATCAAGAAGGTTATAAGGCACCCATACTTTTGGTAAGAACAGGTCAGCAGCTATTAGTCAACGAAGTGCACCTGATATGATCATGCCCCATAAACACGATGTTTATGAAACACCTGCTCCTGTAACGTTTGGATCAGTGCATCTCATGGGATATAATTTAGATGTAAACTTTGTGGGAGACTCTATTGAGAATAGAACTTCAGCATCATTGTCACCGGTGAGTGCAGAATGTAGATCCCAAAGATTAAATTTCTAACTTTTATTCTATGAATTTGTCTGCTAAAAGTTTTTTTTTTCTAATATTGTTAGATTGATCTTGAAGCTGAGATGAGAAGGCTTAAACTTGAGCTAAAGCAAACCATGGATATGTATAACACAGCTCGCGAAGAAGCAATTGCTGCCAAGAAAGAGGTAACATAACAATATGACAGATGCTGTTCACAAACACATCGGTCTAATCCTCAATTATTGTATAAATTATATTTATTTTACATGGAAGAATTCGGTAACTACTCAAAACGGGTAATCTTTTAGTCCTGCTCAAAACAGGCCTGATTGACTTGCAAACCCTTTTTGAAAGCTTATTGTTAGTCATAAGTTCTTTAAATAAGAAACCATGGCATTATGATGATAATTTATATTTTGTAGTGAAACGATTTAGGAGGTTATATGCATAAAGATAACTATATTTAACTTTCAACCAACATGACTAGTTTCCCTTTTCATAATCAAGCGGATACAAGTTGTACGTGCACTTCAGGTTTAGAGTCACCTTTTTCTACATACAGTATAATGAATTAAGTAGTCTTGTGATAAAATTAGCTCCATTGACAACTTCTGGAGTTACAAAATATGCATTTGAATCATAGTCTTACAACCTTTGATTCATATGCATTTAAAAATTGATTCAGGCATCAGAGCTACATCAATTACAAGCTGCAGAGCGAGAACGACTTGCTGAAGGAGCAGCAACCGAAGCAATCGATAAATCAAAAAAGCTAGCTGATATAGAAGCACAAAGGCGAAACGATGCACTTTACAGAAAGTACAGCATAGAAGAAATTAAGGAGGGAACTAATAACTTTGAACCATCTTTAAAGATTGGTGAAGGTGGATATGGTCCAGTCTTTAAAGCAAAACTCGATCATACGCCTGTTGCCATTAAGGTTCTTAGACCTGATGCTAAACAAGGGAAACAACAATTCCATCAAGAGGTATAACTATATACACACACAAATACTATTATTTTGAAATCATACTTGACACATTAGATACTGTTTAAAAAGTTCAAAGTTTTGAACGGAAAGTGCTTTGGTCCGTCCAGAACAGTACCACCAACCCGTTTTGATCCAAATGTGTTTTGATCCGTTACCCAACCCGCCCATTTTGCCACCTCTAGCGTTAATCGTTGTAACTTTTTGATCATTATTTAGTATAATTTCTATCTCTTGTGTTTTAACATAATATGTGTGCTATGATTCAGGTAGATATCCTATCTCGTATGAGACATCCAAACCTAGTCCTCCTTCTAGGAGCATGTCCTGAATATGGATGCTTGATCTATGAATTCATGAACTATGGAAGCTTAGAAGATCGTTTAATACGTAGAAACAACACCCCTCCAATACCATGGCAAATCCGATTCAACATTGCAGCCGATATTGCAACCGGGCTTCTATTCCTTCACCAAGCAAAACCCGAGCCCCTTGTGCACCGTGACTTAAAGCCTGGAAACATTCTTCTAGACCATAACTACGTATGTAAAATTGCCGATGTTGGGTTAGCAAGATTAGTCCCATCTTCTATAGCCGATAATGTGACTCAATATCACATGACTTCAGCTGCAGGAACCTTTTGTTACATTGATCCCGAGTATCAACAAACGGGCCAGTTAGGGGTCAAGTCAGATGTATACTCGTTAGGTATAATGTTACTACAGATTATAACTGCTAGACCCCCAATGGGTCTAACCCATATTGTCGGGCAGGCTATTTCCAAAGGAAAATTTGTGGATGTTCTAGATCCAACTGTCCCTGATTGGCCCGTTGAAGAGGCGCTCACCTTTGCAAACGTGGCTCTTATGTGCGCTAAGCTAATGAAGAAAGATAGGCCGGATCTTGGATCTTTTATATTGCCGGAGCTTGATAAACTTAGAGAGTTTGGAATGAATACTGGATCAAGTCAAGATGACTATTTTAGCCCCATGTCAGATTCTTCAAATCCATGTTCTAGAACAAGTTCGCCATTTGCTCACGAGGTTAGTGATTTCCTCACACAACTATATTTCCCATTTTTTGGGTTAATTGCGTACCAAAAGTAAGGAACTTTGGTATAAATAATATCTCAGGTACCAACTTTGTTTCATCCAAAAACACTCAAACTTTACAATGGTTCGGGCGGGTTGGATTGACCGTAAACATTACTAAGTCCATTTTGTAATCAATAATCAATGCATAAATTATGAAAAACAACAACCATCCTATATTTCTGGATAAACTGATATGTAAATAGTTATTATAGAACCTAATTTTATATCTTTTCTTATAAAAGCTAATTGTATCTACTATGCCCCTTTGACTTAGGAGAGGAAATGTAGCAGCACTCCAGCGTTTCCTCCAGAGATAGCTGCTGCTGAATCTCGATTCAGATCGGAACTCTAATGACCAAGTAGAGCTAGTTTCTGCAGTATGAAATGTGTTAAGATATTCTGTTTACATATGGCTTTGATCCTTTGTATCTAAAGTCACATGTCAAATTGCTATGATCTTATTGTATATACTATGCAGTATATTTTAGTTTTCGATGCATGATTTCTACTAGTGGTGTGCTCTTTGCAGACGTGGTAAGCTGATTGTTTAGAATAATTTCTGCAGTTTGAAATGTATTAAGATATTCGGGTTAGAAATTATCTCTGACGGGTCAACGAAAAAGGATATAAGTGGAAGGTTTTGAAAGCGCCATGATGACGTATAGTCTATATCCGGGTCACGAACACGACCAAAGACCGATACTAGAAAGCCCAGCACGAACTGGGCTACGCCGATAAGTGTTTGGGCTCTCAACGGCCCAAACCCATAACTTATTTATGGAATAAGATATCGGATATCTCCTAACTTTGGGGATAATCGTTTACCAACCGACTTTGGCGGGATACGCCGAAGGTTGGGGAACACGAAACCAACAAGGATTTCGTGCGTATATAAAGGGAACCCTATCCCTCATTAAAGGTACGATCTAGAACCCTAACTCTCCATTAACCCTAAAAACCGATTACTTACTCTCACGCCGGAGGATAATCGTGGGAGACAATCCCACGATAAGCCTAACGGTGTTTTTCTGTTTACTTAGTGCGCAGGTCTCAAGTAGCAACATCCAATTGATACGAGAACCGGAGCTCAAACAAGGAACGCCCAACTTTTGTATCAACAAGTGGCGCCATCCGTGGGACCCTCACTAAGAACTAAGAACTAGAATGACGAAGCACGGAAATCAGCGATCACAAGCAGACCTTACAGGAAAGAAGCTGCAAAGCGGATCGCTTCTAAGCGACTCTTGGGACAACCAGACCGCTAAAAATCGGGATTAGGCCCAGGACCTAGTCCTTCCTACGGTGGAGCAACGCTCGGGGACAACCCAAGCCACTACAACCACCACCAAAGAAGCAGATCCGGCAAGACCCTTTTTGCTACTCCTCTTCAATCAGTGCTAGAAACTGACCTCTCAAAGGCACCAGATGCACCTGATAGAAACAAGGGCCCAGTGGTAGAAAGAGGCACCCAAAGACAAGGCTGACACCATCTACATGATACAATCAAGGCAGCGAGTAACCAGGCAGAAAGTCAGCCAGAAATTTTCCCGTGGAAGTGAAATCTCCTTCCCCACCTTGACTGCGGACAACACAGTGGTGGAGCCGCTCACCATTGAAATTAATGCGGGGGGTCACGATATCCACCGCATGTATGTCGATGGAGGAGCATCTGCAAATATCATGTACGAACATTGTTTCAAACGATTGCGACCTGAGATACGCAATCAGTTAAGCCCGCCATGACAACCGACCGGTTTTACCGGGGAAAAGATATGGCCTATGGGGCGGATACGCCTACTAGTCAAGTGTGGGCGATAAAGGACACTCGGCGATGGCTGGATGAATTTTATGGTGATTAAATCCTTCGCCATACAATGGCATTATCGGAAGACCGGGATATCGGCCATACGCGCAGTACCGTCTACGGCGCATGGGATGCTCAAATTCCCAGTGGAAGGTGGCATTGTTACTCTCTACAACGCCACTGTACCACATAGAGAATGTAACACGATTACATGCGACGGCCCCATCCTGCAATACAGCAACCAAAGTTCCAAACACGAAGGTTGCAATTCATCCCGATACCCGACAGGAAGTATCGATCGGAGGATCACCGCGGACAACAAAGGCAAGGCCGTGTGCGCACTCTTGCAAAAGAACCTGGATATCTTTGCATGGGAGCCAAAGCACATGACTGGGGTACCACGCTCAATCACAGAACACAAGCTGAGAATCCGACAAGGATACTCACCGATACGCCAGAAGAAGAGCGGCCAAGCTCCAGAGCGCGCACAAGCAATCCTGGAAGAGGTACACAAACTTGTGAAGGCAGGTATCATGCGAGAAGTCTACTACCATGACTGGCTTTCCAACCCAGTCATGGTGAAGAAGAGTGACGGCAATGGCGGATGTGTAGACTTCACATATCTCAACAAGGCATGCCCACAAGACTGTTATCCACTACCGGAGATAGACTAGAAGGTAGAGTCTTTGTGTGGTTACCCACTCAAATGCTTCCTCGACGCATACAAAGGATACCACCAAATCCAGATGGCCAAGGAAGACGAGGAAAAAACGGCCTTTCATACAAGCCAAGGCGTCTACTGCTATACTAAGATCCCCTTTGGCTTAAAGAATGCAGCGCCACCTACCGGGTTAGTAGATAATGCATTTGAAAAAGGTGGGCCGCAATCTCGAGGTTTACGCTGACGACTTGGTCATAAAGAGCCATACTGAAGAGGAATTGGTGCGCGACATCGAGGAAACATTTAGGACTCTCAAAGAGATCAACATGAAGCTAAATCCTAAAAATGCACTTTTGGCGCTACAGAAGGCATGTTTCTGATACGATAGAGCCCGATGGCATTAAACCATGCCAGAAAAGACCAGGTGTCATTGAACTTCCCTCACCGCGACGTTGAAGGAAGTCCAATCTCTCGCGGAAAAGCGGCCGGTCTAAATCGATTCTTGTCCAAATCAGAGACAAGTCACTCCCTCTTCAAAACACTCAAGAAGTGCATGAAAAGGGAGATTTCCGCCGACTACGGAGGCGAAGAAGCCTTTCTACGGCTTAAACAACACTTGGCGCCCCTACGCCGTGGCACCCGTCAGGGGAAGAGTTAATCATGTACCTATCCAAACTCATGGAGCATTCAGCAGTATTACTAACAGATAGGAACTCAAGATGCACAACGATGTATTTTGTAAGCAAGACGCTCAAGAAGACGGAGATCAACTATAGCGCCATGGAAAAGCTTGTTCTAGCATTGGTATTCGCCGCCAAAAGATCGCGCAGTATTTCCAAGCGCATCCAACTCGCGTAATTACAGATCAACCCATCAAGCGATCATCTCCAAACTCGACGATCGGGCGACTACGAAGTGGAGCGTGTTGCTAGGTGAACACAACATTTCTTACGTGCCACGCACTACGGTAAAGAGGCGATACTAGCGGACTTCATCATTGAAAAGCCAGACACTGAGGATGCACCAGCACCAAGCAAAAAGGAACTACAGGATCCTCATGCGTGGATGGGTCAGGAGCAGGCCTCATCCTCACAAACCCGGAAGGAATGGAATTCACTTACGCAATGCGTTTTGAATTCACAGCAACAAACAATGAGGCAGAGTATGAAGCCCTAATTGCTGGATTACGCATAGCGGCTCGAATGGGTGTACGCAACCTGAAGCAAATGTGGATTCCCGGCTAGTAGCAAACCATGTGTTGGGCGAGTACGTGGCTAAAGAGGACAACATGATTCGATACCTCGACAAGACCAAGGCACTAATTCAAAGCTTTGACAGGTTTTACAACTAACAGGTCCCTAGAGGGGAAAATCGAAAGGCGGATGCACTAAGTAAAATTGCATCCACAAGTTTTGCACACCTGTCAAAACAAGTGTTGGTGGAAACATTGAAGAGCAAATCCATCTCGGAGATGGAAATATCCACAGTAATAGAGGAGGAAGGCCCTACGTGGATGACACCAATAATGGATTTCATAAGCAAGAGCGTATTACCCCAAGAACAGAAGGAAGCCCGAAGAATACGGCGTACGACACAAAGGTTTGAACCCCGTGACGGCGTACTATACCGACGCTCCTTTCTGCAACCATGGCTCCGCTGCGTCGGCCCCCTACAAGCAAATTATGTACTCAGGGAAATCCACGCCGGTTCATGCAGATGCATTCGGACCACGATCCGTGGTGGAGCGCATTACGGTCGGATACTCTGGCCCACCATGCACCGTGATGCGCGGGAATTAATAAGGAAATGCGGCGATTGTCAGGTTCATAGACCCATCCCACGCCAACCACAACAGGAGCTAACGCCTATCACGACGCCATGGCCGTTCTACAAGTGGGGTATCGACATTGCAGGTCCCTTTCCCGTTGCAGCAGGCGGATTGAAGTTTCTAATAGTGGCAATAGACTACTTTACCAAGTGGATCGAAGCAAAGGCAGTGGTGACAATTACTGGGAATCAGGTCAAGAGCTTTGTCTGGGATAATATTGTATGCCGCTTCGGACTACCTGGGGAAATAATCTCGGACAAAGGGAAACAATTTTGTGACAACCTCTTCAAGGACTGGTGCGAGAAATTGAATATCACGCAGCACTTCGCGTCGGTTAAGCATCCACAAACCAATGGATTGGTAGAGCGTGCAAATCGAAGCCTAGGTGAAGGAATCAAGGCACGCCTGGACAAACACAAAGGACGGTGGGTAGAAGAATTATCCCACGTCCTATGGGGCACACCGTACCTCCATCAAAAACAGCACGGGAGACACTCCCTTTTCTCTAGTCTATGAGACAGAGGCCGTCATACCAGCCGAAATTGGGATGCCAACAATTCGCACTGCTGAAATTAATGTTGCAACCAATGATGACGAGCAGCGCATCGACTTGGACCTGTTGGAAGAAAAGACGTGAGCGCGCATCTTTATGTGAAGCGAGATCCAAGGCAAAGATGAAAGGATACTATGATGCTAAAGTGCGCAGCGTTTCATTCAGACCAGGAGATTTTGTCTACCGCGCCAATGATGCTAGCCACGCAGAAGATACAGGCAAACTTGGACCAAAGTGGGAGGGACCCTATGAGGTTACTGAAGCATCAGGAAAAGGCGCGTACAAGTTACGAGACATGGATGGTCATGAACTACCACGCACATGAAACATCTGCAACCTCAAATGATGATATCTTTAGATTTGGCTACGACACAACACATGGATATCTCCGCACTTTAGTATTGCTGCTCAATAAATGTCCATGTCTTTTTAATTTTCTTTTTTACTTAGGCAAATATTTTTTCTTTTTCTGACAAAACTTGCAAGTATTAATAAAACATCGCGGTTTCTAGCTAACTCCGCAACACATTTTAGTTCATTATCTACTTATTGTTTATCTCAACACTGTTGTTATATTTTGCCTACATGGCGTGCATGCACCTAATAAACCCACGTTGGTAAAAGGATGAGTAAACCTACTAAACAACTCGTTGAGTAAGAGGGTTGCAAACCCATCAACGCTGGATCACGTATCCTTGTTAAACACCTTGTTCTCAAGACGTTGGAATAAGTTCTGTACGCACCCCACGACGGATGCGCAACAACGCATACGGTGCACGTTTAACAAATTGGGCATCAAGATACTTGACTCCTCAATGTGATATTAACAGTACGATGTATATCACACTACACACGATTATGGTATAAGTACTTAGCAATTATATTTTATGTACACCACAACTCTGATACACGATTATGAATCAAATATGTTGTTCACGTTCAAGTAACAGTTTGATTCTTGGACAACAAGTACGTTTTTATAAAAGAAGAATAACTGAGTATCAATATTACAAGTCGCAACCATACTTAACAAAAATTAATATTTCACCAAGTTCCACGTGTTCTTACAAAATATTATTTACAATACACATTACAACATATATACTACCAACTACTGCAACACTTAAGAGAAGAGCTCCCCTCACAGCTTGCAGCGTTCCCAATCTCGTCCAACTTCTTCAAAAGGTCGGAGTCTTGACGAGAGACTGTGGCAACGCTGACTGGTATCCCGTCAGACCTGGGGAGATGAGCTGCGCCAATACCGCACAAAACGGCCTTACCTTTAATCCCTTCCTTTCTGGCAAGTCTTGTAGCATGCGCTTCCAACACTTCCTTCAAGGGCACTTCCTTCTCCAGGGCGAAGGGATTCAAGATATCACGAGGACGGGCAAACACAGGCACTTGAAGTTGAGATTCACCAGGCTTCAGAAAATAGTCAACCTGCGCTTCTGCATTTTCACTGCGATGCCGAGCTAAGGTCAGCCCCTCCATAATTACCCCTATGGGATAGTCCTGGTCGCGCTCCATCTCAGAAATCATGGGAAGCTCCAATAACTTCATCTTCTCCATCGCAGCCACCAGCTCATCATACGCATTAGCGTTATATCCAGGTACCTTATCAGCAGGCACCTTCAAAAGCTCAGCATCATGAAGCTCCTCAATTGCTTCCGCCTTACCTCGCGCAAACGTTCACTGAACCACTCCCCCGAAAGCACTCACCACTTCCTGCGACTCCAAAGTACTGAGGGCAGCAAGTCGCAGGCCATGACCTATGAGCCACCTGCGCTCAGCAATGGTCGACAAGAGTTGGGGATATAATTCCTCATCATATTCCAGGCTGAGCTTGCGCAACTTCATCTCCTGCGCTTCCAATGCACTCCTCACCGTGGCACCAAAATTTTCCAACTGCGCAGACAACTCTTCCTTACTTTTCTCAAGATATTTCAGCGCCCATATACATGAAGCCTTGTAATCTGATGCTGCAGTACGCTCCTGACTAATTTGGCTCAGCAGTAACATTTTTTCATCAGCCAGTCCTTGGGCGTACGAGCTCATGACATCTGCTTCAGCCTTGGCACTGGCCAGTTGTGCCTCCAGTAGAGCTATCTGTTCGTCCTTCTGCGCACTATGGGAACTTTCCCCATCATACCTAGCCTTTAGTTGTGCAGTTAACGACGCTTGATGCGCAGCAGCCAGAACCAAATCCTCAACAAGTTGTCCCATTGGCGCGTTCCCAGAAGACGATGGCTCAGCGCCTTGACTCTTCGGCTCAGAGGATTCAGCACACACAGGACTTTCCTTGGGAGGCGACTCCACAGAATGCTCCAACCTTCACACATACAAACGGATTAGCAATTGTTCCATAATGAAAGACGGAATGCGACAAAGGCTTTGCAAATAACACTTACCGAGGAGTAGTATTATCAGTGGAAGGAGGAGGTGATGCGACATCGCTTGACGACGACTCCACAGTAATGTGGACAGGCCGCTTCTTCCTGGAGGAGCTTGCGCCATCACCTCCAAGTGATCTCTTGCGCTTCAGTACTTGGACCTCCTCTTCCTCTATGTGCTCCGCCACCCCTACTTGTGACAGCTGCACCAATGGAGAAGGTGCCTGAGGGTTAGGCACACTCTGCAGAGGGATGGCCTCCAACGCAGTGGGACCACTGCTCTCAGCTTCTTCTAGGTTCAGTTCCATGACATGCCCGGCCGTTGCCGCCAGAATGGGCTCTTCCCTTCTCTCGCTGGCGTCCCCTATCTGCGCCTGGCGCGGCTTTGCTAATCGAACAACCCCGAACAGATCCATCTCTGCGCAACAAAAAGACACACAACAAACAGGTTACAAAAATTATGAAAAGGAAAGAAAAGGCTCACATTAGTAAAACATGTAGAACGAGCACCCACCCTGGCCATCCGCGCCTAAGAAGATTGGTACCTCATCAGGACTACCAAAATAATTACGGCTTATGCCTATGCGTACCAAAAACTCCTCTAGATAGGAACTGATGGGAATACGGTTGGTATTTATTGTATCCGCGTCCTCAGCGCTGTAGGTTCCAAGGAGTGGGCGCTCATCCTTTGGCAGTGAACCCTGGGTGTAAAAATCGAAGCGCCATGGGAAAAACGCTTCATCAACCCAGAAAAACGCTTCTCTCCAGTTCCTAAGCGCGTCTAACTTTTCAGTGTAACACTACAATCTTCCAGCACGCTTAGCAAACGAGACCCATCCATTTGACCACGTGGTATGGTAAAAGGCGCGGAACAGTTGAATAGTGGGGTTAATTGCCGAGAGAGGGCAATTCACCTCGGTTTGTTATTTTGGCTGCACCTATGCAGGTAGCTGGGATATGTGCGACGGTAATAATTTAACACGCCGCACAGAATAAGGACATGGGCACACGCTGGTTCGCAAATTCGAAGAAGCGTGTGTATACCCCAACCTTCCCTTCAGGGAAATCCGCTATGGATGCTTCCGCATCTGGAACTACCGGATGCGCGCCATCGAATATAATAATCCGAGGTGAACTCACAGAGATCATCCTCGGTCAACTCGGAGGTGAAATCAGATAGTCCACGGACCATGGTGTAATTTCTAACGACGCACGCGCGGTTACCTTTGGTGTATTAAGGTTTTCTTGCTGGAAAGTTTGAAGCTTTTTTACTAATGGTGGAAATGTTTTTACTGCGAGAAATACAGTAATTAGAGGCGGTAGGTTATATATATTTCTACAACCACGCGATGAATGACACGTGGACTCCACTACCTCTCCATGTGTGGATAGGATCGACTGACATGACACGTTGTCAGTTACTTTCCCACATTTATCGAGATATACGTTTGACATCTTTTGTCTAGATTTAACGTCTGCAGTCCTTTTAGCTTCTCCGCTACGCTAAGACGAGTTTATGGAATACAATTATTAGTCTAGCATCCGCAGCTAGTTACTGCGCATACTAGACTGGGGGGACATGATGACGTATAGTCTATATCCGGGTCACGAACACGACCAAAGACCGATAAAAGCCCAACACGAACTGGGCTACGCCGATAAGTGTTTGGGCTGACAACGGCCCAAACCCATAACTTATTTATGGAATAAGATATCGGGTATCTCCTAACGTTGGAGATAATCGTTTACCAACCGACTTTGGCGGGATACGCCGAAGGTTGGGGAACACGAAACCAACAAGGATTTCGTGCGTATATAAAAGGAGCCCTATCCCTCATTAAAGGTACGATCTAGAACCCTAACTCTCCATTAACCCTAAAAACCGATTACTTACTCTCACGCCGGAGGATAATCGTGGGAGACAATCCCACGATAAGCCTAACGGTGTTTTTCTGTTTACTTAGTGCGCAGGTCTCAAGTAGCAACATCCAATTGATACGAGAACCGGAGCTCATACAAGGAACGCCCAACTTTTGTATCAACACGCCACAATGTATTTTTATTTCATAAAAGTATAAAACCTTCAAAATCAATTTATTCAAACCTTTAAATTACTAAAGTAATAATACTATTTGTGTAATCATTATACTCGTGTTAATAATTAGAAAATTGACTAACAAATAGTAATGCTATCAACCCAACCCAACCAGCTCGTTGTACTGAAAATGACCCATTTCAGTCCAACCCATTTTGACTAGTTATCCAATCTGACATTCTTTAGTTAATTAGTTTTACCGACAAGTAACTAAAGTCTCACCCATACGATGTGTTGTCTTGTCATAAGAATTGAATGAAAAACTCTCTAGAACAAATCAAAGTTGTAGATTCTTTGGATGATATAAAAGTATTACAAAAGGATTTGATGCACAATACATGTCTTTAAGTAAAGGATATATGTTGTGCATACAAAGGGGAAAGCATAAAGGGTGACAGAACTTATGCTCCACAAAAGGTTGATTGTATAGAGAGAAAAGCATCCATAAATAATTAACTACATGCTTTTGTTTAAAAAAGAAAATCTCTTTTCTACTACATGTAATCATCAACTGATATTTGTATTTAGCATGTAAATCAACAAGTTTTTCTCTTCATTGGCCTTAATTATATACTATTAGTTAAAAAAATAATCATTGTTATGCATTAATACGAATATACGATAACTGTAAAAGTACAGCACAGTAACGCTTTCTTGTTTGGAAATGGTTAGTTACAAATTATATGACTCTCTATTGGTGATATTTCGCCTGACAGAAAGGAAAAATAAAATAAAACTCGGTCTCATAAAAACAAAATCAAAACTCTAAATTACTTAGTGTGGTATACCTCCTCTGTCCGAAAAAGGGTTAATAGAAGCATCTTAACTTGAAAGCTTTGTGAAGGAGCTACATTATATGCACCCTTGATGTTAGTCTATAAAGTCACAAAACAACTGAAGTACCACAAGTTTCTTAAAACACAACTACCACAATCACATTCACAAAGTACTACTACATTTTATGCTTATGGAAATACAACACACTCTTGTCTTTTATTTCCTATTGGTCTTAACATTTGCTATAGGAGTCACACCATTATCTAGACGAGATTCAACAGATGCAAGTTTACTATGCATTAGTGAATGTGGCACATGCCCACTCATATGTTCCCCACCACCTGCACCTGTCGAGTCAAAGCCTCCACCTGTCGAGTCAAAACCTCCACCTGTCGAGTCAAAGCCTCCACCATCCCCAAAATCCACTGACCCAGAGCCACCACCATATCTAACTCCCATATACCATGGGACACCACCACAATCTAGCACAAAACCACCACCTACACCTAAATCTAGCCCACAGACTAAGTCATGTCCACCACCTTCTTATATCGAAATGGGCAGCAATGCACCACCACCTCCCCCTAAACTAGTGGTGGTACCTGCGACTCAGAATGACCCCATTGGACAAAAGAACTACTCGTTGCCGTATTACTACTTCTATGCCTCAAAGGGTGCTACTCTTGCTCATGAACTTTCGGGCTTCGTTATTTTGTTCATATCTTTTCAGGTTGTTTTTCTTTTGACTGTGTGATCATCTACAATGACCAAGCTTGAGTTTTTTACATTTTGATTTGAAGAAAAAATGTATTCAGTTGTAATTATCTAGTTCATAGTGATTTATGCTCTCATTTCATATTTAGAGTCGGGTTGTTTTTGTTATACATACGAATTATATTACATGAGTAAATGATATTGGACTTACATTGATCTCATGTGCAATGACATTTTCTTCATTTTATGCCCTTGTTAGTGTGGTTTAATTGATCATTTTACATTCAAGTCAAAATATATATTTAGTAGCTTGATCAGTTACATCCGATAAACACATATTATTGTAATGTGTGTTGTTTATTAGTCATATTCACAAAAGAAAACCTTTAATCACGAAATAAAAAACACAACATTCTCATATTATATTTAAAGACTTCTCATAAACATTCCTACGAGAGCTTTAAAGACTTCAAGAGATATAATAAAATCTATACTACAGAACAGTAGCATTCAAACTCAATACAACTAGAATACTCTACTATCTATACAACTAGCATTCAAATTCATTTATTCTTTGACTCAATTTAGTCTGACATTCCATTTCTTCTCCATTGTTTTTACTGCACTAGAATCCTTGACAAGAAAGCTCATCATCTTCAGTTTGATGGTATCTGTGATAATTTGAATTAGTTTTGCCTCGTCTCTCTTTACCTTTCTAAACAATCTAGCATTCGTCTCCTGCCATAGAAAAAATATACCGCAACTCCACATACCAATCTCCTCACTATACTCCATATGTTTCTGCAGGCTTGTAATTTGGAAAATTCCATAACAATACTGCTCCAATTATGTGCAGACTTCCTGTTCAGTAACTCTTGCATAGCTTTCCATACCCTACCAGCTAGAATAGTGACATTGGGAGAATAAGTGCTCATGTGAGTCATTACACTGTCCACATAATGCACATTTCAAAACTTCATTTGGCTTCCATTTCAAAATTTTATCTTGAGTCAGCAATCTTTCTTGAACAGCCATCCAAAGTACAAAAGAGTGTCCTGGGATACATTGTGCAAACCGTACCAT
Source organism: Chrysanthemum makinoi (assembly GCA_910596185.1). Lineage (NCBI taxonomy): Eukaryota > Viridiplantae > Streptophyta > Magnoliopsida > Asterales > Asteraceae > Chrysanthemum > Chrysanthemum makinoi. The sequence goes on from OU343221.1 coordinate 64,248,469, forward strand.
AGACTTCCAAACAACCTTTTGATCAGCAATACTCATATCCATTCATACAGTTCTCACAGAAAAACATGTTTGCTTGCCTGTATTTGTCACCTATACTACTTTTTCCCTTGTGTTATATCTAAGTTTGGTACAGGGATATTATTCAAGACCGGATATTTGTTAAAACATTCGGTAGGCCATTTCCAAACACCATTTTCAATCACCTCTGCAATGGTACTAGTATTTGACAATCTAGCGTCATATATATCCCTTGTTGGTGTAAATGATAATCTCCTTATGTTTTAATGATGACAAATATATATTTGAAACCACTTAAAATCGCTAATGATAGCCTAAAACCAAAAACGCACACAATACCATCTGGCACTCCAGGCGCGTTGGAGCGCCAATCCCAGCGCGCCAAAAGCTGGTGGTGTCAAGTGCTCGGTTTTCAAACGTCGACTTTCCTTTTACCCTACAAAAGTTGGTCTTTCAATTCATGTTCGTACATGATATATAAGATGTTTTGTAAACTCGCGACAAGATTGGGACGTAGAGAGATAGCCAAAATACCTCCTCCCATTTTACAAAATGCTAACTCAAAAACGTTTTCTAAAAAACCATTAGCCAACTGAAAATGCTTGATCAAACCTAGGAGATTCATGTTTTCACAAAACCTTTGAATGGCTATAATCTTTACGCTTGACTTAACTAATCAAGTAATGGGTTTACTCCCTTATTGGTCGTACAATTTAAGGTCACTTATTGTAAAAGCAATTTTCTCTTATGGGTCAATGCTTTACTTAAGCTTGCAAGGCACTTAACTTAGTTAAACCAAGATGATTAGTTAACTTGCCTAATTGTAACTAATTAGGATTATGAAATTTGAATTTTGAATCTCTTTTAAATACTTTCCTTGTTCCACACTCAAACTCTTACACACTCCTTCTCCTCCTCACCTTTCCACCATGCTTTGTCTCCTACACCACAAGCAAAGGCTCCTCTTCACTTTCTTTGTCTCCTATTGCCACTTTTCACCTTGCTTGTCTACCAAACAACAAATAAAGGATCCCTTTGTCTCTTCAAGCCAACACAATCCCTTAAAACACTCTCCTTGATCCTCAAACTACCACTTCTCCTCACATACACTATTCCACAATTTTAATTTGAAATTCAAACACACCTTGTCTTCTTACAAAGAGCATAGGCTCATCCAACCTTCTTTTGCCTCCCCATCCCATCATAGGCTCCTCCACATGCCATTGTTTTCACCATTACTTCTCCAACACTCCACCCTCTTACACACTTACAAAAACTAGTATTTTGAATTTGAATTTCAAATTTGGAGAAAAGTTATTATACTAACCCTTGGGGAACATGCAAAGATAAACTCCATGTCCATTGGTTCTTTTCTTTCTCACACAAAATGGAATTAAACCCTAAATATCTTTTAAACACTTCACTAAATGTTTTTAATCCTCTCTAAACCTTGGCTAATGAGTTGGTTGACCTAATTTCACTTGGGGCTTTGGAATGAACTTGGGAAGGTCAACTGTGAAGTGCATTTGGGGGCTTAATAAGCCAAGAGGGGACAGCCCCTGGCGCGCCAACTTTGATGCATCAGCGCGGCAGCTTGGCGCGCCATGGGATGTTGTCCCCCTTGACTATTCTATAAATAACAACCTCTTTTCTAGTTGTTACCTCACTTCTTTCCATTCATTTCTCCCCTATATTTTCTTCTCTTTAATCCTTCTAAGTCTTTCAATCTTCTTGTGTCTAAACATCTGCTTATCATCACATTGAAAGATCACTTCTTCACAAGAGAAGAACCACAAGAACCTAATCGACTATTGTGTATTGTGTCGAGAGGCTTCTTCTACTCTCTTCTATTAGGTTGAGTCCTTAGGCTAGGTTAGGTTGTTTCAAGAACTTACAACTCTCATATTCATTTGTAAAGTCTTATCTGGTTTATGGATATGCAAAGGGACCTTTGTGGTCAAGCCTAGATCGGTTGAAGGTCTAGTTTGGTTTTTATTGCTTCCTTGGCAGGAAGTTGCGGAAAACTAGAAGGGGGGTTGAATAGTTTTGTCGATTTTAAGTTAGTTTCAAAAACTTTAGATTCAATATTATGTGAAATCGTATGGATGTAGAGAAAGTATAGATCTAATGATAAAGCAGGTAAATAAAGTAAAGCAAGGGATAGAAATGACACAACCGATTTATAGTGGTTCGGCTACAAGGACACCTTCCTTGCCCTACTCCACTCCCCGAGTCACCTACTCGAGAGTTCAAGCACTATGTCAACAAACTCCTTCAACTTGGCGGAGAAGCCTTCACAACGTTGCTTACACCTTTTTATGGTACAAAGCTAAATACCGAGTCCGTAACACGGTGGACCAAACCAACACGACTATTACACAACAAATATGTGAAATATCAAATACAAGATCTTTGCTACAGAAATCTTGTGAAGGAACAAATCAATCAAGGATCTCTTGCTTGGATGACTAGTAGAATGCTCGTTATCTAGCCTTAGAGAAGGACCTATATGAGAATCACTAAAGAAAGAAAGAAAGAAGTACTCTCTAGATCAAGTGATATTTTGTTAGAAGAGAATGAGAGTATATGAGAGAATTAGTAAGAAGAGGGGTGAGTTAGAATGAAGAAATGGCTCTCTATTTATAGGCAAAACTTGCCACTGTTCCCCGGATCCCACGGATCCCTCCCACAAGGGATCCGTCTAGTCTAATCTTAGGGATCCGTGGCACGCTCCTCTTTGCCCATGGGTTTTTTGGTTATGGGTCATGGGTCATGGGTTATGGGTTGGTCCATGGGTATTCTTTTAGATACAATGTATCTAATGAGTACAATGTATCTAGTCAAGTGGGTATGGGTCAAGACCATGGGTTATGGATATGATCCATGGGTTGTGATTTTTACGCATTTACCCATCCTAATAAACTATTACAACAAATGATTTATTACAACAATTTGTATTAAATGGCTATATGTAAATGCTTTACAAAAATAACATGTATCCTTATAATTGTACTTAAGATAACATTATATTTGTTATCAACAAAACACAAAGAGATCGCAAAATATTAATAAACGTTTTTACGGTTTATTTGTATTAACAATCTCCTCTTTTTTGTTGATGACAAAACATAATGTTATGATGAGTAAAACTTAAGAATAGATGTATGTATTGAATGCCCCTAAGTTTTACTTCTTCTCCCCCTTTTTGTCGAAACAAAAAGTTAACCCATCAAAGAAATAAAAGTGTGGAAAAAGAGTCCACGTATCGCTTACTCCCCCTTGACGGTAGCTCCCCCTAGTTTGGGGCGTCAAGTAAAAATAAATAAATAAATAAATAAATAAAATAAAATCCTACAAAGAGAAAGGTTAGTAACATGCTTAAATAATCTTGTGATTGATGAGAATCAAGATTGGGAGCCAAGGTATGTAAACAAGGCCTTGTAATAAAACAACAAAGTGTAGTGGTATTTATGCCACCTACAAGCATGTAAAAATAAGAACAATACTTGTTCTTGAAAATTACTCAAAAGAAAAGTACTAAGAATAGAAAATAGTAATAATGATTCCGTCCATGCTTGCATAAGGTTATGGATGGAGGTTTTGATGAGTAATGGTATTGATGCGATCAAGGATGAGGTTGAGTATGAATCGCATTTCTTCCCTAACTTCTATTGCAATTTCCCTAGTGGATTGGCAATGTTCACAATGTAAGTGATGTGGGTAATGAGTGCGGAAGTTTTCCGGGTTGTTTTGATTTGTGAGTTGCGGAAGATGTGGTGGAAAAATAGGAAAATACGGATCAAAGTCCGGAATGTTTGGAAGTGGTGGTGGAAAAGAGCCTAGATGTTCTTGTAGCTTAATGGGAGCTAAGGGTGGTGATGTTTCAAGGTCATTGAATATTGTGTTTGGAGAAGTGGGAGGTGTCAAAAAGGCTATTTCCTTTTGTTTTGGTTGTTGAGATCTTGTTGGAGTCGTAAGGAGTTCCAAAAGAGTGACTTTAGGTGATGAAGTTGGTGTACTTGTTGGTGATGAAGGAGGTTCTATAATGGAAGCATCTTGTGGTGAGTTATTTGATGGTGATGAGCCATTTGATGATGGTTTTACTAAGCAACAAGGCCGGATGCTAATCCGTGCGGATATCCTAGAGTTTGATTGTGGTATTTTGGAAGGTGGAAGTACAAAGGTTTGGATTTCATGATGAGGATTGTTTGTACTAGGTGATTCATCTAAGTTGTAAGATCTTTTGGATGATATGGTGTTTTTTGTTTGTGAAGATGAGATGAATATGCAAGCATTTTGGGAGTCCTATATATAGAAAAACAATGCATTGTAATGAATGTTTGACCCAAAATGTGGATTAAAATCTAATGATTAGATATGAATTTAAGGCATGTGATCATGAGAACACAAGCATTAAAGGACATACTCCAAAAAAAATGAAAAGATATTGGAGTTTTCATCCAAAGTGAGAAAAATAGAAGATAAAACTAGCTTCTGTCTCACAGATCCCACGGATCCTTCCCTTGAGGGATCCTTCCAGCATTAAGGCTGGGATCCATGGGACTGGTGATTCAGGCTGCACAAAATTTTCCTTTTGAAAATATTTTTGCCTAGTGTGTGCCTATATGCAAACTATTTGGAGTTGCGGTTATCTCGACTCCTAAAAAAGAAAAGAAAAATAAACTAGAAGTGAAAAAGTATACTATTATGTGAGATAACCCGAGTGCTCCTAATTTATTGTTGCTTAAATGAACGTACCCGAAAACACATATTAGTTATGTATTCTCTTTAGCATTCAAAAGACATGAGATGCAATGAAAACGGGTTTTTACTTTGTATTAATAATGAAAAAGCGATTTGTCCTAGACGTGAGAAATTGCTTTTGTGAAATTGATACGGGAAGAGGTATCATTTTTAGAAAACGTTTCAAAAGAGGTTTCTATGTGCGAATAAAAATCGTTTTATCCTTTGAAAAGAAGATGTGTATGTAATTATGTGTTTGCAACTTGTACTTATTTTTGAAAGAAAATAAGAAAAACTATGAGTTATAAGTGAAAAACTTATCTTGGGTTTTGAAAATTTCCCGTATTGTTTGTGAGTTGTGCGTGAAATAGAGATCCTAGACTCAGAAAGAAGAAGGCTAGTGTTTACATACCTTGTAGAGTAAAAATAAATAAATTACGACGTTTGTTCCATGAGACCAAGACCAAGACGAAGTAGGTTGAATTGTTCCCGCTTCAACGGTTTGGTGAGGACGTCGGCTATGTTGTCTTCGGACGCTACTTTCTCAATAGAGATGTTCCCCTTTTGAACATTGTCTCTTAAGAAGTGTTGACGAATATCTATATGCTTTGTGCGAGAATGTAATACCGGATTCTTGATTAGATCGATGGCACCCTTGTTGTCACATAGAATGGCTATGTCACTTAGATGAATGTCGTAGTCAACTAACGCTTTTTTCATCTATAGTGCTTGTTGGCATGCTTTGCCGGCGGAGACGTATTCGGCTTTGGTTGTTGATATTGCTAATGCCGTTTGTTTCTTTAAAAACCAAGATGTTAAACAACATCCCATAAAAGTACATACACCACTTGTACTTTTTCGGTCAACATAATCACCTGCATGGTCAGAATCTGCACATACAATTGTTTCTACTCCCGTGCCCTTAGGATACCATAATATTAATTGTGTTGTACCCTTAATGTATCTAAATATTCTTTTTACAGCTTCTAGGTGTGATGTTTTAGGGTCTTCTTGAAACCTAGCACATAGAAAAACACTAAACATGATATCCGGCCTACTCGTTGGGAGGTAGAGAAGACTACCAATCATGCCACGATATTTAGTATTATCGACGGATTTGCCTTCTTCAACTTTTGTGAGTTTGGTGTCGGATGACATTGGTGTCCTAATTGGTTTCGACTCTTCTAGACCGAATTTATTTAACGTCTCTTTTATGTATTTAGATTGATTAAAGAAGATACCATCTTCTACTTGTTTGATTTGTAGACCAATAAAGAAACTAAGTTCTCCCATCATACTCATCTCGAACTCGTCATGCATGATTTTAGAGAAATCATCACATATGTCTTGACAAGTGGATCCGAATATAATATCATCTACATATATTTGAACTATGATTATATGTGACTCTCTTTTCTTAGTAAAAAGTGTGTTGTCAACTAACCCCATGGTATAGTTGTGTTTGATTAAAAATGACTTGAGTCTATCATACCAAGCTTTTGGAGCTTGTTTAAGACCGTAAAGGGCTTTCTTTAACTTATACACATGTTTAGGTTTTTCAAAATCGATGAAGCCCGGAGGTTGAGCTACATATACTTCTTCATTAATAAAACCATTTAGAAAAGCACTTTTGACATCCATTTGATAAAGCTTTAGATCATTAGCACAAGCATAAGCAAGAAGTATTCTTATAGACTCTAATCTAGCCACTAGGGCATAGGTCTCATCAAAGTCTATTCCTTCTTGTTGGTTATACCCTTGGGCAACGAGTCTAGCCTTGTTTCTAGACACTACTCCGTTTGCATCTAACTTGTTTTATAAACCCATTTGGTTCCTATTATGGTTTGATTACTAGGTGGAGGGACAAGTGTCCAAACATCATTAGAAACAAATTGATTTAATTCTTCTTGCATAGCCATTACCCAACTTTCATCTTTTATGGCTTCTTGTGTATTATTAGGTTCTATGGTTGAAACAAAACAAAATAGACTATTTTGGTTTTGAACTTGAGACCTTAAGGTTCTTTCGTTTAGCTTTCCTATGACCTTATCTACGAGGTGATCTTTTGACTCTTTAATATTTATGAGTTCATTATTTGAAGATTCTTCTTCTTCTTCATTTATCTTTTTCTTTATTACTATAGCTTCACTTTCTACAATCTCGTCATCGACAAGAGGTGGAGAGGGTTTGGGTGGACTTTCATCAAATTTTACATTTAATGACTCTTCTACCTTCATTGTTTCTTTATTTAATATGACGTAAGCTTTGCTATTACGTGAGTAACCTAGAAAGATACCTTCGGTTGATTTAGGATCAAATTTTGTAAGGTAATCTTTAGTGTTAAGAAGAAAACATTTGCTACCAAAGACTCTAAAGTGATCTAACGTAGGCTTTTTGCCTCGAAGTAACTCATATGGAGTTTTACCTAAGATTGGTCTAATTAAGACTCGATTAAGTATGTATGTTGAAGTATCAACGACATTGCACCAAAACTTTTGAGGTATGGATTGCTCATTAAGCATGGTGCGACTCATTTCTTGTAGGGTTCTATTCTTTCTTTCAACTACCCCATTCGATTGTGGAGTGCGCGGAGCCGAGAAGTTGCGAGTAATACCATTAGCGTCACAAAAGGCTTCAAATTGCACTTCATTATCGAATTCCCTACCATGATCCGTTCTAATAGACACTATAGGACTTCCTAGTTGTCTTTGGATTTTCTTGCTTAATATTTCAAAATAATTAAATGTTTCCGTTTTGTTCTTTAAGAATTTTATCCATGTGTACCTAGAGTAATCATCCACTATGACCAAAGTGTAGTAGTTACCTCAATAACTTTGGATAGCGGATGGACCAAATAAATCCATGTGTAGTAATTCTAGACACTTAGTTGTAGACACCATGTTTTTAGCTTTATGACTAGAATGAACTTGTTATCCTACATTACAAGCATCACAAAAGTGATGTTCATATTTTAACTTAGGTAGATCTCTTACTAGATCTTTGGATGATAGCGATTAAAGAAGTCGCATATTGGCATGACCCAATCTTCGATGCCATAGGGTCGAAGTATCATCCATAGAGGTAAGACAAAGTTTGTCTTTAGGTTCATTACCGATTTTAATGACATAGACTCCATGTTTCCTAATTCCTCTTCCTATGGTTATGCCATTTTTTAATATCTTACTACCGGTTTTGGTAAAAAGTACATTGCACTTTTTATCACATATTTGTCCTATACTTAAAAGATTAAAGTTTAGGTTTTCTACATGACACACATCGTTAATGGTTAGAGATTTGTTAGAAATCGTACCTTTACCGATGATTTTACTTTTGCTATTTCCAAACACCACATTTCCTCCATTGAAGGATTCATATGTGGAGAATAGATCTTTATTGCCGGTCATGTGCCTCGTGCACCCGCTATCCTTGACCCATTCATCCGGATCTAGGTCGACCTTTAAGCACACCTAAGAAAACAATTAACTCAAAAGTTTGGTCCCCATTTGTTCATGGGTCCATTAGTGTTAAACATTCCATTCATGTTAGACATGTATGGATAAGGTGAATATGCATTCCATGGTGCAAAGTTTTGAAAAGGAAAACCATTTTGCATATTTGGGTTCCATCCCATTTGATGGTTACTTCTTGGGTAAACATTATTAGGTCTCCTAGATGGATTAGGTTTTGAAAAAGATGGAGCTTTGTTTCTTGCAAAAATAGGATTATATTTTGGAGGTGGTTGTCTAGTGGTAAAATGAGTTGGTTTCTTCTTATTAACAATAACAAAATCGATTCTAGATGAAGAAGCTATATTATTACCACTTGTTTGCTACAAAGAACCACGGATCCCTGGCTGTACACTAGCGGTTCCCTTTTATGGGATCCGGGGATCCGCCACAACAAAGGGCTTGTTTTCTAGTGCCTTAACAAATTGTGTTTCTTTGTTTTCACTAGTTGATGGATCAAGTTGTTGAATACCTAAACCTTTTTGGTTGTTTCCGGTTTTAACACTATCTAATATCATATCTAAAGTATTCGTACTTATTCTAGCAATTTTAGAATCTAGTTGATCAACTAGTGTTTGAAGTTGAACACAACATTCACCACTTGCTATTTTACCCTTTTCTCGACGTTTCAATTTTGCTTTTAATTCTATGACTTCTTTATCTAAACATTGGTTTTGACTTTTTAAAAGCTTGTTTTTGTTAATTAGTTTTAAGCTAATGTTGCAAGGTTTGTCATATTCATTATGCAATGAGTCATCATCTAGTGATGAGCTACTATAGTATTCGTGACATACCTCGTCATTTGCCATGAGACAAATTTCTTCATCCTCCTCGTCGCTCATTCCCCACGTTCCGCTCACGAACGCCTTTTGATCATCCCGTTTGGGACACTTACTAATAAAGTGGTTTGGGTCCCCACATTTAAAGCAAGCATGATCATCCCTTGGCTTCTCGTCCTCTTTGCTTTTCCGGAATCCTTTCTTGTCGTCATACGGTTGTTTGACGTATCTTCCCTTTCTTCTAAAGAACTTTTAAAGTCCCTTACCGCCATAGCATACTCCTCATCGTCACTATCCGAAGAGGAGTTCTCTTCATCGCTTGAAGCCTTTTTGGCTTTAAGGGCAAGAGATTTGTGGTTCTCTTTCACCTTTGAGGCTTCGGAATCTTCAGCAAGGACAAGCTCGTAGACTTTTAAGTTGCCTATGAGTTCATCAAAGGTTAGAATTGTCAAATCTTTTGACTCTTCGATCGCCGTCACCTTGGATCTCCACTTGGATGGAAGTGCCCTTAGATATCTCCTAACATGGTTATGGCTAGAAAAAGATTCATCAAGTTCTTGTAAAGATGTAATAATAGTATTAAAATTAGCAAATGAATGATCTATAGTTTCCTCATCCGATATTGAAAATTGTTCATATTGTTGAACAAATAAATCAATTTTATTATTTTTAACTTGTTGATTACCTTGATGAGTTACAACTAAAGAATTCCATATTTCTTTAGAGGTTTTAAGCATAGAAATTCTTTCAAATTCCTTTTTGGGTAAAGCATTATACAAAACCATTTTAGCTTCACTATTTTTAGAAAGCTTTTTCTTCATTTCATCGTTTAGTTTATCATGAGGTATGTTAACTAAATTTCCTTTATCATCTTTTGAGGTAGCCTCAAAATCGGCTTCAACAATAATGTACCAAAAGTCAATATCTTTAGACTTCACATATGTTTCGAATCTATTTTTCCAATATATAAAACCATTAGTTTAAAGTAGTGGTGGTCGTTGCATAGATTGCCCTTCCTTGTAATTTTCAGAACCCATAGTGATCGAAAAGTTTTTAAAATATGGTTTACTTTAAAACTTTTATAAACTTAGCTCTTGATGCCAATTGTGAAAAACTAGAAGGGGGGTTTGAATAGTTTTGCGATTTTAAGTTAGTTTCAAAAACTTTAGATTCGATATTATGTGAAATCGTATGGATGTAGAGAAAGTATAGATCTAATGATAAAGCAAGTAAATAAATTAAAGCAAGGGATAGAAATGACACAACCGATTTATAGTGGTTCGGCTACAAGGACACCTTCCTTGCCCTACTCCACTCCCCGAGTTACCTACTCGAGAGTTTAAGCACTATGTCAACAAACTCCTTCAACTTGGCGGAGAAGCCTTCACAACGTTGCTTACACCTTTTTACGGTACAAAGCTAAATACCGAGTCCGTAACACGGTGGATCAAACCAACACGACTATTACACAACAAATATGTGAAATATCAAATACAAGATCTTTGCTACAGAAATATTGTGACCCCTTGCTTGGATGACTTGTAGAATGCTCGTGATCTCGCCTTAGAGAAGGACCTATATGAGAATCACTAAAGAAAGAAAGAAAGAAGTACTCTCTAGATCAAGTGATATTTTGTTAGAAGAGAATGAGAGTATATGAGAGAATTAGTAAGAAGAGGGGTGAGTTAGAATTAAGAAATGGCTCTCTATTTATAGGCAAAACTTGCCTTGTTCCGGATCCCACGGATCCCTCCCACAAGGATCCGTATAGTGTAATCCTAGGGATCTGTGGGGCGCTCCTCTTTGCCCATGGGTTTTTTGGTTATGGGTCATGGGTCATGGGTTATGGGTTGGTCCATGGGTATTCTTTTAGATACAATGTATCTAATGAGTACAATGTATCTAGTCAAGTGGGTATGGGTCAATACCATGGGTTGTGATTTTTACCCATCCTAATAAACTATTACAACAAATGATTTATTACAACAATTTGTATTAAATGGCTATATGTAAATGCTTTACAAAAATAACATGTATCCTTATAATTGTACTTAAGATAACATTATATTTGTTATCAACAAAACACAAAGAGATCGCAAAATATTAATAAACGTTTTTATGATTTATTTGTATTAACAAAAGTCTTTGTGGTTTTAGTGGTTAGGAAGAATCACGATATTCTTGTGTGTGGTTTCGAGGGCGAAACTCCATTGGGTAGTGTAGGGTTTTGGTGGTTCCCCGATGCATTTTTTACTGACCAGGTTATAATATTTATATAGTCTCGTTATACCTATGGTCTACCCTAATGCACTAACGGGCAGTGTACCCGGTTGTGTGTAGTGTAATATTCGGTAAAACCAAGGTCGTCCCAAGAGCTATGTGTGTTGGATTATTACTAAGTCTAGGTGTCACAGTTTTTAATATGATTTCGATAAGAAATTAATTAATTAACTACTAAAGCAGATAAAAGGCAAAGGTTTAATCAATAGAGGAGAGTGGTGCTAACCTAGTTAATCCTTCTAACTAGTAATGTCTATGTCTACTTACTTCCAATTAATTTAGGTGGGGTCAAATTTGAGAGGAAAACATTTGGTCAATTCGCCCTAACCTATCAGCAAAGATGCCACCACTGGAGAAGTCAGGTGTCCCTTCATAAGTCCAGTTGTTCCTGGTCCCCTAAGCCAGTCATTAAGTCTCTTTGCTACAAGCTAGATTTATAATAGTGAGTGCCCGGGCGTTAGCAACTTAAACACTCACCCCCTAATTCTTAAGTTCATCCAAACGGTAGGTGATCAGTTGGTCAAATCGCACAAGTAGAAAGGGTTGTCAGTTGGTCATATCTTACCCTTCCCATCTCAGTCTACTCACTTAGGGTCAGTTGGTCATATCTCCTAAGCAACTAGCCTCTACCACCATTCAAAACTACCGAAACAAGGGTAGCTACCAATAAACTATGAATGCATACACTTAGAAATAATTATACGAAAGTAATGTAAATGCAAACAAAACAATTAAGGAATCATAACTAGGCCAGCACCAAGAGGTGCTTAGCCTCATATTAACCATACAAATCAATTCAATATTCAAAGTTACGAAATACATGAATCGAATGTAAAGAAAAGATAAAATGCTAATGCTTATCGTAGGAGAGTGATTTCTCCCTTAGAGACAGCTCCGTATGCTCCTCTAGAACTGCCTTTGGCTTCTTCCCACGTTCTTTGGTTGTGGTGTGAGGAATGGGATGCTTTGAAATGCTGGAAATCGTGGGGTATTTATAGGCCAAATCTGGGTTACGGCGTAACTAATATAAGAGTTACGCCGTAATCTTCAATTCCTTCGTATTTTTCACTAGATCCACTGGTTACGGTGTAACCTTATAAGTGGTTAGGCCGTATCTTCAATATTACTTGGTTACGCCGCAATTGGTGAAATAATTACGGCATAGTTATCAGCGGCGTGGAACCTCATTTGACCTAATATAGTTACGTCGTAGTCTTTGGGGAGAGTTACGCTGTAAACTTCTAATGAGTTGGTTTTCTGAGTCACGCTTTAGTTACGGCGTAATGTGAGAGATGAGTTACGCAGTAACTTCTTCAAAGTCAGCATACTATGATAAATCTTTGATAATTTCTCCAATTCCGCGTCTCTTAAGCTCCAATGCTCGTAATTTACCTGAAAGTGGAAAACAATAGAAAACAAGCGTAAATCCATATAAATGATATAAATTACAAGCATTATCGGGGGAAATTGACACTTAATATTCAGGACTATTTGATGTTATCAAATATCCCCCCACTTGAACTCTACTTTACCTCAAGTAGACCTTATTAGAAAGATTCCTAAAAAGATATCTCCCATAATCTGGAAAATTTAAGTTTACAAATCCCTTATGCTAGAATAAAACAAAGCCGAACACCTCACGAAATGGGAACGAAACAATCAATTCTCTCAACTATTCTAAGTGTCAATTTCGGGGTGATCACTCAATCGCCTGATCATAGCATGTATTATATCATAAGCTTGGTGGTTACACAAATCTCCACCACTAGAGTTAAGGGCTAAAAAATTCTCGAAGGCAATATGGGTAGACACGCGACAAGGTTAAGGGGTGACTTGTCATTACTAACATGTTATGGCGAAGTGGAAAAAATCAATGATACATGACCAAATCCATGGCCAAGACACCAAAGATTTCTCGCTGCATCACCTAGACACGCTTCATGACTAAAGGGTAGGATAAGACATGGGATAAATAAATGGTGTAAAATAAAAATCAAGCAGGTAGTCTAAATCTATAACCAAGTCATCACCACCTACCATCCGCCCAAAGTTCAAGCTTTGAAGTCAAGAAACCGGATCATGAAATACTTGGTAGATGTGTCATTAGAGGACGTCGTGATAGGCACACTACCTTTTCTCCAACTGTTGGCAAATTTACCAACTCCAATCTTCGAATGTGACCGAGGTGGCCTCCTCGATACTAAATCTATAAAGCTCATAACATAGTGCTTATAACATCGCACTTTACAATAACTAAATAACATAACAATATTTTTTTTCCAACATAACAATAACAACTAAACATAATATCCCCCCACTTGAGATGAACAACGAGAATTCGGGGGGTCTTCAATGATCTTCAGGAATATGCCGTCGATGAAAGCGTGATTTTCGAACTTTTCCACTTGAACCTTGAACTTAGGCAAATGATGACTTCCCAATCACAAATAAAGACTACAGGTAGGCTAAGGTGTATAGGTGTATCGAAACAATATATTGGGTTAACAAAATGAAAGGAATGGCTCAGAAGGGTGTATCTAGGGGTATCTTGCGCTAAAGGTGAGTGCAACAAAAGGGTTTCACATGGGGGTCGAGAAGTCGAGGTGACTAATCGATAGACACACAATGGTAGGCTATTTGGGTGATAATCCTATAATATTGCCTTCTAAAACTGAAAAGTCCAAATACATAGATCTAACTCAACATACCTCGTCTATGGTCTCGAAATGATGCAAAGGAAAAGTTTTAAAGTTTACAAGCTACCGGCACACTCATAATTTGGTGGATTTGGGGTAAAATATTGGAAACAGATAAGGCTAATCTCACCATATAATATCGAGGGTTGTATGTGCTCGGCTAAGGTATAATCTAGTTAGGTTAAGAAAAACATGTCAAAATTTAAAAAATGGCATAAATTTTCAAAATAAACTAGAAAAACGAGGGCAAAATAAATTTCAAGAGATAATTCTACTCCCGTCCCCCCACTTGAATTGTACAAAGTCCTTTTTGTACTAAGCGTTAAATAAAGGTGAAGAGAAAAGTAGAATTAGAGCGAGAACTTCCCTGAAATTTTCTCCACAAAGAAAGAATGCCCACGAAAAAGAGACGTGCCTTCGTATAAGCATCATGAACAAACTTCAATCCCTGAAACCACACTACCGACAAGCATAATTCTAAAAAGAAAAAAAATGAAAAATGAAAAACAAACGTAACTCACTTTCGTAGGAATCACGATTGCATTTAGCATATGCAACAAGCCTTTTAAACCACTTGGTGTCCCAAGTGGACAAGTGAAGTCTCGTGAGGGTTTACAGGGAACACACCCACAAAGTTCATTTAAAATACTAATGCAAGGTTATTGTGTTTTAAAATGAAAGGAGTAAAGCAGAGGAAGGTTACGTCGTAACTCTTTGAGGATTCTACGACGCGTAAGCGCAAAACGACATAAAGTCAGCCGTGCGAGTGGCTACGGCGTAACCACCGAGATGGTATAAGCCGTAATGGTAATGCGTCAAAAATTCTCGCGCAAAAAGGTTGGTTACGGCGTAATCACATAGATGAGTTACGCAGGTAACTATGGTCGAAAGAATCGCAAAGCTGCGGCAGCAATCATTTCCTCGTTTCTTGCAAAAATGGTTAGAAAACACAAAACCCTCTGAAATGGAAATAAAACAAAAAAAGGGATAATTGGTTGTCTCCGAAAGAGCACTTTTCTTTATTTACAAGTCTTTAAGTTAGACTTCGAGCCGGGGCTTTATGGGGGCCTTTGGACTTGGCCGACTTCCACCACTCGTTGGCACTCATTCATCTATTTGTTAAATCCCTTTTTCTTCCAAAGGTATTCAGATGCCACCATTCCAAATTTTATGAAAGCCATTCATCACATGATTTTCCCCGGTCATCATCTTCAGCAATAAGACCACTTGTTATACTTATGCTTGATCTTTCACCGTTAGTTATTGTGTCGATAAGATGATTGTACTTGTACTGCTTAACCAATGCCTTATTGATTTTTGAGTTCCCAAATCTTATTTTGTACCAATCTTCAAATGCTAATTCAATATCATGTCTTTCACCCTGTGAGTATATCCATTCATTAAGCCTTTCTTTCACATTCTTGAAAAGGACTATACAAGGGCCATGCTGTCACCGATTCCTTATCCTTGGTTAATATTGGGTTGCGGAGATGTTTGTTTGGAATTGGAGCTTCCTCAATGCCCTGGACAATCTTTCCCTGTTTCTGCTTGCAATTATCAACATTCTCTCCACTATTATTAGTACTAGGATCAAAATGTAGAGGGGGATCTAGTGATTGAACATTAACAACATCAACATTATTTGAAATTTCAACTTTTCGTTTTAAATGCTCTTTCATACTAAAAGTTATTCGTTCATTTTTAGTTCCCAAAGAAATTTGTTTTCAAAAACCTTAATTTGAGCCCTACAAGTGGCCAGAAAAGGTCTTCCAACAATTAAGTTGTAAGCCTCCCGTTTCCCCATGTCAGTTACCACAAAATCAGTTGGGAAAAAGAATTTTCCAATTTTTAAAAGCACATTATTCACAATTCCCCTAGGTACAACTTTAGAGGAATCAGCCATTTCTATCATTATTGTTGTTTCTTTTAGATTGGTAAGTTTTATTTTATTAAACAAAGTGGTAGAGATAAGGTTTACCCCGGCCCCCAAATCAGCTAATGCGGGAATCTTAATATTACCAATAGTGCATGGAAGAAGAAAACTTTCTGGTATTCTTTTCCAGGGAAGTTGGCTTGGCAAGGACCTCGTCGTCTTCCGATTTATCATCTTCTCTTAGGTAGTTAATCCCGGACAGATCATTTGTGATAGAGGATGTGCACTGCTCTTGCTTTGCTTTATCTTGCGCAAATATGGCTTTGCAGGCAATAGCTTTAGCATTACTCGTCTCCAGGTTTTTAGCTAATTGCCCAACTTGTGTTTCGAGGTTTTTAATTGAAGCATCTTGGTTTCGCAGGTTCATATTGGTGTCTTCTTTCACCTTGATCATCCATTCTTTGAGTTTATCTCCTTTTTTTTGTAGATTCTTACGATGTGCCTATGCATTATTTCTTCAAGGCTTGGTCTAGGAGGATTGTTGTTGATTCTTGTGTAGAATCCTGGGGATTTTTCTCGATATCTGGGCCCGTTATTATTGTAATTTTTGAAAGGGTTCTCACTTCCATATTTAACTTCTCCGATCCTTTTATCTTCCTCGTTGGAGGAACATTCCTTGGTAGGTGGAGTTCCATTTTGCTTTACTTGGATGGAATGCACATTTTCCTTGAGCTTCTTCATTTCTCTTCCGAGATTTTCTAAGTTGTTGTTATTGCTGCAAGACCTTCCATATCTCCATTCTTACTTTGGTTGCTCCCTCCATTGTGCCATTTGTGAGAGTGGTCTGCCATCTTTTGAATAGTTTCTAAAGCCAAAGTGGGTGTCATACTAGGAATCGGCCCCTGAGAATCGATCATTTGTCTTGAGGAGATGTTCAGACCCTTGTAGAAGACGTTCACCTTTTGTTGGCTGTTGAGGTCATGAGTAGGGCATTTGTATAATAATTCGTTATACCTTTCCCAAGCTTGGTATAACGTTTCATCACCCTCTTGCTTGAAGTTATGGATTTCTTCTAATTGCTTAGCCGTCTTTGATGGAGGACAGTATCTCTGAATGAAACACTTTTTTAGGATAGGCCAGGTGTTGACAGTTCCCGCAGGAAATCGATCAACCCATCTTTTAGCAGCTCCCGTAAGAGAAATAGGGAATGCTCGTAACATGATAGCATCGTGTGAGACTCGGGAATTTTGAATAGGCTGACAATGTACTCGACGTTGTCTATATGTTCATGAGCATCATCGGTGATGCTTCCAGAGAAGGGATTTGCACGTAATTCCTTCATGAATTGAGGTTTGATTTCGAATTGAGCATCTTCTGTGATAGCCGGCCTAACAATTCCTAGTCCTTGTTCTTCCCTTGTTAATGCTAGATATTCCTCAAGAGTGAGGTCATCAATGTTAACAACTTCCATGGTACCTGAAAACTTGAATAATGATCGTGAGAAATACAGAGAAATTTAAAACAAAATGAAATAGAAAGACTTAATAGTAATCCTAATATAACTCCCCGGCAGCGGCGCCAAAAACTTGATGCAGGTTTTACTGACCAAGTTTTAATATTTATATAGTCTCGTTATACCTATGGTCTATCCTAATGCACTAAGCAAAGGCAGTGTACCGTGCGTGTGTAGTGTAGTATTCGGTAAAACGAAGTCGCCCCAAAAGCTATGTGTGGTGGATTATTACTAAGTCTAGGTGTCACAGATTTTAATATGATTTCGATAGGGAATTAATTAATTAACTACTAAAGCGGATAAAAGGCAAAGGTTTAATCAATAGAGGAGAGTGGTGCTAACCTAGTTAATCCTTCTAGCAAGTAATGTCTACGTCTACTTACTTCCAATTACTTGGTGGGGTCATTTGAGATGGCTGACATTTGGTCAATTCGACCTAACCTATCACAAAGATGCCACCCACGGAGAAGTCGGGGTGTCCCTTCATAAGTCCAGTTGTTCCTGGTCCCTAAGCCAAGTCATTAAATCTGCTACAAGCTAGATTTATAATAGTGAGTGCCTGCGTTAGCAACTTAAACACCCCCTAATTCTTAAGTTCATCCAAACGGTAGGTGATCAGTTGGTCAAATCGCACAAGTAGAAAGGGTTTTCGGTTGGTCATATCTTACCCTTCCCGTCTCAGTCTACTCACTTAGGGTCAGTTGGTCATATCTCCTAAGCAACTAGCCTCTACCACCATTCAAAACTACCGAAACAAGGGTAGCTACCAATAAACTATGAATGCATACACTTAGAAATAATTATACGGAAGTAATGTAAATGCAAACAAAACAATTAAGGAATCATAACTAGGCCAGCACCAAGAGGTTGCTTAGCCATCATATTAACCATACAAATCAATTCAATATTCAAAGTTCTGATTTAAATACATGAATCGAAAGTAAAGAAAAGATAAAATGCTAATGCTTATCAGGGGAGTGATCTCGAGACACTCAGTATGCTCCTCTTCTAGACTGGCTTCTTACCACGTTCTTTGTGTGGGTGTGTGGAATGGGATGCTTTGAAATGC
Source organism: Chrysanthemum makinoi (assembly GCA_910596185.1). Lineage (NCBI taxonomy): Eukaryota > Viridiplantae > Streptophyta > Magnoliopsida > Asterales > Asteraceae > Chrysanthemum > Chrysanthemum makinoi. The sequence goes on from OU343221.1 coordinate 64,266,946, forward strand.
TGGAAATCGTGTGGTATTTATAGGCCATATATCGGGTTACAGCAGAACTAATATAATAGTTACTGTAATCTTCAATTCCTTCGTATTTTGCACTAGACTGTTTTACTGCAGTAACCTTATAGTGGTTACCGTATCTTCAATATTACTTGGTTACGCTGTAGTTGGTGAAATAGTTACAACGTAGTTATCAGCGGCGTGGAACCTCATTTGACCTAATATAGTTACGTCGTAGTCTTTGGGGAGAGTTACGCCGTAAACTTCTAATGATTAGGTTCTCGAGTACTTTTAGTTACGTAATGTGAGAGATACGCCGTAACTTCTTCAAAGTCAGCATACTATGATAAATCTTTGATAATTTCTCCAATTCCGCGTCTCTTAAGCTCCAATGCTCGTAATTTACCTGAAAGTTGAAAACAATGGAAAACAAGCGTGAATCCATATAAATGATATAAATTACAAGCATTATCGGGGGAAATTGACACTTAATATTCAGGACTATTTGATGTTATCATTCCCGCATTGCCAACCAAACATGCAACAACGAAAGTAAACACATATTTGGGCATGGAGCTAGACAAATCCTAACTAGCAATATCTTTCTTAATTGGTAATATAGCCTAAACCTAAACATGTATGAAGGGCTTTTATAGAATACTTACTTGTTTTCTTTACTTGTGTAAGCTTTTGAATTTGTCTGATACGCGGATCTGCCTTCTTATTTCTTGATCAAACATTGTAGGGTTTTCAAGAGGAAAACCACTCTTCAGGTTGCGTTAGATATCCATGTATACTGCGTTGGTAGAACTAGGGCTCGAACCTACGCAAGTTAGGTGAGATACAAAATCAGGTAAACTAATCGACTAAAAGTCGATTAGTATAGTCGACTTTTAGTTGACTTTGGAATTTGCTCCGAAGGGTAAAACCCTTCCTTGGAACCAATAAACTAGAGGAGGAGGTGGGGAGAGGATTTTAGGGATCGTGTGTTAGTTATGAGGATCCCTAGAAGTCATTTTGTATTTATCGTATATAAGAGAAGATTCTAGAGCCCTAATACTTGTACAACAAGTATTGAAAAGAAGTCAAACTAATCCTTCCCTTGTGCTAGGTCGGTCGACCGAACCCTAAATCCATAGGGTTTGGGGTTTTCTGTTTATTACCCCTTAATATTGATCCCAGATAAATATTAAGCTTCATGTAATTATCGTTTAACCCTTTAATGAAAATAACGTCATATTTTCATTTCCTCATTTATTCTCATTTCATTTTGTAATCTCAATTCTTATTTCCACTTGCATTATCTGTTTAGTATGCGCCGGTGTGACCCTTCAACATTTTTGTGAAGGCAAGTGTGGAGGCTTGTTGTGTGGTTTGCACATAATCCTTTCAGACTCCCACTTGTGCAAATACAACAACGTAGGAACCTTTCACTGTACCAAGAGGTCATGAGCAAGAAATTGCAGTACCTCACTCACAAAAACCGATTCAATACCCAAGTAGTGATATCTCCTAACATTAACTACGCTTAGCTATGTTTGACTCAAACTCCACCAAGCTGAGTCTGGGTATGTGACTGTATCCCTTCGGATTTTATCGATACTTTTAGAAAGTACCAAGCATGGATATCTGAAACTCCTAATACTTTTATCCTTTCTTGTTCTTGTGAATGATTTACCTCCCATAGTGTCCAAGTCACTTTTTTTGTACGACCGTACTTTCCACAAATCCTATAACACAAGGGGCTCGAAAAAAATATCATTCTCTCCAATCTATTTCAACTTGGAGCTGCAAATTGCCATCTTGGCCAATAATACAGTCTCCTTTACTTCCCACTGAACTTGACGCTAGCACACAATGCTACACTTTTACACTATAACTGGAAACTAGATCTAAGCCCGGTGGAAAACAAAGTTAAATGACCTAACTCCTTAGGTAATTGGGATAGTTCATCACAATTAGAGAACGCCATTAACTATGATCCATGTGGTCGCTTCTCGATCATGGTCACGTCCAACATTTTCCCCGCAAATTCATGTGAAATTCATCAGTTCATCGAATGTTTCTTATTTCACAATAGGTATCCTCCATGATAATCAACTAAGGACTCCTTTAGAATAAATTTGTTTCATTCATAGATTCATAATATGCTAATTAGAACCTTAGTAATGTCTCGTTGATTTGCACCAGTTTGCGGCATTGCCTTGATCCCTGACGATTGATTTTGCTCGTACCGGGAAGTGATGGGAGTAAATAATTTCTACTATTTAAATCTTCCGAATGATCCTCCCAGAGAACTACTAAGCTTCACTACTCAATCCTTTATATATTGTCTTACTGCTAATGAACCTAAGTGAGTTTTGGTATAGATGAATTTAGTCTTACTGGACAATAGACATAGCTAAATTCGTGACACACTTATCTTAGCGTTCATTGATGCACTTTCATTTTACACACTAAGAAAAATGGAATTATTTCAATAATTAAGAACTGTGACTTCTTGTTACTGATTCTCCTAAGTCCTTGAGAATTTCAGTACAAGCCCCTTTTAACCACGATGTAGTTGCGCATTCCCTGATTTGTAGTCCTAGACTTCAAATCCTTTTAAGTCACATGGCTTCTGTAAGTGTTCCATAACAACTCAAGATCAACACATCTTACTATGCCAGACTATCTTGCTATAATTAGCAATGTACCCCTTGTTTAATGATCTTGACGCTCTCCCACAGAATCTTGCAATACTAGGAATTTCCCCATTGATCACCCTAGATCTATCATTCCTTTCATGCTTTGCACTCTTTAGCTAAACAATCAAGAATTAATTTACCACATACTCTCGCTTTTGTTGCTTAACTCTGAGTAGAACTACCATGTTTCAGTCCAGTTAAGGACACCTTGGCTTGAGTACATTAATTTGACCAATTCAATAGTTGTTAACCTAGTTAACTGCTCATCCTATAAGACATCTTCTAGTGTTAAATGACCATTCCAAAGCAGCTACGAGTTTTCACTCATGATTAATAACTCATGCCCTTTCAAGTTTGATTTATATATCCTAGATGCTACCCAATAGCATATGAGCTTTACTCAATCTCTAAATTTCTAGAAATACTATCACTCAAGTATTCCTCTTTTATAAAATCTTCCTTTTCAAATATCCTTGATATTTGAATGTATAGCATGTAGGGTCTTACGCCTTGATATCTTTCAAGACTCGAGGCAGGAAACCTCTAAGACTTACATTAATTATCTAGTAGAAGTGTTTCTTTGATCTCACTATCCTGGATAGTCATCTAAGTTTCTTGTTTACTTTGAACCTCCATCCCAGATAGATTGCATCAAAGTCCATTTCGACCTTTAAGTCTAAAGGTTCTTTCTAGCACTTCATTTACTTCACCAGTTCCTCTTCAGGGGAACACATATAATATGATCATCCCTTTGATCAAACCAGATAAATTGTTGTCACAGTTTGCAGTTAAATTTAGGATTTTCTTAAAACTTTTAATTCCTTTCTATATATTTAAATTTATGATAATGTTTAAAACCAAAACATTAAATAAAATAAAAAACACCTAAACCAAGCGATAACCCCGTTTTAAAAAATAAATACATAAATTTAAATTTATTTAAAATCTGAAATCCCAAAAATAGATGTACGAGCCCGGCCGTCATCTTCTACAAACTTCAAAGACTTCATCACTGATTCCAACTTCGTCTAACGCCTCTTTCACTTCTCATCTATGTTACTTTCATAATGAAGTGAGAGACAACAATATTACTTATGTACTAACATGAGGTCTTAACAGTGTTCTCCTTGTCCTTTTTGGTTGGACCATTTCGACAAGTTCTTGCCCAATCCCCTTATTTCCCCCACTTGTGGAAAGGAAAGCCCTTCTTGGGTTTACCTCCTTTGAATACTGTCTTGGAAGACTTATTCTTCCTCCTTTTGCATCCTCTCGCTTCCACTTGCCCTTGTAATTTGTCATTCCCTTATCCAACCACCAACACATCTTTCGACTTTTTCTCAATGTCTCTTTCAACAGTTTGGAGCATGTTTTGCAATTCTACTACGGTTTTGCCCTCAACATTATTCATATTGTAATTGAGTATGAACTAATTATCCTCATTGCTTAAAGAATTCAAGATGAAGTCAATAGCAAGCTCGGGTGCAATGGTGTGACCTAGCCTTTCAAGTCGATTGATGTGCCCAATCATTTTGATTACATGAGCACTTACCGATGATCCTTCAACCATCTTGCAATAGCTTAGGTTAACAATTGCATCAAGCCTTTCAGTTCGATCTTGCATATGGAAAGTAGTACGCAATTGGTTAATCAGATTAAACGCGCCAACGTCCGTGTAATTGACTTGGAGCTCTAGTTCCATGGTGGCCAGCATTAGACATCCAACATCTGTCAGGTCATTGAGATGCCTTTGATAAGCATTCTTGACCGCTAACGGGGTGTTAGCCGTGGGTGTTGGGCCAATGGGATTCTCTAGGACATACCACTTTCGTTCATGCTGAAGTACAATATGAAGATTCCTCTCAAAATCATGAAAGTTAGGCCTAGTTAGTTTGTTCTTCTCAAGTACAGAGCGAAGTGACAAAGAGTTATTGTTGTTGTTATTGTTTGCCATCTACAGTTTTAAAAGACAATTTTAGTGATTCGATGTTTTATAGTAATGGCTACTAAACCCTATCATTTCGCCCATTACACTAGGATCTATATTATGCTATCACAAGCATATGTCTTGGCACATAACTCACTTGTGACAGTTTTTCTATGGTCCGTGTTTTACCACACAAATCGTCTCCCTGAGACAACGCCTAGGGCCGAGACTCCGATAAATATCTGGCTTATTTAGTCTCTCATGAACTATTAGGTACCCATAGGAGAGAACCAATTTTATATTTTACATATAAACTATTAGATTCACCAGTCTTATATTTTTATATCCAATTAAAATAATTTTCTACAAAAAGTTATTTTACATATGAACTATGCATGAAATCATACTACGATTTGTTAATTTAGAAATGGAAATCACTTTGTAATAAAAAGAATCCAAACTCGGGGATACCCTTCCTAAGTCATTTTTTAGATAGGTTCCACTAAATTCATGACGGTACCTTTTATTAGCTTTCTCTCTGTTAGGGACCCAGTGCTTAAGTACACTCTAATACTCAACTTTAGCAAGTCACCCCAGTTTATTAAGTCTCTAAATAATACCAGTTGACATATTATTTATCATGGTATGCATATGGACATTAATAAAACACTAACACAGCCAAGCCATTATCTAATATTAATCCCGAGAGCCACTTCGTGAATCAACTTGGGTCTATCCTAAGGGTTAAAAACATGACACAAGGCAAGAAGGCTTCTTCAGACTCTGTATCTTCTCAGCATCTCCCGTGATTCTCCTTGCTCCTGGTGGATCTTCATATGGTCGTGCTCCCACTGGATCTCCTCTCTCGTCATTATTTATAGGTTCTTCTACCTCGTGTGGGCTTTCTGGTGTCACGTCTGTCGTGGTTTACATTTATTTATAGCTACTTCTACTTTAAAAATAAATTACAAGAGGGAATAATGATGGTATGTAGGTGATGTGTTATTTGTAGGTCAATTTATTTTCTAGCAAGTATTAATATTTATATTTTTCCGAATTAACCTATAGACTAACACTAACGAGCAGTGTATCCGATCAATCTATCTAGTTGGATAAGTACGAGTCATTTGTCAGGAGTGATTTACTAATTAACTAATCCTAAAGGTATTCTAACTATCTAATTAAATTGAAATAACGCAAAGGGGGGGTTTTTGCCTGAGAGACTAGCACGAGTTTTGATTTCTAATTAAACTACTAAAGCAATTAAATAAACTAAATAACACAAAACAAACAAAAGAAGCAAAGAAGTACTAAATCAACTAATTGATTAAAGTTACAGAATCTAATGACATATTCCAAAGATCTAGTTACAAGATAACAAGCAATCAAGCATATAAACGAGTAAGGCGATAAACATAAATAATATCTAATCGGGGAAAATAAGAAATCGATGTAAAACAAATAAAAAATACACAATCTTCAAAAACTTGGCTAACACCTAAAAGTATTAGCCCATAATCTCAGTAACTACAACAACAAACATAATCAAAGAGTATAGAGTATGAAACATAATGAATACGATACGCTAACCGAATGATTATATGATGAAAATACGTTATAAAGAGTCCTCCTAATCAATGATTGAGTTTGCAGAACCTTCTTGCCTTCAAAGTTCGTCTGGGAACCAAGCCTTGTGGTATAAATTTTTGTAGAATTCATAAAATAGGGTTCCTTATATAGTCTCTGGAATTCAGTCGATACGGCATATCGAGCTCCTTCAATATGGCGTATTCGAAAATATTTGCGTAGGCCCCATGATTAAAATATTATAGAATATGTACGAACCGCCAGTGAATTATGGCGTATAGAACATTCTGGATACGCCGTATTGGTGCATATACGATCTTGTGGTTTTGATGAAGTCTCAAATGAATACGTCGTACCCTTGGTGATGAATACGGCGTATTGGGTCTCTGTAATGTGGACTTAGCTTGATTTCTTCATTTTAGCTCCAAATCAGGTCCTTTTTCTTAACTTTCATCAATTTCTCAGTTATTTACTGTAATTAACAAAAGTAAGAAATTAAGAATCAAATTTGTGGAAAACTAGAAGGGGGGTGGGGGTTGAATAGTTTTACCAATTAAAACTTCGTTTTAAAATATTTAGATCGACTTATTTCAATCTATTTAGATGTGTATGTTGGACGTTGATAGATAGATATATAAATGTGTAATGAAAGATAAGGAGTAAGAAGCTAATACAACCACGTACACAGTATTTATAGGTTCGCTAAAGACACCTTCCTTACCCTACTCTACTCCCCGAAGTCACCTACTGAGAGTTCAGAATACTACCAATACTAATAACACCTCTTGGTATGAGAAGCCTTCACAACGTCGTCTCATTATTTTTCCTGCATTTCAGGCTAACCACCGGTTCTTCCACAAGGTAGAACCACACCTATCACAACGCACTTACCCTTTATCCTGCACTCAGGCTAAATACCCGAGTTCCATTACAATGGAAGAACTACTACCCAATACTACACAACACCTATCCCAAAGGGAGACCCACTCCTTTTTACAACATCATCAAGGATATCAATATCCTTGAATACAACCTATCTCTATTTGTATATCAATGCACCTCATCGATTATACAACCTTGGCATCTTTCACTAATGCCACTTGACTTGACTTCTAGGCATTCTTCACTAATGCCTTGACATGGACGCTTGGCACCTTTCATTAATGCCTTCGCTTCCTCCTTTAGCATTCTTCACTAATGCTTTGATTACGGACGCTAAGCACCTTTCACTAATGCTTTCGCCTTGACTTTCGGCATCCTTCAATAATGCCTTGGACACAACACTTCTATTGAGGAAGAAGAACTATCAACAAGAGAACATCAGTAGTCTTCGATGA
>OU343221.1:64274574-64417573 GCA_910596185.1 Chrysanthemum makinoi
TAGTGGCCAAGAGACTAATACTAAGCTAGTTTATTTGCAACTAAATTTGCAAAAGATTACGCTCTATGTGATCTAATGTGCTCCCCCTTTTTGATTGCAATTTTGCAAAGGGATGTCATGAAATGTAATCCTAATATTGCAATGTATTTCTTTGACACAAAGCTCCCCCTAGCTTTAGGATGTCAAAGTCTTCATGTGTAAATTGAATAAATACAAAACAAAGATTAGAAAACAAAGTATAACACATTCTTCCAAATGTGATCCGTTAGTAGAAAAATAGTTTTTCAGATCATGGATCCCACTGTCCCTCCTAGTTGGGTTCCGCTTAGGCAAATTAAAAGGGATCCGTCTGTCTGATGAATAAATTCAGCAAATGGTGGTATAACAAATAATGTTATCACCAAAGTGAGATATGTATTATACAACATAATCATATACTCATAAATATAGCAAGTAGCATGTAATTTCATTTAATAAAACTAGAGTTATGATATACATGACTCTAAAAACTAAGAAAATAAATGATACATGACTAGGAATTTCTAGACCAACTAACGCTTGATACTATGACACCACTAAAATCTTCTAGCTCAAGTTTGTTTAGGTTTAATCTCGCCAAACGCTCGAGGAGGTGATAGAACATGAAACGTTGGTCTTCTCGTACTTCATGTATCAAACTTTCAACATATTGAAAATGATAACAATCTTTGTCATGGCTAGGTAGTGGGGGTGGAAGAAATGAAATGGCTTGATGCGAAGGATCAAGTGAAGCGGCTTGTGGAGCCTCAAACCACTGAGGGATTGGTGGAGGCGCATTTGAGAATGGCTCGACCGAGAATGATGGTGGTGGTAGAGAAGTGTCAACTTCCATATGGTCGGGTGGCTAACTTTGATGATTTCTCATAATCCAAATGGGATTATATGATGGAAATGGCGGAAAAGGAAGCGGAGGTAATGTTGACTCAACACCTTGATTTTCTACCATTATTCCTCTTAATGAGGAGAATGTTGTCGGCGGAGGAGGATGAGATGGCCTAGGAGGCAAATCCTCTAAATTGTAGAGGTGTGGGGATGATAGTGGAGATGTAAAAGAGATAGCTCTAGGAACCAATGGTGATGGTTTAGTGGAGATGATATTGTTTGGCCTAGGAGGTATGGTGGTGTTTGGCATAGGTAGTTTTGTGGGTACTATCCTTTTAGGAATCGATTTGATTGGTTGAGAAGAGATCCTTGCATTTGTTGGCTTGACCGAGATGATCCGTTGAAGAAATTTCGTACGTACACAACAGCAATTTCTTGGGTGTTCTTTGGTGGATAAATAACTACTTGGAGTTTTCCTCATGATGAGATGATTTCAAGAAGTTTGTAAGGGTTTCTTAAGTGCTGAAAATGAGGATGAAGGTGATGACTATGGAAGTCCTAACAATATGGTTTATAAGGCAAGAGATTTGGCAAGTGCATTCAAGCCTTAAGCCACTAAAATTCATTGGAATGTGATGATTAACATGCACAAGAGTCAACTTCAGAGTTTGTACTGATCTAGGAACTCATTTAAGGTGAGATGGAGTGTTTAAGTTATAAAGATGAGCTTGAAATGATTGTTTTAGCAAGATTTGACATAATTTGTCATCCGGATCCCACTCTGCCCTCCTCGAGGGATCCGCCTAGGCTAATCCTAGGATCCCGCCTTGCCAGCCTATGAAAGAGTAAGAATGATGTTTCTAAGGTCTAAGATCTATATCATCTTGAGTGTTTCAATCCTCCTAAGTGTCTTAAATGAAGGGGTGATTAAGTACATGAGGGTAATGAGTGGTGTGGCTAATGATTGCCTTTTATGGAAGAAATTGGAACTTTCATGAGTACCAATGAATGAACAAGGAAGACACTAAAGATTTTGTGAGTGTCAAGTGAAGCTAAATGATCCTAGAGATCAGATAGTGACTTAGATGAATGCTTTGGAGAATATCCTAAAGGCTTAAGATGGAAAAACTAGAATTTGATCAATTATGACAAATTTTGACATAAGGATGATTATGATCAATTTTGCTAAAAGAGATTTCCAACGCTATATATCATGTAAAAGTGATATGTGAGTTTGAGAGCGGAAGGGTAATGGATTAAAGTGAAACGATAGATCTACAAGCAACTTTGAGTGTGATCTAGGTGAAGTTATGAAAGTAGGAAGGATCTACTTAATTTGATAAGGACTTAATTTGCCTTAAGACACTATGTCTAGCTTAGTGAGAGGTTTTCTAAGGATATGTTTGAAGTACAATGCTTGCAATTGCATTTTCTGCTTGTCGGATCCCACGGTTCTCAAATGTGTGGATCCGTCTAGCACAAACTTTGGGATCCGTCCATCTCAAGCGTAACCCTTTAAAAGGTATGCAATGATCTTGACAATGCATTATATTCCAAGGTTTAGTTTAAGAGGTTCTTAAAACTAAGATATCAAATGTAAGATGTTTTATTTCATGAAGGAAATTGGATTACATTGATAAATTACGAGTACAAAAGGATTGATCCTATTTGAAATATTACGTTCTTGAGTGTTCACTAGAGGGATCATCAAATGGTTGATGAGTGTTGGCGATTCAGAATGAAGAACGTCTTCATGAGGAAAATGTTCAGCGTTCCATCATCTTGTTTAAGGCACGCACAACGGACTTTGATATTGAGGATGAAAATGCATGACATTATGATAGAGGCGCGACAAGAACATTCCATAGGGAATGAGTTTATTCTTGGAGCCTTGAAGATTTACACCGCCTTGCAGAAGTAGGCGAGATTATATGGTTGTTGTGTTAGCAAACAATACATTATGTGAGCACAACAAGCGGAAGGATTCGATTCCCCTAAGACTCCAAACATTTTCACGCTGATAGATAATGCGCTTTATATCTTCTGATATCCCTGTATATGGATAATGTTGATTGAGTGATGGCATATTACGTAATCAAGTCTTCCCGAAGGTATGTGAGAACAATATGGGATATTTTCTTCATAAAAGTTGAAGAGAGAATCAAGAGACCAATCTTCAGTGAAGGCACATTGTCCATGATTTGAAATTCGGAGAATTTGAGCAAATTGCCCAAGAGTCGAAACAAACTTTTGGTTTTTGATCCAAAACCAAAGAGATAGAGAGTTTCCTCGTACTGAACGAGTTCAAATTGATGGAAGAATTCCAATACAAACCCATATTTTCTCGTAATTTCGGAAGACATTCTAGTCCTATGGCTCGGAATGAGGTATTAATACCTTCTTCGAATTGTAGAGAGGTGTTCTAATACGCCCTTCATGGAAGTGACTTTCCGAGATTATTGAACCCACGGACATGATTGCCGTGTAAGGCTCAAGAGATATGTTCGAATGTAGACGCTAGAGAGTGAGAAATCAAACTCATATACATGCGACATAGTGAAACCTATAGAAAAGATGAGTTAATAGAAAGTGATGTTTGTGGTCAACCAGTGATTATCTAATGTTTTTACTAGATTTTTATTAACAATGGTTTTTAACAACAATGACACTTAGCTTACTTATGGTTTTGACATTCTAGTGGAATATAACATTTAGGAAGAAAGTGGTTTTTTTAAATTGCATGAAAAAGTGTTTTCCAGTAGGACGGTTCTCACTGCTCCTTTCAAAAGGGATCCGCTAGTACATTTTCCTCGATCCGTGGATCTCAGTAGTTATAGAAACAGATTTTATGATGAAAAACATAGGTTTTTATATCTCATAGTTTTATACCAAGATATATGTTTTAGCCTACATTTTCTTTTAACATGCATACATGACTTCTAATGTATCAGGAGAAAATAAAAAGAAATGATAAACACATTATGATAATAACCTAGATAAACTAGATTATTAGTAATATTTCATTTCAATGCTAAGGATGATACAAAGAATTGGGTATATAACCCCAATGTAGATTAACAACACAAAGTATATGTCTCCGTATGTGAACTTCATCATAGGGAACACAAGTGTGATGAGTGTTAGGGCGATGAGCACGAGAGCGATGTAAACCATGTTGAAGACGATTCTTCTTGGTTTCGGCTGAGATGAAATGGAGAGGAAGATGAAGTTTTGAATGAGAGGAAATTTTTGAAATTGGAAGATTTGGAAACGTGGGGATTTGATGTTGGATTGACTTGGGAGTATTTATGGAAAAAAAAAGGAATTTTGATATTTTGTGTTTTGTTTTATTATTAGAAATATATGATTTTTGGATTAAGTGAAACAAAACACAAGTTTTATGAACCATGACTTTTGACTAAAAGAGTGATAATGTATGTGAGAAAAGCTTCCTAATGAAGCTACATGTAAAGCATGTACAAAAAATAATCAAATAACTACCTTGGTAAGCATACTTAATTATCAAGCTAATGTCATTTAGAGATAAGTGAAAAGTCATACCTTGAATGCACTTAGGAATGTCTTTAAAAATGACACAACAAATGTCAGAAGATAATTCCAGCTCCTTTGTGCTTAAGATACCTTCTTAGGGAAGGTATTCTTGTTACCAAGAAATTCCTATGGCTTGGTAGATATGAGCTTTGACTAATCAATATGACAAAGAGGATTAGTGCAGTTAAATGAAAAATAAATAACAAAAGAAATGTTTTCATCTTAATCAACATCCAAATAAAAGGTTTTAAGAGACATGGTGTTTGTTCTTATTAAAATCCTTCCTTGTATTTTTCAATTAAACATGTATCGTATCAAGTTTTTAAAGTACAATATACTTCAAGAAACTTGGTAACGAAGCTCTGGTACCAATTGTGAAAACTATAAGGGGGGTTGAATAGTTTTACCAATTAAAAACTTCCTTTTTAATATTTAGATTGACTTATGTCAATCTATTTGGATGTGTGTGTTGGATGTTGATAATCAAACATATATAAGTATGTAATGAAAAGATCAGAGTAAGAAGCACAAAACCACAACGCGAGTATTTATAGTGGTTTGGCTACAAGGACACCTTCCTTGCCCTACTCCACTCCCGAGTCACCTACTCGAGAGTTCGTAATCACTACACCAACTCCTTATGGCTGAGAAGCCTTCACAACGCCGCCTACCCTCTTTACTGGGTAGGCTAACCAATGTTCTTCACCCAAGGTGAACCACACCTCCACAACGTCGCTACCCTTTATCTACTCAGGCTAAGTACCTAGTTCTTTCACACCAAGGTGAACCACACCTACACAACGTCGCCTACCCCTTATTAGGTACTAGGCTAAGCACCTAGTTCCATTGAAATAGAGGAACTACTACCCAACACTACACCAACGACTAATCCCAAAGGAGATCTACTCCTTTACAACATCATCAAGGATATCAAAATCCTTGGATCTAGTACTACTCTATCTTGTACATTGAAACACACCATATTGAATGTACATCTAAGACACCTTTCACTAATGCCTTTAACTAGATCTTCAAGACACGCTTCACTAATGTCTTATGTCTTGACTTCTAAGCACTCTTCACTAATGCTTATAGTCTTGACTTCTAAGAACCCACCACAAGTGCTTATGATATGGACTATAGATACCCTTCACTAATATCTTCGTCTTGACACTTGAGACACCATTCACAAATGTCTTCAACACTTCTTAGAAAAGAAAACAATCATCAACAAGAAGACTTCAAGAGTTCTATGATGAGGAAGCATGGCAACTCCTCGGACTTGAGCTTGCCGATCTTCAAAGGTGGTGATCTTGCCTTTAAGAGGAACCTAAAAGATCACACAAAACAAAACTACAAACATAGATCTCTTGGATATGAGGTTAGAGAGTTTTTAACTCAAGGGGAAAGTATGTTAGAAAGGGTATGTCAACAATGAAGAAATGACTCACTATTTATAGAGAAAAATTTACCTGCTCCCCTGATCCCACTGAATCCTCCCACAGTGGATCCGTCTAGCGTTAAGCTAGGGATCCGTGGGACGCTCCTCTTTACCCATGGGTATTTTGGTTATGGGTCATGGGTTGATCCATGGGTCTTTAGCTAGATAATGTATCTCTTGAGTAATGCACCTAGTCACACGGGAAATGTCATTACCATGGGTTATGGATATTATCCATATATGATATGTTACGATGTCAGCAATGGGTTATGGGTCAAGTCCATGGGTCATGGGCTTTGTAAATCTAACTATATTCAATAATGTATTGGTCAATGGGTCAAATACTTAAGTTTCTACCCATTTATATTACCCAATATACTACATACTAGTTATGTGTATATTTTACCCAAATATGTAAACACTAGTTGTTGTTGTTAGGAATTAGAAATTCCCGGTATTAAAGAGTCGGTCACCTCAAGCATATGTAATCGTTAGAAAGCTCGTAGTCATAGTAATATTTAGTTAAGTAGTATTTAGTTAAGTAACACCGAGGAGGACCGGTCTTTACCCACTCAGATGCCCGATCCACAGCCCGCTGTGGCGATTTATGTAAGACTATAAATACTCTCCCAAGGTAGAGAGTTGGAGCTCATAATAATATCTTTCACTTTCTCTCACTAAGTTCCCTAAACCTCTAACTTTCTCTCTCTAGAATTCCATCTATACGCTACCTTGTGTTAATGTTATGATGTGTATGTGAAAAGTTATATTTTACAATTGGTATCAAGAGCCATGGTTAGATCATATCTTGCACATCTTTGGATTTCTAGTGATTTTTAGGTGGTTTTTGAGTTTGAAAAAGTTTAGTGGTTTTTGCATCATTGGTTGATTTCTGTGTTAAAGTTTGAATTTTGTTGGTACTTTTATGTTTAGAATCATCACAAGTGTTTAGGTTTTCATTTGTAAGCTTGAATCATATGGTTGGGTTTTTTTGGGATTGAAAAGTGAGGTTTATATGTTTTTTTCCAGCTAGCGATTAGTTCAGAATATTTTCTTTGTAGCGACTTGCTTCACATTTTGTAGCGACTTACACTGTTTGAGCGAAGCAGTTAGATTAGCTGCGTTTAAAGTACAAGTAGTGGATCTCCACTACGGGTAGCGACTAGTGTAGCGACTTGGATCAAAGTAGCGGTTGTCTTTAGCGCCTTGGTCTCTAGCGACTTGTGTAGCGAATTGCTGCCAAAATTTGGTTAGCGACTTGGTCTGTAGCGCGTTACTACTTAGCGACTTGCTTTTCTGTTATCGACCTTGGGACTCTAGCGACTAGGGTGTAGCGAATTAAAGGGTAGCGCCTTAGTGCATTAATTTCTAGCGCTTAGTGCATATCTTATAGTGATTTAGATTTTATCTTCGACATTCTGAGTATTGTTAACGTTTGGTCTTGATTTAAGTAAAATCCCGCGAAAGATTCTATTCTCTTTTAAATCATAGACTGTAAAAATCCCTGCATTCTACCACATCATTTCTTACTCTACTGAACCCCGTGATTTCAAAGGTGCTTAAATTGTATGATTGTTGTTACACCAACATGATAAGATGCTTACCTGAACGTTTAAAGATGTTTGAATAGAACAATGAGGATGTGAGATCTTCATGTTCTGAGTACAATGAGAATGCCACGCAAATGGAATGCAGCATTGAGCCATATCAGCTACTTCATCTGCACCTCAACAACTGTTTCCATAGCTGGGATCGAACATGTAGTGCTCTTTTCTCCGCCAGACTTACCTACATTGAAAAGAAGCTTGCTGTTGAACTTAGAACACTTAAAGCTGCAACTTACCAATAAAGAGGTTCAAAAGGATGGTTCCAGTGCAGCTCTTCAAGTAATCTACAAACAATTTCAGCCATTCATCAGTGGGGAATATTCAGCAGATTACGATCAACACTTGACTGGAATTTCCTTCAAAAAACATACTGGAATGGAAATTCAGGAATTCATTGAGACATTTATCCAACTCATGGATAATGTGAAAAGTACATTGAAGAATCTGCTCAAAAGAATGAAGACGTGAATGAGTGTCAGGTGCAGTTGAAAGATTGTTGTGATAAGTTGGGTAATGTATAGGTTGAAGAATCGGGTGTTGCTGAATGCAGAATGTCAGTGACAACAAAAAATGATGAGTCGGATAATGGAAAAATGGAATCTTCGTGCTCAAATTCACAAGAGAGAGAGGTGCACCAGACACAACCTGTGCAAGTTAATGCAAAGGAACGCTCCATGGAAGCTTCGGATGTACCCAAGATAGAGATGCACCCGCACAAGCCTGTGCATGTCAATGCTCAAGTAAGTTGCATGGATGTTTCTGCTGTACCTAGTTGTGCATCTTCTACTCAAAATGATGATTATGAACTGCATGAGTACGCTGCATTTGTGCCTGATGATTCCCTTACCACTGAGCTTAACATATATAAGGATCAGTTTGCTATTTATGAACAGCGTGCTAAGTTTGAGTGACCACCGTGAGCAGAAATGGATGTCCCAATACGTACAACTATTAGAAAAAGTAGGTTTAGAGAAGAAGTATTAAAACAAGAGTTAAACTCCTTACAAGAAAAGCTTTCTAAAACTGCTAAGCAAAACACGAACTTCAAGAAAATGTTAAAATGCTTAAGCAAGAATTCAAGGCTAAGGAATCAAAACTTTTGAATGATTTTTCCAATCTAAACTTTGAAAAACAAAATTGAAAATAAGTTGTACGTACAAGGGAATACCATTCAGACTGCTCACATGATCACTAAGCATAGAGTCTAAAGCGATAAGCATAGCATTCCCCTTGTTGAGGAACCTAATCCAGAGGTAATTAAAAAGGCTAGAAATGCTCATAAGGTAATGTATGATGGTAATGAGATCCTTAAGCCTAGACAGAAACCTAGTTGCGCTGAGTGCACTGAGGAAGATAAGAAATCAGATGAAGTCACTAGGGAGAAAATGAATAAGAAGCTAGAAGATCCTGAGTGTAAAAAGAACAAGATAACGATAAAACCCCATGATTACACTAAGGAAAATTGGATATCCTTAAACATGTTTAAGCCTCAGACTCTATTGACCCCTGAACAAGTGTTTCTGAAAAAGGATATGGACTTGCAAAAAGCTGAAAATCTTGTTGAAAAGAATCCCCTTGTAGGAAATTCCCTAAGCGCTGTGTATCCTCCAAAAACACCAATGCATTTAGTTCCTAGAACTATTGCCACTAAGAGCAAGACCTTAATCAGTCAATATGTTATTCTTCAACTATTTACCGATTTTTAGAAAACTTGTAAGAAAAGGATCACACCCACTGGGATAACTGAAGGGGAAAGGGGTTTTGAGCAAATGAAAGAATGTTATTTAACTGAGGTCATGCCTTTCTTTAAACAACTAAAAGATCATTTTGAGAGTCTTAAAAAGGGGATAAAATCAGATATTAAAGAAATGGAAAAGGAATTTGATGCAATGGTAGTTGAAGTTAGTGATTAGGAGCGTGCACTAAAATATAATGAGATTGAGAGGAAGAACTTGCATACCTTAAATGAGACTCTTATTACTGAATGTGTTGCTCAAGATATCTTTTTCACTGCTTCAAATTGCTCTATTATGCTTCTTCAAATTTCATGAACTATCTGTGGCCCTGTAAGTCTCCCATGATCGTGTCATTGAGCTTGAAAAAACTAATTCTAAACTAAACGAGAAAATTGAATTGGATGATCACGACAATTTGGTTAAACATTTTTCTAAACTAGAAGTTGAGCATTTTAATTTACAACTCAAATATCAACATCTCAAAGAAAATGTCAAAACTTCAAATATCAAGACATCTTCAGATGCTCCAGAGTTTGATGCAGTTTTTCAAATTAACAAACGTGATGAACAGATTCAAGCTCAGTGCAACACGATCAGAAAGTTGAAAGCCCAAATCTCTCAATTAAAGGGTCAACGAACAATATGACAGGCTCCCAAATGCCTCCTCCTTTAGATTCTCATAATTCTCAAACGTTTCATCTTCAAAACCTAGTAAATGCTTTACAAAAGGAAAACGAAGGTTTTCTAGAAGAAAATGAAAAGGTTAAACGACATTTTAAAGAGTTATATGATTCAATACACGTCACCCGTGACCAAAACAACGAAAAAATAACGTCTTTACAAAAGGAAATTGAGAATCTGAGAAGTCAGGGAAATGGGAAACGGCCACTTGTTTTCAATAAGAATGTTGTCTCAAATCACCCTTAGATTGCAAATACACTGTGACAGTTAAATATATTCCTCCTCATCTTAGGAATAATGAACATGCTTTTCATGACTACTGTGCTCACCTTAAGAATAGTCTAGAATGTCTCCGTGAGATTGTCGAAGAGGATTTCATTAACAAACCTCTTGATAGTGAAATTAGGTTTGCTTGCCTCCAGGCCAAACGATCTCAAGAGCTGCTTGAATGTGTAATTGCAACATGTCCAAAACCCTTAGGTGAAAAAGGCAAGCCTGTGAAGCCTTGTTCTATGCCTAGTGCCAAGCAGGAAATCCGTTCTATGCCTAAAGCCAAGCATGTGACCCTTGATATGCCTTGTTCCATATCTAAATTCAAGCAAGCAACCTGTGATGTGCCTCCTAGAATTTCAGATCCCAGCACTTCTAGACCGGGAATGCAGAAAGTAGTGAAGCCATGTAATGTTCCCATCGTTACTTCTACAGATGTTAAGATTGACACTAAAGTTAGCGGGTCAAACCCTAGAAGCTATGCAAAGAAGGATAGGATTACGCAAACTAAAAGTGTTCATGATAAGAAAGTGAAAGAACACCATAGGGACAAGAAGTTTGATTTGAACAAAAAGAATCGTGTTAGTTCTAGTATTAGCTCTAAGCTTACTAAAATTAATTCGAGGCCTTATGCTGTCTGCAAAACATGCAAAAATGTTTAATTTCTGGTAATCATGATAAATGTGATGTGTTATTTCTGAGGTCTAAGATTCATAACCCAGTTAAGAAAGTTTGGAGAGCGAAACAGATTAAGCAATCCTGGAAACCTACAGGGAAGGTTTTTACCAATGTAGGATTTCCTTGAAGCCAACAGGTCGAATATTCACTAATGGCAAACCTTGCCCCTTAACTAGATCCACTATGCCTAGAGTAGTGCCCTGTTAAGGTTTGGAAGCCAACTGGTAGAACAATCCCATTAAGCACAAAATGTCCCTCGACTAAGTCTGATGCTTCTACTAGTTTAGCTCCTAGTGACAATGACATTGCACCTAGGGTTTCGGCTGATTCAAAGATTGTTTGTGCTAACCAAAAGGACCCATGAGCACGTGGGGATCCAATGTTTCCAATTCTATGTCTTCGTCTGTTATCCAAAGCAGGTCGTACAAGTCGTCCCTTGGTATTGGATTTCGGGCGGCTCTAAACATATAACTGGGCTCTAAACAATGACGTCTGTTCACATCAGTTCATGCCCTCGTTCTCATCATTATGGCGTTTGCAGATAACACTTCAGGCCCCGTTCTTCAAAGAAAAGAAAAGTGTACGCTCTTCTGTGCGCTTAATCTTCAACTAAAGAGAAATTCTCTCATGAATGGCCATACTCATCTACATTCTTCATCAACAAGCTTCATGTTTTCCAAGCTCATTCATCATCAAGTGGATCTATGTTCATTGGTGTATACTTTTCTTATACTTGCTAAATCAAAAATGGCAACTTCGGATGCAATTTTGAGGGGGAGAAGAGTGAATATACTACATGATGATGGATGTTTTGAATAATGTTTACGACTTTATTTTTGATGATGATGAGTGTATATTCCTTTTGATTATGAGTGAATATACTAAGGATAACTGGGATTCATTGTTTTGAATTTTGATGACTCTCCCACGCCTAATGCTTCACTACTAAGATAATTGGGATCAATGTTTGGGATTCATTGTTTTTCAAGATATGTTTGATGAGTACTTCAACCTTCGACGAATGTTGATCATCCACTCTGAAGCTCATGCTCCGGTTTTCTATTGACTCAACTGGTTCATCATCAGAAGTACAACTCCGATACTCAAAAACCCTATCTCCAGTTATTCCTCAAGGCGATGATAATGATTATCATAATATTGCAGTTGCACTCATGAATAATGATCCGCTCTTTTGTATTCCTTTGCCAAATCTTCACGATTGTTTTCATGGCATGATCCGCCTCTTGGTATTCCTTTCCAAATCTTTACGGATTATTGTTCCTCTCATTGTGCACGCTATAAATCAACCACATGAACATTAAGGAAATGACTACCTCATTCGCTCGAAGACATTTGTGGTGAATCTTCCAGATCAGTCTCTCCATGTATACCTTTAGGAAGAATGCATTAATGTCGAGAAATCATTTGTTCCGGTCCTTCAGTGGATCGCGTACATCCGGTTGTACGTCTATTCACTGTTGGCATTTGACACAAGCGATTACTTCAGAGTTAATCAATTATCCACTATTTTGAGATTGAAGTTAAAATTCACAAAGGCGAACTTAAGATGCAAATGCATGGAATTCTTCTTCAGTTTCAAGTTTGGTATATCAGTTCTTTATAGTGTTCTTACTTCAAATTGTCTACATATGGGTTTATAAAGATAGTCAGAGAGAGTTTCTATCGCAGTGGTCCTATGGCTCCTGGACACTCTCAGTTCAGGACCCCACTTCAAAGACAGTCCCATTGGTTCATCCCTTGGACCAAATCTTCTTCAAACACTCCATATGTACCTCCTTCTGAAGATGATTTAAAGAAATTATTTGATCCCATGTTTGATGAACATTATGACCAATGCTAATGAACTCCAATCCTACTTCATGGCCTCATATTCCGTGAATGAGTCATCCTTCAATCTCATATCATTAAGTCAAGAGCGCCTGCTGCTGATCACTCTGTCTCATCAACAATCATCAATCTTCGAGGTACATCATGGAACTATGTCTGGCATCAATAATGAAGTTAATCCCTTTGCTACTCCTGAAGATGCTCCATTTGAAAATGTATTTGCCCCTGAATCTTCATCAGAACCATCTTCTTCAGGAGACATCGACTCTGCTACTTTAGTCCTCAACAACTGCCACATGAACCATCGTAAATGGACTCACGATCATCCATTGGACAACATCATTGAAATCCCTCTCATCCTGTCCCACACGAAACAACTTGCAACCGATGCCTTATGGTGCTCTTCAACTCCTTACTCTCTAGATCGAACCAAAAGACGTTAAAACCGCCATGAATGAAGATAGCTGGTTCAATGCCATGCAAGATGAAATTCATGAATTTGATCGACTTGATGTATGGGAATTAGTACCTGCTCCAGATTGTGCTATGATCATTGCTCTAAATGGATCTTCAAAGTGAAACTTGATGAGCATGGTGATGTGTTAAAGAACAAGGCTCGATTAGTTGCTAAAGGATACCGTCAAAAGGAGGGTATAGACTTTGAAGAATCTTTTCTCTTCTGTGGCTCGAATCGAGGCAATCAAATCTTCTTGGCAATGCTGCAGTAAGAACATGGTAGTCATCAGATGGATGTAAGAAAGCATTTCTGAACGGAGATCTTAAAGAAGTTGTCTACGTCACCAACCTGCAGGGCTTTGTGAATCCAGAGCATCCTACTCCTCGCCGTTATCCTGAAGAAGGCTCTTTATGGTTTAAATCAAGCTCCAAGGGCATGGTATGATACGCTATCAAAGTTTCTTCTATCTACCGGATTCAGCAAGGAGCAGTTGATCTAACATTGTTCACCAGAAAGTCAGGCAAACATTTAATTCCGTTCAAAATATATTTGATGATATTATCTTCGCCTCGACTGACCCCAATGAATGTGATCGTTTTTCAAAAGAAATGGGTTCCAAATTTCAAATGTCAATGATGGGACAAATGTCATTTTTCTTGGGATTACAAATTTCACAAAGTCCCGGAGGCATTTTCATAAATCAATCTAAATATGTAAATGAAATTTTAAAGAAATTTGGATTTGATCACAGTGACACCGTTGACACTCCCATGATTGAACGTACTAAACTAGATGAGGACCACTCAGGGATCATGGTAGACCAAACAAATATCGTAGTATGATTGGATCCCTGATGTACCTCACAGCTAGCAGACCAGACATCTTGTTCGCTGTGCGCATGTGTGCTAGAAAGCACCTTGAAGCGGTTAAACGGGTCTTTCGGTATCTCCAAGGAACCATCAATATGGGACTAGGTACCCGAAGACACCGGTATGTCACTAACACCTATGCAGATGCTGATCATGCAGATGTCAAGATACACTGAAGTACATCGGAGGTGCTCGGTTTTTTGGTGATAAGCTTGTGAGCTGGTCTTCAAAGAAGCAAATGAGTACTTCTATTTCCTCTACAAAGGCTGAATACATAGCCATGTCATCTTGTTGTGCTCAAATCCTTTGGATGAGATCCCAATTATCTGACTATGGCTTTGAATTCAACATAATCCCTCTGTACTGTGATAATAAAAGTACTATTGCTCTCTCATGCAACAACGTACAACACTCAAGAGCAAAGCACATTGACATCCGACATCATTTCATCAGGGAGCAAGTGGAAAACGGTGTGGTGGAACTCTATTTTGTTAAGTCAGAATACCAGTTAGCAGACATCTTCCCCAAAGCTCTTCCGAGAGAACGTTTTGAGTTTATTCTTCCTCGACTTGGCTTGAAAAGCCTTCAACCAGAAACACTCAAACGTCTTCAGGAGGAAGACGAGGAGTAAAGGTCTTTCCTTCATCTATATCTTGTAAATATTTATTCGAAAAACAAAATACAAAATTATAAAACCTTCAAAAAAATCAAATAGAAAAATATAAAACTTTCAAAATCCATAAAAATTTGAAAAAAAAAAAAAAAAAAAAAAAAATTGACTTTTTGTCATGTTTCTCTCGATTCGATAATATCTACGGTCTTGATGTTGTCATTCAAAGAATGACACGGGACTTTAGATGTTGTTCGAATTTTTTTTATATATAAAAAAAAATAATAATAAATAAATAAAAAAAATCAAAAAATCAAAAAATTATTTTTGGGAGAAAGAGAAACAATGGTTTATTGTCATTTCAGGCAATAACCCGCTTTTTCAAAGAAAGAACAGAGCCATGTTTTACCATGTTTTCAAATTCCATGCTCTGATTCTATAAACATTTATCTGCTGAAAACTAAATGCTTTGAAAAATAACTCGGTCTCTATTTTTGATAATCATCAGGACTTAGTTGTCAAAATCTCCATCTCTCAATCAACAACCTATGTCATTGAGTGAGGGGGAGAATGATTTCAATTAAATTAAAAAGTTATTTGGCATTAAATTGTTTTCAAAAGATGTACATGCATGTTTTATCAATGGAGTTTAAAGTCTTAAAATCCGATCCTTAGCAGTTAAAACGCTTTCATAATCAAGTCACAATTCTCCTTAAAAGCTTTCAAAATCAATTTAAATCTATAAGAGATCACAAATCTCAAATGATTTGATAATTGTGATCGAGGGAGAATGTGTGATTTAAATTGGATTTAAACTGATAATTCGGTAAATGGTTTTATAAGAATGTACATGATGTCCTCCCCGCATGTGACAAACGATTTCAAATTTTTCAATGCACATGTTGAGGGGGAGCATCTATCTTAAACCTATAATTTGAAACGTGATCATTTATCTCAATGTGCAGGTTCCCTCTAGTATGTGTAAAACTCCTTTCAAACCTAGAAGCACATATTGAGGGGGAGCAAAATCATGAAAATCTCATCCTTCCCCAAAATGCTTTATCTACTTGATTCGATTTGGGAAGTGATGTTGATATCTTTTAGAAAATGGTAATCAAAGAAGTTAATTCTTTCTCTTTCCTCCGTGTGCAAAACATTTTCAAATACTTGATGCACATGTTGAGGGGGAGTTCTCGTTCTAAAATATCAAAAACAATTCAGGTACAAAATGCTTTGATAATATATCACAAGTATCTGAATTGATTTTCAAATGGTTTTCAATTGGTTCCAACGGCAGATGAACAATACCAAATAGACCGACCAACTTTACTTTATGTACGGTGATATAAGGATGATAAGGTTAGGTTTTTGTTCCCAAGATCCGCCAGAACCGGAGGGATCTACCCAGGAACTATCCACTAGTTAGTGTAGAGTTCTTAGGTATGATAATAAAAGGAGAAAAATGAGGAATGGGAAGAGTGCAGACTGAGACTGAGCTAGTACTGGAATAAACCCAACAAGGTTCTAGTTATGAAATCTCGGTTGAAGAATTAAAAAGAATTGAATGAGAAAAGGGTGAAAACAAATAGCCCTCCATTTATTCAACCTTAGGGCAGAAACCGGGTTCAATTCATATGCTACTGATGGTAACATCGGTATTGAAGACAAGACGTCATGGACCCAGTGACGCACTGCACTTCAACTTTCAAACCACTCAAGTTCCTCTTAAAAGGACTTGTTTCATTCTCACGGGAACCGACATTATCTATCGACTTTCTCTTAGAGATTGTTGATATTGAAGAAGGAGACCCTCTCCCTAGTCTCCGGCATATAGGATCCAAAAATGAACAAATTGAGTCTAGAGCCACGAGATCATCAATAAATCTCATTAGGACACTTTCAATGAAGACTCTCTGTTTCACACAATGTGGAAAGAGAGATTATATCTTGAGTCCTACGCATTATCCTTGTGGTATTGCCAGAACATCTGAGTGATATGCAAACATACTCACAATGAAGATGGAAAGCCTTCTGGAGCCAACATCTAACAAGCTCCTGGTAGGTGGCATGTGAGATCTATTATACAGATCAACCATGTGACAACTGAACAGAAACAATGGGGCGATTCAATCTTTCGAATCAATCCTGGTTCAGGTTATGGATTGACGGATACCTTTGAAAAACCGGTCTTTGTGCTTTAAAACTCTTTTCATTAGCACATCGACCGTGTACTAATTTTTCAAATCAAAAGGTGTTTTATGATTGATAATTGATTTTCATTAAAACCTTCGTTATATTGCAAAAACAATTTCTATTGAGCAATACACGATTGTTTTTCAAATCTCTTTTCATCAATCGATTGGACGAAAATTCGCTGGTTCACTCACTTCCTGTTGTCTTCTTTGAGACGTTCCGGTTTGAGAACAGCTAGAGCAGCTGCGAAACCCCGTCAAGGAAATTCTTCGGAATTATACCGACCCTGATCACACATTACTTGTCCTGATCAACGGGGAACCGTGGGCCGTGTACCTCAATTCATCGAAAGTGTTCAAAGACACTTTCGTGCGCTTTATTGCTAACTGTCTTTTGCAGGTACACCCCGACGTTTGCAGCTGATCAGAATGAAGCGGTCAATCCATAGCGGCATGCTCACCTAACACATTCATCTCAAAAGAAATCATGATTAGTGCATCAATGACTCGGATATTTTCACTCCATGCTTCTGCTACGATGCTGCCAATATCATGAATCAACTAAAGCTTCCGCTACTCTGATGAGAAGATATCATGATCCAGAATGTGAGCATGTCGATCCGAATGTCACAACATCACATAATACCAACACCACAATGGATGTATCAGAGATTTTTTATTAGCTGATGATCTCAAATGCTGGCTCAACATTATTATCACGTGGATCAGTAAAGACCTCCACTTGGATTAACCAAACATGCAATGAGTTGAATCAATGACTACGAGCTTCGGAGCAAAGTACTACATCAAGAATGCAAGATCAATTGTTAATGTAATATCGGATTGTATTCAATGTCATTTTAGTATATGTTTGAGGTGACCTCCCTTAGGGGGAGATTGTTAGGAATTAGAAATTCCCGGTATTAAAGAGTCGGTCACCTCAAGTATATGTAATCGTTAGAATGCTCGTAGTCATAGTAATATTTAGTTAAGTAGTATTTAGTTAAGTAACACCGTGGAGGACGGACGGGTCTTTACCCACTGTATGCCTGATCCACAGCCCGTTGTGTGGCGATTTATGTAAGACTATAAATACTCTCTACCTCCCAAGGTAGAGAGTTGGAGCTCATAATAATATCTTTCACTTTCTCTCACTAAGTTCCCTAAACCTCTAACTTTCTCTCTCTAGAATTCCATCTATATGTTACTTTGTGTTATGGTTTGATGTGTATGTGAAAAGTTATATCTTACAGTTGTACATATGTAATATTAAATCATAAAATCACTTATACTTGTTTTAGTGTTTTATGTGAAAATGTGAATATGTTAGAAACTATTAGTTCAAACCATTTACGTATTTTATTTGTTTCGTTAAAATGATTTTACGTTTATTATCGACAAAACATTTGAAGATCGTAAAATATAAATAAACGTTTTTACGGCTTATTTGTATTAACAGATCCCTATAGATCACTTTGGAATTTCTCGTGACCCTCGATGGAGATGCCCTTTCCATGAATACGGTATCCCTTACCGTGGTTGCTTTTGGGATTCTCATGTGGTAGACTTCATGATGATCTACCATGTCGTGTTGCTCCGCCAAAGACCATTCTTTGGAATACATACAAACTCCTTGATATGGGACACGTAGTATTCTACCAAATTCTACAAGTGAGACGGTGTACTCATGCTCATTTATGATGAAGACAATTGAGATGGTCCCGTTATCATTCCTAACTATTCTCATTGTTTTGTAGAATTCAAGCACGAACACCGGACAAATTTGCTCGTTTATGTCCAAAAGACAATCAGAGCCAATTCCTTTAAAGACTTCTTGGATGTTGGTGTTAGCAAGGAATGATGGTTCTACCACACGGCCTTCATGAAAAAGCCTCTTTTCAAGTAACTTGAAAGCTTTCCTATCCTCCGGGCTAAGTCCATCTTTTCGATGATACATTGGGATGTAGTGGGCGGTATCATGATAATCTTGTTGGCGGTTACTAGGCATGATTGTTCCTATACAACAAAACCACAATGTGGTGTTAATTGTGAATAGTAGCCTAAAGGGTTTGATCACAATTTTGCTCAAAACATCTTCATTGAATTCAAGGAATGAGTTTAATTTGTATTAACAATGTTAATTCTGTGATTTAGATTATCTTAGAAAATAATGTGGTAAAAAATTATGACAAACCCATTCGAACCCAACTTCTAAAGATGAAAATTGTAATCCTAGGAATCAAGGAATAGAAATAACAATGTGGTGAAGATTATACTTACACAAGAGATTGTTTTGCTTGAAGGAAATGATCAATTTGCTCCTGTGAACAATAACTAGGTTTTTGTTCGTGAGTCTTTGATAGAGGAAAGTGATAGTGGAACTTCCACAGTGATAATTTCTAACTTATGCTGTCTTCTGGTGCACGGATCCCACGGATCCCTTGCATGAGGGATCCGGCTAGTTCAAATGCAGGGATCCGGCATAACAGCAAAAATTCAGTTTAAGTATTCCTTGATAATTTTGGTTTGGGAGTTCTAAATTGCCTAGAGTCGATGTTTAAGCTCTATAACTTGTGGTTTGGGGTTTTGACGGTTTGTACTAATCCTATTTGACGATGTTCCCTTTTTATGAATAAATCATAATTTTTTGGGAAGTTTTTCAAAAATTATGATAAAATCCCATTTTATCATTATGTAAGAAATTTCACATGGATATTCATTGACATAGATGAAATGTCAATAATCCTTTTGTAAGGAGTAATGATCAAGGCTCTCGAATAGCCGAGATATCATTATTACTAGTTTGTAGTATTGTCTAAACAAATCAACGAAGAATACTATTCTTGATGATAAGTTCAATATAGATAACTACTTTAGTAATTATTAAGAGAGTGTAAATATACTACTAAAACTTTAATCATGAAGGAAAGAAAAAACTTATAATAAGGCAAAAAAAATATTTGTAATTTATTAAAGATCATATATTTGCTAAATATTCTTTTTAAGAAAAGAAGTATTTAGAGAAATTCTTTATGATCTTCTTAGGATGCCCAAATCCATGTATGGGAAATTCTTTGTTAAATATTCTTTTTACGAAAAGAAGTATTTAGAGAATTTCTTCATGGTCTTCTTAGTATGCCCAAATCCAAGTATGGGAAATTCTTAACAAGGAAAATATTAGAACGTTCTATCATTGTCCAACATTAAGTAATATGATGATTTTTAAAACATGACCTTTAGAAAAAAAAATTCTTTGTAGTTTTCAAACATACACGGATCGTATCAAGTTTTTAAAGTACAACATACTCTAAGAAACTTGGTAACGAAGCTCTGATGCCAATTGTGGAAAACTAGAAGGGGGGAGGGTTGAATAGTTTTACCAATTAAAACTTCGTTTTAAAGTATTTAGATCGACCTATTTCAATCTATTTAGATGTGTATGTTGGACGTTGATAGATAGATATATAAATGTGTAATGAAAGATAAGGAGTAAGAAGCACATAACCACGAAACGAGTATTTATAGTGGTTCGGCTACAAGGACACCTTCCTTGCCCTACTCCACTCCCCGAGTCACCTACTCGAGAGTTCGTAAACACTACACGACACCAACTCCTTATGGCGGAGAAGCCTTCACAACGTCGCCTACTCTTTTTCCGGTACTAGGCTAACCACCAGGTTCTTCCACAAGGTAGAACCACACCTATCACAACGTCACCTACCCTTTATCCGGTACTAGGCTAGATACCGATTTCCATTACAATGGAGGAACTACTACCCAACACTACACAACACCTATCCCAAAGGAGACCCACTCCTTATTACAACATCATCAAGGATATCAATATCCTTGGATACAACCTATCTCTATTTGTATATCGATGCACCTCATCGATTATACAACCTTGGAATCTTTCACTAATGCCACTTGGCTTGACTTATAGGCATTCTTCACTAATGCATTTGACACGGACGTTTGGCACCTTTCACTAATGCCTTCGTCTTGACTCTTTTAGCATTCTTCACTAATGCTTTTGACATGGACATTAAGCACCTTTCACTAATGCTTTCGTCTTGACTCTTTCGGCATCCTTCAATAATGCCTTGGACACAACACTTCTATTGAGGAAGAAAGAACTATCAACAAGAGAACATCAGTAGTCTTGATGATGACGAAGCATGGCAACTCATGGACTTGAGCTTGCTCGACTTCAAGAGGTGGTGATCTCGCCTTTAAGAGGAACCTAGAGAATTACACAAAAACAAAATACAAACTACATAGAGAGATCCTTAGGATTTGAGGTTAGAAGGTTACAATACTTGGAGAAAGTATGTGTGGGAGTGGCAACCCAAAATGAAAAAATGGCTCACTATTTATAGAGGAAATTTGGCTATTGTTCCACGGATCCCTCACTTGAGAGATCCGTCCAGTGTATTACTGGGGATCCGTGGGACGCTCCTCTTTGCCTATGGGTTTTGGGTCATGGGTTATGGGTCATGGGTCCTAGACATTGGACCAAGGGTATCCAATTAGATACAATGTATCTAAAAGATGCAATGCATCTAGGCTATGGGTCATGGGTTAAAACCATGGGTCATGGATAAAATCCATATATGACTTATGCATGATGTCATGCAATGGGTTATGGGTCATGCTCCATGGGTATGGGTCATGGAATTTGGGTTATACCCAACTATATTCAATGTATTTGGTCAATGGATCAAATACTTAAGTTTCTACCCATTTATATTACCCATTGTAATATATATTAGTTATGTATATATTTACCCAATATGTAAACACTAGTTGTTGTACATATGTATTACTAAATCAGAAAACCACTTTTACTTGTTTAGTGTTTTATGTGAAAACGTAAGTGTGTTAGTAAACTATTGGCTCAAACCATTTACGTATTTTACGTTTGTTATCGACAAAACATTAGAAGATCGTAAAATATAAATAAACGTTTTTACGGCTTATTTGTATTAACAAAATCCTACATAAATAACATAAAATGGGCAATATATATGGGTTAAATGATCCATATTATTAGTCCTTATTTGATGTCGTCAGCAAGCCTCCCTTAAACCCAAAAATAAAATATAAACATAACTACTACTACATCACAACCACGCAGTTTATATTTTTGTCTATGGGTCAGGCTTTTGTCATGCATGATCTTAAACAAAGCAGGAAAGTACTAATAATAAAGTGCAGGAGAAAATACTTAAGCTATTATTTGTTTGGACCTACTACACATACACATGCACCTCATGTGTAGCTCATCCTAATAGTACATGCAAATCACGAGATTCACATGTATTGTTGCATACTAATGCAACCTGTCATTCTTCAGAATTGACGGTTCTTACCTTATTGCTTCGTATTGCCAATTTAGGAAATTTTTACTTTTACAATTTATAAACTGTTGGATCGATATACTTTAATCAAACTAACTTAACTAGCTTGTTAAGGTTTAACAACCTCGGATAAATCCTAAGTTATTAACAAAGAAACACTGAGCAATCTTTATCAAGTACGCGAAATTTACTTAACAAAGCTAAGAAGAATAACTTTTATTATTAACTCTAAATCTGCTTATTATGCAGATTCACTAAACAGCTCTAAGATTATCGAACTTTTCTCTAAAACTCTAAACAACTTGTGAATTCGTAAACTCTAAAACTCATAAACTTCGTACCTCTAATGCCAATCTAGGAGTCCTTTTATAGGCTCAAGGATATCCTAGTCGGTTTACAAATTGTATCCTTGTACGACAAGTAATCTAATACAGAATATTCTAGAGTTACAATACTTTCCATAAACGAATATAACAGTTCTTTGTTCTTGCAGTACTTTGACTTTATCTTTAGCAGTACTTTGACTCTTTGACTTTTTCCAGTACTTTGCAGCTTACAGTACTTTCATATCTTCAGTACTTTCATATCTTCAGCACTTTCATATCCCAACAATCCTCCCCTAACTTGAATTCTACTTGCTTGACTTCAAGTTCCTTTGTGAATGTATCTTTAACAGCTTCATCTTTAAGGACAGATTGTTTCTATGTCTTTGAACTTTATCTTTGTAGTTTCTGTGCTTGTCAAAGTATCTCTAGAATTATTCTTTCACAGCAGCATCCAGCAAGCTCCATCTTTTCAGCAACACAGCAACATATGACAATTTGTACATTAATTCAGTTTAAGTTGCATACTATTCTCATCACTTCCAGGTGTGTTAACTCCTGTGAGAGGTGAATCATTGAAAATTTAATGGATTTAGATCTCTTTACCAAAGCCATTATCTCTGGAGTAGCCAAATGTTTTGGTGTGTAAGACCATGGTATATTGATAACCATATGATTTTTAGCAAATCATCAGCTATCAACAGATTTGAGTTATCTTTACCAAAAGCTGTACCCTTCTGGACTAGTTAGTTCTTCTATCTAATGGTGAACTAATTACCAATAATGGTTTTTCCACAGCCTTTACCACAAGCCATTTTCTTGTGGGCTAGCCAACTCTTTACTTTAACAGATATGGTGAGTTGATTACCATACAACTTATTAGCAAGTTGTCAACTAAAAACGGATTTGAAATATCTTTACCAGAGCCGTTTGCTCATGGATTAGCCAATCCTTTTGTAACCATGGTGGATTGATGACCTATTGATGTTGCCATCACAAAAACCATTTATTTCATTTAACCTTTGTTTCAAAATATTTGTTACTTAACAAAAAGGTTTCTTTCAAAAATTACTTAACTGGTGTAAAAGCTGCAAGCAGTACTTTGATGAAAGTACTGTTTGATCAGCAGTACTTTGAATAAAGTACTGTTTTATCAAAAATAATTTATTCAATGAAATTCATACCAGTTTATTCATCATCTTCAGCAATGGTAGTCCAGTTGATAAACAAGTTGATGACCATGCATGCATTTTTATTATCCTCTTCTACTTCCAATCCGTGTTCTAGCATCCTTCTCATAAGCTCAACAGTAAGAGGATATCTTCTATTCACAAACATGTGTATTATTGTACCATTTTCCAGCTCTAAAACATGAACACCAGACTCTTCAAAGAATCTCCAGCAAACAATTTCCCAATTTTCTTGATTCTTCCATATATCATCAGTGCTTTCCTCTTCTGTTTCCCACATAGTTATGATATCTCCAAGCAGAACTAAACCGATTCCTTCTGATGGATTATCTCCAAAATAAGCTTTCACCACATTATATAAATAGAATAGATCCACTCTATCTATAATGTGTAATAAATCCCATAGTCTATTGAAAACTTTGAAGCTTTCATCTTCTTTATGAAAAATCATATAATCTCCATCTTTAGATTTCACAACTTCAAAAGCACTAATCTGAGATCTGTTCATCTTCATGTCAGCATCTTCTTTTGAATAATCAAAATCTACTACTCTGAGATAATTCCTTAGTGCATCTCTAGTCTCAGATCTTAATTCAACTTTTTCTTTCTTTGAGAACTGAACATCTGTAACATCAGTTTTCCTTTTTCTTTTTAAACTCTTCTTCCTTTCTGCTTCAGTCCAATTAGCTTCTTCTCTAAAATCCTTGATGCCTGCAACATCCTTCTTATAAGCTTCTGTTTCAGCATCATAGAGTCTTTTCATATCAACATAATTCGGCTTCTGTAATCCTTTATATCCTCGACCTTTTAAATAAGCCATCATAGCATTTCTGTCTTTAGCTAAATTAGGTCTTCTTGGCATATATCTAACAGGAGTAGGTGACTGTAATGGTTCAGCAGCTTCAGCATCTAATTCATCTTGTAACTTCTTAGTTGCTTCTCTACTTTGAGCTTCTTCAGCTTCCTGAGCTTCTTTATCTTTAGCATTTAACTCCTCTTGAAACTTTCTAGCTGCAGCTTCATTCCTAGCAACTTCAATTGCTCTAAGTTCTGCCAAAGTTAGCTTTTTCTTCTTAGTTTCAACCAGAACACCTTTCCCTTTATCCTTAGGATCAATTGCATGTTGAGAAGTTCTTTGTTGTTCTTCTTCTTGCACTTCTCGAATAGTAACACCACCTCTTGGTTGTCATAAATCTTCTAAAATTGTAGCAATGAACTCATCATCACTTGCAGAATGAATAGGTTTGAGTGTAGCTTCCTCCTCTTGTAAAACAGTAGAGGGACCAACAACTTCTTCATGTACAGTTGTTGAAGGACCAGCTTCCTCTTCAAAATCCAACAACCTTGGTGTTAACAATGTTTGCCTGTAGGATCCTTGTTGTTGAAAAGCAGTACTTTGTTGTTCAGTACCTTGATCTTCAGTACCTTGAACTTGAAATTGCTTTTCAGTATCTTGAATGATCTGTTCTTCAGACTTTTCATGTTCTTCAGTACCTTCAGGTTCTTTCTCCTTCTCAACATCTTCTTTCAAATTTTCTTCTTCTAAATTCCTCCCCAATTGGACAGAAGATTGTTGGTGAACCTTTTGGCGTTTGTGTTTTCTAGACTTTCTTTGCTCCTTCCTCTTTGATTTGACCCAGATACGAAATTCTTGAACTAATGGCCACACAAAAGTCTTTAGCCTTCTAAACTTCAGTTTCAATTTCTTTATCTGCTTTGCTTGAGCCTCAGTAGTCTTTTTCAACTTAATCAACTCCCTTGTCAAAACATAATTATCCAATGTTATTTCTGCAGGAGGTATGGTATGTGAATCCTCTCCTTGAATTGGTGAATGTTCCTCTGATTGAGAAGCAGGAACAGATCCTTGTGGAGATGGAGAAGGTGAAACTGCAACATCTTCTTGAACTTCAGTATTTGGAGAAGCAGTACCTTGTGGAGATGCAGCTTGTTGAGAAGCAGTACTTGCAGATGCAGTACTTGCAGATGCAGTACCTGCAGATGCAGTACCTTCAGTAGCTTCATCATATTCAGTATCAGATCTAACAGCCTGAACAACTTCCATCATAGAAGTAGTTAAGGGAGTATCTTGACCCCTGAATAAAACACTCCTTTTTGCCATAAAGGTAAAATTTTTTGATTGTTGAATAATAACAGGCAGTAAGTTTGTAGGTTTTGGTATATCAGCAAGTTGCTTGTTCAAGAAAACCTATATAAACCTTGGGTACATTAGCCAAGTAGATCCATGTGAGATATGTGAGAGCATTCCATCCAATATTAGCCGTGAGAAGTTAAAAAACCCGATATGTAGCTAACCCAACTATAGCAGATGCTATATTTGACCCAAACTGCTCCCAAGAGGTACTCTTAGCACTTATGCAATGGAGCAACACATGAACCAAAAACTTCCAATGAGGACAAAATAGTTGTTTCCTAAATTTTTGTTCATTCAAAGATCCTTCATAACCAATATGTCGAAAAGTATCCTATATCAACTGCTTATCAAACCGTATAGCTCCATCGACATCATTGAACAATAAATCTTCTCTTATGGAGGCTTCAGTAATCTTAACAGTTCTTCCAGCAACTGTTGATCGAACATAATATTCATCATTCTCCATGTTATCCCTAGCATTAGCCCAAAATTCTTGAATCCAGGGCTCAATTATATCCGGCTCCACTAAAAGAGCATAACTGATTGGCGAGCCAGTAAGATAATCAATAATATCATGAAAGAGTGTATTCGCTTCAGTTTTATCTAAATTAGCCACCATATTGTGCTTTGAAACGGTTGGACGATTAGCCATTGTTGATTATGTGAGCACAGAAGAGATATAACCGAATAATATAAAGAAGATGAGAGAATTATGGAAAAGATTCTAATGTATCAATATGAGAGGGAAAATCGGAGAATAGTTATTTATAGGTGAGATTTAAAAAAAATCACAGCCATAGATACCAAAGTTACCGTTAGAATTAATTACCTCTCAATATGACTGTTGGAACAGTACTTTAATAAGACAAACAGTACTTTCCACGTATGCAGTACTTTCCCAAGCAGTACTTTCCAAGCAATACTTTCAAGAAAAACAGTACTTTTCCAAATTCTTCTGTAAAAACTAAGTATACATAAATATCCTCCCCTCAAGCAATACAGAGGACTATACTAATACGAAATAGTCCTCCCCTTAAATGTAGCTCAGTAGTTAATCATGCCAATGCTCACCACCAAGTGATTGAATCTTGAAACATCAAAGCCTTTGGTGAGTAAGTCAGCTACATTATCATCTGTGTGAACTTTAACCACATTAATGAGCCTGTGCTCATACCAATCTCTGATAAAGTGATGCCTAATCTGTATGTGCTTGGTCTTGGAATGATAAACTGGATTCTTCACAATACAAATGGTACTCTCATTATCAATGTTGATAGGAGTATTCTTGAAATTGAATCCATAGTCCAAGAGTTGATCCTGCATCCACAAAACTTGTCCACAACAGCTTGCAGCAGCTACATATTCAGCTTCAGTAGAGGATGTTGCTGCAATTGTTTGTTTCTTACATTGTCAGGACACTAACCTTCTTCCAAGATATTGGCATCCTCCAGTGGTTGATCTTCTATCATAGTTATCACCTGCATAATCACTATCTGAAAAAGCTTCTAAGTGAAAAGGTGACTCTTTTGGATACCTGATGAGTGTCTAAATACTCATCATTTTTGTACCAATTAAACTGCAAAAACATCTGAAAACACTCAGAAATGCATCAAAATGATAAAAATATCACAAATAAGTGTTTTATGTGTTTTAAATGCAAAAATATCAAAATCTGGTGAAAAACGTATCAAGTTTGCATAATTGGCAGTTTTAGTCCCCCAAGTTTCAAAAGTTGTCAAAAATAGTCCCTGGTAAATCAAAATAAAGAAAAATATCATTTTAAGTCCTTAGGGATTCATGAGTTGTCAAAATTAGTCTTTGAGATTTAAAAATTTCAAAATTACAACTTTAGTCCCTCAAGTTTTGAAATTGTCACAAATAGTCCTTGGAAAATTGAAAATGTCAAAACTAGTCCTTGTACTATTGGAACTTGTCAGTTTTGGTCCTTGTGACAACTTTGATGAATTGGCAGAAATGGTCCTTCAAGATTTCAGAAATTACAAGTTTAGTCCTTGTATTAAAAACCTTCCAAGCCTTGTCAAAATAATTGTGACCCCCTGCCATCTATACACCTTTGACCCCCCTGTCAAAACCCTTTTTGAACCCTTGGTCAAACACCTCAATCAAACAAGCAGCTTTCCCTCCCACCATGGTTATCCTCTTCCACCACTTGCCTGTGCCCTCTCCTATCACCTTTTCTCCTTATCCCTTCCCCTCATCATCATATTCACCAACCCAACACACCACAATAAATGCCACCCCCCCCCTAGTTGCTAAAATCAGAGCCCACAGGTCAAATAGCTTTTCCCGCCAAAATGATCAAACGGCCAAAATGATCTCTAGTAATCCAATGGCTCCAATTATAGCTGGGAATCAATCAGAGGAGAAAGAGAAAGGATTTTGATGTATAAAAAGGGAAGAGAAGCAAGAGATAAGGGCAGTAGTTAGTTTTTAAATTTATGTAATGTCGTTTTTTCTTTAAATGTCTTAATTAGTTTATAAATCTGTAATCTCAAGCTTTATTGTACTAAGACTAAGCCATTTAGTCAATATAACTCATTTTCAAGTTTCAATTCAAAGTTCATTCAAGTTTCATGTTTTCAGTTTCACTGTTAAAAATTTTAGTTTCAATCTCTTGAGTTCAAGCTTCCAATAGCTTAATTCTAAGTCCAAACAAGTTTATTTAAGCTTCAAATAGCTTTTTGTAAACTTGAAATTCAGTTTCAAGCAAATTTGTCACAAAGTCAACAAAAGTCAACTGTGAAGACATTTGGTTCAAACAGGTTTGAAAATGGATATGGGGAGTTGCAGAGATGGATTTGGATTGGAAATGGATTAGAATAGTTGTAATGGGTTTGGTTTAAGCTGCAATATAAGCTTGGACACTTGTGAGCCTTTTCTCTCATTTTCAATTTTAATGCAGTTTTAATATTCTGCTTATATTTGAATCTTTGGTCATTAAATATGTTTAATTAGTAGTAATTAGGATGTTAGATTTAGTTTAAGTTTTGGTTTGTGTTAAATCAGTAACTTGCTTAGTTTAAAAGTGCAAATCAGTCAATATAAGAGTGTTTGGATCAGTTGCTTGTTAAGAGCTTGAGCTCTTGTTTGTGTTCATATCTTGTCTACTCAGTCTACTATAGTCATGTTAAAGTCATTTTAGTTCATATGTGTCTGCTGAAATAGCTTAAAAGTCAAACCACCTTTAATCTGTCTTAGAACCACATCTGTTGAGATTTTGTCATATCAAAAGATTGCTTCATGTGTAGAAATCAGTAATGTATCTTGATTCAGTTCCATTTCATCACTAAACATCAATCTCAGTCCTTTAAATCAGTTACAAAGTTCAATAAAGTCAAAATCTATAAACTGTCAAAAGTCAAAAATGTTGGAAAACTCAGTTTTCTCCAAACTAGAGTGATTTTTCATAGGTTCAGTATTGGTCAAAATCAAGTGAGACTTTTTGTTTTTAAAACTTCAACTGGTCAAATTACTTGTTATCATTTTGTTAGATTTTTGGTAATTTTCTAAAGCCTTCAAAAGAGCTTATCAAACAGGGCTTATATGCCCTGTTCACCAAAACTCAGTATACACTGAGTTTTCTCAGCTATTTGCTAGGCTTGTACCAAGCTCATCAGAGCTCATCCAGGGCTGATTTTTGGTTCATAAGTAGTTAGCCAGGTCTAGGTCAGGTTCCAACTTCTGTTTTCTAATTTTAGCTTATTGAGTAGCTTGTGTTTAAGCTCCAAGTGAGCACCTTAAACCTGTTTTTGGTTCTTAATCTCAATTAGCCAAATCTTTGTATTTTGCAATCCAGAAGTTTAAGCTTGTTGTAACTAGTTGCAGTTGAGTGCTTTTAGCTTATTAGAGCTTGTGTAACAGTTTGGTGCCCTTTTGGTACCCTTTGGCTTATTCAAGTGCTTATTTTATAAGCACTTCTATTGCAGATTCAACTTCTCACACATAAGCCCATGTTTTTATATTTTTCCTAGATTTATAATATTATTTTAGAGTTTTCCTGAATTTTTCACATTTTTCTAGGTCAGTTTGCTATTTTTCTTAATTAAAAACAGTTTTTAGGCCATTTTAATTAGCTTTTAATACAATTAATTCAGAAAAAGTTCAAAAAAATAATTTTTCATTTTTCTTAGGTTAAGATAAATATAAAAAGTAAAAAAATTATTTTTCCAGATTTTTCATAGTTTAATTTGTAATTTCTAACAATTTAATTAGTTTTAAATAGTTTAAAATTCATAAAAAGTAGAAAAATAATCAGAAAAATACAAAAATATTTTTAAAATTCTCTTTTGTTATTTTAGATTTTTCTAAGTCATAATTTTATTTTTCAAGCTTTATTTCATATTTTCTTGTATTTTAGGCTATTATTAAATAGTTAAAAATAGTTTTTAATTAATAATAATTAGATAATTAGTCATAAAAATAATTTTCTTTTTCTATAAATTTTGTTTTATCTTTAGGATTGTAAAAATGTCATTTTCATATTTTTAGGATTAATATTGCTTCAGTTTTACATTTTCTTTTGTACGTCACGTAGTTTTTAATTCAAATTTATAAAAGAAAAATCAAAAACATTAGATTTTAAATATAGTGATAGTGTTTATTTAATATAATTTAGATATTAATTTCCTTTAATTTGCATTTAAGCCTTTGTAATTTATGTACTTTTTCCTTAGTTATAATAAATCCAATCCCTCTTTTCCGTTCAAATCTCTCGATCACTATACGTTTGACTATTCTCGCACAGCTCGTTGGGACTTAACGACCTGGGGAAACACTATACTCTCCTGATCTTCATTGCATTTGCTTCTGAGCTGTTTTAAGTTTGTTACGGTTGGCCATTCACAAGTGGCCGGCTTGAGTGATTAAACTTGACGGTTTGGAGCAAATCAAATTTTGGCGCCGCTGCCGGGGAGCAGTGCTAATAGTCTTACGTTTAGCAGATTAGTGATTTGAATATTCACTCCTTGTTCATACCATCTATATATTTATATTTTCTTATAAAAATCAAAAACCCAAAAAGATTTTCATTCTTTGTTTTTATAAAATGTTTTTCAAAAATGCCAAAAATATTCCTCTTTATCCTCTTACCCTTTTTGATTCTTTATCCCTTTACCCTCTATCCTTTTGATTCTAACTTCTTCTATGGAATCTCTCGAGGACGAATTCTGGGACGAAGTTGAAAAACTTCAGACTTGTTCGTGATGATCCATTAATTCTGCGTAGGGAAATGGAACGAGAAACCGGGGTGACAAAGGACCAGATACTTCCCTCTGATAATGGAAGTGCTAAATACGTCCAACCTACGGTTATCCAAAGATCTAAACCCTCAATTGCTCCTAAGCCGTCTAGAATTGATCCTAAACTTTCACGATTCACGGTTAAAAGCAAACATGCAAATTTGAGACCGGTGACTAGCAAGAATGACTTGCCTAATCTTCACGTTTCTCAAGAACCAGAACCAGAGACCATAACGGAAGTGGTGGAAATTGCTAGCTCTCAGAGCACACCACTTGTCCCACCTCCTGATTTTTCAAAATGTTCTTCGAGACTTGATAGTCATTCTGATCACCATGTTGGTTTTGTTGATTCTTTGAATAAACCGATTCCTTCTCATGACTCTCAAATGAAATCGTTTATTCCTTGTGTCGGTTGTGGTGAGCCTCTTTTTGGTTCACCCTGTCGTTGGTGTACGTGTGTACAGTGTGGTAATGATATTCGGAACGGGAGTTGTTTGTTTTGTGGTTCGAGGAATTCATTTGATTATGATCCTAATCCGAACTCATGTAACGACCCCTCAAACTTTTCCAATTACCCACCACAGCCCGACTCATCTTCATATAATCAACATAACTGCTGTGAATTTTGTGGAGGTCCTCACCAAGGATTTGAGTGTCAATCCGGAAACACGTTTGTCTACGAACAGTTTTCTGGTAACACTCAGGACTTTGGAAATGACCAAATTCCATATTATTCACATGACCAGCCACAACAATCATTTTGTTGTGAGAACTGTGGAGGTCCCCATTTCAGCTCTGATTGTCAAACACGGAATCCATTTCCTTGTAACAATTACGACTATCCATATCACGACCAACCTCCACAGTGCCAAATAACTCAAACTCCTCAACAAACCCAACAAGACACTTATCTAGAGCTTCTGGAGTTAGTGAAAAGAAGTGAGGAGTTCAATAAAACAGCATTTCATAATGTTCCCAGTATTTCTTGTGTATATTGTGGGGGTCCTCATAATGATTATCAATGTCAACCTTCCGGTTTTGACAAATCTCCACTCCCACAATGTCCCGTCATTCAAAATTCACATGAGAAATCCATGGAAGAATTGCTAGCTGAAGAGCAGGCTGCTAAAATAAATTCCCAAATTGCCTTTGAAAAATCTATTAGGGAATCAATTGCAAAAGAAAAAGCAGCCAGATCTGGCTCTCAGTTTCGTTTTATTCCTGATGACAGTGATGATGAGGATACACTTGAAAATTCATCAAGTTCATCAGATGATATCCCAGCAGTTGAGATTCATTCTCAAGCAACTGCTATCACACCCGAAGCTCCCACTCACTCTCTGAACATGGGGGACGAGCATCTTGACACTGTTCCTGAAAAGGAATCGGACGAATTCATAAAGTCTAGTGTTGAGAACCTTGTCCCAATCCCGAGAGAGTCACAAGGAACTTCTGATCATATGTGTGATTCTATTTCCCCTCTTGAGTGTTCAAAAGATCATTTTGAAACTTTCTCCGATGTTAGCGACGATTGTACTTCTCATGGAAACATCGAGTATGTTGAGGCATCACTCCCACAGTCTGATGCTGATCCTCTTCTTGAGGAGTTCACCGATGAACTCACTCACATCAGTCCACTTTCATCGGAAAGTAATGATAGTCTTTCTGATTTCAAAGCCGATCTGGGAGAGACTGAAAGTCTCCTTGATAATGATCGTTCACTCACTTCTTATCCCAACAGTCCAATAGAGAATGTTGATCACTTTGTTCCCAAAACATTCAAAACTACTTTCACCAATCCTCTATTTGAATTCGACTCTGAATTCACTTTAATTTATGAGAATCCACTCTTTGATACTCAGATTGAGGATAGTGATGAGTCTACAGTGGAACAAGAATTCACAGATTTACATCTTGTGATTGATTCTCTTCACGAGGAGTTCGCCGGTGAACTCACTCATATCATATCTCCGCCGGAGTATGATAATTTCTACTTTGATCTAGACACACCCATAATATGTCTTGATCAAGCGAGCTTAACTGAGGAGATTCATGAAACTATGAATTCTCCTATTGAGGATGAAGAGTTAGTCATGATTTTTATCATGATTTTCTTTCTTTTCTTCATATATTCTGTCACTTCTCCTGTTCTTCACTCCTTCGGGAATGAAGACATTATCTTTGACCCCGGCATTTCCATGTACCATTTGTGAGCCGGGTCTGTCTCTGTATCTCATCGGTGTGGAACTTTCACGTACTTCAATGTTTATCCAAACATCTTGAATGAAAGTCCGATGGAGATTGTCTCTTCCACTTACTTCCCCATGAACAAATTAATTCGGGGTCGAGTCAAGCTAGCGACTCGGTAATCAAAAACAGTAGTTAAACATGGGTTTTCACCCGTGTGTACCACCCTAGTGTGGGGGAGATGCCCCACATGTTGTATATAGATCTAAAAAATGAATGAAAATTGTAAATATTAAAAAAGAGAATAATTGTTGTGTTTCTACACTTAGCTAGTAATGTTATCTTTTTACGTTCTAAGTTTCGGCATAACAGCCGGTACTTTGAATATTGAGGACAATATTCATTTCTAAGTGTGGGGGGGAAATTCTGGCGAATTTGATCATAAATGTACCCTTTTAGTCCCTTTTTCCCCCAAAATGGCCAAATTTAAAAAAAAAATTTAGTGGAAGTACTATGTACTAAACACAACAAATGGTAATCAGTCCACCATGTCTAACCCACATAAGGATTGGCTAATCCAGGAGCAAACGGCTCTTGGTAAAGATATCTCAAATCCGTTGACGGCTTACAATTTGCCCAAAATTGTATGGTGTTCAGCTCACCATATCTTTAATTAGTGAAGAGTTGGCTAGCCCGCAAGTTTATGGCTTGTGGTAAAGGGAGTGGAAAAACGATAATTGGTAATCGACTCACCAAAGATAATATTGATAATTTATCTAAGAGTTGGCTAGTCCAGAAGCAAACGGCTTCTGGTAAAGACAAATCAAAACCGTTGAAAGCTGGTGATTTGCTCAAAATCATTTGGTTATCGGTGTACCAAGGTTCTTACTTGAACTGAAACATTTGGCTACTCCAGAAGTAATGGCTTTTGGTAAAGAGATGAAATCCATTAATTTTTCTCAAAACATTGCTAGGGACTAGCAATATCTTAGTGTGGGGGATTGATGAGTGTCTAAATACTCATCATTTTTGTACCAATTAAACTGCAAAAACATCTGAAAACACTCAGAAATGCATCAAAATGATAAAAATATCACAAATAAGTGTTTTATGTGTTTTAAATGCAAAAATATCAAAATCTGGTGAAAAACGTATCAAGTTTGCATAATTGGCAGTTTTAGTCCCCCAAGTTTCAAAAGTTGTCAAAAATAGTCCCTGGTAAATCAAAATAAAGAAAAATATCATTTTAAGTCCTTAGGGATTCATGAGTTGTCAAAATTAGTCCTTGAGATTTAAAAATTGCAAAATTACAACTTTAGTCGCTCAAGTTTTGAAATTGTCACAAATAGTCCTTGGAAAATTGAAAATGTCAAAACTAGTCCTTGTACTATTGGAACTTGTCAGTTTTGGTCCTTGTGAAAACTTTGATGAATTGGCAGAAATGGTCCTTCAAGATTTCAGAAATTACAAGTTTAGTCCTTGTATTAAAAACCTTCCAAGCCTTGTCAAAATAATTGTGACCCCCTGCCATCTATACACCTTTGACCCCCCTGTCAAAACCCTTTTTGAACCCTTGGTCAAACACCTCAGTCAAACAAGCAGCTTTCCCTCCCACCATGGTTATCCTCTTCCACCACTTGCCTGTGCCCTCTCCCATCACCTTTTCTCCTTATCCCTTCCCCTCATCATCACATTCACCAACCCAACACACCACAATAAATGCCACCCCCCCCTAGTTGCTAAAATCAGAGCCCACAGGTCAAATAGCTTTTCCCGCCAAAATGATCAAACGGCCAAAATGATCTCTAGTAATCCAATGGCTCCAATTATAGCTGGGAATCAATCAGAGGAGAGAGAGAAAGGATTTTGATGTATAAAAAGGGAAGAGAAGCAAGAGATAAGGGCAGTAGTTAGTTTTTAAATTTATGTAATGTTGTTTTTTCTTTAA
The DNA here is from genome assembly GCA_910596185.1 of Chrysanthemum makinoi. Classification (NCBI taxonomy): domain Eukaryota; kingdom Viridiplantae; phylum Streptophyta; class Magnoliopsida; order Asterales; family Asteraceae; genus Chrysanthemum; species Chrysanthemum makinoi. Next base: position 64,309,795 of record OU343221.1, read on the forward strand.
ATGTCTTAATTAGTTTATAAATCTGTAATCTCAAGCTTTATTATACTAAGACTAAGCCATTTAGTCAATATAACTCATTTTCAAGTTTCAATTCAAAGTTCATTCAAGTTTCATGTTTTCAGTTTCACTGTTAAAAATTTTAGTTTCAATCTCTTGAGTTCAAGCTTCCAATAGCTTAATTCTAAGTCCAAACAAGTTTATTTAAGCTTCAAATAGCTTTTTGTAAACTTGAAATTCAGTTTCAAGCAAATTTGTCACAAAGTCAACAAAAGTCAACTGTGAAGACATTTGGTTCAAACAGTGTTGAAAATGGATATGGGGAGTTGCAGAGATGGATTTGGATTGGAAATGGATTAGAATAGTTGTCATGGGTTTGGTTTAAGCTGCAATATAAGCTTGGACACTTGTGAGCCTTTTCTCTCATTTTCAATTTTAATGCAGTTTTAATATTGTGCTTATATTTGAATCTTTGGTCATTAAATATGTTTAATTAGTAGTAATTAGGATGTTAGATTTAGTTTAAGTTTTGGTTTGTGTTAAATCAGTAACTTGCTTAGTTTAAAAGTGCAAATCAGTCAATATAAGAGTGTTTGGATCAGTTGCTTGTTAAGAGCTTGAGCTCTTGTTTGTGTTCATATCTTGTCTACTCAGTCTACTATAGTCATGTTAAAGTCATTTTAGTTCATATGTGTCTGCTGAAATAGCTTAAAAGTCAAACCACCTTTAATCTGTCTTAGAACCACATCTGTTGAGATTTTGTCATATAAAAAGATTGATTCATGTGTAGAAATCAGTAATGTATCTTGATTCAGTTCCATTTCATCACTAAACATCAATCTCAGTCCTTTAAATCAGTTACAAAGTTCAATAAAGTCAAAATCTATAAACTGTCAAAAGTCAAAAATGTTGGAAAACTCAGTTTTCTCCAAACTAGAGTGATTTTTCATAGGTTCAGTATTGGTCAAAATCAAGTGAGACTTTTTGTTTTTAAAACTTCAACTAGTCAAATTACTTGTTATCATTTTGTTAGATTTTTGGTAATTTTCTAAAGCCTTCAAAAGAGCTTATCAAACAGGGCTTATATGCCCTGTTCACCAAAACTCAGTATACACTAAGTTTTCTCAGCTATTTGCTAGGCTTGTACCAAGCTCATCAGAGCTCATCCAGGGCTGATTTTTGGTTCATAAGTAGTTAGCCAGGTCTAGGTCAGGTTCCAACTTCTGTTTTCTAATTTTAGCTTATTGAGTAGCTTGTGTTTAAGCTCCAAGTGAGCACCTTAAACCTGTTTTTGGTTCTTAATCTCAAATAGCCAAATCTTTGTATTTTGCAATCCAGAAGTTTAAGCTTGTTGTAACTAGTTGCAGTTGAGTGATTTTAGCTTATTAGAGCTTGTGTAACAGTTTGGTGCCCTTTTGGTACCCTTTGGCTTATTCAAGTGCTTATTTTATAAGCACTTCTATTGCATATTCAACTTCTCACACACAAGCCCATGTTTTTCTATTTTTCCTAGATTTATAATATTATTTTAGAGTTTTCCTGAATTTTTCACATTTTTCTAGGTCAGTTTGCTATTTTTCTTAATTAAAAACAGTTTTTAGGCCATTTTAATTAGCTTTTAATACAATTAATTCAGAAAAAGTTCAAAAAAATAATTTTTCATTTTTCTTTGGTTAAGATAAATATAAAAAGTAAAAAAATTATTTTTCCAGATTTTTCATAGTTTAATTTGTAATTTCTAACAATTTAATTAGTTTTAAATAGTTTAAAATTCATAAAAAATAGAAAAATAATCAGAAAAATACAAAAATAGTTTTTAAAATTCTCTTTTGTTATTTTAGATTTTTCTAAGTCATAATTTTATTTTTCAAGCTTTATTTCATATTTTCTTGTATTTTAGGCTATTATTAAATAGTTAAAAATAGTTTTTAATTAATAATAATTAGATAATTAGTCATAAAAATAATTTTCTTTTTCTATAAAATTTCTTTTATCTTTAGGATTGTAAAAATGTCATTTTTATATTTTTAGGATTAATATTGCTTCAGTTTTACATTTTCTTTTGTACGTCACGTAGTTTTTAATTCAAATTTATAAAAGAAAAATCAAAAACATTAGATTTTAAATATAGTGATAGTGTTTATTTAATATAATTTAGATATTAATTTCCTTTAATTTGCATTTAAGCCTTTGTAATTTATGTACTTTTTCCTTAGTTATAATAAATCCAATCCCTCTTTTCCGTTCAAATCTCTCGATCACTATACGTTTGACTATTCTCGCACAGCTCGTTGGGACTTAACGACCTGGGGAAACACTATACTCTCCTGATCTTCATTGCATTTGCTTCTGAGCTGTTTTAAGTTTGTTACGGTTGGCCATTCACAAGTGGCCGGCTTGAGTGATTAAACTTGACGGTTTGGAGCGGATCAATACCACAACCCTAACTTTGGTTGTTGCTTCAAATAACAGAAGATTCTCTTCAATGCATTCATGTGAGAGATCTTTGGTGAGACTTGATATCTTGCGCATAAGCAAACTGCAAACATGATATCAGGCCTTGATGCAGTGAGATACATAAGAGAGCCAATCATTGATCTGTATAACTTGACTTCAACAAGTTGTCCATCCTCATCTTTGCCCAATGAATTGATAGATTTAATAGGTGTAGTAACAGTCTTCATATCATCAAAATTGAACTTCTTAAGTATGTCTGTAACATACTTGTCTTGACTGATAAAAATTCCTTCCTTTGACTGCTTAACCTGAAGTCCCAAAAAGAAAGTCAACTCTCCCATTAACCTCATTTGAAATTCCTTCTGCATCAGCTGCTCAAACTCTTTAACCATGGACTGTTTGGTAGCCCCAAAGATGATATCATCAACATAGACTTGAACTAACATGATATCTTTCTTGTCTCTCTTGATAAACAAAGTCTTGTCAATAGCTCCCCTTATGTATCCATGTTGCAATAAGAATGTAGAGAGTCTCTCATACCAAGCTCTAGGTGCCTGATGAAGGCCATAAAGAGCCTTAACCACCTTGTAGACTTTGTTTGGGTGTTTAGGATCTTCAAAACCAGGAGGTTGTTTGACATAAACTTCCTCTGTAATCTCGCCATATAAAAAGGCACTCTTGACATCCATCTGGTAAACTTGAAATCCTATATAAGAAGCAAAAGCAAGAAATATTCTAATAGCTTCTATTCTTGCTACAGGAGCAAACACTTCATCATAATCTACTCCTTCTTCTTGTCTGTTGCCTTGTGCTACTAACCTTGCTTTATTCTTGATAACATTACCTCTTTCATCTCTTTTGACTCTAAAAACCCATCTGGTTCCAATAACTCTCTTCCCATCTGAAAGATCACATAAAACCCAAACTTCTTGAAGTTTAAATTGAAGAAGTTCTTCCTGCATAGCTTCAACCCAACTTTCTTTAGTCAAAGCTTGAGTAATATTCTTGGGTTCCTCTTGAGAGATAAAACAAGTAAATAAGCAGGTTTGATGGTCCTTATGATTTAGCCTGTTTTGTTTATACACAAAGCTAAGTAAAGCATTGTGAGGTGTAGTGAAAGTCTTAGCTTTGTGTCTAGTCATCACTCTAGAAGTAGAAGGACCAATAATTTGATCAGAAGGATGATTCTTATGAATTCTTAAGCTTGGATACTGTGGAACTCCATAAGTATCCTCCAAATTAGTAACATCAGCACCTTCATTGGAATTTGGGAAAATACCTTCATCTTCAAATTCATCATCAGTATCTTCTAATCCAGGCATGGTAGGATCATCAAAATCTTCTAAAGTACTGTCAACAGGTGCAGCAGTACTTTGTTCAAAAGTACTGTCCAAAGTACTGTGAGAGTACTCTGCAGTCTTGTTCTTCTTTTTTGCCTCTTCATAAGCTCTCATTTGTTCATCAGTGTAAGAATGTGCTAAAACATCTTGAAGAAGCATCTGATTAAGTTCCTCTTGAATAGATTGATCCTCAGCAGACAATGAGGATGTTGGTGCAACAGTACTTTGTTGTGGAGCAACAGTACTTTTCTTTGGAACTTCAGTACTTTGTTTTGGACTAACAGGATCTTCATCAGGGACAGCAGCAGGTCTAATATGAACAACATATTGTAAATCTTCTCCATTGTGTACATGTTGATTTTCTTCTCTAACAGGTACATAGTTCATTGAAGGAGTTAAAACCTCAAGATCAAACATCCAATTAGGTCCTTTACCTTTTTCATTGTCTTGATCTTCTAAAAACTCAACATGAAGACAATCTTGAACCTTCTTAGTTACTCTGTTGTACACTCTAAAGCCCTTACTGTTAGTGCAATAACCCAATAAGTATCCTTCTTCAGACTTGCCATCAAACTTCCCCAGATTATCAATTGTATTTAAAATAGTGAGAGGGCATCCAAAAGGCTTCATAAAACGAATGTTGGGTTTATTGCCCATCAGCAATTCATAAGGTATCTTCATCTGTGGTTTGGTGACTGAGACTCTATTAAGTACATAGCAAGCAGTACTTACAGCTTCTGCCCAGAATTGAATAGGTAGATGGGAATCTGCTAGCATTGTTCTTGCTGCTTTAATCAAAGTCCTATTCTTCCTTTCTGCAACATCATTCTGCTGTGGTGTTCTTTCAATACTAAACTCCCTCTTTATGCCTTTGTTTGCACAAAATTCATCCATAAGCTTGTTCTTGAATTCAGTCCCATTATCACATCTAATACATCTAACCTTGAGTCTCAATTGGTTTTCAAGGGCTATTATAAGAGTCTGAATAGCATCAAAAGTATCATCTTTAAAACCCAAGAAAAATACCCAACTGAATCTACTGCAATCATCTGTTACAACCAAGCAGTACTTTTTCTTGTTTAAACTTGCCACAGAAACTGGTCCAAACAAATCCATATGTAACAGCTCCAAAGGTTCTCTAATAGTCCTCTCCTCAAGCTTCTTGCAGGAAGCTTTGTGTTGTTTACCCTTCTTGCATGCCAAGCATGATTGATCATTCTTGTAAGTTTTCGAAGGTAAACCTCTAACTAGATTGCCTTTGACCAATTTGTTGATATTCTTGAAATTAACATGGCCCAATCTTCTATGCCATTGATGTGCCTCTTCAGTTGTTGCTTTAGCCACCAAACATGTGGCTCTTCCATAAGAATGTAAACTCTTCATGTCTAAGCTATACACATCATTTGTCCTTGGTACTCTAAGAACGACCAAGTCATCATCAACAGGCTTAAAGTCAGAGGGAAGGATGAGACATTCTGTGTCAGTGAATAACACAGGATGCTTTTTATCACAGATTTGTGATACTGACAATAAGTTGAACTTAAGCTCCTTCACATATCTAACATTCTCAAAATCTATAAGCCCTGCTTTGATAGTTCCTTTTCCAGTAATCTTTCCTCCACTGGGATCATTCCCAAATGCAACTCTTCCTCCACTAATATTTCTAAAATCAGACAGGATCTCTTTGTCTCCTGTCATACTTCCAGAGCAACCACTATCCACAATAAGATGATCTTTAAGCTCCTCTTTCGGGTTGCCCTGCACACAAAGAAAAGAGTTAGAGATTTTTAGGAACCCAAGCCATTACTGACTTGTGTTCCCCGTGTGGAGTTACAAACTCAAATTCTTTGAGTATGTAATGTCCACTATCTTTCAAATGATGATCCAGGATTATCTTTTGATCTTTAGCATGTGGTTTTTCAAAACTTTCTGGTTTTTCAACACAAATCTCTTTTTCAATATCATTTGCTTTTTCTTGTATTACAAAAACATCAGATTCACTTTTGGTTGAAAGTACTGTTTGTCCCTCTGCAGTACTTTCCCTCTTAACCCATTCTGGTTTAACACGTGGTTCCTGTGATCTAGATCCCCTATGTGAATTGTAATACCTTCTAGGTTGATAGTGAGATCTTCTAGGACTCCTATTCCAAATAGTATGATCAGTACCTTGTTTTGGCTGAGCAGTACTTTGAGAAAGTACTGGTCCAGTATTAATAGTACTTTGGAAAGTACTGTGAGATACTGAAGGTTTTGAAAAAGGTCTTCTCTGGTGTGGGTATCTATGATCTGGTTAGAAATTTCTGTGATTGACCCTATTTGAATTATTCCAAACTGGTTTGTGCTCTCTAGGTTTCTGGTTGGCAGACATGTTCTTTTGGAATTTGCTAAGGTATTCTGAGTGATGTTCACAATCCTTGATTAAATGAGTAGGACTAAAACACACAAAACACAGTTTTTGACCCATACTTCCAAAGTGACTTCTTCTATGTCTATGCCCAAAATTATTTTGCCTTCTTGGTGAATGATTAAACCTGTGTTGACCAAAGTTATCCCAAAAAGGTTTAGCAGTACTGTTTTGAAAAGGTTTTGCAGAAGATACTGCTTGTGGAGTAGTACTTTGATTTGAAGGTACTGCTTGATTTTGAACAATATTTTCAACAGCTTCTTTGGGTTTTTCAGACCTAGATTGAGCTACAAGCTTTTTCCTAAACTCTAGACTGTCTACTCCAAAATGAGAAACATCAGGCCTAGGGGGTTGATGAATGCCAGTGGGATGGGGAACAGCATCATAACCATTATCTTTCTTATACTCAGGAGGTGGTTCACTTATTGAGTCCTCATTACTAGATGTATCTACATAATTAATGAGTTCATCATCACTAGTGGTTATATCCTCATACTCACCTTCATCCTGATTACTAGGTTGGTTTTCATCTATGTTACTAAAATCCATTCCAAAACCTAATCCAATTTTAATATAAGCTCTTCTCTGTTTTTGAACATAAGTAACATGTGACAGACCAGACTCACCCCAAGCAGCAAATTTAGCTAACAAATCATCTCTTTCCTTAGTTAATTTCTCAATTTCAGCAATTTTACAGTTTAATTTCCATTCACTAAGTTTTAACTGGTAATCCTGTTGTTCATATTTTTCACCCCAAGCTACTTCATTAGTTTCATGTGCTAAGATTTTGGCTTCCATAGATTCTAAGGTTATTTGATAACCAGCTACCTCAGACCTAGCCCTAACACAATTATCTCTTTCAATCACATAATTGTTAAGTAATTTTTGATAAAAATCATAACAGTTTGAGCATACCTCAGAGATAGGAGACTGAGTTGGTGAAGTAGCCACCATTGCAAAAAGAACAGGATCATCTTCACTTTCCTTGCTCCAATCAAATCCTCCAAAGCCATCATCAGATTCCAAAGCAGCATGTTCAGGTTCCTTATCAAAAGCAGTGCTCCAGTCCAATGCTTCCACTGATTCTTCAACTACTTCTTCCACTGCTACCATACAGTAAGTCACTGGTTCATCATCAAACTCTTCACTCCAGTCAACTTCTGATAACTTCTCATGAGCAACCAAAGCCTTTGTTTCAGTAATTGGAATTTCTTTGAGCTCAAGTTTTGGCTTCTCAGATGTTCTGTTTGCTTGATACTTAGCAAACTTGCACTCCCTTGCAAAGTGACCAGTCTTTTGACAATTGAAGCATTCAATTTTGGATTTGTCAAAAGTTATTCCCTGTTTAGGTTTGAAATCAATGCTTTTGCCTGTCTTCTTCATGTACTTTTTGATCCTTGCAGTGATCATAGCAACTTGCCACCTGATATCAATTTCTTCAAGTGCATCTTCTTCAATCTGTGCTAGATCTTCTTCATAGGTGACAGGTAAACTAGCTTGTTGTGCAAAGAAGGAGCACATAACTTCATCTGAGGGCATAGTGGTAGTTGGTGGGGCCTGCTGAGCATATGAGAGGGGGGTGTAAACAGCAGTACTTTGAGAAACAGTACTTTGAGGAGAAGCAGTACTTTTGATGGAAGTACTGCCCTTCTTTTCAGATGATAGAAAATCAATACTGTGAGACTTGGAATTTGTTTGACCACTCATCTCATGCTCATACACCTTCAGTTGATGATAGAGATCATCAAAGTCCATGACATCCAAACTTTGTTGTCCTCTGATCATTGTAGCAATCACATGCCATGTAGATGGAAAACTCCTTAGAAACTTCAAATTAGCATCCTCAACTGATACTTCTGCCTTGTATAACTCCAACATGTTGAGGAGATTTTGAAACCTATCATATGCAGCATCAAGACTCTCTCTTTCACCAACTGTGAAAGTTTCAAACTGTTGCTTCAGCAAATTTCTGTGCATCTTCTTAGAAGCTTCATTCCCTCCAAATCTGGTCTTGAGAGCAGCCCAGAGCTGCTTAGCATCTTTAGCATCATGAAATTTGAGAAGATGACCATCTGGAATGGCAGACAAGAGAATGTTGAGTACCTTCTCTTGATTCCTTAAGGTTGTTGCTGGTAAGACTGGTTTAGGTGCTTTGGATTGTCCAGGAACATCAATGGGTTCTGGAACAACTTCATTCCCATTAACAATTACATTCCATAGAGCATGGTCTGTAATGGCAATATACTGCCTCATCTTCGTGCACCAGAGATCATATTCTCCCTTCTTGATAATTGGAATTCTGAGTGAGGTGATTGAGGGTGGTGGAACAGCTTCAGTCGACATCTTGAATATTTTTGTAGTAGGGTTTCTTCCTAGTCAGAGTTTCCACACAAGCTCTGATACCACTTGTTGGATCGATATACTTTAATCAAACTAACTTAACTAGCTTGTTAAGGTTTAACAACCTCGGATAAATCCTAAGTTATTAACAAAGAAACACTGAGCAATCTTTATCAAGTACGCGGAATTTACTTAACAAAGCTAAGAAGAATAACTTTTATTATTAACTCTAAATCTGCTTATTATGCAGATTCACTAAATAACTCTAAGATTATCAAACTTTTCTCTAAAACTCTAAACAACTTGTGAATTCGTAAACTCTAAAACTCATAAACTTTGTACCTCTAATGCCAATCTAGGAGTCCTTTTATAGGCTCAAGGATATCCTAGTCGGTTTACAAATTGTATCCTTGTACGACAAGTAATCTAATACAGAATATTCTAGAGTTACAATACTTTCCATAAACGAATATAACAGTTCTTTGTTCTTGCAGTACTTTGACTTCATTGTGTAGTACTTTGACTTTATCTTTAGCAGTACTTTGACTCTTTGACTTTTTCCAGTACTTTGCAGCTTTCAGTACTTTCATATCTTCAGTATTTTCATATCTTCAGCACTTTCATATCCCAACATAAACCCTAACTAGGTATCCAAAAACTTAAAGTTTTTAAAACTTTGTGACTTTCGTAACAAGAAACCCTAAGTCACCATATTTAATTTTGGAAATATTTTATTATGGCCCTTTTAATTTCCTAAATTCTCCGGTTATCTTTTAAATATTTTAAAACTCTAGTTTCCATATATAGGAATCCCAGATTCCGAATTAGGTTAGTTTATTGAAACTACCTACTTGGTCACCAACATTCATGCCAGTCGAATTTTATAATCACATCTAGCTAGGATCACTAAAATCGACTCACCTAGGGTTTGGGTAAACCTTGATTAGTCTTTATTGTTCCCTAAGCAATCTTGTTTACTTTATGATTTAATTTGGTAACTCTAGGTTTCCAAATATGGTCTCAACATATCTATAGTAAAATTTTCACCTTACCAAAAATATTCAAAACCCTAAATTATAAAAGTAAAACAAAATTGCTTGCATACAAGAAAAACAATATGGGTAAACCTAGTTTTTGCAATTAACACGAATTAGAGTTTTTCATGTTTAATCCTGGATACCCTTGTATCCTCATAAAGTCAACAACTTTAGGGTTTAGGAAACCCTAGTGAATCGACATTATGTGATTAAAATACATAAACCCTAATTTGATTACAAGAACCTAGTTTTTGTAATCTTCATGACAACATGAATTAGGGTTTTTCTCGTTTAATCCTGGATACCCAGTATCCTCATAAAATCGACAACTTTAGGGTTCGGGAAACGCTAATTAACCGACTTTAGGTGATAAAAAACACAAAAACCTAATTTAATCACAATAGTGATTAAACCCTTGTTGCCATCTAATCACAAAACTCTAAAATCCTAATTATGCAAAAATCAAACCAAACAACCACATAACCTAACTCAAGATTTGATTTTTATGACAAAATAAGAAATTAATAAAAACCCTAGCTAGGTTAGTGGCTCAGATACCACTGTAGGGATTTGGTGGTCACCCACATGACCTATAAAATATGCACAACGAAAAATAAACACATAAAGGCCATGCAAAGCAAACCATAATATCAAGATCTATTAATCAGAGATATAACCTAAACCTAACACGTATAAAGGGTGTTTAAAGAGTTACTTACTTCTTCCTGCAAGTTGTAAGCGTCAACTCTTGTCTGCAATCAGCTGTGTGTACGGAATCACCTTCTTCTTCTTGATGCTTCCTTGATTGACCCAAAGGGTATATTAGGATGAATCACTACTTGAGTTGCATCAATTATCCACCGGCACTTCACATATAGAACTAGGGATACGAACATATGCAAGTTAGGCGAGTGTGAACTAGGGTAAAGTCGACTAGTTGACTTAGGGTTTAAGAAACCCTAAAGTTGATGGATTATGGGCAACATTCAATGTGTATTCCTAAATAATCTCATTTTTCAATTATTCAATCATTTCAGTTAGGGTTATGATGGGAGGAATGGGAATTAGTTGTAGGATGTCTTTGTATTTATAAGGTATCAAGAACATTCTAGACCAACCAGGGTTCCCTAGAATTATCCCTGAGTACATAAGTTTGATAAATTGTCAAACTTAATCCCTCTTGTGGATTCGGCCTACCATACACCCGTAGGGTTATAGCTTTACCTTTTATGTACTTAATATATTTATATGGGATAAATATATACACTCTGAATAATTACCATTTTACCCCTCAATGAAAATACCACTAAATTTTTATTTCCTCTCCATTTTTGTTTCATTTCATCACTCATATCTCACTTCCACTTGCGTGTTCCTTTTAATGTGCACTGATGTGACCTTTGGGCATTTCTATGAAGGTTAGTCATGAAACACGTTTTTTGCACCCAATCCTTTCACTTGGTCCCTAAGCTACTACTTTATTCTCACATACACTCTTCCACAATTTGGATTTAAAATTCAAACAAACGTGGTCTCCCCACAAAGAGTATGTGCTCCTCTAACCTTATTTTGTCTCCCCAATTACAACAATAGGCTCCTCCATATGCCATTGTCTTCACCATTACTTCTCCAACACTCCACCATCGTGCACACTCATAACAACTAGTATGTTGAATTTGAATTTCAAAATTTGGAGGCAAGTTATTATCCAAAGATAAACCCCTTGTCTATTGGTTCTTTTTTTCTTTCATACAAGATGGATTTAAACCCTAACTATCTCTTAAACACTTCACTAAATATTTTTAATCCTCTCTAAACCATGGCTAATGAGTTGGTTGACCTAATCCCACTTGGGGCTTTGGAATGGACTTGGGAAGGTCAAATGTAAAGTGAACTTGGAGATTTAACCAGAGTTGGCTACCTATAAACAAGCCAAGAGGGGATAGCCCCTAGCGCGTCAAAGCCAGCTTGGTGCACTGTAGGTTGTTGTCCCCCCTTGGCTTGTCTATAAATAGCCACTTTTTGTCAAGTTGTTACCTTAACTCTTGTCATTCATTTGTCCCCTCTATTTTCTTTTCTCTATTCCCTCCAAGTCTTTGTATCTTCTTGTGTCTAAACATCCTCTTATCATCACATTGAAAGAAAACTTCTCGCAAGAGAAGAACCACAAGAACCTAATCCAATCTTGTGTGTTGTGTCGAGAGTCTTCTTATACTCTCTTCTATTAGGCTGAGTCCATAGGCTAGTTTAGGTTGTTTCAAACACTTACAACTCTCATATTCATTTGTAAAGTCTTATCCGGTTTATGGATAAGCAAAGGGTATAAAATACTTGTACCTTGGTGGTCAAGCCTATATCGGGTAAAGGTCTAGTTTGGGGTTTGTTGCTTCCTTGGGAGGAATTATTTGTGGTCTTAGTGGTTAGGACGAATCGCGAGATTCTTATGGGTGGTTCCAAGGGCGGAACTCCGTTAGGCAGTAGCTCTTCTTTGGGAGCACCAATTCTTTGTGCATATCGGTGAAGTGAAGTTTGTAACGGTTTAAAACACCGCAAGGATTGTACTAGTGAATACTATAGGTGTCGCGGATTCGTAACTCGGAGTACGGATGTTCTAAACCCCTCATCTCGAACCGATATAAATCTTGGTTTCGCTCTCTCTACATCTTCTTTGGATTGGTTGTTTTGTTCCCACACCCTTATACGAACTTAAAGACTTAAATTTTATAAACTTTAATTTTGTCGAAGACCGTATTTATCCACCTTCTACGGTTCTACATCCCCAATTTTCATACCAAATAGAAATGCTCTTTCCATCACCAATTTTGTACCCATATTCTCTTTTACCATATACTATTGCAATTATTCCCTATAGGAACTTCCCATAGATTTCTTCCTTTCAACCTCTCCACATCACTCCATTTAACCCATATTGAATCCTTTTTTGCAGCTATATTCCATAAATGTTTCACGACTAGTACTTCATTCCATTTCTACAAATTTTTTAATCCCAATCCTCTTTGGTCTTTAGATCTGCAAATTGAATCCCATGATATTTTAGCTCTTCCTTTAACTAATTCACATTGACACCATAGAAAGCCTTTCAATAACTTGTTAATATCATGAATCACTGTCTTTGGTAGCAAGAAAACAGAAGCCCAATAGATTTGCATTGAATCTAACCCATAAACAATCAACTAAAGTCTACCAGCATAAGAAAGTACCTTATTCTTCTAGTCTTGTACCCGGTTCTTCACTTTTTCCACCAATGGCTTGCAATCAGAAATACTAAGCTGCTTAGTGACAAGTGGTACCCCCAAATAATTCACTGGTAGCTTACCAACAGAGAATTGTAGAACTTGTAGTATATTCTTTGTTCTATGATTGACATTCCTCAAAAAACAAAGTGCTTTTCTTCAAATTGGGCTTTAATCCGACATACTACTAAACTTATCCAAGGTTTTGTTAATCACTTTAACTGAATTTATATCTTCATTAAGTCATCAACAAAGAAAATATGAGTAATCTTGAATCTTTTACATCCAAAATGGTATTTAAATTAGTTTGGTTATCTAATTCTTCTTCATGAGTAGAGTCAAACCTCCATTACTTAGGTAAATAGATAAGGAGATATTGGATCTCCTTGTCCTAGACCTCTGCCACCAGAAAAGTATCCTACCCTTTCACCATTCACACCGAACGAACTAAATATATTATTAGAAACGTGTAAATCGTATTGTAATGTTATTCAATTTCACAAAACTAAGTTACTATTTGTAAATAGGTAAACGGAGAAGGATCTCTTTTCTCATGTCATCCAAAGAATTTCTCTCAAAGCTTGAAACCTGATCGAATTTGAGATAACTATCTTTGAGATGATTAAAGTAACTCCCAATGCCGTCGTTCACGGGTTATGCGTACCCAATACCGTTTCCGGTGTTTGGGGGAGGTTAAGATGTAGACAGCCTTACCCCTACCTAAGGTAGAGAGGCTGCTTCCAGTTCTACCAAAGGTAGAAAGGACCTCCGGCCTTTTGTAGGGAGTGAGGATCGAACCTCTTACCTCTCGGTTGAGAGGCAAGGGGTTTTCCAACTGATCCAACCCTACTTGTTTTTGAGATGATTAAAAATAAGTATTATTTGTATTACATTTCAATTCGCTAAATTTAAGCCCATCCACCTAATGATATAGTTAACCCATGAGCTGTCCAGCCCAATAGATGGCCCATTAGTACAGCTTCTCTTTGTGAAACAGTTATTTATCCATGTTTTATCTCGGATATGTATATTAGAAACCAATAAATGGAACTTGTTTTAGACACAAAAGGCACGACTTTGCTTATGGTAATGAAGCTTAATTGTAATTACTGGAATATGGTAGCTAGCTAATTCTAGTTGCATGTTTTAAGGCCTTCATTCTTTTCAGATACTCTGAATTGAGTAAGAGCTCTCACAATGAAGTTCTCTTATGTATCTACAATCGTCGATAGCTTTCTTATTACATACTAATCTGGATTGATCAAGGTTAGTTAAGCAACATCACTCGTATTAGCTCCTTGTTTTGTATTTCTCTGCTGATGAGTACAAGATCGATCAAAGTATATATACAGGAATTTCTTGCAATTATGCAATGTGTGTAGGGGAGGGGACTTCCATCTCCAACATCTCAGAGGAAAATGAATACAAGTTCAACTAAGAATTGAAAATAGAATACATTATCTTATCAATCAAATTATACGCACAATTATCTTTTTCTTTGCTGGCGAGAGAGTGCCGTTTCAGAAGGGACATAAATTGCAACTTTGGTATATGTCCATGGATATTCTTCGTATTAAATCTTGTTGTAAGTTATTAGATAACGTTTGATGCCACATATAACGCACATAGGAACTTGTAGGTACTAATATAATCTACATTAAGTTTTGAGATAACATGATCTTTTGGAACAAGTTTACTTTAGTTGGATTTTTTTGAAACTAACAGTAAAAATCTTTGTAGTATGTCAAAAAGTTGTGTTTTCTTTGGATTTCATGCAGTGGAAAACACATGGAATAAATTTATATCAATTGCACCTTGCAGTTTCTGTCTTTGCTCTAGCGACTTGTTGGTTTCTTTATACAATTATGCCATTAAAAAAACACGATCTCATGTGATCGATGAAAACATATTTATTGAATTAAAAGGATTTCAATTAAGACTGTGCATTATATTATTGATATAAACCTAATTTAAAACCAACCAGATCTAATAATTGGCTGTCTGTCCACATTCTTGACTTTAGATAATGCATATGTAAGAAAGGTCTAAATCATCTGCAACATATTTTGCTTTTCTGGAAATATCACAGTGCACACTTCAGCTTTGTTTTGGTGGTTCTCCTTTTGTTTTGTTTCAATGGAGATAGCTTCTTGCCGGTTCCTCTATTGTATAGGTTCCTCTATTGTATGCCACAGTTCGAAGAAGTTAATAAATGAAATGAATAGATCGATATACAAATACCTCTCCTCTTGATCTCTACAAAGTGGAGAACACACATCATCACACTCAAGACAAAGAGACCCTATTCAGTAAGTGATGTAAATCAAATTTTTTTCCCTCTTATTTACCACTTTTAACACACAGCGAATATAAGAAAAACAATAAGAACCAAAAAAGAAATAAAGATATAAAGATAGGTCAGTATATATGGTGCTTCATAGATTATAATTTCATTATTTTTTACAAAATGATTCTCTTTGACATTTTGTAGAAAGGGATGACCCTTTTTAAGTGGAATTCTGATGAGTATAGATATGTGTGGGACTATCTAATGTATATTAATCCTGGATCATGCATTCATGGGGACAACTTCAAAGAAAGAAAAGATTATAATGACTGAGTATTTAACCAATAAACTAGTGCTACTTTTTGAAGATTTAATCAACACCATATGTATAATTTCAGATCAGACTTAACGGATAAGGTTCGCTAAACCAGCACCGTTACCATAAACAAGTAAATCAAAATTATATTCCGAGCGATATCATAGATCTATCGATTAGTAGATAAAATCTTTCGAAAATATGAAATAGCCCTAATTTACAGAAAAGTTCAAGAAACAATATAAAACTGTTTTTCAGGACTTGTTTACTCCATTTAGGGTTTTCCCTAGTAGAAAACATTGGAGTTGAGTTGTATAAGGTTTTTATTTTTGATCTTGCTCTCTTTTGGAAATCCTTTTTCTGTAGGCAATAAAATCTTGAATCACAACCCCCTTCCAATATTACACAGACAGTAACTCAAGATTCAAAATCAACATTATGTATATTAAAAAGAAGACACTAAAGTCTTGATTCACTGTTACTAACCTGAAAATAGATCATGTCCATTTTTCTGCAAGCATATAAAATACTTAGTCTTCTACACACCTCACACGACGTACCAGATCGACATTCGACACCTCACAGACTCCTATTAGAGGCAGCAAGAGAGATAAGAGTAGTTGGTGACAGATAGAGAGTGAGCACACATAGCTTCAAGCATATGAATTCTTGTATGCACTCTATATCTCCATCTAATATCATGCAAGAAAAGCCCATCTGTGCTCACTCTCTTCTGTCACTACGACTTCCCTTACACTCTTACCCTTAACTCACACGACAACGATGAACAGCAAGAAGATAACAATTCATATACGCATAAATAACGAGATAGAGAGACTTTACGGTGACAGATATTGAGCACATGTATGATAGAGTTTCAAGCATACCTGCAACTTGCAAAAAGACCACTTTTTCTGCAAAAATATAAATAACTACTCTACAAATATCACAAGGACTAATATTAGAGCATGAGAAATAAGAGTGGTTGGTGACAGATAGAGAGTGAGCACACATAGCTTCAAGCATATGAATCCTTGTATACAGCATATCTCCATCTATTCATCTAATATCATGCAAGAAAAGCCCATCTGTGCTCACTCTCTTCTGTCACCACTCCTTCTCTTACACTCGCACCCTTGACTCACAACAACAACAATTGAAGACACACATATACATAAATAAAGAGAGAGAGATAGGGGATGACAGATAGAGAGTGAGCACACATAGCTTCAAGCATATACGAAACTATATTATTTGCAGGAAAGACCATGTGTGCTCACTCTCTTCTGTCACCACCCTTTACCTTTTCATCTTCACCCAAATTATACAGGCATGATATATGCACAAGAAGTAACATATATGGATCTAATGTTTATGCTAGCAATATGTAGCAAGACATAATTAGAAAACGCTAATATGTAGACAGCTTTCCTCAATAAGGTAAAGCATCATATTTGGTTTGTGGTACTACTGTTCCATAACACTAGAACACAAACTACAGTTATGAATTGATGTGTGAGTAAGAAGTGGAGGTATGTCATCCCTTATATAGACTCACAAAGCCACTTTCCATGTCCCTTGGAATAAATGTGCCTTAGAGCATGAGGTATCGTGGCTAAGTCACACCTCTTCACTTGGGTCCCACATGTGCCACATCACTTCAAAACACCCACTTGGGTCCCTCGTCACGATACCTCATGCTCTTATCTTTATCATTTCCCACTATTACTAGTTTTTAAAAAAGTGTGACTGTTTATGTGTGAGAGAGTAGTTACCAATGCTTTCTAACAACAAACTCATTAAATCAATTACTGTTACCAATGCTTTCTTGTAATTCTAAATTTGTAACCATCCAAGACAGAACTCACCCTTTCCTAGTTGATCCTTTTTCATGACTTCTCACCATCTCTATCTATGCTGGTCTTCTTTATTAAATGGACCTCTGAACAATTCTTACACATCATACATACAAGTGACATCACAAGAGATAAATTTTCAATTCCTAGAAATAGTTGTGATTAAAATGACTTTCAGACATAAATTTTATCTTGCTACATAGCAAGATCTAAAACTTCAGTTAGACACATGTTTTCACATAATCTGTTAAATATAGTAATGTAAAACCCAAAATAATGTAACACCCCCAAAATTATCACAACGGAAGATTGTGTCACTGGGGTATTACTTCATAGTTCATAGCACAAGTTACAGAAAACGACTCTAAATGAGACGTTTTGAAATAAATTATCATTCGATTAAAATATCAGAGTTTACAAACTGGTCCCACAAGTTTGTACAATCATAAAAAGTACAACATAAAAGTTGTAATGTTTTTCGAATCATAATATATGCATTGTCTTCAAAATATTTTTCCGTGCGCCTTCACATGCCATGTCAGCTACTTCCTTTCGAACCTGAGATAACATGCTAAAAAGTGTCAACACAAAGGTTGAGTGAGTTCATAGGTTTGTAAGCAAAACAGTTGATCACAAGATATCAAGTTTATGAAAGTAGTTGGCTACGTTGTATTATGCCCATAGTGCGTTTGATTGCCTAACCGGTCAATACAAACGATAGAAACCGCATTGGTTTGAAAACAGTAGTGGACAATATAGTTTGTAGTATAATTGCAATGTGTACAATTATCTTCTTGAAAGTTATTATTGCTCTAAGCTCATGGCACTCACGACTGATTGTTGTATATATATCACCGGACGATATATATAAATATATAAGTAACTTGCCCCGGGTAGGTATTTTGCCATATACCTAGGTAACCTCAAATATAGTGCGCCTTTTTATTTCCGATAACATAGACGGGTTCGTCAATTCCGATAGGCCTATCCACAATATTTGTGCTCACACCCAGTGATTAGTGGTCCATGATGTTGGGGACTTTTGGCAAAAACAACTTAGGCATGCAATAATACAGTCAAGGCATTCATTTTGCAAGTAATTGTCCATAATAAAGCATTTTAGCATGTAGTAAAAGCAGTAGCATGTATCTCCCCCAAAGAGTTTATAAAACAGTTAAACAAAAGTTGGGGCTATGAAACTCACTGTACTGATCAGCATCGAAGTGTAGCGATATAATGTTTATCAACGGTAGAGTATGACAAGATCACGATCTTTAACGATTACCTGCGAAAGCATAGTAATCGCGTTTTAGTATGGTGTACGATATAAGTGTACAAGTATATGTAGTTTGTTGGCTCTCAATATGATGTTGTACATGAAACCTTAAGTTAAAGTATCCCTTAAGTGTTGTTTGGCTTATAGCCCTTTTATAAATAACCTCGTACCATCGTTCGGGCTATCAAAATCAAGAGGTCGTGTAGTGAACGTATGAGGAGCCAGGACACTTTAAATTGTAAATCCACAACTCGTCGATACGACACCCCGAAGAGACCTCTTATGATAATGAAATTCCTTACTAGTGTTGTACTTGTCATTTATAAGTGAGTATTTGACGAGACAAATGTTATATAAAACATGTGTCGTGTTTCGTCAAAAACTATTGATTGACTTATGTGATGATATGATGATATAAGTTGTGTGTCGTGAAGTAGTTTAACATGTCATATGGTCATTTTCTTAGTTTGTCAAAGTCTAGCAAAGTCTAACCCAATTAACCAAGTTTTAAAACAAGAATCGACCATTAAGTCCAAACTAGCCGTGCGGCTAAATTATGTTTAACAACTTGAGATGATATTCAAGGTCATTCCTATGGTTATGTCTAAGTTTAAAGACCTTAAGACAACAACCTCGGCTTAACCTTGGCTTCGTTTCGGCTTCAAAGGTTCAAAATACACCAAGGTTTCTTAGCCATGGTTGTTTTCTCGTCAACAACAGGTCCGTTTAGTTTTTGCAGTTTTTAAGACTTTTCGTTCACTTTCAGCTTATGTGCCCTTGAGTTTTTGTAGAAAAAATCATTACGAGCAACTTTCGTGTTTTACACTTTTGCTGATTCGGACCAGAAAAGGGTTTAAATTGCGTTTTAAAATCGTATCAGCAACTTTTTGATCCAACAACATATTTACCTCTAGTCATCTTCATTTGGCCATAACTTTTTAACCATAAGTGCTTTTTAAGTGATTCAAAAGCCCAAGTTTTAGTTTTTACTTCCTCTAACAGCTTCTCAAGCTTATTCAAGTCCAAAGTCCAAAGTTTACTTATATCAATAGTCTAATTACAAGTAATTACTTATATTTCATTGCAGAAAGTTTGGCTGCACATTCAGTCCTGCCAAAACGACCATAACTTGAGTTCTAGAACTTGTTTTGACACGCGGCTTTCGCCAAACTTCAAGTTTTGGTCTTTGCTATTTCATAAAACTGAGTCGAATTCCAGAAATGACCAAAACCATGGGCTTTTCTTAAATGAAATCTGGTGTGCAGATTTTGACATGTTTTTCCATTTTGGCTCTCATTTACTTATCGGGAGGAGTTATGAGGTGCGCCACCCGGCGAAACGACCATAAGACATAGCTCTACAAGCCTATCTTACTGAATTCACCTCAAAGTTTACTGAGATGATCAGTTTAATCAATCTTTGGGCATGTTCCAAATTTCAAAAGTGAGGTGGTAGTGTGTGTTTTTTTTGAATAACATTTAGTTTTTAGGGTATAGTTTGGTCCCGGTAATTACTAATGTTAAGCCCTTAATTCACGAAACTTAAAACCGGGTAACGTAAAAATATAATACTTATGAAAATGTTTAAACTTATTAATATACTCCAACTAGGTATATTAAAGGTGTGATAAGTCTATTTGGGTGCGTCTATGTTGTTAAAACCTAATAACGTAGGTTTGAGCACGCGTATTACATAACGAGTAAAATATTCACATAAAAATGGCAAAGTGGAAATAGTTCATATAAAATATGACTATTGTTGAAAATAGAATATTTTGAACACCTAGACTTATCGTAGTCTTGTGTTGACCACGAGGAAAGTTTACACGATTAAACTTTCGTAATTAATAAAGTAACAACTTTAAATAATTATTTATAGCCATTGGTGAACAAAACAAAAAAAAAATGTTCAGAGAGTAATAATTCGAAAAGATTGAATTATTTAACTTGGGAAAATACTGGTTACTACCAGTTACAGTATTTGCTTTTACGTTACGGTAAAAGTCAAATAGTAAAAATTCAAAGTCAAAGGGAAAATTAGTCATTTTGCCATATGAAAATTTACGAGTTGCTACTGCCTCCGCCAGTTACGGGAATCATTTCCTCATGATTTAGTTTGTGTTATGAGTTAATGATGTTCCCGAGAAGAGGTAAGGGTACTTTTGTAATGGAACTTCATCATGAAGTTCAGTGAGTGTTATATACTAACGGTATATTTGATTTCATCTCCACGTTCTCACGTGAATTCAGGACCTCTTCTACAGTTCCATTGAATGTTGACAATAGAAATGCGACTTTTCTTAAGTCATTTAACCTCATGGTCCATGATCTTAGTAGATTCTCCGATAAAGTTCAAACGTTAATCAATCTAGATCCCTTCCAGAGAAATAGGGAGTGTCTCATTAGTATGACACTTCTTCAGAATGCACACACGAAAGGCGGCGTGTACACTGCCAAGTTCGGGTAGTAGCTCGAGTCTGAAGGCTATCAGGCCAATTCTTGATAATATCGTATAAAGTCCAATATATCTTAAGTTTGGTTTTTCTAATTTCCCCAAACAAATCATACCTTACAGCAATGAGGCTTTCAACAAAACCTTAATCCTAGCATGAATTTTTGAAATTTAACGCTTACATCTTTGTAACCTTTTTGGTGATAATGTGTGGCCTAATATTGCGGGGCCAGGAAGTAAACATTGTACTAGATTCCTTACAAGGATTTCGTGCGCGGCAAGTTCAGAAATTCTAATCAGCATTTGTGCTAAAGATTGCAAAGTCAAATATGCTGCAAGCATGTTCCTGGATAATGCTTTGTCAGGGTAAAATGTTGTTGCTCAATCTATTAGTTTTGAGAATACTCACTAGATCTCTTGGACTAAGTTAAAGAAATTATAATTCAAGAAGTATTTCCCTCGGAATGAGGTGCAAGAAATAGAGGTGAAGTTTCGTTGTTGTAAGTGTTGTTGATATCATAACTTATATTCGTCGCTTTCAAGCGTTGGCAGTAGTGTGCCTAGTGATGGTCTCAACCAATGAGAAGTTATGGGAAAAGTTCATATCAGAACTTCCATTCAGTATTCAAGAGAATGTAGCTTCGTTTGATCACTCACACTGGATGAAACAATTCACATGTCTCGTAACCTAGTGGATCAAGTTGTGCGAGCTTAGACTGCTCAAGGATCTAACAATAGCAAAATAACAGCAGTACCAACAATAATAACAAACGGTGATGGGATGTGGAAAGTGAGAACATTTCGAGAAATAGTGTTCCCAAAATAATAGCCAACAAATCGGAGGAGCTCATGGGAAAGCTTATGTGATGGATAATGGGTCATCGTACCCAGTTTGTTAGTTCGAGACTGAACTAAGTCCATTAGTTCAAGAGTGTAACAAGTACGTTAGCTCCACAATAATGAATACTTTGACTCATGCGACTCGTGCATAATCAAGTCCATGGCAACCAAATTCTGTTCTTGAAACATCTGATTCCATCAGGTCGGGTTTCAATTATATTCTTGAAACATCTGATTCTATCAGGTTGGGTTTCAATTAACTTTAACCAATTTCGTTCGCTCAACAAACGATCCATGTTTGTGAGGATTTGTAACATCAAAACTGATATCTTAAGAATGAACTTAGGTTGTTCAAATGAGGTCTTAAGATTTTTGCTGAGTGGTAAAACACTATCGTGTTTTCTAGATCTTTTCAGAGAATACTTGTGATTCTCGAGTCTGAGTTCATAATCATGTCATATCGGATGCAAATAAGCCTACTCATTTATAATTCATTACTTACATAAAGAAGCGTCCCAATTTATGTAAGTAAGAAATCATAAACTTATGGTTCGGCGATTTACAATCCCTTTATTTAAATGAAAAGGCGTCCCAGTCCATTTAAATAAGGATATTCCAAATCATCCTACTTAAGAATTTACGACACAACACTCATACTTAATCGATGAGTTACAAGGTGGTGTATTACGAGACGACGTAGGTGTTCCAAGAGTATGGAATAAATGTTCACACTCATCTTCGAAGACGATGAGTTAAATAATCAGTGAAAATCGACATAGCGTTTAAAAGAGTCGATGAATTCATAGTTATGAAGTAGTTTTCTCATAATGTTTGAGAAATACCAGTGAGACCATTGTGCACACACACAATGTCTGAGAAATAGATGAAACTATTTTGTATCTCTTATTGTCTGAGATATATTTAGGCCAATTGTGTATCTCACGATGTCTGAGATATGTCTAAGTAAATTGTATATCTCACGATGTTTAAGATATGTCTAAGTCAACTGTGTATCTCACGATGTTTGAGATATAAGGAAGACCATTGCATACTTACAATGTCTTAATAATAAATGATACCATTGTACAAACTACAATGTCTGAGAAAGTTTCGTAGATCACAAAATGTATATGATCGGGGATATCTAGTTCTGCCATAATGCCTTGGAATAGGCATATTTAGTTATGTTTAGTCAATCATTGTCAATCATTTATATAAATAATCTTTATATAAATAACATAGTATTGTGTTAAGGAGTAGGCATGGCGCACAAAATGTTGAAGACAACAATGAGTGATACGAGTTTAATGTAAGATGTAGTTATAGCCTAGGTTCATATGCAACCTGGTTCTCTATAACTGAAGCTCTGATACCAATCTGTAACACCCCCAAAATTATCGCAGTGGAAGATTGTGTCACTGGGGTATTACTTCATAGTTCACATCACAAGTTACAGAAAACGACTCTAAATGAGACGTTTTGAAATAAATTTTCATTCGATTAAAATATCAGAGTTTACAAACCGGTCCCACAAGTTTGTACAATCATAAAAAGTACAACATAAAAGTTGTAATGTTTTTCGAATCATAATATATGCATTGTCTTCAAAATGTTTTTCCGTGTGCCTTCACATGCCATGCCAGCTACTTCCTTTCGAACCTGAGATAACATGCTAAAAAGTGTCAACACAAAGGTTGAGTGAGTTCATAGGTTTGTAAGCAAAACAGTTGATCACAAGATATCAAGTTTATGAAAGTAGTGGGCTACGTTGTATTATGCCCATAGTGCGTTTGATTGCCTAACCGATCAATACAAACGATAGAAACCGCATTGGTTTGAAAATAGTAGTGGACAATATAGTTTGTAGTATAATTGCAATGTGTACAATTATCTTCTTGAAAGTTATTATTGCTCTAAGCTCATGGCACTCACGACTGACTGTTGTATATATATCACCGGACGATATATATAAATATATAAGTAACTTGCCCCGGGTAGGTATTTTGCCGTATACCTTGGTAACCTCAAATATAGTGCGCCTTGTTATTTCCGATAACATAGACGGGTTCGTCAATTCCGATAGGCCTATCCACAATATTTGCGCTCACTCCCAGTGATTAGTGGTACATGATGTTGGGGATTTTGCCAAAAACAACTTAAGCATGCAATAATATAGTCAAGGCATTCATTTTGCAAGTAATTGTCCATAATAAAGCATTTTAGCATGTAGTAAAAGCAGTAGCATGTATCTCCCCCAAAGAGTTTATAAAACAGTTAAACAAAAGTTGGGGCTATGAAACTCACTATACTGATCAGCATCGGAGTGTAGCGATATAATGTTTATCAACGGTAGAGTATGACAAGATCACGATCTTTAACGATTACCTACGAAAGCATAGTAATCGCGTTTTAGTATGGTGTACGATATAAGTGTACAAGTATATGTAGTTTGTTGGCTCTCAATATGATGTTGTACATGAAACCTTAAGTACAGTATCCCTTAAGTGTTGTTTGGCTTATAGCCCTTTTATAAATAACCTCGTACCATCGTTCGGGCTATCAAAATCAAGAGGTCGTGTAGTGAACGTATGAGGAGCCAAGACACTTTAAATCGTAAATCCAAAACTCGTCGATACGACACCCCGAAGAGGCCTCTTATGATAATGAAATTCCTTATTAGTGTTGTACTTGTCATTTATAAGTGAGTATTTGACGAGACAAATGTTATATAAAACATGTGTCGTGTTTCGTCAAAGACTATTGATTGACTTATGTGATGATATGATGATATAAGTTGTGTGTCGTGAAGTAGTTTAACATGCCATATGGTCATTTACTTAGTTTGTCAAAGTCTAGCAAAGTCTAACCCAATGAACCAAGTTTTAAAACAAGAATCGACCATTAAGTCCAAACTAGCCGTGCGGTTAAATTATGTTTAAACAACTTGAGATGATATTCAAGGTCATTCCTATGGTTATGTCTAAGTTTAAAGACCTTAAGACAACAGCCTCGGCTTAACCTTGGCTTCATTTCGGCTTCAAAGGTTCAAAATACACTAAGGTTTCTTAGCCATGGTTGTTTTCTAGTCAACAATAGGTCCGTTTAGTTTTTGCTATTTTTAAGACTTTTCGTTCACTTTCAGCTTATGTGCCCCTGAGTTTTTGTAGAAAAAATCATTACGAGCAACTTTCGTGTTTTACACTTTTGGTGATTCGGACCAGAAAAGGGTTTAAATCGTGTTTTAAAATCGTATCAGCAACTTTTTGATCCAACAACATATTTACCTCTAGTCATCTTCATTTGGCCATAAATTTTTAACCATAAGTCCTTTTTAAGTGATTCAAAAGCCCAAGTTTTAGTTTTTACTTCATCTAACAGCTTCTCAAGCTTATTCAAGTCCAAAGTCCAAAGTTTACTTATATCAATACTCTAATTACAAGTAATTACTTATATTTCATTGCAGAAAGTTTGGCTGCACATTCAGTCCTGCCAAAACGACCATAAGTTGAGTTCTAGAACTTTTTTTGACACGCGGCTTTCGCCAAACTTCAAGTTTAGATCTTGGCTACATTTTATAAAACTAAGTCGACTTCCAGAAATGACCAGAACCATGGATTTTTCGTAAATGAAATCTGGTGTGCAGATTTTGACATGTTTTGCCATTTTGGCTTTCATTTACTCATCGGGAGGAGTTATGAGGTGCACCACCCGGCGAAACGACCATAAGACATAGCTCTACAAGCCTATCTTACTGAATTAACCTCAAAGTTTACTGAGATGATCAGTTGAATCAATCTTTGGGCCTGTTCCAGATTTCAACTTACAAAACCCACCTAAGGCTTGTTTTAGCATCTTTTCATGTTACAAACTCATGTACAACATCAATCAAGCCATATTACATATACAACTTATATTAAATTTACATCCAATAAATATTATTACAACCATATTGAATGACAAGAAATTTAAACAAATTTCTTACAAGACTTAGGTTGAATGGTCACAAGAACAATCAAGTCTAAACCCCTTTCAATCTTCAACCCTTGTCTTCAACCTCTTAACCCAAGCTTTACTAACCTTCTTACCCTTGAAATAACCTTCTTACTTCAGTCCCTAACCTTCTTGTGTAGCTCTTATTTCACCCTTGATATCAACAAACTAACCCTAGGATCATGTAGGAACCAACTCTAGCTCCATATTCTTAGTGATTCTTGTAGTATGAATCAAAGTGTGGATTGCTATTTTGGTGTTGGAAGTGGACGGCAAGGAGGGAGGTCCAAGAGAGATTTGTGATCTTTTTGCATGTAAAAGGATAAATGTGAGGTGACTATGGGGTATATGGGGGACAAGGTGGGGAGTTGTAAGAGTGCATGTATGTTGAATGAAGGCCACATGGCCTTGGGGTTTATGTGTGCACGCCACCTCAAAAGTGAGGTGGTAGTGTGTGTTTTTCTTGGATAACATTTAGTTTTTAGGGTATAGTTTGGTCCCGATAATTACTAATGTTAAGCCCTTAATTAACGAAATTAAAACCGGGTAACGTAAAAATATAATACTTATGAAAATGTCTAAACTTATTAATATACTTCAACTAGGTATATTAAATGTGTGATAAGTCTATTTGGGTGCGTCTATGTTGTTAAAACCTAATAACATAGGTTTGAGCACGCGTATTACGTAACGAGTAAAATATTCACATAAAAATGGCAAAGTGGCAATAGTTCATATAAAATATGACTATTGTTGAAAATAGAGTATTTTGAACACCTAGACTTATCATAGTCTTGTGTTGATCACGAGGAAAGTTTACACGATTAAACTTTCGTAATTAATAAAGTAACAACTTTAAATAATTATTTATAGCTATTGGCGAACAAAAAAGTGTTCAGAGAGTAATAATTCGAAACAGATTGAATTATTTTACTTAGAAAATTACTGGTTACTACCAGTTACAGTATTTGCTTTTACGTTACGGTAAAAGTCAAATAGTAAAAAGGCAAACTCAAAGGGCAAATTAGTCATTTTTCCTTATGAAAATTTACGAGTTGCTACAAATAATTTTTGTACTTTTGTTTATTGTAAAAGTAGAACATGTTTTTTCATCATAAAACATAAGGTACATAATCGATCTGCTCGCTATTTTGATGTATACAATAACATTAGAGAACATTTCATTGAAAGAGAACTACAACAGTTTTATAAAAAACGTGTTTATGAAGACATGGAAACGTTTTGGGAAGAGTTCGTGACCAACTTCTAGAAGAAATTTGGGATGGCGTCAAAAATGGTTCGACAAAGTTGTGCCAAGCTCTATTTCAACCACACAGTGAGAAATTCGATAAGTGCAACATTCTAGATTTGATTGAAAATAAGTGGATGAAAACTCTACAGGAATTTAAAACAATCAGCATCAATGATTGCTAGAAAGTTAGTATCTCGAATGTGCAGGGAACTTGGCTGGATACATGTACAGTAGTGGCAAGATAATTTCTTACGATCAGCATTCCTTTATGAGGAATGCTACATCCACAAAAAGTTTATAAAATGATATCCACACGTTGATTTGGCAACTAAATGTGAAGGGTAAAAAAAAAGAAAGAGAAATTATGATGCAATATGATTGTACCACAACACTTGACAAGTCATTGTCTGAGTATTTTTGTAAATTTTTTGTGGATGTAGCATTACTCTTCCTTTATAAATGGGAGAAAATTCTTAATGCTGCCCTTATTTTATTTGAACTGATTGACGAGATTGTTAGAAGAATACCAGGCAGCAAGTAAAAGCTAGCTATAATGTTTGTTATCAGGATCTTTTAAAGTGAAATGGTTGACTCAAATGCTTCTTTTAGGATGTCAAGCTTCTTTTTGAGTTTCATTCTGTAACTTTACCAATAAATTCAACCATTACCATTCAAAAAAAGTAAGTGCAAGCTAGCTTCAAAGGAAAGACGTAAATTGATTTGCCACGGTGAACTGGATTTTATATTCGTCATGCTACTGTGAAAGGTGTGGCTGGGATGAAATATCGCATCGATCAGGTTCACTGAACCCAATATTCAAAATAAGGCCGAGAAAACCACGCAGTAACACATTTAGATGGATTTAATTTGTACGCTTACATCAATTTTTTTAAAACCATGAAAACTAGTAAATGTTAAGCTAGGAATATAATACGACCCAAAGAAGAATACAATGAGTGAGTTAGTAACTATATAACAACTATCCAAAACTCATTCTTAAAACAAACATCATGGTTTTCACTACAACTTAGAAAGTGAAAACCAATTTTTGTTCGAGTATCATCATACCAAAAAAAGAAAAAGAAAATTGTAGACGTAATATCTGCTTTTTAGACATAATCTCAAATCAACTTTATTTTGTAAACAATTCTTTATGAATATATTTAATCTAATACCGAGTAATTTAGTAAAATTTAGTACGTTAAACGCTATATGAAGCTTAATTCGTACTTAACTCACGCCTAATTAAGTAGTGCCAAAGGACCTTATGTTGGGTTTTACTAATCATAACAATTATTAAAAAACAAGTAAACATCA
The DNA here is from genome assembly GCA_910596185.1 of Chrysanthemum makinoi. NCBI lineage: Eukaryota > Viridiplantae > Streptophyta > Magnoliopsida > Asterales > Asteraceae > Chrysanthemum > Chrysanthemum makinoi. The sequence continues at coordinate 64,338,209 of OU343221.1, forward strand.
TCAAAGCATGCAGCTGAAGTAATAGGAATAATACTTGTAATTGAATTAACCGAATAAAAGAATATGCGTACCTTTTAGCAATTCAAGAAACAGACGATAACGTGAACGAGGAACAAAAACCCAAACCCTAACTTAGGGTTTATAACCAATCGACCCAAAGAAGTCGACACCCACAAATCTCCACAAACACAATTGTATTCGTCCTTCGTTCTTGTACACACGTACTAATATCGATTTGATGTGAAATGCTAATTTCTTGAATCACAAATAAAACCAAACACTTGTATCTTGAAGTTGGAAAATCGAATCCCTATGGGGAGGGAGGTACACGATCGGCCAAACAACAAGAGAAGAGGAGAGAAGAAGAAATTAGGTTTCTAAGTGATCCAAGATTCAGAATTATGAATACAAGGGGTTTGTATTTATAGTTTATCAAAACTTGGTGACCAAGAAATCTCTCCCCCTTGGGCTTGAAGACCCACGACCGGCCATGGACCCAAAGGAGGGGTTCTAGAATTTTCTTGTCCACTAATTTCATCTCTAGTCCTCGTAGTTTACATTTAACGACCGTTAGTCTAACATCGTTAAATATTAACCGTCGTTAAGTTTTATTTCGTGACAAATAATTAATAATAATAACGTTTATTTATATTAATCATTTTAACATCAACTCTCATACGTAATGTGTGCAATCCCGAAGTCTCGAGTTCGAATCCGGTCATACACATATTAAATTATATCCATAAACCTTTCAGCTCCCACTTGGATATTATTCAATATATTAATGACATTGGTTTAGTCCAGCCTAACACGCCAATGCCCCCAGATGAAATCGAGTATGGTATCCTAGAAAACCATTTAATGATTCATCATTTTTACTTATCCTTTTGCTACTAATACTACATTAACTATGAATATGGATCAAGTCATTTCATAAGTTAATATTCCGTTTCTCGTTATATCTAATTGAACAAGATTAACAAATCATCTGAACATATTCCATATTGATCTTGAGTATGGCCATACAAACATCTTGTCAACCCTACGAGGGGCCCAAAAATAGTATTATGCTTTGAAACAAATTCAAAGGAACAAATTCTCTTGACTACAAACATAACTCATGAACTTTGCAACACTTCTGAAAATAGCCCTTATAACTACCAGTTACGGATAGCTTTAGACTATCTTACACAAGTGCACTACATTCATAACAGTTATTTGGTATCTCAAGTCTGAGGATAAACATTTCATGATTTACTTAATGACTAATATCCATAAGTATAATCATGTAAAGTTGGGATCTGTCCTATATTCAATTCATTGAATATCATGTGAATCTGGTATGTCCCACGCATCAATATACTTTAAGTATATTCTAACAAAACTCAGATTTGTCTTAATTCAATGACATTCCCACATCATTGATTGACAACGGACTATTTAGAATAATATAAGTCATTCACGGATTAAACATGAAAATATAGAACATAATATTAAGGAAATGAAAAATAAACATAAAACAACTATTTTATTTCATTAAAATAATATTTGTTCATAACATCCTTTATCCAAATACTAATCACAGGTCTGCATGAAACTACTAGCTAAACGAAGTCCTATCCCATCAGCATGGTCAGTAAGTTTTTCTTTTGGTAAAGGCTTCGTAAAGAGATCAGCTAGATTATCATCTGTATGAACTTTGAGTAGATTGATTTCACCTATTTCGACTTGTTCTCGAACATAGTGATATCGTCGAGGAAAATGTCTGGCGCCCTTCATGACTCCAGGCTCATTGGTAAATGTTATTGCAGCAGAGTTGTCACAATACACATTTAAAGGTAATTCGATTGAGGGCATTACTCCGAGTCCCGAAATGAATTTCCTAATCCAAACAGCTTCCATCGCAGCTTCCGAAGCAGCTATGTACTCAGCTTCTGTAATAGACATCGCACTCGTTGTCTGCTTCTTGCTCTTCCAGTCAACTGCTCCTCTATTAATGACAAAGACATATCCCGTTTGAGACTTCTTATCATTTTTTTATCAGTTTGGAAAGACGCATCGCAAAAACCTGTAACGTCAAGTTCTGCATCTGGATTCCCACCATACACTAGAAACATTTCTTTAGTAGCCCTTAGATACTTAAGAATGTTTTTAACAGCATGCCAGTGTTTCACACCTGGATTCTGTTGATATCGACTGGTGATATTTTGTGCAAACGCCACATCAGGCCTTGTACATCTCACAGCATACATGATAGATCCTACAGCCGAAGCATAAGGAACTTTTCTCGTGTGTGCTACCTCTTCAGGTGTTGACGCGCATAGTTCACTACTTAAGCCATGTTCAGCTTGCATCGGCAAATATCCCTTCTTGGAATTATGCATATTGAATCTCTTCAATATTTTATCGATGTAAATACTTTGACTTAGTCCAATCAGCCGCCTTGCTCTATCTCGGTAGATCTTGATTCCCAGAATAAAAGCTGCTTCCCCTAAATCCTTCATAGAAAAGCACTTTCCAAGATAAGACTTTACATCTTGCAAACTTGGAATGTCTTTTCTCATGATCAATATGTCATCGACATATAAGATAAGGAAAATAACATTACTCTCACTAGCTTTGTGATATACACATGGCTCATCAAGATTTTGAGTGAAACCAAATTTCTTGATTTCTTCATCAAACTTCTTGTTCCATTGCCTTGATGCTTGCTTCAATCCATAAATGGATCTTTGAAGTTTGCATACACGCTTTGGAAATTTTGGATTCACAAACCCTTCAGGCTGCGCCATATAGATGTCCTCATCTAGGCGACCGTTTAAGAAGGCAGTTTTTACATCCATTTGCCATATCTCGTAGTCATAGTACGCAGCTATGGCTATAAGAATCCTAATAGCTCTAATGTCTGCTACAGGAGAAAATGTCTCCTCGTAGTCTATCCCAAAAGTTTGAGTAAACCCTTGAGCTACAAGACGAGCTTTATAGGTGTGTACATTGCTATCCATGTCAGTCTTTATCTTATAGAGCCACTTACTTCCAACCACCTTAGCATTTGGAGGTAAGTCAACCTCTATCCAGACTTCATTATCTCTCATGGATTGCATTTCCCCATTCATTGCGACTTGCCATTTTTTCTTTTTAGGACTCATCATAGCAGCCTTATAGTTAGCAGGTTCACCAAGATCTCCTAACATATTTTCCTCAGCTTCTACATTAAGACATAGATGCTCAGGTGCACGCCTAGCCCTTGCGGATCTACGAATGGGAACCACTTCAACTTCAGGTGGAACACTCAGACTTTCAGGTTCTACTTGAGGTTGGCTAGTGTTTTCAAAAGGTGATGCATCTTCTTGATCATATTCCCGATCATAATCTCTCCCACTGAATTCATGAGATATAAGATCCCTTTCAAGGAAATCTCCATACCTAGCAACAATTACTTTTTTTTCAGGTGGAAAGTAAAAGTAGTAACCCATAGTTTCCTTTGGGTATCCTACGAAGATACACTTAACAGATCTTTGTTTTAGCTTATCAGCTGAGTCACGTTTAACAAATGCCTCACAACCCCAGACCTTTAAGTAAGACAAGTTGGGAGCTTTACCATACCACACTTCATAAGGAGTCTTATCAACCTTCTTAGTTGGAACCATATTCAAAATGCGAACAGCAGTTTCTAAAGCATAATCCCAAAAGGATAAGGGAAGAGTTGTAAGATTAAACATTGATCGCACCATGTCTAACAATGTACGATTTATTCTCTCAGATACACCATTTTGTTCAGGAGTATATGGAGAAGTGAGTTGCTGGACAATCCCACACTCAGCAAGATAATCTTTAAACTCTTGGCTTAAATATTCACCACCTCTATCAGATCGAAGAGCTTTAATCTTCTTTCCTAGTTGCAGTTCTACTTCACTCTTGAAAACCTTAAATGTTTCAAAGACTTCATGTTTATGTTTAACTAAATAAACATAATCATAACGACTGAAATCATCAGTAAAGGTTAAGAAGTAGCTAGCACCCTTCCTTGACACATGTCTTAATGGTCCACATACGTCAGTATGTATCACACCAAGAAGATCAGAAGTCCTTTCTAAACTATTTGTAAAAGGTTTCTTGGTCATCTTCCTAGATATGCAAGATTAGCATTTATCAAATGATTCATCATTGATGTCTTGCAAAAGCCCATCGTGTTGCAGCTTTTGCATGCGTTTCTTGCCTATGTGAGCAAGTCTACAATGCCAAATATATGAAGAATCCAAATCACTTTTGATTCTTTTATTATTGATGCTAAAAACAGAATTATTTTTATCAATCACATTATCATGCAAATCAATTTCAAACACACCATTTACTGGAATAACATTAAAGTAAAAAACATCATTTAAAGAAACTAAAATTCCATAATCAGTAAATGTATGAATAAAACCAATATCTTTTAACAAGGAAACAGAAACGACACCCCTAATTATAGAAGGCGCGTAATGACAATCGTTCAAAGACAGTACTAAACCCGAAGGTAAAACTAAATCAAATGTGCCTATAGCTTCAACGACTGCATGTGCTCCATTACCCACGTGCAGGTATTGTTGTCCATAGGCAAGCTTCCTTGCACCTCTAAGTCCCTGCAGTGTATTAAAAATGTGAATACCACATCCAGTATCATATACCCAGGAATTTATTTTATGAGGAAAAGCAAATAATTCTATCATCAAAAGAGTACCTGAAGTGCTAGCAATAGTGCCAGCATTTTTATACCTCTTAGTACGCAACTCATCAAGGTAGAGTGGACAGTTCCTCTTCTAGTGTCCTACCTTAGTGCAGTGATGACAAGCCTGATCCTTTTTAGGATTCTCACACTTTTTGGGAGGGTACTTCTTGGGTTCTTGTTGATAAGCCATAACTTGTTTTCCCTTATTAACTTTACTCTTACCTTTCCCTTTCTTGTTCGCTAGCGGCTTATTAGGCTTAGAAATCCCACCCTTTTGAATAGCAAGTACCATAGGTGTAGGAGCCTTCTTGGGCAAACCTTTCTCGTAATCAATGAGCATTGCATGTACCTCACTAACTGTCTTCCCCGTGCAATGCATAATGTAATTGCGCACGAAACCATCAAACTCCTTGTTAAGGGATCTGTTGATATTAGGGTAGACGTAATTGAGTCTCCCGAGCTGGTCCATGTAACTCATCATTTCCAGACAGTGGGCGCTCACAGGTTTCCCGTCCCCTTGCTTGCAACTGTGTAGGGCATCTATCAAATCATACAGCTCTACAGTCACAGGCTTTTCAAACAACCGAATAAGTTCGGCGAGCATGTTGTGAGGGAAGTAATTCTCAAATTGTTTTTGCAAGTTTAGAGCCATACTTCCAAGCATAATGCAGGCGACCTCATTATGTCTATCATACTATGTTTGCCATGCAGCTCGTGCTTCAGCAGTAGCATCAGCTGCAGGTTCAGGAGGACAAGGCATGTTTAGATAATCTAGTCTTTTGGCAACCCTCAAGACAATTCTGAGTTGCCGATACCAATCATTGAAATTTGCGCTGCCAGTCAATTTCTCTCGATCAAACATAGATTTGAACGATGAGGCTAGTGCAGTAGATTCAGCTTGAGCCATTTCTACAGAAAATAAAAGTTCAAAAGTTAGTACTTTCGATAAATAAACATTCAAGAAAATAAAATACCCTTTGGTCAATATTCATATTAACCATAGAATTTTCCTTGAATTTCGGACCCTTAATATCATAGTTTCACCACATCAGTTGATCTGCTAGTTGTGAAAGTATATAATAGGTAATTGTTGAAAAACAATAATTGACAAACAAGTTTTCAATTCCTTAAAAATATGGGATTTACAATTTTGCCAAACAATTATGCAAAACGTAAGCATGTTTTATCCCATCTTATGCCTTAAGTTATAGGTCTCACTAACTAACTTAATTAAGTTGTCTAATTTAGAAACTGCAAATTATTTAACCTGAGGTCTCACACAACATAAAGATTCACCTTGTTATCGTAATCTAGCTCAAGGTCTCACATAACTAAATTACAACTTCAAGTGTTTCATATCATTAGATGGCATAAACTTAAATTGAAAGGGTACAATTTTTGACGTGTAATCAAAACTTATGTATAAAGAAGCATGCATACATCTCTATAACATAAAATTTTACAAAACACTTACTTGTATTTTAATTGCTAAAATTAAATTCTACAAAGTTTTAATCGATGCGTTGAGAAACTTACAACTTTGCACTAAGATGCTTCGTACATAGAATAGTTATACTAGGTAGCTCCAATCGAATGCACAGGGAGGCAGAGGACCAGGTAAGCGCTGAAGCATAACCTTAGATATCCTTTCAGTGTGACTGTGCGCACTTCTTTGAACCCCCTTTTGAGTTTGTTCTAGTAGGTGAGCCGTTCTAACCATTTAGTACAGTCGCATCAGTCGATTAAAAGTTCAAGATTTAATACTTAGAAAAACAAATCAATTTCTCCATTATTTAATCCATTTAATTTTCTATTCATGAAAAAACCCTTTTTGCTTACTAACATGTCATACAATATAAACAAAAAAACATTTTATTAAAAATTAAACAAACTCAAATAATATATACATATAACTTAACAATTTTAACATATGTAAAACAATTAGCCACATGCGTAATTATTTTGATAAAACCTAATAAACAATTCTAGGCGTAAAATAATGCATACATCAACTAGGGCTTTCACCTACAAGGTAGATGAGCCACATGCATCGACAAGTCGATTGCGTAAGCCAAAGTCAATAATATACCAATTAGCACATAACGAATTTTTATTAAGTATATTGAGGTCTTCCCCAATTTAATAATTATCAAATTAATAAGCATGTGTATATCACTTAACAGTTAATAAAACAATAATCCATGGTAAAACATGCATGTTCCACCATGGATTCCTCATAACAATTATAATCCCAAGATACGCATAATACATGGCACATAACAATTATTCATTAAAACCACATAAAATATACATGCAATCCTAGGGTTTCTACAAGTTTTACAAAAAATAAAACATAATTAAATAAATTTAGGGTAATCGACCCAAATTAAAAAAATTAGGGTTTCAATTTTAAAGCCCTAGAAACCAATAAAAGTATGTAAAAATCATAAAGATTCAATTTTTATGTGTTTCGATAATTAATTACAACATATTAATGGCTCGTGATGCCACTGTTGGGTTTTACTAATCATAACAATTATTAAAAAACAAGTAAACATCATCAAAGCATGCAGCGGAAGTAATAGGAATAATACTTGTAATTGAATTAACCGAATAAAAGAATATGCGTACCTTTTAGCAATTCAAGAAACAGACGATAACGTGAACGAGGAACAAAAACCCAAACCCTAACTTAGGGTTTATAACCAATCAACCCAAAGAAGTCGACACCCACAAATCTCCACAAACAACAATTGTATTCGTCCTTCGTTCTTGTACACACGTACTAATATCGATTTGATGTGAAAAGCTAGGTTCTTGAATCACAAATAAAACCAAACACGTACTTGTATCTTGAAGTTGGAAAATCGAATCCCTATGGGGAGGGAGGTACACGATCGGCCAAACAACAAGAGAAGAGGAGAGGAGAAGAAATTAGGTTTGTAAGTGATCCAAGATTCAGAATTATGAATACAAGGGGTTTGTATTTATAGTTTCTCAAAACTTGGTGACCAAGAAATCTCTCCCCCTTGGGCTTGAAGACCCACGACCGACCATGGACCCAAAGGAGGGGTTTTAGAATTTTCTTGTCCACTAATTTCATCTCTAGTCTTCGTAGTTTACATTTAACGACCGTTAGTCTTACATCGTTAAATATTAACTGTCATTAAGTTTTATTTCGTGACAAATAATTAATAATAATAACGTTTATATATATTAATCATTTTAACATCAACTCTCATACATAATGTGTGAAATCCCGAAATTTCGAGTTCGAATCCGGTCATACGCATATTAAATTATATCCATAAGCCTTTCACCTTATACCTCTTTCACCTTGTGTAATGGTGAACTATATTCTTGCTTTTGTATACTTTTGATGATGAAATTTCTTGAGTGGAAAAGTAACTTACTCATTCGGGAATGACATCCCCCTTAGACAAAGTAGGCAATCTAGAAAAATTAATTAAGTTTATTAAAGACAACAAAGGTGCTCTATTAGTTCACTAAAGTATGTTAGATACTTATATTCAATCCACCCATTTGGTTCACGCTATTCTCATTGTACTTGATGATTTGACAAGTTTTAGCCAATCATTAGATTAAGTTGATTTTTAATTAGTCATGTTGATCTACAAGATCTTGTAGGTGTCATGCTTTTATTTGTCAAACTTAAGTATTCCATGAAACATTAATTTAGGTAGAGATGTGTTCAACTCATACAAATGTACGATCGATGTCATATTTTTATGCAACACTAAATTACATCCACACCGAATACATATTATTTTGAGCTGTTTTATAAATGGATTGCACGGTAATTATTCAATGTCGAAATTCTAGCGATACTTGAAAATAAAACATAAAATCCATAATTCGTTCTACATTTTCTTTCTACTTATTTTCTGACTTTATTATTGTAACATCTTTCTAATTCTATTATTCTAACCACATTATTGTATTCTCAAATTATCTAATTAACAATATAACACTAATTAATACAGTAGTTAAGCTAAAACAAACTATTTATTCACGGACGTCATCACTTTTCATGAGTTATGGTTCATAAGTAGATAATGGAGAATTTAAATAAGTAATTATAGTTAATGGAGGACGACAAAAGCGATTATATATAGTTAATTTTTTTTTTGAAAGGTGAATTTCTTATAAGGTGTTTCGTGTCGCGGTTCGACAGCGGGAGGTCTAGACTACGTTGTCTAAACCGGGTCTGCGCTAGAGAGCTCCCTCGAAGCGGAAATGCCTATTTCAAATACCCGATGGGGGGAAAACCCTCTACTAATCCGCCCGAAGGCATGACAATTAATAGGGATAAACCTTTGCCTTTTCCAAGATTCGAACCTGGGGTTACCAGGCCCAAACCCCTTCATTAAAGGACTACCTTGAAGGAAAATCCTTCATTCAAACCCCTTGCAAGATTTGAACTTAAGACTTCCCTCCCCCAAGAGCCCCTAAGGACTCCAAGGTGGCCAACTGAGCTAAGCCAGTTGGTTAACTACCTAGATACTCACTTTACATTGTACTTGATGATTGGACAAGTTTTAGCCAATAGTTGGATTAAACTCAATTTTAATTAGCCATATAGATCTACAATATGTTATAGGTGTCATGTGTTTATTGATCAAACTTCTAATCCGTATTAGGTACGTATTATGCCATGGACCCTGCCGTTAAATTAATCCATGAACCCAAATTTTGGTTGAGATTATTGGTTTAACTTGTAATTAAACACTTTAATAAATAATAATTTTTTTTTGAAGGGCAATATATATCCACCAAACCAAGAATACAAACAAAGGCCTCCACCATATAACCAAGATGGTTAATAAACACTACAAGAAAAAGTGCTTTTAGTGACCAATTATTTTGTGACCACTCATGCTTTGGTCTCTATTATCATAGTTTAGTCACCAATATAATTGTCGTCACTGCATTTTCGTCATTGCCACATAATTAGTGACCGTTACAAAATGTGGTCACTAATTTGTCACAATGACAAGTATTAGTGACGACAAATAATGGTCACATAGTCCCTAAAACCGTAAATCTAACATTTTTCAGTGAAATAGCAAGTTACCAAAAGTGGTGGTCACTATCGAAAAAGGTATTTAAAGTTTAAAGACAAAAAGTAGTGGTCACGGGTTTCTAAGTTAAAGACCAAGGTTGGTGGTCACTGATTTATAAAATATTGAGACTAAAATCAATGGTCAAGTAAACCCTAACCCCTAAATTTTAAAGACCAAATATCAGTGGTCACTAGGTTTTCAAATTAGAGACCAAGGTTGGTGGTCACTGATTTATAAAATATTGAGACAAAAAACGGTGGTCACATAAACCCTAACCCCTAAATTTTAAAGACCAAATATTAGTGGTCACTAGATTTTCAAATTAGAGACCAAAGTTGGTGGTAACTGATTTATAAAATATTGAGACGAAAAACAGTGGTCACATAAACCCTAACCCCTAAACTTTAACCCTAACCTCTAAATTTTAAAGACCAAATATTAGTGGTCACTAGGTTTTCAAATTAGAGACCAAAGTTGGTGGTCACTGATTTATAAAATATTGAGACGAAAAACAGTGGTCACATAAACCCTGACCCGTAAACTTTAACCCTAACCACTAAATTTTAAAGACCAAATATCAGTGGTCACTAGGTTTTCAAATTAGAGACCAAGGTTGGTGGTCAGTGATTTATAAAATATTGAGACAAAAAACGGTGGTCACATAAACCCTGACCCCTAAACTTTAACCCTAACCCCTAAATTTTAAAGACCAAATATTAGTGGTCACTAGGTTTTCAAATTAGAGACCAAGGATGGTGGTCAATGATTTATAAATATTGAGACGAAAAACGGTGGTCATTAAATTATGAATTTTACAAGTTGGTAAAATCGAGATTTTTTTAAATATCTGCAAGATGAGTAATTAAAATGAATGCATCAGTATTGTATACCAAGATCATGTATCTTTCCCATTATGAAATATTACCAAAATTTCAAATAAAAAAAAATACATTTAAACTTGTTCAATTTAAAAGACAACTGAAAAACGACAATGCATCAATGTTATATACTAAAGTTATATATCTTTTCCAATATGATATAAATACACTGACAATTTAAGACCTATTGATTATTCGTAACTTTGATAAAATTAAATTTACACTTAAATATTTACATTTAATTTAAATTAGTTAATAAGTTAAATATATGTGATTAAATTTACATTCAAAAAACACTTAAATAAACAAACACCACGCATCACTATTAAATAAACAAACACAACCACGCCTGCCATCTTCTCGCATCACTATTACATTCACCATCTTCTCCCACCAAGCCTGCCGTTGCTCACCACCAAGCCTGCCGTCGCTCACCACCACGCCCGCCATCGCTCACCACCACAACCGCGCCACCGCCATTCATTTCACAGGTTTATACCGCTATCGATTTGAGTAATTTTTAGTAACCTTTTGTTTGTGCTGAATAACTGTTCGACGAAATGCCTGATTTAGTTGTGTGTGGTTTATGTTTTGTAAACTCGTATTTCGAACGTTTTAGTTTGGATCTGTTATGTGATGAAATGATGTTTTAGCATTTTGTGATGAAATGATGGTTAGAGGTTATATGAATGCTTATGTTAGATGTTATTGTGTTTTCATTTTAAATGATGGTGCCTTCAATGGAACGTGCATTCAATGGATGTGTCAATGAATAGCTTTGGTTATATGAATGCTTATGTTAGAATTTGCTTATGTTAGAGGTTATATGAATGCTTATGTTAGAATTTGCTGTGTCAATGAATAGCTTTGGTGCCTTCAATGGAACGTGCGTTTAGTTGCTTTTTAATATATTCCATGTGTAGTGATGAACATTGGTTACTTGCAGATCAGTTAGATGGTTCGTGTGTTGCCTTAAGCTGCAAAAACACTGGTTTGGATTCTATGTGCCCTGTGCATTAGAAGATCAGTTATACAAGCTTACTTGCAGGCAACTCATTTAGCTTATTTTAGGAATCTAAAATTAAATAAAAATAAAAATAAAAATAGATAGTATGCTAGTAGGTTAGGAATAGTGCAAAGTAGAATAAATTGAAAAATTCATTTGACCATTCATTGAGAAGCTTTAAGTTGGCTGTAAGGTTAGGTTTATTATAGCTTGGTAAGTGTAGTGGTTTATTATAGCTTGGTAGGTTTACTATAGCTTGGTAACTGTAGTAGTTTTTTTGTAAGGTTGGATTTGGTTCTGTTAATTACGTTTGGTTATCATCTGGAAGTAGAGAATTTAGGATACACAAAAGGTGGCCAACTACAAATGCTGATGGCCTTCGTTACCAATATATTTATAAGTTAATGGGAGGCGAAATTTGGGCTCATAAAGATGTCTTTGGGATTGAGCATCTTCGGTCTGTAGGAAGTAGGAACGTCTTATGCTCCGGAAAAAAGTATGCAGAACAATCTTTGCAAGACCACCTTGTGATGTCTTTTTAACCACCTTCAGCGGTCTTAAACTGTCATGTATAAGTTTTTTTTATAACTAATATACGTAATTTGGTCATCCTCAGTAATCATTCAAAGCTATGCTTTACCTGCTAAAAAAACTAATTGACGTGATTCAGAACTCCCTCATGGTTGATGCGTCAACTTACTGAATAATCTTCATGACTTGATTTGGGCTATTCCAATTTGAAAACACGACACCATCCTTGTCTATTTTAGAAATAATGGCTTGCTTGAACCTCAAATCTAGCTAAAAACTTTAAGGTTTAGATACACGAAGCTAATAAATGTTGTATCAGTGGTATTTGTATATGTAATGTGCATATTAGGAAGTTCTGATTTTATTCAGCAATTTGATCCATGGATGGCTTATCCCCTTTTTTACTATAGGTTCCTTGATATAGCAAATGAAGCTCCTTTATGTGGGCATCGGAAACGTGCAAGCATCTTTGGTAGCATTTTGTATTGTCTACTATTGGCAAGTGTCATTACTTGTTTTTTCAATTCAATGCACTTTCATGATTTTGGAGATTAGCATAATTATGTTCGATTCTAGTCAGGTTACTCTACATTGGCTATTGGGGCTCCATGGGTGTTCCAAGCCCAGAAATACTTGACATTACAGATACTCTGCACATGTGACATTACAGATACTCTGCACATTGGCTATTGGGGCTCCATGGGTGTCACTATGCTTATTCTCATTAATAAATCCTTGGTTCATTTATCTGTAATCATTGGATACTGACAATGCTTCAGCTGATGTGCCATCGATGAATGAGACTGATGTTAATATGGAAGATGCCCCTGAGACTGATAATGGTGCTGCGGATACAGGAGATAATGCTGTTAAGATGGAGACTGATACCAAGGTTAGTTGAACATGTACTATACTACTGCGTATATAGAAAGTCTTAGGCTCTATGATGGTAACACTGACAATGTTTGATCATGTGTCAGTCCGATGATTGGATATGAATTTGGCGTGTTATGGTAGGGAACACATTAGTTACATATTTGGTGTGTTATGGTAGAAACGATTAGTTGGTGCAAGGATTTCATATGCTGTTCTATAAGCGTTCTAAGAGTTACCAAGAGTCAGGATGAAATATAATAACCTGAACTCCGTACCCTAACTTGCAAGAGAAAATAGTTTATGTAGCTCTCTTTGGTGTTTAAGCATTGAAAGTCTGATCTATTCTCCTATTCTTTAACACTACTTGGTGTTTACTTGGTAGTTGCCTAGTTAGTTTGTATCAGAAAATACATAGGAATTGATTTTTCTAGTTTTCAGCTGCCATTTTAAATAAGAAACTTAGTCAACATGCTATAGGCTTGTACGTCAAACAATAAATTTGAAGGATTGGGAAATTGTTGCTATTGAGAGTCGATGCTACCTAGTGAACCTTTAAATTGAATCAAATTAAATACAGTTCAAACCTTACATTTTTTACATGATCACAAGATCACTGAATCAAATTGAACGCAGGGACTTGGTTTTGACGTAAAAGCATTGGGCCTTCTTATTGTGAATGTGGAACAATAGTAATTCTGTTATTTATCGTGCTTTGCAGGTGGAAGCTCCAAAGAAGAAGGTCAAGAAATCCAACATACTTATTTCAGAGGTGGTTCATGGGGCAATGCTACCTGCAGATGTGCAGCGAGCAGTAGAAAAGGAGTTTGAGATGGCGCTGCAGGACCGTGTTATGGAAGAAACCAAGGACAAAAAGAATGCTGTGGAAGCCTATGTCTATGAAATGAGGAACAAGGTATAATCTTAATGTCCTAGCCATGTTGCTTCAAGAAACAGAGGATTGGTTGTATGAAGATGGGGAAGATGAAACCAAAGGTGTATACGTCACAAAGCTTGATGAGCTCAAGAAGGTTTGTTTTCCAAACATCATATTTTTCTTATCATATCTAAGGTGCACATCTGACATTGATAAAACAATTGCAGCACGGTGATCCTATTGAACAACGGTACAAGGAGCACTCTGAAAGAGATTCCTATGTTGGGCAACTAGCTGCACGTGTTAATTGATTTAGACAAGCTGCAACATCTAATGATCCCGAGTACAACCATATTGATTTGAGTGATAAACAAAAGGCAATTATTCCAGTATCCATATTTCTTGTATGATAGTATGCGTTACGATCATGTTACTTATTCTCACTTGTCTGCTGCCCCCTTTCAGGTCTTGAACGAGTGATCAGAAGTCGAAAATTGGTTGAGAAAGGCACAACAACTTCAAGACACACTTCCAAAACATGTTGAACCAGTTCTCCTATCAGTTGATATAAGAAAGAAGGAAGAGGCGATCGACAGGTATTTTTTTAACTTTGAGCATATCATTGGTTATTATTTTTAGAAGTAGCATAATATCTGAAAAGTATTTTTGCTTTGATGTGTACAGGGTCTGCAGACCGATTATGACGAAACCAAAGCCTGCCCCTACCAAAGACAGCTACTCCAGAGAAACCGGCCTCGCCTGCGCCTGCACCTGAACCTGCCCAGGAAGGTGAGTAGCAGCATCCCGCAGAAAATGGCACGAGCCCAAACCCAAAGACTGGCCATGATGAGAATGTTGATGCACCAGAAGCTATGGAAGAGGATAAGCCTGAAGCTACTGCATAAGGCTGATGATTTTATTTGTGTTTCGATTAATATTTCATAAGCCCCAATTTTCCAGCTTAAACTTGTGGGCTTATATAAGTTTAAAATAAGCCGGAAAATTGAGGCTTATGAAATTCAAGCCGAAATCAAATAAGCTCATAAGCCCACATATAAGCTTAAACAAACACCCTCTAAATAAGCCGGAAAAAAATGAGCTTATGAGACGCCAAAATGTCTAACCTAGCTTATTTGTTTCCTTTGATTAACGAGATACCAAAAATTATATTTTTAAAAGAATCTTATGTTATGCATTCGTAAGTAATATTTGAAATCTTTGTTGTTCAAATTTTTTGTTTTTGATTTTTATCGTAATTATATATTTTGTGAAATTGCTAAATCGTTTTGTATTTATGTGTGAATAAGTGACCATCTTTTGCTTTTAAAAGTAAATAGGTGGTGACCACCGGTTGGTCTCTAAGTTTAATACGAAGTGACCACACATATGGTCACTGATGGGTGTTAACGGTGAGTTAACAGGTCCGTTATCTTTAACAAAACAGTGACCACTTTTATGACCACCGTTATCAGTCACTATCTATCATTTCAGTGACCACCTTCACCTCTTAGTGACCAAAGTTAGAGACCGAATATATCGTCATAGATATAGTGACCACTGTATTATGGTCATTGGTTAGAGACGGATTTTAATTTTTGGTCTCTAAAGAAAATAGTGACGGAGCTATTGTGACGAAAAGTGACCACCCGTGTTTTGGTCACTAAACAGTGTTAGTGACCGATTTTGTGCTGATAGTGACAATATACCTTGTGTCACTAAATCCAGTTTTTCTTGTAGTGAAAGTGGACCCAAGAAATTACAAACAAAAAAACCAAAAGCACCAAATCTTACACTAAGCCTAAACCAAACAGACATATTGCTAGAACAAAAGCACAAAACCACATGTGACTCAAATAGGACCTTCACTAATAAATAATAATTTATATTTTATAATTATAATAATGTTATTATAATTACTTTTTTTATGCATAACTCGCATATATTACATATCATTGCTCATTTGAATGTGTTTTTTACTTGTAATAATTGTAGTCATGTGTTATTCGGAGCGTGACTACGACTATATACGTATATACATGCTTTAAATAAGTGGACAATTGTTTAAGATATCCTTTGGGGTACCTTTTGCAAGTGGAGTTTTGATTCCAAGTGTTTCTCACGAAAATATTATGTAGTATTTATAAACATAAACAAATATGTCAAGAAAAATAATATGAATAGCCGAACTTAATGGCTAAATATTCTGATGTTTTTACAAGGGGTCTTAAGTTCAAACTTCATTAGGAACATATTTTGAGGATGGTCGATGCAAGGGTCGAAAAGGTCATCGGATATCTCGATTAAGCCACGTGCATTTATTGTTCCCTATGAAAGTGTTATAATGAAAATCTAAGTAACAAAAACACTTCCCATGGTAAGTGATCTTGTTTCAACAGTTTGTAAATTTGCAGATAAACTTGCGGTTTAAACAAAAGTACACAAGATATGTTTTCAACATTTAAATTCTTATTTGAATAAATCAAAGAAATTTTACAAAGATTATTTGCGGAATAACAATCTTAGTTGAATGACAATTTAGTTCTTCTCTTTTACTCAAACTAAAACCAAGGTTATTGTTTGAGAGTGAACTTGGTGAATGCTTCTTCAGCTACTTAAGTTCAAACGAGGGTAAATGCTCTTAAATGTGTATTATATTAATTGCAAGAAATATCATTTACTCCATTACAAATAGTTTCTTATGTAGGCAGAGCGTTTCCTAAAAGGTATTCTACATATGTGTCGAGCATTCAATAGTTAAGTAAACAATGCATTAAACGTTTCTACTTTAGATAAGGGATAAACTCTTATTTAAGAAATAATGTTGACAAGTGTTACTTTTTTCCCAACTCTTGGAAAGGTGCCGACCTCATGAACACTTGCTTTATTCGCTTTTGCTTTTAGGGTTTTCCAAATACTTAATTTTTCCTTGAAGTATCTTTGATTCAGAGAGATTAAACATCGATCAGTGAGGTATTGTTAAACCTCACTGACCTGCACATCTTTTATTGGTTCTTTAGACTTTAGTTGTTGAACTGCAACATAGCTAAAAGTGAAGACTTTTTTTCTTCAAAGAACTTTGAAGATATGTTTATGCTAAGTATTTACACAACGGCTACTTGTAAGACTTAAGTTATTTTATATTCAAATCTAATCTGAAACCATTGAACATAAAATTGAAACAACATTTTAATCAAATCTGGCCCTTCTCAAATAACATTAAGGAAAGGAGAAAAAAAAAAAAAAAAAAAAAAGATCCATCTATCTATAGCATACATGTTGAGTAACCTACCATTACTTAAAATTCTCTTAATGTTTCATCAATTCATAAGTAAGTTATTTAATATAATCAAATATGTGGAATCAGAATTCCTGGCATTTATATATATATGCAGGGACTGAAGAGGACATTAATTGCGAATGGGAACCCATTTCTGTCAAACTTTCAATTTAATCATGATATATCAACAATGCTTGGAAGGAAAGAATTTGGAAAAGGCAGAAATGAGACGATTCCTTAGTTAGCTTCAATTATAAACAAAACATTGTCTTGTCTTGTTGAGAATTTTATACGTTTACATATACTTTTCAACATGTAATTACACTTGGAATTTGGCAATTTTTCAACACATTGGCGTGTATTTCAAGTGAGATTTTTCTTTATTAGAAAAGAAAGAAACTAGTTGAATCGAATAAGAGGATAAGGCATCTTTTGACAGGATCTTTTTTGTTTGGTAGCCCATTAAGTCATGTTCTCATTTTATCTTGGTATTAACTTTCGGCCAGAGGCAGAGTGCTCGACGTGTAACTTCCCTAGCGATCCAGGTGGCACTCTGGGAAATGTTGCCCAAAATCACCTTAATTTATCTATACAAGTTTAATTATGGCTGTATCATAGCTTTTGAGCTATTGGGCATATTTTAAATGTGAAGGATTATGCATCACAGAATAGCAATAATCTTTTAGTTGCTTAATAGTTGGAACAATCCCCTTCCATATTAAGGCCGATGTCTTGCATGTCTTGGCTAGCTATAGCTTCCCTAAGATTGCCGACGAGAGAGAACCTAGATATTCGAGGAATTGTTCTTGACTCAACTTAGGTGTCCGATTTGCGACGACGATATTGAGACAGAAGAGCACATCTTCATCAAGTGTAGCGTTGCAAAATTAGACACTTGGAGCAAAGTCCTTAATTTTTGGTTGACAATTTGACAGCACCAATGTTCCTATCTCCAACCTCTCGGATGCCGTCATTCTTGTGGACCTAGTTCACCTTCCAGCTCCTACTTTGAAACTTCTTGATGCTTCAGCTGTTCAATCAATCTTTTGGTCATTTTGGAATTTTGAAACAGTATGGTCTTCGCCTCTAATCGTCAAAACAAGCATCTCATTCTCAATGATGTCAAGCTTTCTCCTATTACTTGAGTTTCTAGTAGAATTAGGAAGTGTCCTCTCAATTGGATTGTGTGGTATGCCTATCTGTGTAACACTTTCTTTGTCCTAGTAATTTGTATATTTTGTTAGCTTCTTGCTAAGGCATTTTCTTTATAATCGTAGTTCAAAAAAATAATAATAATAAATAAATAAATAAATAGTTAGCTAACTGAAGGAAAATGTGGACGTTGATATCAATCCACCCAGATGGGTTATTTTAGATAAAGACATTATAGTTTTATCTCATAATAGATTTAAAATCGACATATTTTAGACTGATCGGATCATTGGTTTCAAGTTTGTTTGTGTGACCATGCGTAATCCATCTTTTCTAGCGTCTTGCTAGCTTGGAGAGTTTTCAGTGAATTACCATCAAAGAAAAATTATGAGCTTTACAATGGTTTTCAATACTCTGCTAAACTGTTTACAGGTATTTGTTAATCATATTATAATCATCTTAAGTAACATTTCATGGTTTATTTTAGTGTTGACAATTAATAAATTCACATGTGTTTTGGTTCTTCTCAGTTTCCTCAAGAAATTTCGATTGCGAGGATCAGTTCTTAAGAACTTGAAAAAGAATCGTGACTAACAAGTATACGTATATTTTTTTAAGCATTCAACAAGTATGTGTTTGAAGAGATCACTCTTAATTAAGGAAATCCTTTAATCTAGTGTAGTGCTGCAAGACAGTTACACCTTTGTGTATAGGATTAGTTGCAGTTTTTAGAAGTTTAGGAGAAGAATAACACTAGAGCATTTTGGTGTTGGTAAGTTTCTAGGTCTCGTTGTTTTTACTGTGAAATTTGTTTTTAAGTGTTTTGAATTTTGTTATTTGTGTTGATGCATACTTGTTTCTCGTGTTTTTCTTGCTAGCCTTAAAATGATTTTTTTTTTTTTTCCCTCTGTTTAGAAATTCAAAATAATGCTAAGGCTTTGGGAGGACACTTGGATTAACTTACACAGTTGGTCTCTACCATGAAGGGATCACATGTATAAAATTAAACTTGATTAAACAAATCAAATGGATTCAATTTACTGTCTTCTAAGACCTTCAGCTTTTTCGAACTCTGCAATTTTTTATTTTATTTTATTTTTTTTAACGGTGTTAAAGGCACTAGCAAGAAGCTAGAAACCAAACAAACAACTACATAGAGGTTTTACAAGCAGAAATTACAACTATGTCACTTCATTGATAATGCTACGAGAACTTGGCCCAATTTACCTTCCTCGATAGGTAAAAACTCTTGAGACTTCTAAGACCAAAATCCACCAGGCTCCAACTATGCTGCATAGGTCTTTAGCAATAGAACACTTAAAGAATAGACAAGTTTTCGACCGATTAAGATCTCAATTTCAGAATAGTCTTAGGATTGAATTTTGATCAATGAACTCATCAGGATTTGAATAGGAATAAGACATTACATCCTAGTTGGTTGGATTGGATCTCAGATCCTAAAATTGCTTGTACAATCACTTTGTAATTTAATTTCTTCTTTTCACTAGTGTCTTGCTGGTGAGTTTTTAATCTAATTGACATTCAAAAAAAAAAGTATTTGAACAGGTCTGAAGCGTACAATACTGGTCCTGAAAAATAAAACTTTGATCCCTACCAATCTGTTTCAGATTTTAAAGCTACAAAGTGGTAAGAAGTTAATGTCTAACTTAAATCTCAAGCACATCACCATAAAGTAACCTGATTTTTTTCTGTAGTGTCACAGATCTTTGGTGTCGTTTTGCTCCAGTGGTGCTCTTGGTTTTTGTTTCTGTGGTAGATTTTTAGATGTCTGGTTCTATAGTGGTATTATCTACTACCCGGCCTATTGCTAGTTTCTTTCTATATACATGCTTTCTTTAAGGGAAAAAAATGAATAACTTCGACCTTGCTTTAATCAGCTGATTTATGAATAGTCCATATTTGATAATTATTGATCTGTTGTTACACAAGTGTGATACCAGGACGTACACTATTTTTATCCTTTGGACGGCAAAAGAACTTAGCATTACTAAATAGTAACTAGGTTATATTATACCTTTGAGATTCTTCAACATAATAATACTTAAAAACTCTGAAGTTGAACAACTTAAAAGTAAGAAGTTGGTAAATTAAAACCTGTAAAGCTAGCTGTCATAGGAACACAAAAGCAATATTCAAGAAACCTAGAGAATTGAACTAAGGTTATCTGAGAGAGAAAATCAATATTACGAGCATTACAAAACCATAGATGAAATTTTGAACAGAAATCATGAAGTCAAATTTTACAATAAAGTAGTTTCTTATATATAGAGGAGATCTACACATTATGTGCATTTTCAAATCTAATTAGAGCTTTGATATCATTTTTTTTCCCTTCTAATCAGGTATTGCCTTCAGACAACTAAAATCAACTATTTGACCTTGGTAAAACATGCTTCTTAACCATTTTCTTTTTTTTTTCCCTAAAAAAAAGAAAAATACTTAAGCAGTGACTATAGTTTCAAATGATAAACATTTTCGAAGACACAATTTCTAGCATGTATATTGCAAGAAGATCAATTATGCTCTTCGATTTGTCCATCTTTAATTTACTCTACACACATATGATAGAAGCTCGTATTAGAACAAGAGGCATAAGTGTGGTTTATGACAGATAGAGGGTGAGCACACATGGCTTCAAGCATAGGAGTCCTTGAGTAGCTATATCATGCAAGAAAAGCCCATGTGTGCTCACTCTCTTCTGTCACCAATCCCTCACTTATACTCTCATCCTAACTTGCAACATCATGAGAACAAGAATACAGACGTAACCTATCATTTTTGTGAGAGACATGCCAATTTCCCAACCCTTTTGGGAGAATTCTACAGCTTATGTGACTGAATTCTATTCTGTGGATCTAATTGGCCAAAAGTCGAACACCACAACTAAAAACAAATACATATAAGCATAAATAGAATTGAGGGGATGACAGATAGAGGGTGAGCACACATCGCTTCAAGCATATTAAACTATTTGCAAGAAAGACCATGGGTGCTCACTCTCTTCTGTCATCACCCTTTACCTTTTTATCTTCTGGGATGATGCTTATGTGCCGAAATTCAGAAAATTAAGAAACCCTAATGTGCAGCTTTCCTCTTTTAGTAAAGCCCAATAAATATTTGGTAGGTGTTACTACTGTTCCATAGCACGGGAACACACACTATTGAGTAAATTTGGTGTGAGTAACAAGTGGAGGTTAGCCATGCCTTAAATAGACTATTCAATGACACTTTCCAGGCCCCCTTGGAATAAATGTGGCTTATCTTAATTTATCTTCTCCGCAATTTAAAAATTGTTTTCAAAAGTGAGCCTCCGTGATTGTCAATGTTTTTCTCATCTTTCTTATCTTGGCACATACTTTAATACGGAGTACTAATTTTCAACAACAATACACAATCCCGCCACAGCGAGACAAAAGGGAGGACGGATGCACACAGTTACACCTTAACCAAAGGCAAAATGATTGTTTCCAGAAAAACCATCAACAATACTTTAACACTAGAAAACTAATGCTGGTTTTCTTATTATCAAAATTTAGAATACTCACAAGACGCACAAGATTGTTTATCTTAAGTTGATTGAGTAGTTATTGGCTTAATAAACTGTCTGAAGCACTTCAAAATAAGCCAGTAGTAGCAAGTGTCTTATTTTAAAGTGTTTAATTACTTATACATAATTAGATAAACATATATCATTCAAATATTCCCGGTTAAAGTTACTTAGCTGTGTGTATATAGAACATAATAAGCAGATAAACAATCAGTTAACAAATCCCAAACACCCTCTTCTTCTCTAATAGCACTTCACTAATACGACTCTAGCAAGATGCTAGAGGAGAAAAATACATGTTACAAGTTTCGGATGAGTGTAATATATCCAATCTAACCACTTTGGCTTACAAGTTCTATGCCTACTGACAATCCATTAATGTGAAAAAACTTTTATATCTTTTACAATCGAGTCTTTTATTTCGTGAAGATTTCAAGTCAAAGTAAGCTTGGTTCTTAAACGTCCAAAAAAATCTAAACCTCCAAAGACTCTCTCAGTCTATGCACAATATGGAGCAAAAATTGTGATTAATTAACAAACAAAAAGTGACATTAGAAATGAAGACTTGCTCAAGGATGGTTTATCTTCTTAATGTATTTGTTTTGCTTTTCTGAAAAACAAAAATGCATGGAAGAAGTATTAGCAAAAATCAGACCTAACAACCAACCTATTAACGCATTTGCTTTACCAATGCTTTTCTTGTAATCCTAAATCATTAACTATCTCCAAGCAATTGCTAATCCTCTTTCATGCATGTCTTCTCACCATTCCTATAACGGTCTTCCTTATTAATGCACTTCTGCAAATTTCTGAAATACATTATGCAGTCACTGAATAGTCATGGTCGACTTCTACGGTTCTACCACGATATATTGGATCTCAAAACCCATGAAGAAAATATGTTTAATGCTTTTCAAAGGATATAAACTAAATTAAACTAGACGTAGCAAAATAAGTTTCACACGATTTCTTATTTTATTTTTGTAAAGAACACTGTAGATATGAGATTCATAAATGGTTCGTTGCACATGAAATGTGTCTTAGTAACAAAATAAACTTAAAGTCATTATATGTGCAGCCATTCTTATTAACTCTTTAGTCTGAATATCTTAAGATGAAAGATGAAAATATTACTCGTAACATGTTATACTTTATACCAATTTTACGTAGTATATGTTTAGATAGGAAAAAAACAAAAGAAGAAGAGCATTTCAAATAAAAACTTTAAATCCGCATGGGCACCCATCAATTCAATCATGATTTATGATAAGGCATATCTTGTGACGCATGCTTCTCATTTCTCTTTGCTATATTCGCATCCTATCTTTGCTTCACACTTTCAGCCATTTCAAATCATGTGTGACGTGTGTCTTCCCTCTTCATACACGTGTCACTCTGGGTATCTTGCAATCAACATCTTTAACTCTGAGGCTCCCATTCATTTGAGGTCTTTATATGACGTACATCACAAAACAATGTATATACGAAAAATATGTATATATGATATTGAACTGTACACAGATAAATTATATGACATTCACGTTACTAGCTTCTTAGCTCGTTTGCCATGTTAATCTTTTTGGTAAAACAAATGAAATATATTAATAACCAAACTATAGAACTTTACAACAATTAACATGATTGGATAAAAACACACTACATCGAAAAGTAGAACGGGTTATGAAATCAGCGGCAAGAACAAAAAAGTCCTAGCCAGTGCCACTAAAAGAAAAAAAACACACTAGTCTTAGAGTTTGATGAGAAGGTATAGTATAAAAAAGTCACTGAGGACCTTGGCTAGGACATGTCCTAGCCAAAAGGTTAACCCGTTTTAGTTTCCCATAATTTTTTTAGTTTTCCTAATTGCTCTCGCACTCTTTTCTCGCTAAACAATTGACTAAGACATGTCCTAGCCAACAGGTTGACCATTATTTGACCAACAATAATGTTTTTAAAAAATTTAAAAATTATTTAAATAAATTAAAACTAATTTATAAATGTTTAAATCATTTTAAAATAATTTATAAATGGTTAAAATTAAATAAAAATATTAATAAAAATAAAAATAAGTTAAAATAATTTATAAATGATTTAAATTATTTAAAAATAAATTAAATAAAATAAAATTAATTTAAAAATATATTAACATAATCAAAAATATGTTAAAATTATTTAAATTAGATTTAAAATTATTTAAATTAATTATAAAATGCTTTAAAAATGAAGTTTCCCACATCCAATTATCAAATTAACTTATCAAAAATTATAATCCATCCGTCCCAAATTATAAGTGTATTTTTAATTTGCACAAAGTTTAATAAATTCCCACCAACTAATTTATTCACAAATCAAATACCTTCTCTCTTTACTAGAGTGTCTTTTGATTGGTTGAATTAGAAACATGAACAAGTGTTTTGGGACAACCAAAAGTAAGAAAATAGACTTGTAATTTGGGACTTAAGGAGTATATTTTAACCATGTAAATAATATAGTCACTCAAATAACTAAAGCATATGAATTACATTCCAAATGGATAAACGTCTAAACATGAACACATTAAACAACAACAAACTCAATCCCGCCTGAGTGAGGAAACATTAACACATTAAAATTAACATATGGATGAAAAAATTAAATTAAATATACGAATTTCTACTACATACGAAGATTTTTTATGTAATCTAAAACCTCATGAAGTATTGCAACTAAGTGCCACGCTTGGTTCTCGGGATGCCTTTCCAATTCCAATCTTGCCTCAACCATCTTTATTCTTGTCTCCAACATGTTTATTTTTGTAGGATCCCTTATTAATAAACTTAAACAAAAAAGATGGTGACTTGATGTTGGTGGTGTTTTGGTCGTGTGATAGAGAGAAAAAGAGAGGAAGAAAGGAGGTTTGTATTTCACACACTAGAACACCTACAAGCATACACACACACAAGTGAGACCTGTGTGGATCTTATACCATCCCAACGCCTCACATAATGGGCTTGGGTTAGTTCTCGTGGGCTTGACCTTCTAATACATAAACTATTAGACTAAACTAGTAGCCTATTAGCTTAGTACCTATAGCCTGATACTAGACTCTTACATATTCTATATTAACATTACATAGTTCTTAAACGTAGAATACCATCACTTCTTTTACTTCTATTACTAAAAGTAATGCTAACAATCTCCATCTAAGGGAGGTCATTCCTTAGTTGTTTTGGATGAGTTGTTGTAAATTGGTCTTCTTTAATCTTGATCTTTGAATCTTGAACGTTAAAGTATATGAGTCTTGATTCTTTGTTCTTTACATGCTATGTGATCTTATGATATAAATATGTTGTCTTTTCTTGCCTTTGATCATATATCTTCATCTTGTCTTTGTCACATTCTTTCCATCATACTCAGACGTCTTGTATAGCTTTGATCTTCATACATAAGCTTTCCTCACTTGACTTATGAACTTGTTCTTGACTTTCTTTGATTAGATCTTGACTTTGATGAAACACATTGCCCTTTATCTTGATTTCTTTGTCTTGAACATTCTCGATTTGAGCTTTGTTGATGATAATATATGCGTAAGTATGAGTACAAGGAAGTGAAGATATCGATGTGGTCCTCTTGAATGGTTTCTTTCATCCGTACCTGCAACATTGATAACTGGATATGTATATATGTTAGTCCTCGGCGTTTAGTGTTTAGATATCCTAAGAAGCTAACAACGCTCTTTGAATACTCTAGAATGGATGTAACAATGATGCTAACGATGTTTAGAATGGATACATCAATGATGCTAACAACGTTTTTTGAATACTGTTAGAACGGATGCGACCTAAAATGCTAACATAACGCTTTTGATATCTTTACACTAGTCATTCTTAATTCCGGATGCTTGTGAGCTAACGACGGATAAAGGTAAGTAGTTGGAGTACACATAAAGCATCACTCTACTACTCTATACCGTTTGAATCATAGGAACCACCATGAAGAATATTTGGAAAGATTAATAAAATCTTACGAAGGACTTTAAAGTACATCTTGTGTTCTTATTGATAAACAACAATTGTATGATTGGCATGTGTCCTAAGAGATTTTATTTTTTGAATCTCATTTGGCTCTAGACTCATTTTGGTTTAGTAAGCGGAGGCTGGAGCAGAGTGCCACATTTTCAATATCAACACATCTCGGAATAAGAAGCCGATAGATTACGTGTTTAATCTTCGTGAGAAATGAAACAAGAATCTTTTGAGAGAGACTTGAGTGGCTGTGAATGGGTTGTACATTGCATCATTGGGTTCATGATGTCTGTCTTCAATATCTTAATCGTCTTTGTGATTAGAGATAGCATATGAATTGACCCGTTTTCTGACCTAAGTTTAGGGTTCATTTCTTTTCACCCTTTCATTAACTTGTTTTTCATTCTTCAACCCCTTCTTTCCCTTTTTCTCAATTACTCACTTTTTCACACCTAAGGACTTCTACACTAACTAGTGTATTGTCCGTAGGAAGATCCTTCTAGTTCTGGCTGGATCATGGGATAAAATCTAAACCTAACCGCTTTATTTATTCACGAACACAAGTGTTGGTTTTGTTGGTTTAAAGAGCTACTCCCCTTACACATGTGCTTATGAACATTTTTGAAAACAAACGCTTCACGATTCACATATAGATCTTGTAACCATTTTTTTTAATGTTTTTGCACATAGAGGAATTAGTAAACACCTTTGAAATTAGTGAATTATCTTAATAAGACTAGACTTTGCGAGACACGTTTATGTTGCTAGTTTTTGAGATCCATCATTAACTTTTAGATGACTACTACCTCTAATAACTAACTTGGAATTATTACCCATCATGGTGCAAGTCTATTCGGAATAATCACTTTTGAGTCGAGCAAAATATTGTAGATTCAATAATGATCACAAAAAATTTGATCACATTTTAATCACGTTTTTCTCCCTCTGAAAATAGCATATCTGTGATATTTTTTGATATACCTGATTAAAGATATGTTTTTGAAAAGCATTTGTAAGAAAATATTTTGATTTATACTCCCTTAATAAAAGCATTTATCTAAACTTTCGTTCAAAATTAAGAGTTTTGGAGGGAGTTATCTTTTAGCACAAAAAAATATTTGGAAAGATTTTGATAAATCTTGAAACAGGTGCTAATAGATAATGATGATTTCTCATCAACTTTTTGGACGAAAATTTTCATTTGTATAAATGAGTTATCCAAATGAAAAGAGTTTCATTTTTTATAGGCACGAATTGTGTATGATGAAATATACAGAAGTCTTTTCTAAAAAAATTCATCTATTTATACTCGAACTATTTTGAAAAAGATTTCATATTAAAGTGCGAATCCTAAGTTGAAATACTTAGAAGTCATTTGAGTTTTGAAACATTTAAAATATTTTGAAAATCTAAAAAATTTTAGTAAATTTTTCAAAAACGAGAAGATCTCTCTTCTTTTTGCTTTAGCAAAAATGCACTGATGCGTACAAGTTCACTTTATTGAACTTCGAGTTGCAGTTTGTCATTTAACTGTAATTCATGAGTAAGCGCAGGTTGTAAGCTGAAGTACTTACAAGACATTAAGTTTAAGCATGGGTTGTGCACTGAGTGTACACAAGCCATCAAGAAAATTTTAGAGAAACGACATGTTTTAAAAACATTTTAATGAACTCTTGCTCAAGCATATTTATTTTTTCGTATTATTTTTGAATGATATTTCTAGAAACATAAATACTATTGATTATACAAGAGACATGTCGTAAGAATAATATTTTTGGATTTTTTATTTTTTAATGTTTTTGTATTTTTGAGAATTTCTATTTTCGTATTTTGTTTTTGTTGATTTTTCAATTTTTTTGTTTTTCAAAAATATGTACAGATTAACGAAGCTTTTTGAGATATAATTTTCAAAAAGATTCGGTAAGACTTTCTAACTTTTCTGGAGTTAGGATTCACATTCTAATTAGATGAACTAGATACTTAAACCATTCTTTTGGAATGGTTTTGGTAAATAGATCAGCGAGTTGGTAATCAGTCCTCACGAAATGTAATCCAATAGTATCTTGTTCCACTTGCTCTTTGATGAAATGATAACAGACTACAGTGAGTTTCGTTTTGGAATGTTGTTACCAAATTGGATGAGATAGCTATAGAACTTTTTGAATCACAATACATAGGTATTTTGTCGAAATTAAAGCCATAATCAGTCAGCTGTGTGCGCATCCACAATACGTACGCACAACTGCCGATAGAGACACATACTCAGCTTCTGCCGTTGATAGTGAATTACAGTCTTGCTTCTTTGACGTCCAACTTACTAGTTTTTCTCCCAAGAATTATGCTCCACCAGTTGTAATTTTTGCCGTGTCTCGGCAACCTGCATGATCTGAATCTGAAAACATTCGAAGGTATCGAAAGATTCTTTTTACCTCTTTGAGGTGATTTTATGTAGGCTTTGCCTGAAGCTGAGCTAATAAACATACAACAAAATGAATATCTGGTCTACTCGTTGTTAGACATATAAGAGAACCAATCACGCTCCGATATAATTTTGGATCAACCGGTTTCCCATATAAAAAGAATCCAGTGTGGTTGTAGTAGCCATTGGGGGTACTAGTAGGGTCACATGAGTCCATTCCATGTTTCTTAAGGATTTATAAGGTATATTTTTGTTGATTAAGGAAACTACAACTTGGGGTTTAATGAATTTGTAGTCTATGAAAATACTTTAGTTCCCCATCATTGACATCTCAAATCTGCTCTTCATGAGATTTGAAAATTTGTTTGAAAGTTTTGGATTTGTGGAGCCAAAATGATGCCATCCATGTAAATCTAAACGATCAAGATGTCATGTTGGTATCTCCTTATGAAAAGTTGTCTTGATATGCCTCTGGTAAACTGTCTAGATATGCCTCTAGTAGACTGTGATGTTCCATTCATGAAAGTTGTTTTGATATGCCTCTGGTAGACTGTGTTGTTCTTGTGAGCTGCATAGGCTAGAAAGATCTAAACCGCTTCTAGTCTTGCCACTAGCGTGAATGATTCTTTGAAATATATCCCTTTTTCATGAAAATATCCCTTAGCTACAAGACGAGACTTTTTGTGTATAACAATTATTTCTTCATCTAGCTTGTTCTTTCATATCCACTTGAGATTAATAACCAGTTTGTCGATCGGTCTTTTAACTTTTTCCCAAGAATCATGTATTTCATACTGAAGAAGTTCTTCATGCATTGCTTCAATCTAGCATTCATTTTCCAGTGCTTCACGAATGTTCTTTGGTTCTTCGTCGGTGTATATAGCAAGCATAAAGATACACAATTCTAGATCAGTGGCTAATTTGCTTTTCGTTGTTACTGGCTGTGTGGGATCACCGAGCACTTGATGTAGTGGATGATATTTTTTACACTTTAGTTCTGAAGGATACCGTAGATTAACCATATGTGTGTTAGTAGGTTCTTGATATCTTGAACAAGATTCAGCAGATCACGTTTTCTGAGTGGCAAATGGATTTTTAAATCTAACTCAACATTGTTATAGTTTGGTGGTTGTTCTTCTTGATTTGTTGTTTGTTCTTGCTCGTGTGCAACAGCTTGTGGTAGAGTGATTTCAATTAATGGAGTTTGTGTGGTTGATGTAGATGAGTTGTGCTTCATTTTCGTTGATGCATCTTGTGATTGTGGTTGTTGATTGTTTAAGTGGGTTCAGCGGAACAATGTTTTGATGCAATTGTCAAAAAACCACCATGGTATTTATCAAAAATGAACTCGAAGAAATTTTTTAGTTCTTGATTTGAAGGTTTTTCACATGTTGTTGTTGGAGCTTCTTAAGGTACGAGTCTTGAACTCATGTGTCCAGACGTCTGATTGTTTAGTACGGGTCCTAATCTAAGTTGATTAGAAGCCATTGGGTTAATCGCAGGTTCTAGAACGTATCTCTCAGAAGCCATTTGTGAAATTTCATCAAATTTTACATTCATCGTCTCCATTATTCTCTCGATTCTTCGATTATAGATCTTGAATGCCCTTGAGTTTTCTGCGTAGCGTATGAAGATTCCAATATCACCTTTAGCTTTCAGTTTTCCTAAGTCTTCTCTGTCATTTGTTGTATAGCACAAAGCACCAAACACGTTAAGATATGAGATGTCAGGCTTTCTGTTGTTGATTAGTTTATATGGTGTTTTGTTGAAACGGGTATGGATTAGAGATTTGTTTTTGAGTAAAGCATGTTGTTGCAACAACATCAGCCCATAGGCAAAATGGTGTACTAGAATAAATCAACATTGTGCGGCCGACTTCAAAAAGAGTGCGGTTTCTTCTTTCAACTACCCCGTTCTGCAGTGGAGTTTTTACTACTCAAGTTTAATGTGTTATTCCAACATCTTCAAAATAAGCTCGTAACTCCTGATTAATAAATTCTGTGCCATTGTCCGTTATGACAATCCTTACCGGAGCTTGTAGAAGGACTTGGACACGCTTCAAGAAGGTGATGATGATTCCTGGTGCTTCTTTCCATTGATGCTTTCAATTCTCATTGGACCGCATAAGTCCATATGCAACATATGCAACCTTTGTTCCGAACTAGGTAAGGGGATTTAGGTTTATATGAAGCCTTTTTTCTCTTTCCTAATTAGGTACGGGGGTTTAGGTTTATATGATGCCTTTTTTCTCTTTCCTAACTCACAAGAGGGACATAGGTGATCTTTGGTGTATTTGAACTTTGGAAGACCGGTGACGATGTTATCCTTTGCAAGTTGGTTTAAGGTGTCGAAGTTAAGATGAGATAAGTGTTTATGCCACAACCAAGATTTAGTTTCGGATGCTCTTGTCATGAGAAAAATTGTTGATTTAGAGGCCATTTGTGAAATGTCAATTGCATATAAGTTGGTGCCATGATTCTCGGTCATGAGGTCATTGCCTTCCAAATTCTGAATGAAGCATGTATTTCTCCTAAATGCGACTTCTAAATCTGTATCACAAAAGTGTCCAACTGAAAACAAGTTGTCTCTCAATCCTTCAACATAGTAGACACATTTTATCAAATAGTTCCCCGATTGAAGATCTCCATAACCCAGAATAGCTGCTACATGATCATTTCCAAAGCGTATAGTTCCTATGAACTTCAAAACAAAATTGATCAGCAACTATAGTTTCCCGGTCATGTGCTTGGAGCAACCCAAGTTGACGATCCAAAGACATACCTCGATAACCTACCAAGAACAAAAGATTTTGTATTTGGAAACCTTTTGGATTTTGGTTTATTTTCATTATTTTAAAAACTTCATGACATTCAAAGAATTTCTCTACAGGCTCAGTACTAAGGGCAATCCTCTTTCCTCTACGCTTCAATGTAGTAAAAATTGTCAGTCAGTTTCCAGCTAAGGCAAGTACAGGTCGACTTATAACTACTGGGTGACCTAGATCGTAAAACTAGACGTCCCATAGTTTTAGCACTATTTCTTTTTGGAGCATCTTTCTGTTCTGACTTAGCATTTAGATATGTAGATAAACAATCATCATGAACATCATTAAGTAAGCCTTTCTTGCATGCTAAACAAACAGAGCCATTACATGCATTTAAAACAGTACGATTGACATTACATTCAGATGAAATATGTCTTTATTATAAAGCGATAAATTCCAAGGGTGTTCTTTTTACTTCTTAAACTTTATTCACGCATCTACTCTTAGAGACAAGCAAGACTCTAATGTTCCTTGTATTGCTCCTAGGCTATAGTATACTGGTCCTAGACGTGCATTCTAGTCCTGTAGAAAAAGGCACATGCATTAGAATTCACATTATTGTTATCAGACTTAATATCAGCTTTCCTAGAAATTTTAGGATTCTTGTGTAAGCTTATGCCATTTGTCCCAAATGGTTTAGATGTGGAGGCAGACGTAGTATTGGTACTAATCCTATAAAGTCCAGGTGCTAAAGCTTTTGTTGTCTTATCAACCGCTTTATCTACTTTTTTTCCTTTTTGAATGAGCAAAGATAATGGAGTGACTATTTTTGGTAAAACATTTTTCTTATTGACTATTTGAGCAAACTGTGATACGGACATTGTTGGTTTTGCAACCTGTTTTAAAGCATTTTTTTTCTCCAAAGTCAAAGTTTTTTCACATGTAGTTTCCACACCCTTCCCATTTTGGTTTTCCAGTTGAGCTTTCAAAAAATTAATTTGTTCTTGCATGTCCTTGTGAGCACGCTTATACGACAATTTGTCATACTTACATTTCACTTTTTTACTATCAAGTTGGTTAAAGTAGGACATGTTTTCTTTTTCAAGTTTTATAAGAGCATTTTTGTATTTTGAAACAATTTCAAAAGTCTCATATAGGAGTTTTTCATGGTCCTCAACAGAATATGTTTGTAAAATGATGGACATAATATATGTGGTCATAACTGCTTCAAAGAGAGAATCATTTGAGTTTTCCAGTTCATTGATGTTTTCAAGAGTTTCAATGGTTTTCTTCACCAAGTGTTAGCATTAATGAAAGTGATGGTCATTCTCTAATTAGAAACTTTGTAGCTTGTTTTATAAAGTATAATTGTTTAAGTATTGGGCTACTGGACTTGGTTAATATGTTATTTAGATCAATGTATAAGTTAGCCTTAATATTAATGTAATCCAACTCCAACATGCGCCCAAAGCCTATGAGGCCCATGATAACAAGTATGGAAGTATAAGTAGCACACAACTAGTCATTTGTAAAGTGTGCTTGAGTGTGTAAGTGTGTGTTTTTAGTGTGCAATATGTGAAAAACTAGAAGGGGTGTTGAATAGTTTTATCGATTCGATGTTAGATTTCAAAAGTTTAGATTCAATGTTATGTGAAATCTTGTGGATGAATAGATAGTACCAAACAATAAATAAAGTAAGTAAAGAACAAAAGTAAAGTAAGAGATAGAAAGTAGCGACACAAGTAATTTATAGTGGTTCGGCTACAAGGACACCTTCTTTGCCCTACTCCACTCCCTGAGTACCCACTCGAGAGTTCAAGCAGTATGTCAACAAGCTCCTTCACGGCGGAGAGGCCTCACAACGTCGCTCACACTTTTTTCGGTACAAATCTAAATACCGAATTCTTCCACGAGGTAGAACCAAACGTTTACACAACTATTACACAACAAATATGCGAAATAAGGAAAAAAAGATAAGCTACTGAAATCTTGTGGATGGATAAATCAATCAAGAACCCTTTGCTTGGATGACTTGTATGAGTAACGTGATCTCGCCTTCGTTAAGGACCTAAAAGAGAATCACAACAAAAAAGATAAGAACTACAAGAATGATCAAGTGATCTGAGGTTAGAAGAGTGAGATAATATATGAGAGAGTTGTAAGAAGAAGGGTGAGAAACAATGTAGAAATAGCTCACTATTTAAAGACATTCTGTCTACAGGTTAGCCGGTTCTGGAAGGGATCCGGCCATTGTAAACTGAGGGATCCGGCCTCTGGGTCAGTCAAGTCCCGATTTTGGATACCAAACCGGGTTATGGGTTATGGGTTATGGACCATGGGTCATGGACTTTGGATCATGTTACCCAACAAGATACATTGTACCTAGTTAACGGGTCATGGGTCTTGGGTCATGGGTCATGGACTTTGGGTCATGGATCGTGAATAATACCCAACATGATTTTATACATGATGTCATGCAATGGGTCATGGGTTATGGATTAAGCTCCATGGGTATGGGTCATGGGTCATGGTT
Source organism: Chrysanthemum makinoi (assembly GCA_910596185.1). Taxonomy (NCBI): domain Eukaryota; kingdom Viridiplantae; phylum Streptophyta; class Magnoliopsida; order Asterales; family Asteraceae; genus Chrysanthemum; species Chrysanthemum makinoi. Next base: position 64,371,886 of record OU343221.1, read on the forward strand.
ATTACCCAACCTATTACATTTTTTATTACAACACATTTTTATTACAACATATATGTAAATAACCAAATGTATATATTTTTCAGAACAACATATATTCTTAGAATTATACTTGTGATAACTTTATATTTGTTTTCAACACAACTTAACGAGATCGCTAAATATAAACAAACTTTTTTACAGTTTATTTATATTATCACAATATAATCATCTTTATCTCTCTAAACCATACGCCTAAATCATATCTTGTCACCATACGAGCTCTATATTAGTGATTTAGTTGATAGATATAAGGTCCTACACCAAGGACTTGTGATACTTAACAAAGTCAATTGTTTCCTTTAAAAATTCTTGTTTAAATTGAATTACCATTTCATAGATGTTATACAATGGAGGAACAATGTTTTTTAAACACTCTTTTCAGCTCAACATGAAAACTTGAATTCCAAGTGTTAACATTCAGACTGGTTTTTGATTCGACAGTCCACTTAATTAGTTGCTCACTCTTGTTTTCTCGTCATCCAAAAATCCTCTTGCAACACTTGTGTGAAAAGTATTGTTAGAAGACATTTGTTCAATTTTTGAAAGATTTTTTTAGAAAACTATTGATTTTGAAACATGTTTTGAAGCACTTGGTTTTTTAGAAAAACTTTTCGGATTCTGTGTTTGTGGAACAAAAGTAATTTCAGATATTTTGTTAAGCTTGTTATAGTCGAATGGTTTTATTTCTGGAATCTTTAGTTTCATCTGTGATCTACTCCCTTCGGCAAGTTTTATCGTTTCTTCGGAGTCCAAAACAATAAGAGGCTCATGTTTATCTAACAAGGCATTACCATTATACAAAACATTATGTTCTTGCTGAGCTTTCTTGATTAACAAAGGATTTTCACAACCAAGAGCCATTTTATTTGTTGTGTCATAAAACGGATCTAGATTATTTGTAACCATATGGATTGTTTGTCTTGATGGACCAGTTTTAAGAAGCAAAATTTTCAATTCTTTTATTTTATCCTGCTTCTCAATTATTTCATCAAGAAGTTCATTTTCACGTTTGGAAAAATCAGCCTTTAACTTTTTCTTTTCTTTTTCAAGATTAGAACAAGTTATTTGTTGTTTAGAAACTTGGTTCTTCAAATCTGAAATTTCCTCATTTAAAGATTTAATCCTCTTGTTTGAGCTGATGTCAAGTGTGTCAACCTTAATTTGTAGTTGTTTTTCTCAAAAAACAAAATTTTGATAACTAGTTTCTAATTCTTTCTCTCGTTTGTTGGAAAATTCAAAAACTTTTTCATTTTCCTTGTACCTCTCAAGCTCAACAGTTAACTTGACATTCGTGAATTTAACCTCGCGATTGATCAGATTAACTTTCTCAATCTCTAAACTATATTTTTTTAAGTAATGATGCAAAGTAAGTACGGGTTTGCTCATCACTGACTACATTTTGGGTTCTGAGTCTCCATTAGGACCCATATCTGGAGTGTCAGAGTTAATATTGCTAACAATCTCCTTCTCAATATATATGTCATTAACAGATTCTAGAGATGCAAAATGTGGTATCTCATGAGTAAACATAGTGAAAATATCATTATCATAACATGTGTTATAGTTGTGTACCTCTAAGAGTCCATCTGTGTCATAAACAGGAGGTGTGATTGACTCACTGTCATATGTAGAAACTTGGAGATTAGCCATGAAGATGCAGTTCGCATTGACTTCTTCTCGATCCTCCTCACAATCAGCTAATGCTAGGTAATCATGTTCTTTAGCAAAGAGTTGTATTCCCGCTTCTTCCTTTTGTGCCAATAGCAACGCTTCCTGAAAGTATCTAGCATCTCGTCTTCTTGGTCCAATAATGCAATTCCTAGCATAATGTCCAATACCCTGACAGTTGTAACACTTTATCTGATTACCCTGATTCCCATTACCATAATTCCCAACTTTTGGAGTTGCAACATTCCCATTCTGATAAGTGATAACCATGTTCTGATTCCCAACAAACTGACTTTTATTTTGCCTTTGATTTCCCATCTGCATACCCTGAGCATATACTTGCTGATTACCATTAACTGCAACCATTTGTCCTGTTTGATCCATATTCATACCCGGTTGAGCAATGTGCCTATTACGAGTATTTGATGAAATCCTTTGGTTGTTGTTAGTTGGTTTATTGTAGCTAACATTGAATACCTTGGATAGCATAGAAAAAGCTTCTATCAAAACCATAGTGCCTTCATCACATTCAAGCTGAGTATTATTAGGTACTTGGTAATGTTGTATATATTGTTGTGGAATTGGTGGTTGTTGAATCTAGTGTTGTGGTATTCGTTGCTGCATGTAGTTATGATTTGATGGTTGATGTGGGTTGTACAGTGGTAGAGATGTTGGTGTGTTAGCAATCAATGCTATTGGATCATGATTCTTTAACATCTTTTCTTTCGTTACTTCATTGGCTTTAGCTTGGTTTTTCTTCAAAAAATAATACAGTTTATCAAAGTTCAGCGTGTGCAAGTCCTTAGTTTGGTTAACTATTGTGACATAGCATCCCCATTCTTCTTGAAGATTGTTTATGAACTTGATGTTGCTTACGATGGTTTTTGGAGTCAACTTGTTTCTAGTAAGCTCATTCATTAAAGTGCAAAACCGATGATAGTATGATTCAACAGATTCTCCAAGTGTAGACGTGAACTTCTCAAACTCAGTTAACAACTTATTCTCCATATCTTTCTTTTCAATTTTAGTTCCATGCATAACCTTCTAACTCTTTCCCACATTGCATTTTCACTTTCACAGCTATCCACCGCAACAAGTATCTCTCGTGACAATCCTATTTGGATTAAGTGCATTTCAAGATCATCAATTTCGATTTGAAGTTTGTCTTCCTCACTGTATTCAACTATTTTTTGATCACATATATGAGGTTGAACTGGTGGTGTAAGGTTAGGATGTCCCGGTTTTTGGATTTTTCGTGGCTTAAAAAGTCCTTCCATAATGGATTTGATCATGAGTTTTCCATTAGGCTTGGTTTTGAGATAACGAAGCATACGACATGACCATTGAAGATACACACCTTTCTCAAGCATAGGAGAACAGTTTTTATTACCAGCTATATAAATGTCTAGTTGAGTCGACATTGTGTAAAGGTCGATTTTGGATTGATAACGTGTTATTGGTTTTAAATTTCTTGACAAAAGATGTTTCTTGAAGACTTTAATGACTTATAGATTAATTTGGTTAAAGTTTCTTCAAAGTTTAAACTACTCGAAATTTTTCTTTTTAGGTTGTTAGGTTTCTGTTCTACAAAAGTCTACAAATTACTCGAAATTCCCAAGTTCCTCAAAACTGCCAGATTAGTCGAAAGTCCCAAAGTACTCGAAATGGTGAAATTTCTCAACAGATCTAAGTTACTAGAAGGTTGTCTAAGGGTGATGAAAATTTCTCGAAAGTGTCTTTTTCACGTTGAAAAGGTCCTTGCCTAAATAATCACGGTTGTTCTCGAAACTTCCCAAAGTTACTCAAAACTTCTAATTACTCGAAACTTAGAAATTACTCGAAACTGTCACGTCACCAAACTAGTGGAATAACAACTAACTGAAACTACTCGAAACTGCCACCTAGGATTACTTGAAACTATTTTTTCTCAATTGACCAAAATTACTTGAAACTTTTGAATTTCTCGAAACTGCCACATCACTAAGTTAGTGGAACCTCAACTATCAAGTACTACCACGTAGATTTTGAGAAAACTTGAATATTTCGAGAAAAATCGAAATATGAAATTTTTCAAGAAAAATTCTTGAACAATAAACTTTGTGAAATCCTAAAAAGGTGCCTTGTTTGTGATTGTTTTTGGTTTTTTCTTAGATGAATTACTAGGTTATCACTTAAGCTACTCTAAAAATCAAACTTTAAACATAACTAATCGCTAAATCAAAGATTCAGCCCAAGAAAATACTCGAAATGATACCGGTGATGTACTACCTTTTAATACTAACCAAACACACTAACTACCTGTTAAATCTAACCAATAGCTATCATATGGCTCTGACGCTAACTGTAGGACCCTATATTAATCAACTTAAACACAAAAGATGGTAACTTGATGGTGCTATTGTTCTGGTCGTGTGATAGAGAAAAAGGAGAGGAAGAAAGGAGGTTTGTATTTCATACACTAGAACAACTACAAGCACACATACACAAGTGACACTTGTGTGTATCTTATACCATCCCAATGCCTCACATAATGGGCATGGGCTTGGGTTAGTTCTCCTGGGCTTGACCTTCTAATACATAAACTATTAGACTAAACTAGTAGCCTATTAGCTTGGTACATATAGCCCGATACTAGACTCTTACATATTCTCTATTAACGTTACATAGTTCTTAAATGTAGAATGACCATCACTTCTGTTTCTTCTATTACTAAAAGTAATTCTAACAATTTAGATCTTTAACCTTGCAATTTGAGCACTCTATTGGTTCACATCTACAAGATCTCGGAGAATAACTTGGATATTGTGTTGAAGGTCTCGGAGAAAAACTTTGATGTGTTGAAGGTCCATGAGAAGAACTTACATGGATCTCGAGATCCAAAACGTCCTTCCACATAAGATATCCACATCCATATTCCTTTTTTGTTGGTTGTTACATAGTAAGAAAATCATAAGAAATGTCTTTTTAACAACCAAATTATTTATATATATATTTACATAAATAAAAAACTTATGATTGTTCACCTTTGAACGAGGACATGCATAGTAAAGTCTACCACAACTATACTTCTGATGTGATTGTATTACCACTATATTTCCTCTTTCACATGGACACTTTAAAGGCTCATTTTGCTCCATCTGAGTATGTGATGTTGATGTGAGGATAAGAGGCCGGTTGTGAGGTTGATGTGAGGATAAGATTTTGTGAGGTTTCTGTGAGGATAAAATTTTGTGAGGTTGCTTTTGTAGTAAAAAAACGAAAGCTTTTAGCGAAGACCTATAATGATGACATGTCATCGCTATAGATTCTGGTCAAAGTTAAAAAAGTTTTGACCAAAGTCAGTAGTGTTTTTGTCGTTTACTATATTTTGTCAAGTCTGGGCATATCTTGTATATTAATATCATCTCGACTCATTCATTAAAGATCTCATGTATATCCATATCATCTTGACTCATACGTTTAACATATCCTGTATATAAATATCATCTCGACTCATCCATTTAACATCTCATAAATATCTATATCATCTTGACTCATCCATTTTACATCTCATGTATATCCATATCATCTCGAATCATCCGTTTAACATATCTTGTATATCAATGTCATCTCGACTCATCCATTTAACGCCTCATGTATATGTATATCCTCTTCATATGTTGTATCTAAACTTTAATTATATTTTATACTGAATTTTTAGACATCACCAACACTTACGAGCAGTGTACCCGTTCGGCAAGACTGGGTCGTTCGTACGGAGCGAAGGATCCTAAATTTATAATATTTTTTAAGGTTGTCACGTACGTTTTAAATCCGCCGATAATGTTTTTAATTCTAATTAACTAATAAACTGAAAATAAAATAAAACAAAACAATACGGTAGTTCTAGTGAAAAGAAGATCAAGAGATAAAGGCATGTTTTCCTTGCTAATCTCCTATTTTTATTAATTATATATTCCTAGGTGCAATGTTCATCTAGTGTGCTTTGATGAATTAAAGATATATGAAGTCACTTGTTTAACGATATTTTTTGGGTAAAAGGTCAAGATGACCCGGTAAATATTATTACTCCAAAAAACATTTAAGTACAAAGGATATGAGTGACATCTCATATCTCAGCCCATTACATGGGTAGACTTACATAACCACTACAAGAATCCATTAGAATACCCACGGACTTTACCCACGAATGTCTATTCGTGGTTATTTACCCATAAGTTTCCCACATGTTGCCCACGACTATGAAATGTAAAAGCCAGTCATATTTAGTGGTGAATTTCCCACGGACATACCCACAAAATTACCCATGACGTTAAAATTCATGGGCAATTTGTGGTTAAAGAATTGGCGCTAAAAAGATTCCCACAAAATACCCACAAGTTGGGTTATTGTGGGTAAACATCGTGGGTAATATCATGTGTAAATTCAATAGCCCGCGTTTTACACACGTTCTTTTGTTGGTGGGTATTTTTTTGTAGGAATTTTATGGCTAACTTTTATAAGTGTAATTTCTGGGCAAAACAAATATAGGTTTTTAAAGAATGATGTATAATGTATTTATAGTTATGGTCAAATTAGAATAAATCATCAAATGAGAACGGTGAGAATCAATTATAATTACACATTGGAGATGCATCGACTTGATTTTGATGCATTTTTGTTAATTAAGAATCATCATAATGTATTTAACTTGTCACGTTTTTTATTTTCGTGCAAAAAAGTTTTTTTTTTTTTGCAACTTCAAGTCATACACTTTCAAATTTCGTCACTTTGGTGTAGGATTTTACCTCCGCAACAAGTACTAGGTTATCTATTTCTTTCAAAATTTTTAATTACCTACATGGGATCCACATATGATAATTACAACTTATTCGCCACATATAAATGACAAATGTGACAAGTTAACTACATATAAATAAACCACATATAAATGGAAAAAGTGACCAAAAGGATAATGGTATGGATGGCATCTCGTTTCATTTTGCAAAACCGGTTGTGTAAGGGTGGCAATTTCTGACCCGACACGAAACTCGCCATGAAATCGACATAAAAAACAACAAGTTCGGGTTGAGTCTAAATAGATTTCGGGTCGGGTTTGGGTCGACCCATCTAACCCGTTTATTAAACGGGTCAGGTTTGGGTTTGGAATAAATTAAATAATTGAAGGTCAAAGTTGAAATAAAAAGACTTTAAAAATCAACAGTGGACATTTATTTAGGGATGAAGGTAGAATATAAAATGGTTTAAATAGGTAAACCTGAAACCCGTTTAACCTATTCATTTTGTGTAACCTATTTAGCCCGCCAACCTAAGTATATAAACAGGTTAAATGGGGTCAGATTCGGGTTATGTGTAAACATTTTAGGGTTGACATAGCTGGCTCGATGATTCAAACGGGTCTGGTTCGGGTTGGGGTTTTTTGACCGGCAAACCTGTCAACCTGAACCCGCAAATTCGAACCCGACCCGAATTGCTACCCTTATGGTTGTGAGAGTAAAATAATACATCAAAGTCACCAAATTTGAATGTTTAGTACTTGAAATGGTAAAAAATTTTATTAACAAATTAGATAATTTTTTAAATGATTATCTCTATATTAAACATACTTAAAACTGTTTAAACAATATTTCATTTAGTTATGATAATATGCAACTTAATAATGATTTTGTTCATATTGATAAGGAGGGAAATTTCCCGCTCTAGTAGTCCAAAATGAAAATTAAATAATTTTAAATTTGATTTCTTTCTCACTTTATCTTGAAATCCCAAATGACTAACTTGTCCAAATCTCTCGCCACAATATTTCCTCTAACCATTGTTATTTTTGAAAGGTATAACAAATCCTTTTGGTTAATTTATGAGGGTTGTATCTCTTTAATCGTTGTTTTATTTACTCCGTCTTTGATTTATATAAGTGCAATATATTGTTTGCAGGCACTATGAATGATGGTAGATGATGAATTGGTTAAACTTGGATCACAATGCATGATTTTGGAACAAGATAAAGATTACTGAAAATGGTAAACTGGATATATGTTGTATCATTTTTGAAAAAAAAATACATGCTTTGTATAAAATAAGTATGACAATAATCTTTGCCCTTGCCAATTTGTAGGTGGTTTTTCTCTCATGTGGTTAAGCTTATACACGTTCTTTCAAAGGTATGCACACAACTTTGTCGCTAGACTTTCTATTCCATTGTCCTTAGTCAGTGTTTGGAATTGTATAAATGTTTTACACAAGTATGATTTGATATTGTCTTTTTATACATGAATGTCTCACAAGTCACAACACATAGTTTTTGTTACTTACATGACATTTCAAGTATTCTCAAACTAATCATTTCATCATGGAGCTTGTATACAAAACCAGGGGTAGAATGATATTTTGCATTTCAACATTTAAATTGCTATGGGTTCTTGATAGTAATTGTTGATGTCATTACTCATTATTAAGTGATAGTCTATTCAATAGAAATGTCAACAATCTCATACTGTAATTAATGGAATGCCTTGAAATTTTTGTAATCCCTAGACCGTAAGTAATAATGTATGTAAACACGTATATTGTATATCTATTGATCTATTTTCGCTAGATAAATAGTTACTGATTCAATATAACATGATAGTGTCATCGTTATTTGATATAAATCTGTTTATATATGATAATATGTAGGGCATGATGAAAAACACTTGGTTTCTCGCGAAGACCAACTTATGAAACGCACAAAAAGAGAGAAATGGCACTTCACCAATTCAACAAAGGAACCTCTATAAACGACTGGTGGCTACTGATTGTTAGGTTCCATACTATTAATGTTTAATTTTTTGAATGAATGATGGTTGAACCGTTGAATTGATGTTTTTAGTTTGTACACGGATATGATATTTATTGTATAAAAGTTATTTTTTGTATTATGGTTTGAGTTATTGATCAATGGGTACAACCGTACAAATCTATATGAAATGAATTATACTGAAAATGGCGTCTCAAGTTTCCCATGGATTTTCCCATGAATGTGCAGAGGAAAATATATTTTAGAAATTCAATACTGAATCATAGTTTCCCACGAGTTAATATTTTAAACACATGTATGACTCTGGATAATTTACTCACGGATTACACATGATCGAATTTGTGGGTGTTTTTGTGGTCACTTATGAAATCCCACAAAAAATATACCCACAGACTTAACATAATCACCCACAAAAAATGGTGTGGGTAACATACCCACCGCTTGAAAATTTTGTGGGCATAAATTTAGCCTCTGAGGTTATACCCATGTTTATAGGTTCGTGAGTATTTTGTGGGTATTAGCATGTTACCCACGACTTTTGGTCTTTTAGCCACAATTTATGTCCATGGGTAATCGACTGATTTCTTGTAGTGCACGCACTTCCAAATATCAAAATAAAACAATAAACCACAACTCAAAGGAGATAAACTACCAATAAACGAACACCAAGACTATTTTTTACCACGCCCTTTGAGATTAAAGTCATTAAATTCATGTGGGAGATCGTAGACATGGCTCGTATAATCATCATAATCCTCTTCATCTTCATGTTCATATCCACCACCTCCAGAAGCAAGAAAATTTGCCATCGGGTTATCCTCTGGGAGTACTTGGTCATCATCACTGTCAGAAACATCAATCTCTCCCACTTTAGAGAACGGATTAGTCCTTTTAGTGGGAAAAATATTAGAAGAAGAAGAAGGCTTAGACGTAACACCCTCCTGTTGAGCATTAGAAACCACCACCGGCTCCTTGACTCTATCATCAACCACAATCGGATCTTGTGGAAAATTACGCGTCTGTTGAGACCCCTCCTTGTTAGCAGCCAATGAAAAATCAGGAGTCCCTTCCTTGGCAACATCGTCATTAGACACAGAACACTCCGCATCAACCGAATTAAGAACGCCAAATGAATTAGATGTAGACACTTTAGGACCACTTGTGCTCGCCACATCTACCACCTTTTTCTTATTACCATTCACCTTCATTGCCATGGTAGGAGCTTTGGGTTGGTAACGAACCTTAGGGCCCACATTAGGTTTAGGAAAACCTCCTTTTCTCGGAACACTTTGATTGCCACTCTTACTTGCCTTCTTACCTTTAATCGGTTGAAAACCATCATCATCCTTTTGTGCAGGCTGAGTATTAGGAGCGACATATCTAGGACAAGTACCCACAGTATGTCCAAAGATGTTACAAGTATCACATCGAGGTGGTTTCCATTCATATTCTACCCGTACAGTTTCAGTAGAAAAACCTGGAGCATCAAGTAACGGAATAGCCACAGCGAGACTCTCTTTAAGAACCTCAACTGCTTTAACCTTAATTAGGCATCTTGCAAAACTACTACGGCCCCAAGATTCCAAGCACATTTGACTGGTATAAGAGTCTAACATTTTGGGAGTACCAATCAAAGTGGCTAAAAGACTGAGACCATCTTCAGAAAACATAGCAATAGGAACATCATGGAATTTGACCCACACCGGGATGTTTGTCAAATCCTCTTTAAGTAGATTAGTGTTATCCGTCCATGGTTTAAGTATACTAGGGACATTACGAATCATCCATGGACCGTTCTCAAGAACATCATCAATACCTTTCTTAGAATCAAACTTAAAGAAGAAAAAACCCTTAGCATTCATCATGACCTTTCGAATACCAAACTTACTCCATGCATTACGTACATAATAATCTACAACCGGGAAGGCAATACGCTTACCAAGAAAGTAACCATAAAGAGTATTATCGAAACGTGAATTTACCACTTGAATTACTTCCATTGGAACCGTCAAATCTACTCCGTCAGTTTTCTTTGCTTGTTTCCAGACTACGAAAGTTAGCTTTAATCCTCTTAGAGTCAATAGAAACAACATCTATAAATGACGGTGTCTTTAAATTGGCTTGGCTTGTAGGTGGACCAGAGTTGACATTAGCACGCTTATGTCGAATATCATTAAGCATATTCACTAATTTTTGCGTCCTATCAACTCCCGAGTCTCCACCACTCTCACCATTCGGTTGATCACTCGTAGACTCAATAGCAGGAGAAGATATCCCAACTAATTTTAAAGGTAACCCATCATCGCCTACTAAAATAAGCTTCCTTTCTAAAATTGGTTGTTCAAAATCATGAATTTTACTAGCCAAAGTAGAATCATGACCCTCCGGTGCGTCATGACTAGGGCTAGAAACAAGAAGAATCGGCTCCTCTTGTGCATTCGTGAAAATGGAAGCAGCATGCCCACCACTTTCCCCATCAGTATTGGAACATGAAACAGGCTTCATGGTTTCATCTAACTCCAAACTAACCACCCTCTCCATCAAACGCAGAACTAAAACAACCCTAAAACAGAAAAAAACCAATCGAAACAAGACAACAGATCCACGTAACAGGAAAACACGTCCTCGTTTTCACAACGTAATGGAAAACCTAGTTAAAAACTAGGGTTTATGCACAATGAAGAGCAAAACTAACCCATATTCAGTAGGAATGCACGATCGAGTATATCAGCGAATAAGACAATAAAGGCAAAGCAATGATTGGCTAATATTAAATAACCTACTCTGACCCACTAGTAGAATCAGTAGGGATGAAGCACGTGAATAACCAAATCAAATTAATCAGTTGGAAAAGAACCGACCCACGATCTAAATTATCAATTAGTTAATAACCGACAAAAGGGTTTTTTAATCGTAAGGGTGAACCGGTTTTCGCCAAGAGAGAGAGAATACGTTTAGGGTTTTTTTTACACTTGTGTATTCTAGGGATAGCAGTTTGTTTAACGATATTCCTCCTAACTTCTTCCTAAAAGACATGACTAATTTTGTGTCTAACTTATGTGTCATTATCTCATTAGATTGTGAATAAGTGTGTCCGGTTGATACAACCGATGAATTATTATTACACATGTTTAGGTACAAAATTAGGCATAACTTTTAGGTATGCCAATCACTTCTCACCACCTTTTAGCTCCTACTTTGAAACTTCTTCGATGTTTCTGCTCAATCAACCTTTTGGTCACTTTGGAATTTTTGAAACAGTATGGTCTTCGACTCTAAACGTCAAAACAAGCATCTCATTCTCAATGATGTCAAGCTTTCTCCTTTTACTGAGTTTCTAGTAGAATTATGAAGTGTCGTCTTAATTGGATTGTGTGGTATGTCTATCCGTGTAACACTTTCTTTGTCCTTGTAATTTGTATAGACATTAAAGTTTTATCTCATATTAGATTATTCATGAAAGGTTTTATGGATATTTAAATATATGTATGTCCGGATTCGAACTCGAGACTTCGGGATTGCACACATTACGTATGAGAATTGATGTAAATAATTAATATAAATAAAACGTTATTATTATTAATTATTAGTCACGAAATAAAACATAACGATAGTTAAATAATTAACGAGTTTTGGTTAACGGTCGTTAAATATTAACTAGAAGGACTAAGAATGAAATTAGAAGTCGGGAAGGTTCTAGAATCCCTTTTGGGAGACTAGGCCGATCAGTTTGGGGTTTTCCAAACCCAATCCCACTCAAACTTGGTCACCAAGTTAAGTTACCTATAAATACAATCCCTTGTATTCATTCATAACTTAATATTGGATCACCAATATACCTAATTTCTCTCCTCCTCTCTCCCTCTTTGTGTGGCCGGTCGAAACACCCAAACCCCAAGGGTTTTCGATTTTGCTTAACTCAAAGACACAAGTGTTTGGTTTTATTTGTGATTCAAGGAACTAGCTTTTCCACATCAAATCGCTATTAGTACGTGTGTACAAGAACGAAGGACAAGCACGCTTGAGCTTGTGTATTCCTTGGTGGTCGATTCTTTTGGGTCGAATTTAATAAACCCTAAAGTTAGGGTTTTGGGTTTTGTTCTTGTTTAATCATCGTTTGATTCTTGAATTGCTAAAAGGTACGCACTTTCTTGTTCGGTAAATTACTTACATATATTATTCCTATTTACTTCCGCTGCATGCTTTGATGATGTTATTTGATTTATATAATTGTTATGAGTATTAAATCCCAACAGTGGCATCACAAGCCGTTAATATGATGTAATTAATTACCGAAACACATAAAAATTGAATCTTTATGATTATTTGCATGCTTTTTATGGTTTCTAGGGTTTTGAATTCGAAACCCTAATTTTTTATGTATAGGGTCGATTACCCTCTATTTATTTAATTAGGCTTTAATTTTGTAAAACTTGTAGAAACCCTAGGATTGCATGTTAATTTTATGTTGTTAATTAATGAATAATTGTTATGTGTCATGTAATATGCGTATCTTGGGTGATAATTGTTATGCGGAATCCATGGTGGAACATGCATGTTTTGCCATGGAGTATTATTTATTGTTTATTGATTAATTGTTAAGTGATACACACATGTTCTATTTATTTAATAATTATCAAATTGGTGAAGACCTCAATTATAACTAATAAAAATTCGTTACGTGCTAATTGGTATATTATTAACTTTGGCTTACGCAATCGACTTGTCGATGTATGTGACTCATCTACCTTGTAGGTGAAAGCCCTAGTTAATGTATGCATAATTTTACGCCTAGAATTGTTTATTAGAGTTTATTGAAATAATTATGCATGTGGCTAATTGTTTTTACATATGTTAAAATTGTTTAGTTATATGTTTATATTATTTGAGTGTATTTAATTTTTATTAAAGTTCTTTTTTGTTGATATATATTGTTTGACATGTTAGTAAGCAAAAAGATTTTTTTGGAATAGAAAATTAAATGGACTAAATAATGGCGAAACTGATTTGTTATCTAAGAATTATTATTGAACTTTTAATCGATTGATGCGACTGTACTAAATGGTTAGAACGGCTCACCCACTAGACCAAACTATAAAGGGGTTAATTAAAAAGTGCGCACAGTCGCACTGAATGGATGTCTAAGGTTATGTTTTGCGCTTACCTGGTCCTCTGCCCCCTGTGAGTTCGATTGGAGCTACCTAGTATAACCATTCAATGTACGAAGCATCTTAGTGCAAAGTTGTAAGTTTCTCAACGCATCGATTAAAACTTTGTAGAATTCAATCTTAGAAATTAAAATCTTATGTAAGTTTTTTTTTTTCAAAAAATATTATGTTATAAAGATTGTATGCATGCTTCTTTATACATAAGTTTTGATTACACGTCAAAAATTGTACCCTTTAAATTTTAGTTTATGCCATCTAATGATATGAAACACTTGAAGTTGTAATTTAGTTATGTGAGACCTTGATCTAAATTACAATAATGAGGTGAATTATTTAGTTGTGTGAGACCTCAGCTTTATAATTTGCAGTTTCTAAGTTAGACAACTTAATTAAGTTAGTTAGTGAGACCTATGACTTAAGGCATGAGATGGGATAAAACATGCTTACGTTTTGCATTAATTGTTTTGGCAAAATTGTAAATCCCATAATTTTTGGAATTGAAAACTTGTTTGTCAATTATCGTTTTCAACGATTACCTATTCTATACTTTCACCACTAGCAGATCAACTGATGTGGTGAAACTATGATAACGAGGATCTAAAATTCAAGGAAAATTCTATGGTTAATATGGATATTGACCAAAGGGTATTTTATTTTCTTGAATGTTTACTTATCGAAAGTACTAACTTTTGAACTTTTATTTCTGAAGAAATGGCTCAAGCTGAATCTACTGCACTAGCCTCGTCGTTCAAATCTATGTTTGATCGAGAGAAATTGACTGGTAGCGAATTTCAATGATTGGTATCGGCAACTAAGAATTGTCTTGAGGGTTGCCAAAAGACTCAATTATTTGACTACGCCTTGTCCTCCTAAACCTGCAGCTGATGCTACTGCTGAAGCACGAGCTGCATGGCAATCTGAGTATGACAAGTATAATGAGGTCGCCTGCATTATGCTCGGGAGTATGAACTCAAGCTTGCAAAAACAGTTTGAAAATTACTTCCCTAATCTCATGCTTGAAGAATTGCAAAAGTTGTTCGAAAAGCCTGTGACTGTAGAGCTGTATGATTTGATAGATGCTCTTCATAGTTGCAAGCAAGGAGAAGGGAAACCTGTAAGCGCCCACTGCCTGGAAATGATGAGTTACATGGACCAGCTGTGGCGTCTTAACTATGTCTACCCCAATGACATACAAATTGGCCTTATCAACAGATCCCTTAATAAGGAGTTTGATGGTTTCGTGCGCAATTATAATATGCATTGCGCGGGAAGACAAGTCAGTGAGGTACATGCAATACTCATTGATTACGAAAAAGGTTTGCCCAAGAAGGCCTCTACACCTGCGGTTTTGACCATCCGGAAGGGTAGAATTTCTAAGCCTAATAAGCCGCTAGCAAACAAGAAAGGGAAAGGTAAGGGTAAAGGCGATAAGGAAAACAAGTTATGACTTATCAACAAGAACCCAAGAAGTACCCTCCCAAAAGGCGTGAGAATCCGAAGAAGGATATGGCTTGTCATCACTGCACCGAGGTTGGACACTGGAAGAGGAATTGTCCACTGTACCTTGATGAGTTGCGCAATAAGAGGTATAAAATACTGGCGTTGTGGCGACTTCGTACTCTTTTGATGATTGAATTATTTGCTTTTCCTCATAAAATAAATTCCTGGGTATATGATACTGGATGTGGTATTCACATATGTAATACACTGCAGGGACTTAGAGGAGCAAAGAAGCTTGCCTATGGACAGCAATACCTGCACGTGGGTAATGGAGCACATGCAGTCGTTGAAGCTATAGGCACGTTTGATTTAGTTTTACCTTCGGGTTTAGTACTGTCATTAAACGATTGTCATTAGGCACCTTCCATTGTTAGGGATGTTGTTTCTGTTTCCTTGTTAAAAGATATTGGTTTCGTTCATACATTTACTGATTATGGAATTTCGGTTTCTTTAAATGATGTTTTTTACTTTAATGTTATTCCAGTAAATGGTGTGTTTGAAATTGATTTGCATGATAATGTGATTGATAAAAATAATTCTGTCTTTAGCATCAATAATAAAAGAATCAAAGGTGATTTGGATTCTTCATTTCTTTGGCATTGTAGACTTGCTCATATAGGCAAGAAACGCATGCAACAGCTGCAACACGATGGGCTTTTGCAAAATATCAATGATGAATCATTTGATAAATGCGAATCTTGCATATCTGGGAAGATGACCAAGAAACCTTTTACAAATAGTTTAGAAAGGGCTTATGATCTTCTTGGTGTGATACATACTGACGTATGTGGACCACTAAGACATGTGTCAAGAAAGGGTGCTAGCTACTTCTTAACCTTTACTGATGATTTCAGTCGTTATGGTTATGTTTATTTACTTAAACATAAACATGAAGTCTTTGAAACATTTAAGGTTTTAAGAGTGAAGTAGAACTGCAACTAGGAAAGAAGATTAAAGCTCTTCGATCCGATAGAGGTGGTGAATATTTAAGCCAAGAGTTTAAAGATTATCTAGCTGAGTGTGGTATCGTCCAGAAACTCACATCTCCATATACTCCACAACAAAATGGTGTATCTGAGAGAAGGAATCGTACATTGCTAGACATGGTGCGATCGATGTTTAATCTTACAACTCTTCCCTTATCCTTTTGGGATTATGCTTTGGAAACTGCTGTTCGCATATTGAATATGGTTCCAACTAAGAAGGTTAATAAGACTCCTTATGAAGTGTGGTATGGGAAAGCTCCCAACTTGTCTTACTTAAAGGTTTGGGGTTGTGAGGCGTTTGTTAAACGTGACTCTGCTGATAAGCTGCAACCTAGATCTGTTAAGTGTATCTTCGTAGGATACCCAAAGGAAACTATGGGTTACTACTTTTAATTTCCACCTGAAAACAAAGTAATTGTTGCTAGGTATGGAGAATTCCTTGAAAGGGATCTCATATCTCATGAATTCAGTGGGAGAGTTTATGATCCGGAAGATGATCAAGAAGATACAACACCTTCTGAAAACACTAGCCAACCTCAAGTAGAACCTGAAAGTCTGCGTTCCACCTGAAGTTGAAGTGGTTCCCATTCGTAGATCCGCAAGGGCTACGCGTGCACTGGCGTCTATGTCTCAATGTAGTAGCTGAGGAAAATTTGTTAGGGGATCTTGGTGAACCTGCTAACTATAAAGCTGCCATGATGAGTCCTGAAAAGGAAAAATGGCGAGTTGCAATGAATGGGGAAATGTAATCCATGAAAGATAACGAAGTCTGGATAGAGGTTGACTTACCTCCAAATGCTAAGGTAGTTGGAAGTAAGTGGCTCTTTAAGATAAAGACTGACATGGATGGCAATGCACACACCTATAAAGCTCGACTTGTAGCCCAAGGGTATAATCAAACCTATGGGGTAGACTACGAGGAGACATTTTCTCCTGTAGCAGACATTAGGGCTATTAGGATTCTTATAGCCATAGCTGCTTACTATAACTATGAGATATGGCAAATAGATGTCAAAACTACCTTCTTAAACGGTCGCCTAGATGAGGACATCTATATGGCGCAGCCTGAAGGGTTTGTGAATCCAAAGTATCCGAAACGTGTATGCAAACTTCAAAGATCCATTTATGGATTGAAGCAAGCATCAAGACAATGGAACAAGAAGTTTGATGAAGAAATCAAGAAATTTGGTTTCACTCAAAATCTTGATGAGCCATGTGTGTATCACAAAGCTAGTGGGAGTAATGTTATTTTCCTTGTCTTATATGTCGATGACATATTTATCATGGGAAAAGACATTCCAAGTATGCAAGATGTAAAGTCTTATCTTGGAAAGTGTTTTTCTATGAAGGACTTAGGGGAAGCTGAATTTATTTTGGGAATCAAGATCTACCGAGATAAATCAAGGCGTTTAATTGGACTAAGCCAAAGTGCTTACATTGATAAAATATTGAAGAGATTCAGTATGCAAAATTCCAAAAAGGGATTTTTGCCGATGCAAGTTGAACATGGCTTAAGTAATAAACTCTGCGCGTCAACACCTGAAGAGGTGGCGTACATGAATAAAGTTCCTTATGCTTCGACTGTAGGATCTATCATGTATGCTGTAAGATGTACAAGGCCTGATGTGGCGTTTGCACAAAATATCACCGGTCGGTATCAACAGAACCAGTGTGAAACACGGCAAGTGTTAAGAACATTCTTTAGTATCTAAGGGCTACTAAAGAAATGTTTCTAGTGTATGGAGGAAATCCAGATGCAGAACTTGATGTTACAGGTTTTTGCGATCGTCTTTCCAAACCGATAAAGATGATACGAAGGCTCAAACTGGTTATGTCTTTGTCATTAATGGAGGAGCAGTTGACTGAAAGAGCAAGAAGCAAACAACGGTTGCGATGTCTATTACAGAAGCTGAGTACATAGCCGCTTCAGAAGCTGCGATGGAAGTTGTTTGGATTAGGAAATTCATTTCGGGACTCGGAGTAATGCCCTCAATCGAATTACCTTTAAATGTGTATTGTGACAACACTGCTGCAATAACATTTGCCAATGAGCCGAGTCATGAAGGCGCCAGACATTTTCCTCGTCGATATCTCTATGTTCGAGAACAAGTTGACATAGGTGAAATCAATCTACTCAAAGTTCATACAGATGATAATCTAGCTGATCCCTTTACGAAGCCTTTGCCAAAAGAAAAACTTACTGACCATGCTGATGGGATAGGACTTTGTTTAGCTAGTAGTTTCATGCAGATCTGTGATTAGTATTTGGATAAAGGATGTTATGAACAAATATTACTTTAATGAAATAAAATAGTTGTTTATGTTTATTTTTCATTTTCTTAATATTATATCCTATATTTGCATGTTTAATCCGTGAATAACTTATGTTATTCTAAATAGTCCGTTGTCGATCAATGATGTGGGAATGTCATTGAATTAAGACAAATCTGAGTTTTTGTAGAATATACTTTTAAAGTATATTGATGCGTGGGACATACCAAATTCACATGATATTCAATGAATTGAATATAGGACTCATCTCAACTTTACATGATGATACTTTATGGATCTTTGTCATTAAGTATATCATGAAGTGTTTATCTTCAGACTTGAGATACCAGATAACTGATATGAATGTAGTGCATTTGTGCAAGATAGTCTAACGCTATCCGTAACTAGTAGTTATAAGGGCTATTTTCGGAAGTGTTGCAAAGTTCATGAGTTATGTTTGTAGTCAAGAGAATTTGTTCCTTTGAATTTGTTTCAAAGCATAATACTATATTTGGGCCCCTCGTAGGGTTGACAAGATGTTTGTATGGCCATACCCAAGATCTATCTGGAATACGTTCAGATGATTTGGTAATCTTGTTCAATCAAATACAACGAGAAACAGAATGTTAACTTATGAAATGACTTGATCTATATTCATAGTTAATGTAGTATTAGTAACAAAAGAATAAGTAAAAATGATGAATCATTAAATGGTTTTTTCCAGGAGACCATACTCGATTCGATCTGGGGGCGTTGGCGTGTGAAAGCTAGACTAACCAATGTCATTACTATATTTAGTAATATCCAAGTGGGAGCTGAAAGGTTTTATGGATATTTAAATATATGTATGTTCGGATTCGAACTCGAGACTTCGGGATTGCACACATTACGTATGAGAATTGATGTAAATAATTAATATAAATAAAACGTTATTATTATTAATTATTAGTCACGAAATAAAACATAACGATAGTTAAATAATTAACGAGTTTTGGTTAACGGTCGTTAAATATTAACTAGAAGGACTAAGAATGAAATTAGAAGTCAGGAAGGTTCTAGAATCCCTTTTGGGAGACTAGGCCGATCGGTTTGGGGTATTCCAAACCCAATCCCACTCAAACTTGGTCACCAAGTTAAGTTACCTATAAATACAATCCCTTGTATTCATTCATAACTTAATCTTGGATCACCAATATACCTAATTTCTCTCCTCCTCTCTTCCTCTTTGTGTGGCCGGTCGAAACACCCAAACCCCAAGGGTTTTCGATTTTGCTTAACTCAAAGACACAAGTGTTTGGTTTTATTTGTGATTCAAGGAACTATCTTTTCCACATCAAATCGCTATTAGTACGTGTGTACAAGAACGAAGGACAAGCACGCTTGAGCTTGTGTATTCCATGGTGGTCGATTCTTTTGGGTCGAATTTAATAAACCCTAAAGTTAGGGTTTTGGGTTTTGTTCTTGTTTAATCATCGTTTGATTCTTGAATTGCTAAAAGGTACGCACTTTCTTGTTCGGTAAATTACTTACATATATTATTCCTATTTACTTCCGCTGCATGCTTTGATGATGTTATTTGATTTATATAATTGTTATGAGTATTAAATCCCAACAATTCATAGGTTTAAAATCGACATATTTTAGACTGATCGGATCATTGGTTCCAAGTTTGTTTGTCTGACCGTGTGTAATCTCTCTTTTCTAGCATCTTGCTAGCTTAGAGAGTTTTCAGTGGATTGCCATTAAAAAATATTATGAGCTTTACAATGGTTTTTGTATTCTATACTAAAGTGTTCACAGGTATTTTTTTTAATCATGTTAACATCATCTTAAGTAACATTTCATTATTTATATTAGTGTTGAAAATTGTAATAAATTAGCATGTGTT
The DNA here is from genome assembly GCA_910596185.1 of Chrysanthemum makinoi. Classification (NCBI taxonomy): domain Eukaryota; kingdom Viridiplantae; phylum Streptophyta; class Magnoliopsida; order Asterales; family Asteraceae; genus Chrysanthemum; species Chrysanthemum makinoi. The sequence goes on from OU343221.1 coordinate 64,392,202, forward strand.
TTGGTTGTTCTCGGCTTCCCCATATATATGGATGGAAAAAAATTTGATTGCAAGTATGAGTTCTTAAGAACTTGAATTCCTTAAAGAATCATGACTGCTAAGTAGATATTATTTCTTAAGCATTCAACATGTATTTGTTTAAGAGATGCACTCTTAATAAAGGAAATCCGTTAATCTAGCAAGTGTAGTGTTGCAAGACGGTTACACCTTTGCATATAGGATTAGTTGCAGCCTTTAGATTTTTAGGAGAAGAATAACACTAAAGAATTATGGTGTCGTTAAGTTTCAAGGTCTCGTTGTTTTTTACTGTGAAGTTTGTTTAAGTGTTTTGAATTTGGTTGTTTGTGTTGATGCATACTGGTTCTCGTGTTTTTCTAGCTAGCCTTTAAATGATTTTTTTTTTTTTTTTTTGCTGTTTAGAAATTCAAATAATGCTAAGGCTTTGGGAGGAAACTTGGATTAACTTATACAGTTGGTCTCTACAAATTTGAACTTAATTGATTAAGCAAATAAAATGGATTTAGGTTACTGTCTTCTAATTAAGACATTCAGCTTTTTCGATCTCCACGATTTATCTATTTGTTTTTAATGGCGGAGATTAATATTAAAGGGACTAGCAAGAAGCTAGAAACCAAACAAACAATTATTTAGAGGTTTTACAAGAAGAAATTGCAACTATGTCACTACATTGAAAATGCTACGAGAACTTAACCTCATTTACCTTCCTCGACAGATCAAAACTCTCTAGATAATTTCTTAAGACCAAAATCCACCAGATTCCAACTAAGCTGCATAGGTCTTTAGCAACAGATAACTTAAATAATAGGAAAGTTTCCGATCGACTAAGATCTCAATTAAAGAATGAATTATAGTATTGAATTTTAATCAATGAACTCATCAAGATTCGAACAGGTCTGAAGGTACAAGTCTGGTCCTAAAAAAAAAGAACCTTTGATCCATACCAATCTGTTAGCAAGTTTTAAAGCTAAATGTGGTAAGAACTTAATGTCTAAATTAAATCTCAAGCACATCACCATGAAGTAACCTGATTTTTTATGTAGTTTCATAGATCTTTGGTGTCGTTTTGCTCTAGGGGTCTTGAATTTTGTCTTTGTAGTGGATTTTCGGTTGTCTGATTCTATGGTGTTATTATCTACTACCCGGCCAATTGCTAGTCTCTTTCTTGACACATGCTTTCTTTTATGAAATAATTTGAATAACTTCGACCTTACTTTAATCAGTTAATTTTTTATAGTCCATATTTGATAATTATCTGTTGTTACACAGGTGTGATATCAGAAGTTACACTTATTTTATTATTTGAACGGCAAAAGAACTTAACATTACTGTATAATAACTAGGTCATATTATATCTTCGAGATTATTCAACATTCTAATACCTAAATCCTCTGAAGTTGAACAACATAAAATTAAAAAAGTGGTAAACCATGTGAAGCTAGCTGTCATAGGAACACAAAAGCAATATTCAAGCAAACCTAGCTACAATAGTTGAACTAAAATTTTCCGAGAAAGAAAATTAAAGCAATAATTCGAACCATTAGATGAAGTTTTAAACATAGTTCATGAAGTCAATTTCTAGACTAAACTAGTTTTCTGAATATAGATGAGATCTTCTGGATCTTACTATCAATACAAAATATTCATTTTTGCCCAAAAAAAAATTGTAAATTCAGTTTATAGTGTACAGTATGTGTTTTTCAAACCTATTTAGGGTCTTGATATCTTTTTATTTTCTTATCTGGTATTGCTTTTAGGAAACTGGAAATCAACTCTTTGACCTTGGTTAAACATATATATCAATCATGCTCTTCGATCTGTCATCTTTAATTTACTCTACATACACATATATATGACACAAGCTCTTACTTGAACAAGAGGCATAAGAGTAGTTTATGACAGATAGAGGGTGAGCACACATGGCTTCAAGCATACGAGTCCTTGAGTAGCTATATCATGCAAGAAAAGCCCATGTGTGCTCACTCTCTTATGTCACCACTCCCGCCCTTATACTCTCGTCCTGAACTTGCAGCATCATGAAAACAAGAATACAACTCTATCATTTTTGTGATAGACACGCCAATTACGTACCCTTGTGGGAGACTTCTATGGCTTATGTGGCGGAATTCTATTATGTAGATTTATTTGGCCATAAACCGAACACCACAACTATAAACAAAAAGAGATTTTGAACATAAATAGAATAGAGGGGATGACAGCACACATAGCTTCAAGCATATCAAACTATTTGCAAGAAATGCCATGGGTGCTCACTCTCTTCTGTCATCACCCGTTACCTTTTTATCTTCCGCTGATGCTTTTTTGCCGAAATTCAAAAGAAGAAACATGCTTTATATGTTGTTGCTTGACATAGAAAGAAGCCCTAGTATGCAGATTTCCTTTTTTTAGTAAAGCCCCATAAATATTTGGTCGGTTTTTACTACTGTTCCATAGCACGGGAACAAGCACTATTGAGTTAATTTGGTGTGAGTAACAAGTGGATGTTAGTCATGCCTTAGAATAAATGTGGCTTACCTTGGAATAAATGTGGCTTACCTTTAATTTATCCTCTCCACATTTTAAAATAGTTTCCAAAAGTGAGCCTGCGTGAGAGAGTTGTCAATGTTTTTCTCATCCTTCCTATCTTGGCACATACTTTAATACTAATTTAAACAAAAATACTCAATCCCGCAATCCCTTTAGAGTTATTTATGAGGAAGGATGTACACAGTTACACCATAACCAAAAGTAAAATGATTGCTTCCAAAAAGACCACCACCAATACTCTAAGGGCTCGTTTGGTTCGCAGAATGTTTTTGACGGAATTGAAATCTGTTTAAGGAATTGGAATGTGAAGGAATGGAATGTTAGAAATTGAAATCCTTAGGATTTAAAATCTGACGGAATTGAAATTTGCAAATACTACCGCATGTTTGGTTGGAAGAATGAAATGAGAAAAAACAATTATATTAAAATATTTAAAATTTAATTTTAGTTTAAGATTAATAAACTAAATATTATTTAATAAATAAATTACTTATCAAATTATAATAATAATTTTTAATTAATTTTATATAAACTAATATATTAAATAAATAATTTTTATATATAAAATACAATTGTATTTTTTAAAGCATAAATTAAAAAAGTAAGCTATAAATAAATTATATTTAATTTTAAAAAAATAATAATTTTTAAATATATAAATAATAATTTATATTCAATTTTAACTAAATAATAATTTTTAAATCTTAATAACATGATTTTTTATAAAAAATAATAATAATAACAATAATAATTAAATGATCATTTATAATAAAAATAATAATAATAATAATAATAATAATAATAATAATAATAATAATAATAATAATAATAAAATAAATAAATAAATAAAATAATAATAAAAAATAAAAAATAAAAATAAATAAATAAAATAATAATAATAATAATAATAATAATAATAATAATAATAATAATAATAATAATAATAGCAATGAAAATGATAAAAATAATATGAATTCCATGGAATTGTAAACAATCATTCTCATATTGCCATGGAATGTTGAATTCCATATATATGGGATTTTGAAGGAATTTCATTCCATTCCGTTTACCAACCAAACACAGTAAGGAATGGAATTCAGATTCCAAATTCTTTAAATTTTTCAACCAAACACGTTATGAAATGGAATTGAATTCCAATTCCACCAGAATCCTTAGGATTCCGCCGAACCAAACGGGCCCTAACACTAGAAAACTAATACTAGTTTTCTTATAGTAATAAGAGCACAAGGTGTGGTGAAGAGGCTTCACCTTTTCATCACAGCCACATCATCGTCACATCATAATAACAAACATTCACAACTAACCCCCCCTTTCACTCACAACAAACCTCAACCTCTTTATTTGAGGCCACCACTACAACTTTATTTTTTTTTCAAATTTCCAAATAAACTAAATTTATTTATTAAAATAAAAATACTATATAATATATTTAAAAAAAAGTTATAAATTAAAAAAAAAAAAAACACACACACACACACACACCAATGTAAAACGTTTTCACTTCCTAACAAAAATACAAAAATACATTAATCACTAAAAAAAAAGAAAAAAAAAAGTATCTTCTTCTTCCTAACCACACACACACACTACAAACACACTACAAATATTTCTTGGGTCCCACCTTTGCAAGTTTCTTCCTTCGTCGTCTGCACGAAGAACCAACCAAAAACGAACCACGGCGAGGTGATGGGGTGTGGCGGCGAGCCACGGCGAGGCTCCAGCTAGGACGACGGCGAGCTACGAAATCTCCACACCGGGTGCTCTAATTTAGAATACTCAGTGTTATGTATTAGTCTTCATATTAGTGAGAGTCTAGGGCGGTTTAATGTTAAGTTTACTATGTTATTAGTCAACTAGTTCTAGGATATCAATAAGGGTCGTTGGGTCGGTTTGTGTCCCAAGCCCAACCCGTTTCTTTACAGCTTGTTATCAACTGACTTCTTGTCCTTGTACAAGTCAGTTTACTTCCCCCCTCATCTCTTTATAAAGGAGGTGAGGGGGGAGGGGTCTTATACGCATTCTTTCAATACTAATCAAACAATCGATTAGGGATACTTACTTGTGCATTATCTTTTCTTTTCTGTCAACCACATCTTCGAGATCGGGTAATCCGTTTTCTAGTAACCAGGTTGTTAGGGATCAATTACTAACAAGTGGTATCAGAGCTCGGGTTCGCGGGTTCGCTGGTTAACTAGGATCGATCGAGAAAGGTTCTTGGGTCTTCGATTGTCCGGGTACGCGACAAGGTGTAGGAGACTTAAAGGTTTGTTGGTCTTGGGTTTATCCAAGATCGACAATTTTTTCTGGTGCGTTTCGGTTTTCATCAGATTCAAACGAAGAAGGAGAAGTGCAGGTGGTTGGTTGGTTTTATTTAAAAGTCAAAGAGTACACTTTTTTTTTTGGCGGTTGGTTGGTTTTTATTTAAAAGCCAAAGTAATAGTTTTATTATATTTGGTACTTGGTAATATAATAAAGGTTATTAATTAAGAGGGTATTGCACAAGCGACTTTGTAATTTGTGATTGTGAGGTTTGATATATCACAAGGTTTAGCAAATTAACAAAGGGATTAAAGAATGACGGGAGCCAAGTTTGACATTGAGAAATTTGATGAAACTGGTGATTTCGGGTTATGGAGAGTCAAGATGCGTGCTTTATTAATTCAAAATGGATGTGAAGCAGCTCTGGAGGTTTTACCCGCGGACATGGATGCTGCAGCGAAAGCTGAGCTAAATAAGAAAGCTCATAGTGCCGTGATTTTATGTTTAGGTAACAAGGTACTGAGAGAGGTTACCGGGGAGACGACTGCAGCGGGGGTTTGGACCAAGCTCGAGACTTTGTACATGACAAAGTCCTTGGCGAACAAGTTGTACCTGAAGAAGAAGTTGTATACATTCTACATGCCGGCTGGACATACGATTTCTGAGCATATAGATGAGTTCAACAAAATCGTTCTTGATTTAGCAAATATTGAGGTAAAATTCGAGGATGAAGATCTTGCTTTATTATTACTCACTTCTTTACCAGCATCATACGAACACTTTGTGGATACCTTAATTTATGGACTGGAAGCTTTGACTTTGGAGGATTTGATGGCCACACTGAATTCAAAGGAAATCAAAGAAAGATCTAAAGCGAAGGGGGATGATGGTGAAGGTTTATATGTGAGGGGAAGAACTGATCGCAGGAATTCGCATCAGTCTAGGGGAAAGTCAAGATCGAAGTCTCAAGGTGGAAGACTCAAATGCTATATTTGCCAATCTGAGGAGCACTTGAAGAGAAACTGTTCGAAGAATAATCGCAAGAAGTCAAATGGTTTCGTCAAGAAAGAGGATCAACCAAGCTCTAGTGGTTCGATTTATGACGGTTCTGATGTGATGATGGTGATGAGTGCAGATGCATTGCTAGATTGGATTATGGATTCAGGAAGTTCATACCACATGACACCCAGGTTAGATTTATTGTTTGATTTTCTGGAATGCGATGGGGGCAGAGTATTGTTCGGTGATAACAGGGAGTGCAAAATCAGAGGTATTGGCAAGTAAGGGTACAACTGAAAGATGGGTCAAGTTTTGTGTTACACAATGTCAGGTATATTCCTGAACTGAAAATAAATTTTATATCGCTGGGAACTCTTGAAAAATAAGGATATACCATAAAAATGCAGTTGGGCATGTAGTAGAAGGTGAGCTTTATGCTAGTGTTGAAGAAAAAGACAGTCTTGCGCAAGTTTGGCACAAAAGACTGGGACATATCAGTGAGGCAGGACTGCAGGTGCTGGAAAAGCAGGAGCTGTTTGGCAAGAAAAGTCTAGGTAAGCTTGATTTTTGTGAGAATTGTGTTATGGGAAAGTCGCACCGAGTCAGTTTCGGTGTAGGAAGGCACACTACTCAAGGAGTGATAGACTATGTTCATTCAGACTTATGGGGTCTGTCTCAGGTGGAATCATTCGGAGGTAAGAGGTATTTCTTATCTATCGTTGATGATTATTCCATGAGGGTATGGGTTTATATTCTCAGGTTTAAACATGAAGCATTTGGAAAGTTCAAAGAGATGACGCAGTTAGTAGAGAATCAGACTGGGAGGATGGTTAAGAAGCTTAGGACAGATAATGGTCTTGAGTTCTGTAACCGGGATTTTGATCAGCTATGCATTGAGAGTGGGATTGCTAGACATTTGACAGTTGCCGGACGCCGCAGAATGGGTTAGCGAACGGATGAAACAGAACTCTCATGGATAAGGTACGCTGTTTATTAATTCAGTCTGGATTTCCCAAGACCTTCTGGGCGGAAGCGGCATGTACGGCTGCATATCTCATTAATAGGTCACCATCAACAGCGATTGAGAAAAAGACACCCATGGAGTTGTGGTCGGGACATCCAAGTGATTATGGGATGTTAAGGATTTTCGGCTGTGTCGCATATTCACACGTTAAACAAGGTAAGCTTGAGCCGAGAGCGGTAAAATGCGTTTTTGGGGGTATCCTGAGGGTGTGAAGGGGTACAGGCTATATAGGCTTGATAATGAATCACCTAAAATAGTCACTAGCAGGAACGTGATCTTCAATGAAAGTGTCATGTACAAAGACACATTGAGAAAGATCAGACAAATGATCAAGAAGATCAGATAGATGATCAGGAAGATAGCAATGATGAAGATGCAGAGGATCAAGAAACTAATCAGATACCGGATCTCACAGATTATCAGTTGGTTCGAGATAGAGAGCCAAGGACAAGAACGAAACCTTTGAGGTTTCGAGATGAGAGTAATATGGCTGCTTACGCGTTTGCTGCAGCAGAGGAAGAAGATACTCATGAACCATTGACATACCAGGAGGCAGTTGCTTGTGAAGATAGTTCTAAGTGGAAAGCTGCTATGGATGAAGAGATGGATTCTCTGAGGAAGAATAAGACCTATGAGTTGGTAGATCATCCAGCTGGGCAAAAGCTGGTGAGTTGCAAATGGCTATACAAGATAAAAGAAGGGATTGAAGGTGTTCAAAAGCCTAGGTACAAGGAGAGGTTGGTGGCTCGTAGATTTACACAAAGGGCAGGTATTGACTACAATGAAGTATTTTCTCAGGTAGTTCGACACACATCTATTAGGGTTATACTTGCATTGACTGCGTGTAGAGATTATGAGCTGGAGCAGCTTGATGTAAAGACGGCATTTTTACATGGACATCTTGAAGAAGTGATCTACATGAGGCAACCACCGGGATATGAACAAGGTAACAAGGTATGTTTGTTAAAGAAATCCCTTTATGGTTTGAAGCAGTCACCTAGACAATGGTATAGGAGGTTCGATGAGTACATGTTGAGCAATGGGTTTAAGCGTAGCAGTTACGACAGCTGCGTATATTACAAGAGTTATGCAGCAGGTGAGTATATCTATCTATTGTTATATGTAGATGATATGCTGATTGCTAGTAAAAGCAAGGCCGAGATTGGGTCTATCAAGTCTTTGCTTAAAAAGGAGTTCGACATGAAAGAGCTCGGGGAAGCAAAGAAGATTCTTGGTATGGAGATCATCAGGGATCGGAGTCGCAAGATTCTGAGGGTGTCACAATCCGGGTATGTTTCTAAGATTTTAAATAATTTTAGAATAGACAATGGGAAATCGGTTAAGATGCCATTGAGTGGGCACTTCAAGCTGTCGTTGAAGGATTGCCCGGTTAGGGATTGTGATGTTGAAAGGATGAGTAAGGTGCCGTATGCAAATGCGGTTGCTAACAATCTCCTTCTCAATATATATGTCATTAACAGATTCTAGAGATGCAAAATGTGGTATCTCATGAGTAAACATAGTGAAAATATCATTATCATAACATGTGTTATAGTTGTGTACCTCTAAGAGTCCATCTGTGTCATAAACAGGAGGTGTGATTTACTCACTGTCATATGTAGAAACTTGGAGATTAGCCATGAAGATGCAGTGCGCATTGACTTCTTCTTGATCCTCCTCACAATCAGCTAATGCTAGGTAATCATGTTCTTCAGCAAAGAGTTGTATTCCCGCTTCTTCCTTTTGTGCCAATAGCAACGCTTCCTGAAAGTATCTAGCATCTCGTCTTCTTGGTCCAATAATGCAATTCCTAGCATAATGTCCAATACCCTGACAGTTGTAACACTTTATCTCATTACCCTGATTCCCATTACCACAATTCCCAACTTTTGGAGTTGCAACATTCCCATTCTGATAAGTGATAACCATGTTCTGATTCCCAACAAACTGACTTTTATTTTGCCTTTGATTTCCCATCTGCATACCCTGAGCATATACTTGCTGATTACCATTAACTGCAACCATTTGTCCTGTTTGATCCATATTCATACCCGGTTGAGCAATGTGCCTATTACGAGTATTTGATGAAATCATTTGGTTGTTGTTAGTTGGTTTATTGTAGCTAACATTGAATACCTTGGATAGCATAGAAAAAGCTTCTATCAAAACCATAGTGCCTTCATCACATTCAAGCTGAGTATTATTAGGTACTTGGTGATGTTGTATATATTGTTGTGGAATTGGTGGTTGTTGAATCTAGTGTTGTGGTATTGGTTGCTGCATGTAGTTGTGATTTGATGTTGATGGTTGATGTGGGTTGTACAGTGGTAGAGATGTTGGTGTGTTAGCAATCAATGCTATTGGATCATGATTCTTTAACATCTTTTCTTTCGTTACTTCATTGGCTTTAGCTTGGTTTTTCTTCAAAAAATAATACAGTTGATCAAAGTTCATCGTGTGCAAGTCCTTAGTTTGGTTAACTATTGTGACATAGCATCCCCATTCTTCTTGAAGATTGTTTATGAACTTGATGTTGCTTACGATGGTTTTTGGAGTCAACTTGTTTCTAGTAAGCTCATTCATTAAAGTGCAAAACCGATGATAGTATGATTCAACAGATTCTCCAAGTGTAGACGTGAACTTCTCAAACTCAGTTAACAACTTATTCTCCATATCTTTCTTTTTAATTTTAGTTCCATGCATAACCTTCTAACTCTGTCCCACATTGCATTTTCACTTTCACAGCTATCCACCGCAACAAGTATCTCTCGTGACAATCCTAATTGGATTAAGTGCATTTCAAGATCATCAGTTTCGATTTGAAGTTTGTCTTCCTCACTGTATTCAACTATTTTTTGATCACATAGATGAGGTTGAACTGGTGGGGTAAGGTTAGGATGTCCCAGTTTTTTGATTTGTCGTGGCTTAAAAAGTCCTTCCATAATGGATTTGATCATGAGTTTTCCATTAGGCTTGGTTTTGAGATAACGAAGCATACGACATGACCATTGAAGATACACACCTTTCTCAAGCATAGGAGAACAGTTTTTATTACCAGCTATATAAATGTCTAGTTGAGTCGACATTATGTAAAAGTCGATTTTGGATTGATAACGTGTTATTGGTTTTAAATTTCTTGACAAAAGATGTTTCTTGAAGACTTTAATGACTTATAGATTAATTTGGTTAAAGTTTCTTCAAAGTTTAAACTACTCGAAATTTTTCTTTTTAGGTTGTTAGGTTTCTGTTCCACAAAAGTCTACAAATTACTCGAAATTCCCAAGTTCCTCGAAACTGCCAGATTACTCGAAAGTCCCAAAGTACTCGAAATGGTGAAATTTCTCAACAGATCTAAGTTACTAGAAGGTTGTCTAAGGGTGATGAAAATTTCTCGAAAGTGTCTTTTTCAGGTTGAAAAGGTCCTTGCCTAAATAATCACGATTGTTCTCGAAACTTCCCAAAGTTACTCAAAACTTCTAATTACTCGAAACTTAGAAATTACTCGAAACTGTCACGTCACCAAACTAGTAGAATAACAACTAACTGAAACTACTCGAAACTGCCACCTAGGATTACTTGAAACTATTTTTTCTCAATTGACCAAAATTACTTGAAACTTTTGAATTTCTCGAAACTGCCACATCACTAAGTTAGTGGAACCTCAACTATCAAGTACTACCACGTAGATTTTGAGAAAACTTGAATATTTCGAGAAAAATCGAAATATGAAATTTTTCAAGAAAAAATCTTGAACAATAAACTTTGTGAAATCCTAAAAAGGTGCCTCGTTTGTGATTGTTTTTGGGTTTTTCTTAGACGAATTACTAGGTTATCACTTAAGCTACTCTAAAAATCAAACTTTAAACATATCTAATCGCTAAATCAAAGATTCGACCCAAGAAAATACTCGAAATGATACCAGTGATGTACTACCTTTTAATACTAACCAAACACACTAACTTCCTGTTAAATCTAACCAATAGCTATCATATGGCTCTGACGCTAACTGTAGGACCCTATATTAATCAACTTAAACACAAAAGATGGTAACTTGATGGTGTTATTGTTCTGGTCGTGTGATAGAGAAAAAGGAGAGGAAGAAAAGAGGTTTGTATTTCATACACTAGAACAACTACAAGCACACATACACAAGTGACACTTGTGTGTATCTTATACCATCCCAATGCCTCACATAATGGGCTTGGGCTTGGGTTAGTTCTCCTGGGCTTGACCTTCTAATACATAAACTATTAGACTAAACACGTAGCCTATTAGCTTGGTACATATAGCCCGATACTAGACTCTTACATATTCTCTATTAACGTTACATAGTTCTTAAACATAGAATGACCGTCACTTCTGTTTCTTCTATTACTAAAAGTAATTCTAACAATTTAGATCTTTAACCTTGCAATTTGAGCACTCTATTGGTTCACATCTACAAGATCTCGGAGAATAACTTGGATATTGTATTGAAGGTCTCGGAGAAAAACTTTGATGTGTTGAAGGTCCATGAGAAGAACTTACATGGATCTAGAGATCCAAAACATCCTTCCACATAAGATATCCACATCCATATTCCTTTTTTGTTGGTTGTTACATAGTAAGAAAATCATAAGAAATGTCTTTTTAACAACCAAATTATTTAGATATATATTTACGTAAATAAAAAACTTATGATTGTTCACCTTTGAACGAGGACATGCATAGTAAAGTCTACCACAGCTATACTTCTGATGTGATTGTATTACCACTATATTTCCTCTTTCACATGGACACTTTAAAGGCTCATTTTGCTTCATCTGAGTATGTGATGTTGATGTGAGGATAAGAGGCCGGTTGTGAGGTTGATGTGAGGATAAGATTTTGTGAGGTTGCTGTGAGAATAAAATTTTGTGAGGTTGCTTTTGTAGTAAAAAACGAGAGCTTTTAGCGAAGACCTATAATGATGACATGTCATCGCTATAGATTCTGGTCAAAGTTAACAAAGTTTTGACCAAAGTCAGTAGTGTTTTTGTCGTTTACTCTATTTTGTCAAGTCTGGGCATATCTTGTATATTAATATCATCTCGACTCATTCATTAAGGATCTCATGTATATCCATATCATCTCGACTCATACGTTTAACATATCCTGTATATAAATATCATCTCGACTCATCCATTTAACATCTCATAAATATCTATATCATCTTGACTCATCCATTTTACATCTCATGTATATCCATATCATCTCGAATCATCCGTTTAACATATCTTTTATATCAATGTCATCTCGACTCATCCATTTAACGCCTCATGTATATGTATATCCTCTTCATATGTTGTATCTAAACTTTAATTTTATTTTATACTTAATTTTTAGACATCACCAACACTTATGAGCAGTGTACCCGTTCGGCAAGACTGGGTCGTTCGTACGGAGCGAAGGATCCTAAATTTATAATAGTTTTTAAGGTTGTCACGTACGTTTTAATTCCGCCGATAATGTTTTTAATTCTAATTAACTAATAAACTGAAAATAAAATAAAACAAAACAATACGGTAGTTCTAGTGAAAAGAAGATCAAGAGATAAATGCATGTTTTCCTTGCTAATCTCCTATTTTTATTAATTATATATTCCTAGGTGCAATGTTCATCTAGTGTGCTTTGATAAATTAAAGATATATGAAGTCACTTGTTTAACGATATTTTTTGGGTAAAAGGTCAAGATGACCCGGTAAATATTATTACTCCAAAAAACATTTAAGTACAAAGGATATGAGTGACATCTCATATCTCAGCCCATTACATGGGTAGACTTACATAACGCACTTCCAAATATCAAAATAAAACAATAAACCACAACTCAAAGAAGATAAACTACCAATAAACGAACACCAAGACTATTTTTTACCACGCCCTTTGAGATTAAAGTCATTAAATTCATGTGGGAGATCGTAGACGTGGCTCGTATAATCATCATAATCCTCTTCATCTTCATGTTCATATCCACCACCTCCAGAAGCAAGAAAATTCGCCATCGGGTTATCCTCTGGGATTACTTGGTCATCATCACTGTCAGAAACATCAATCTCTCCCACTTTAGAGAACGGATTAGTCCTTTTAGTGGGAAAAATATTAGAAGAAGAAGAAGGCTTAGACGTAACATCCTCCTGTTGAGCATTAGAAACCACCACCGGCTCCTTGACTCTATCATCAACCACAATCGGATCTTGCGGAAAACTACACGTCTGTTGAGACCCCTCATTGTTAGCAGCCAATGAAAAATCAGGAGTACCTTCCTTGACAACATCGTCATTATACACAGAACACTCCGCATCAACCGAATTAAGAATGCCAAATGAATTAGATGTAGACACTTTAGGACCACTTGTGCTCGGCGCATCTACCACCTTTTTCTTATTACCATTCACCTTCACAGCCATGGTAGGAGCTTTGGGTTGGTAACAAACCTTAGGGCCCACATTAGGTTTAGGAAAACCTCCTTTTCCCGGAACACTTTGATTGCCACTCTTACTTGCCTTCTTACCTTTAATCGGTTGAAAACCATCATCATCCTTTTGTGCAGACTGAGTATTAGGAGCGACATATCTAGGACAAGTACCCACAGTATGTCCAAAGATGTTACAAGTATCACATCGAGGTGGTTTCCATTCATATTCAACCCGGACAGTTTCAGTAGAAAAACCTGGAGCATCAAGTAACGGAATAGCCACAGTGAGACTCTCTTTAAGAACCTCATCTGCTTTAACCTCAATTAGGTATCTTGCAAAACTACTACGGCCCCAAGATTCCAAGCACATTTGACTGGTATAAGAGTCTAACATTTTGGGAGTACCAAACAAAGTGGCTAAAAGACTGAGACCATCTTCAGAAAACATAGCAATAGGAACATCATGGAATTTGACCCACACCGGGATGTTTGTCAAATCCTCTTTAAGTAGATTAGTGTTAACCGTCCATGGTTTAAGTATAATAGGGACATTACGAATCATCCATGGACCGTTCTCAAGAACATCATCAATACCTTTCTTAGAATCAAACTTAAAGAAGAAAAAACCCTTAGCATTCATCATGACCTTTCGAATACCAAACTTACTCCATGCATTACGTACATAATAATCCACAACCGGGAAGGCAATACGCTTACCAAGAAAGTAACCATAAAGAGTATTATCGAAACGTGAATTTACCTCTTGAATTACTTCCATTGGAACCGTCAAATCCACTTCGTCAGTTTTGTTGCTTGTTTCCAGACTACGAAAGTTAGCTTTAATCCTCTTAGAGTCAATAGAAACAACATCTATAAATGACGGTGTCTTTAAATTGGCTTGGCTTGTAGGGGGACCAGAGTTGACATTAGCACGCTTATGTCGAATATCATTAAGCATATTCACGAATTTTTGCGTCCTATCAACTCCCGAGTCTCCACCACTCTCACCATTCGGTTGATCACTCGTAGACTCAATAGCAGGAGAAGATATCCCAACTGATTTTAAAGGTAACCCATCATCGCCTACTAAAATATGCTTCCCCTCTAAAAATTTTTGTTCAAAATCATGAATTTTACTAGCCAAAGTAGAATCATGACCCCCCGGTGCGTCATGACTAGGGCTAGAAACAAGAGGAATCGGCTCCTCTTGTGCATTGGTGAAAACGGAAGCAGCATCCCCAATACTTTCACCATCATTATTGGAACATGAAACAGGCTTCATGGTTTCATCTAACTCAAAACTAACCACCCTCTCCATTAAACGCAGAACTAAAACAACCCTAAAAAAGAAAAAAACCAATAGAAACAAGACAGCAGATCCACGTAACAGGAAAACACGTCCTCGTTTTCACAACGTAATGGAAACGCTAGTTAAAAACTAGGGTTTATGCACAATGAAGAGCAAAACTAACCCATATTCAGTAGGAATGCACGATCGAGTATATCAGCGAATAAGACAATAAATGCAAAGCAATGATTGGCTAATATTAAATAACCTACTCTGACCCACTAGTAGAATCAGTAGGGATAAAGCACGTGAATAACCAAATCAAATTAATCAATTTGAAAAGAACCGACCCACGATCTAAATTATCAATTAGTTAATAACCGACAAAAGGGTTTTTTAATCGTAAGGGTGAATCGGTTTTCGCCAAGAGAGAGAGAGTACGTTTAGGGTTTTTTTTACACTTGTGTATTCTAGGGATAGCAGTTTGTTTAACTATATTCCTCTTAACTTCTTCCTAAAAGACATGACTAATTTTGTGTCTAACTTATGTGTCATTATCTCATTAGATTGTGAAGAAGTGTGTCCGGTTGATACAACTGATGAATTGTTATTACACATGTTTAGGTACAAAATTAGGCATAACTTTTAGGTATGCCAATCACTTCTCATCACCTTTTAGCTCCTACTTTGAAACTTCTTCGATCTTTATGCTCAATCAACCTTTTGGTCACTTTGGAATTTTTGAAACAGTATGGTCTTCTACTCTAAACGTCAAAACAAGCATCTCATTCTCAATGATGTCAAGCTTTCTCCTTTTACTGAGTTTCTAGTAGAATTATGAAGTGTCGTCTTAATTGGATTGTGTGGTATGTCTATCCGTGTAACACTTTCTTTGTCCTTGTAATTGGTATAGACATTAAAGTTTTATCTCATATTAGATTATTCATAGGTTTAAAATCGACATATTTTAGACTGATCGGATCATTGGTTCCAAGTTTGTTTGTCTGACCGTGTGTAATCTCTCTTTTCTAGCATCTTGCTAGCTTAGAGAGTTTTCAGTGGATTGCCATTAAAAAATATTATGAGCTTTACAATGGTTTTTGTATTCTATACAAAAGTGTTCACAGGTATTTTTTTTAATCATGTTAACATCATCTTAAGTAACATTTCATTATTTATATTAGTGTTGAAAATTAATAAATTAGCATGTGTTTTGGTTGTTCTCGGCTTCCCCATATATATGGATGGAAAAAAATTTGATTGCATGTATGAGTTCTTAAGAACTTGAATTCCTTAAAGAATCATGACTGCTAAGTAGATATTATTTCTTAAGCATTCAACATGTATTTGTTTAAGAGATGCACTCTTAATAAAGGAAATCCGTTAATCTAGCAAGTGTAGTGTTGCAAGACGGTTACACCTTTGCATATAGGATTAGTTGCAGCCTTTAGATTTTTAGGAGAAGAATAACACTAAAGAATTATGGTGTCGTTAAGTTTCAAGGTCTCGTTGTTTTTTACTGTGAAGTTTGTTTAAGTGTTTTGAATTTGGTTGTTTGTGTTGATGCATACTGGTTCTCGTGTATTTCTTGCTAGCCTTTAAATGATTTTTTTTTTGCTGTTTAAAGATTCAAAATAATGCTAAGGCTTTGGGAGGAAACTTGGATTAACTTATAAAGTTGGTCTCTACAAATTTGAACTTATTTGATTAAGCAAATAAAATGGATTTACGTTACTGTCTTCTAATTAAGACATTCAGCTTTTTCGATCTCCACGATTTATCTATTTGTTTTTAATGGCGGAGATTAATATTAAAGGGACTAGCAAGAAGCTAGAAACCAAACAAACAATTATTTAGAGGTTTTACAAGAAGAAATTGCAACTATGTCACTACATTGAAAATGCTACGAGAACTTAACCTCATTTACCTTCCTCGACAGATCAAAACTCTCTAGATAATTTCTTAAGACCAAAATCCACCAGATTCCAACTAAGCTGCATAGGTCTTTAGCAACAGATAACTTAAATAATAGGAAAGTTTCCGATCGACTAAGATCTCAATTAAAGAATGAATTATAGTATTGAATTTTAATCAATGAACTCATCAAGATTCGAACAGGTCTGAAGGTACAAGTCTGGTCCTAAAAAAAAAGAACCTTTGATCCATACCAATCTGTTAGCAAGTTTTAAAGCTAAATGTGGTAAGAACTTAATGTCTAAATTAAATCTCAAGCACATCACCATGAAGTAACCTGATTTTTTATGTAGTTTCATAGATCTTTGGTGTCGTTTTGCTCTAGGGGTCTTGAATTTTGTCTTTGTGGTGGATTTTCGGTTGTCTGATTCGATGATGTTATTATCTACTACCCGGCCAATTGCTAGTCTCTTTCTTGACACATGCTTTCTTTTATGAAATAATTTGAATAACTTCGACCTTACTTTAATCAGTTAATTTTTTATAGTCCATATTTGATAATTATCTGTTGTTACACAGGTGTGATATCAGAAGTTACACTTATTTTATTATTTGAACGGCAAAATAACTTAACATTACTGTATAATAACTAGGTCATATTATATCTTCGAGATTATTCAACATTCTAATACCTAAATCCTCTGAAGTTGAACAACATAAAATTAAAAAAGTGGTAAACCATGTGAAGCTAGCTGTCATAGGAACACAAAAGCAATATTCAAGCAAACCTAGCTACAATAGTTGAACTAAAATTTTCCGAGAAAGAAAATTAAAGCAATAATTCGAACCACAGAAATATTAGATGAAGTTTTAAACATAGTTCATGAAGTCAATTTCTAGACTAAACTAGTTTTCTGAATATAGATGAGATCTTCTGGATCTTACTATCAATACAAAATATTCATTTTTGCCCAAAAATAAAAATTGTAAACTGGATATCTTTTTATTTTCTTATCTGGTATTGCTTTTAGGAAACTGGAAATCAACTCTTTGACCTTGGTTAAACATATATATCAATCATGGCTCTCTTCGATCTGTCATCTTTAATTTACTCTACATACACATATATATGACACAAGCTCTTACTTGAACAAGAGGCATAAGAGTGGTTTATGACAGATAGAGGGTGAGCACACATGGCTTCAAGCATACGAGTCCTTGAGTAGCTATATCATGCAAGAAAAGCCCATGTGTGCTCACTCTCATATGTCACCACTCCCTCCCTTATACTCTCGTCCTGAACTTGCAGCATCATGAAAACAAGAATACAACCCTATCATTTTTGTGTTAGACACGCCAATTACGTTCCCTTGTGGGAGACTTCTACGGCTTATGTGGCGGAATTCTATTATGTAGATTTATTTGGCCATAAACCGAACACCACAACTATAAACAAAAAGAGATTTTGAACATAAATAGAATAGAGGGGATGACAGATAGAGGGTGAGCACACATAGCTTCAAGCAAATCAAACTATTTGCAAGAAATGCCATGGGTGCTCACTCTCTTCTGTCATCGCCCGTTACCTTTTTATCTTCCGCTGATGCTTTTTTGCCGAAATTCAAAAGAAGAAACATGCTTTATATGTTGTTGCTTGACATAGAAAGAAGCCCTAGTATGCAGATTACCTTTTTTAGTAAAGCCCCATAAATATTTGGTCGGTTTTTACTACTGTTCCATAGCACGGGAACAAGCACTATTGAGTTAATTTGGTGCGAGTAACAAGTGGAGGTTAGTCATGCCTTAAATAGACTATTCAATGACACTTTCCAGGCCCCTTGGAATAAATGTGGCTTACCTTTAATTTATCCTCTCCACATTTTAAAATAGTTTCCAAAAGTGAGCCTGCGTGAGAGAGTTGTCAATGTGTTTCTCATCCTTCCTATCTTGGCACATACTTTAATACTAATTTAAACAAAAATACTCAATCCCGCAATCCCTTTAGAGTTATTTATGAGGAAGGATGTACACAGTTACACCATAACCAAAAGTAAAATGATCGCTTCCAAAAAGACCACCGACAATACTCTAATACTAGAAAACTAATACTGTACTAGTTTTCTTATAGTAATAATTTAGAATACTCAAAAGACGCCTGAGTTGTTTATTTAATTTTAAGTTGCTTGATTAGTTATTGGCTTATAAGCGCATTCAAGAATTCAAAGTAATCCAGTAGTAGCAAGTGTCTTATTCTGAGGTGTTTAATTACTTATACATAAATAGATAGACATATACTACTATCATTCAAATATTCACAGTTAACGGTACTTGGTTGTGTGTAAAAAGAACATAATAATCTAACTTGCACAGGGACGGAAACGGGGACTGGGACGGGTACGGGTACCGGGAAATGGCAACATCTTAAAATTCAAGAAATGGATACGGCAGGAAAACGTCAATATATTTTATAATATTTTATTATATGACAAATTGTCTTAAAAAAAATACGGAGTATATAGTACGCAACATTCAAAATGCCTCAAATAAATATTGTATACTAAAAACCAGTAGCGGAGCTAGACTATAAATTGTGGGAGGGCCAAACCTATAAATCTCATGATTTAAGAGGGTAAAAAATGTAATGTATATTTTTTATCATGTAAAATACAACAAAAATACATTAGGGGACAAAATTGTAAGGGGGCCACCACCCTTCCTTGCCCCTTCATAGCTCCGCCAGTGCTAAAAACACATTGTCTATCGTATATGTTTGATACCTTGTGCTATAAATATTGCATACTAAAAACTGATTTGGTTAATTATTCTATACTAAATATTGCACATACAAAACTTATTGTATTTTGTAAGACAACTTTGAAGTTAAAACAACCTAATGAAATACTTTAAAAATTGGTAAAAGAAAATTTGCAATATGAACACCCCACGTGACTTCATAGCAAACTAAGAAAAGCAATAAAACAAAATGTCTTTCTCTCTCTAACACTAGACCAGTCAAAATCATTATCACTTCATCTTCCTCATCAAAATGCATCTCATTAGAAAACTGTAACTTATACATGCTTCGCCAATTTCTTCTAATTTCACCATCTTTAAGGAAACGTGAATTTTGGGGCCAAAAACGTTTCTCCAAACATTTCCTAGATAAGGATCGGCGTACCTCAATCGAAGGAACGTTTCCACTTTTCCCAGGGACGATTCTCAGGCGTTTCCCGGCGTTTCTCGACGTTTCCCGTTTCCGAAGTGTTTCAGGTACGTGATACGGCATCCCGGCAGCGTTTCCGTGTATCCTAATAATAAGAAGATAAACAATCGCAATCAGTTAACAAATCCCAAACACCCTCTTTTTCTCTAGTAGCACTTCAATTGTACGACTCTAGCAAGCTGCAAGAGGAGAAAAATTACATGTTACGACAAGTTTCGGATCATTGTAATCCAATTTAACCACTTTAGTTTACATGCAAGCTCTATGCCTATTAACAATCCATTAATAAGAAAAAGCTTTTATATCTTTTACACAATATGAAGCAAAAATATAATTAATAAACAAACAAAAAGTGACATTTGAAATGAAGACTTGCTGAAGAATAGTTTATCTTCCTTAAGGCTAAAGGGTGTGGAGACAAGGAAAAGGGTACAGGACCCGTTATTCCTTCCTTTCCCTGCAGGAAGACCGCCGCAAAATACTTTTTTTTCTTTTTTCTTTTTTTTTTTTTTGCGGGACTTGAGTTCCGAAACAATATAGAGAAATTGGTTTTATTTTGAAGACAGAGAGTTTATGTTATTGGTTGTTGTGGTTAATTGTGTGTGTATTTGAGTTATTTTTAAATGATAAAAAATAAAAATAAAAATTTATGACGTAAAGCTCATGTGACGAAAGAAAACCTTAAAACACACCCTCCACGGTTATGTATTTGTTTGGCTTTTTGCATGTTTAATAAATTTTTGCTTTTCTAAAAACAATGATTTTTTGGTTCCGGTGGAAGTAGTATTAGCAAAAATTAGATCTAACAAGAAACTCATTAACTCATTTGCTTTATCAATGCTTTTCTTGTAATACTAAATCAGTAAGGGGGAGGGAGTGGTCACCTAGTACCCAATACTACCAAAATTGCCACATCACCGCTATCTAATAAAAACCCTTCAACTCAAAACTACCAAATTTTACCCTAACACTACCCGATTTGGAGGGAGTGGTACCCAATCTACCCAAACCCTCCAACTCAAAACCATATCCTTGCTTCCTCCTCACAAGCCGATCGGCTTCCCAACCCGATTTGGTACCCGAAAATCCTTAACCGAGCTCCACGGGGTGGTGTTACCGATCGGTTTTGGTACCCGATTTGCCTACCCGATGCCCACTCCCTCCCCTCTAACTATCTCCAAGCAATTGCTAATCCTCTTTCATGCATGTCTTCTCACCATTCCTATAATGGTCTTCCTTATTAATGCACTTCCTGCAAATTTCTGAAATACATTATGCAGCCAATAGTCATGAGACTTCTACTGTTCTACCATGATATATTGGCATTCCTTATTGATGCACATCCTGCAAATTTCTAAAATGTTTAACACTTTTTGAAGAACATAAACTAAAATCGACTAAACGCACCAAAATAAGTTTCGCAGGACAGAAAGACGCACATTTTTTATTTTATTTTGTATAGAATACTGTAGATACTGAGACTCATAAATGGTTCATTGCCCATGAAATGTGTCTTAGTAGAATATGTAGTGACAATATGTGCAATTCTTATTAACTCTTTAGTCAGATATCTAGCAATTATGCTGAAAGATGAAATAACATGTCATATTTTATCCATTTCCTTTGTTGCTCGTATAGTAATTGCGTTTAGGTGTTGTTTTGGAGTGTTTTTGTTGTTTGGTGCTTGCGTCTTCTAGCTTCTTTCTAACTTTTAATATTAGAAAAAAATGGCCGCTAAAAAAAATTGTTTAATTAGAAAAAAAGAGATCATGCAAATTGAAACTTTAAACCCGCATTGGCACCCATCAATTCAATCATGAATTATGATAACTTGATAAGGCATCTTGTGACGCATCATTTCTCTTTGCTATATTCCCATCCTATCTTTGCTTCCCACTTTCAGCCATTTCAAATCATGTGTGACGTGTATCTTCCCTCTTCATACACGTGTCACTATGGGTATCTTGCAATCGACATCTTTAAAACCGGGCGTAATAAGGTCTCCAAGACCGTGTCTTCGGAGAAGGAGAACATGTCCTCCTTGTTAGGCAGGTCCCCCAAGACGCGTCTAATATGGGAAAAATGCAAGACTCGATCGTGTGTAAGATCGAGTCGTGGGAGAAAAAAATGAGGCCAACGATCAACAATGAGATGTGTGTGATATGTGTTGGAAAATTTTAGTGAAAAAATGAGCTTTCTTTAAGTTTGGACATAAATTACTATTAGTAAATATAATTTTTATAGTTAAAGTCTTAAATGGTTACGTAGTCCTCTGTGAGAGCTTCATAACGAGTCTTTAAAACGGAGCTAAGGTAAATGAGATATCGATGCTTAAAGTAGGTGGTTAGAACAAAACCCAAAAAAAAGCCTCAATTTAGAAAAGATTCAGTTTTGAAAAGCTTGTTAATGATTAAAACTTGTAACAACATACTTAATGTCCAGTTACAAGTTTTCTTTTAATCATTCCTAATAGCATTCATGTTTGAATTGTGTATTCATTCCATTAGTAGTATAACTACTAGCTCACATATTGTTCCAAGATACACACTAACAACTTTACAGCTTTTCTTTCTATCTCAGCATACTCACACAAAAATTTTGTAAAAAACTTCAAGCAAGTTTGGCCATCTCCAACAGTAATCCTGCTTCGGCTGTTGTACCCTAGGAAACAACCGTGGTAATTGTACACGGAATTGTTATAATGGAATCGTGTTCAACGAGAGGCTCGGTCACCTGCGCTTCATTCTCGATTACAACCGGTTACTTATACATCTACAACCTTTGGTTTGTATTTCACTTTTTTTCGTACTAGAAATTGGTTTTTGTATTTCATATTTATTATAAACGGTGTCCATTTTAACTATAATCTTAAAACAATTCCGTGTACACCATTTATATAAGAAGAAAACGATTTGTTTCAAACTAGTTTTTCTACTACCTTGTGTTTTAGGACAACTTTTAATTTGACTATTAAACAAACTTTGTGAATTCATATCCTGTGCAAAATTATATTTAAACCAGTTATATGCAAACTTTGCTCAAGTTTCTATCTCTAAACGGGCCTTTTATCATTGTTCTTTGTATATACAACCTATTAGAATTTTATTTTTTTTGTCCAAACATACCCTAGACCAGGTTTTACATAGGCACATTTATCCAAACAGCCACTTTAAAAAGGTGTGCCAAACAGACCCAAACCAGATCTTAATTTTCTGTTTTCTGCATTTGTTTGTTGTCTTAACAACCCCATGATAAGGCTTGTCCAAACAGCCCTTAATCTAGTTATTATAACATTTTTCTGCACTTTTACTATCCAAACAACGTTTCTTCCAAACAACCACTTTTGGTCATATCCTGTCCAAACAACCCTTTAAACAGTTTATGTCCTATCAAACCTTTAAAAGTGTACTTGTCCAAACAGCCCGTTCAAGGTGTGACAACCCGTAATTTTCAGACTATTATTTTAATAAGTACTATTATTTATTTTTATAAGAAATTGCTAATTATTTATTTTCTAACGATTACTGATGATTAAAAACCGAAAAACAAGAGGCTATCTTGTTATTCCTGACAAATGGCACCGCACGCATACCGACACCAATAACGACAAAACAGAAATAACTTAATCTGCATGTGATAATGAAAATATATTATTACGTTTTTCTAAACGTCTCTAAAATATATAAATTTTTTATTTTTCGGATACCCAGAATGTATGTTTACGCGGAGATTCGTCAAAACACGGGGTACATCCAATACTGTAAATGATAATAATACTAAGTCTAAAATACCCTAACCCTATCCTGCGCCGCTCACTTTACTCATTTATATATTTTTTTCTTTTTCTACTTCTCGCCTCTATCCAATACCAGAAAACCAAAAAGGAGGTTCACTTCCTTCCTCTTCAATCTTTAACCATGAACCATCACCTTCATACATCTATCGCCCCATCACTATCTTTTGTCACTTCTCTCTCTCTCCCTTCGAGCACCACAAACCCAAAAAACATAGAAATGGATGTTTTCTTCTTCCTTTGAAGTCAAACCTAAAAGATATCATTGTCACCTTCTCCAAACGAATATCTATCATCATAGGTGTTAGGATTTAGAAAATCCGGTAGTTAAAGACTCGGTCACCTCAAGTATATGTATTCGTTAGAAAGCTCGTAGTCGTAGTCATTTAGTGATAGTTAGTAGTTAGTTAAGTAACACCGTGAAGGACAGATGGGTCTTTACCCACTATATTCCTGATCCACATCCCGTAGGAGGCGTTTCATGTAAGAAACTATAAATACCCATTGCCTAGCAAGGCAAAGGGTTGGAGCTTCATAACATACTTTTGTTTATCTCACTAGAAGTTCCCATTTCTCCACTTTCTCTCTCTAAAACTCAAACCTCATTCGAATTGTAGTGTGTATAATTATGTGTTTATGAAAACCAATATGTTACAATTGGTATCAAGAGCAATGGTTTGATCATCTACTTTACATGTTCTTGGATTCTTAGTGGTTTTCATAAGGTTTTTGGGTTTGAATGAGTTTTGAGACATCTTCATCTTTTTTATCTTTTTTAGTGTTAAAGTTTGGATTTTGATTGTACTTTTATGTTTAGGATCATCATAAGTGTTTAGGTTTTGGTTTGGAAGGCTTAATTTATCTTGGTTGTAGCGTTTTTGATTAAAAAAATTTGGTTTTGAAGAGTTTCATGGAAGCGGTTTGATCCTCGGAGTCATATTCTTGTATGCTGTTTGATGTTATTTGGATGCGATTTTGATCTGATCTAGGAAGCGATTTGACCTGTTGTTGAAGCGGTTTGATCTCATTCGTACTGTGGTTTGTGTATTATCGTATGCGTTTTGATCCATTGTGCAGTTTGAGTGATAAGACAAAGAGACAAAAAGGACAAAGTAGTGGATGTACTTGTGTTCCCCTACGATTTGTCCTAAGCGATTTGTCCTAAGCGTTTTTTCCTAAGCGATTTGTCCTAAGTGATTTGTCCTAAGCAATTTGTCCTAAGCGGTTTGTCGCTGTGCGTTTTGTTTAAAGCGGTTTATAGATCGTGCATTTTGAGTCAAGCGGTTTGATAATAAGCGGTTTGAATTTAAGTAGTTTGATAAGAAGCGATTTGGAATAAGCGGTTTGATAAGAAGCGGTTTGATAAAAAGCGGTTTGATAAAAAGCGGTTTGATTGAGCGGTTTATACTCCTGCGTTTTGATTTTTGTGTTTTGGATAGCTGCGACTTGTCTGCTGCGATTTGGCCACTGTGATTTGATCAAGAAAACTGAATTTTGACTTTTGCGGTTTGACTACTTGTGGTTTGACCACTTGCGGTTTGACGAAAGTTGACTTTAACGTCAAAACTTCAAACGGCCATAACTTTTGAACCGAAACTCCGTTTTCAGCGAAATACCTGTCAAAACGACCGGAATAGCCTGAATATTGTGAGGTTTCTCCACAAAGTTGTGAAACAAACTTTTCGAGGCCCAAATCCCCTCCGAAATTAAGTTATTGAGGTTTTAAGTTTTTAGACCTAAATTTCACCGTAAAAACGTGCATCAACCAATCCAAATCTCAACCAAACAACATCTCAGCTAATCCTACAAACAATCAAAAGTCCTATCACACAATCGTCTATCATTGTGTC